>JAIFKI010000008.1:7334834-8534834 GCA_025389145.1 Misgurnus mizolepis | reverse complement strand
TTACGGCAGCAAAGTCCTAGCCACATCGACCTAGAAAATCGCAATTTTTAATTTTCCGTCGGTCTTCGTACACAATGTAACTACAGAAGAGTGAGGTTTTAAATAGGAAAAATATCAAAACTCTTTGGCTATTTTTTAGCGTGATGCTAATGGTCTAATCAGTTTGAATGGATTGTGCTAAGCTATGCTAAAAGTGATACCGCCAGATGTGGAAATCAGCTGAATGGATTCCAAAATGGTAAAAATCGAATGTTTAACTCTAGGAGAGCTGGAAAATGAGCATGTTTTGTCCCTTTTAGATTTTGAATTAATTCAACTATTAGTTATATATTAATATTAGTAACTTTTTTTAAGTATTTAAAAGCATTTAAAATGATATACGAAAATTTTTATTTGCAAATATGCTAATTGCATTAAATATTTTATGATAAAAAACGTGTACTTTCAAATCACTGTCAATGAAAACACTGGCACTTTGCTGACATATCTGTAGTTATGGTAACTACCAGGATAAGTAAATTGCTCCTGCATAATTCAGTGGTAAAGCCTTGTGTTAGCAGTGCTAGAGCGTTGTGTTAGCAGCGCAAAAGGACGTGGGTACAAACCCAACGAAAATGCATAGCTTGTATTGTCGCTTTAAATAAAATATCTGTAAAATGCCAAACAAGAACCCCTTTTTCCCACAAATGAACAGAGCCATGTCTTAAAGAGTCATAAAGCTGCAGTGTTTATTTAAAAAAAATGACTTGCAGCATTTATTTGCATTTATTGCCATCTCGGTTTGAAACATTAAACTGCAAGTTGTTTGCAATTATTTTCCTGCATTTCGCATTACACATCAAAAATAATTATAATAAACTTATCGTTGCAAATCAGAGTAAGGTAAGGTTTCGAAGACCAAAGTAAAAATAAAACCAAACATTTACCAAAGTTTCATAAAACTCACTTCATTTTTTAACAACTTCCCACATTTGACACATATCAAAACAACTTTAAATATTTTTCTGGATGCACGCAAGGTGAGGTTCACTCACCGGAATGGAAGATGGTGTCCAGACGCACTTTCCTCGCCCTTAAAAATCGACCAATCTGTTCAAGCTCCCCGTGCCGGATTAAATCCTGAAATATGACATCATTGGTGAAGTGCACGGCCCGGGCAGGTTTGACAGTAACGGTGGGAGTAGACTTTACAGTTGTGCGGGGCGAGCTGGTCTGTCGGGATGACTTGCTGTAGAGGGGGGTATAGGTGGACTTGTTTGCCGGGGTGTACGCCGGTGGGGTGTAGTATGATGCAGTGTGGAGTGTAGAAGGGCTGTACTTGGTTGAACCGTACAGACTGGGTGAATACGAGCTGCTGTTGTACTGTGAAGGAGTGTAATGTGTGTTTGTGTGGTGCGTGTGTGTGTTTGAGCGTGTGTACTGGGACACCGGGTACTGGTAGCTGTACTTCATTCCCGCAGACGCCACGGCTCTGCCTCCCTCACGGCTCTGGGCACGAGAGGAGGATGAGACTTGAGTAAATCTCCAAAGAACAGTAAAATCCTTTTTTGGGGGCGTCCTCAACACTTTAGGGTCACCCTTTCGTCAAAAGTTTTTAAACAGTCACACTTCAGGTCCAAAAACTTTCACTTTTCCAGAGGAATCGGTTCCTTTTTGGGGGATCTCTCTCTCTGTATGTTTTTTTTAGTTTATTTGTCCAGGTCACGCGTAGTGTGCGTTTAGTGTTCTCTCCTAACAGTGAAGGTTGAAGCTGGTCCCTATATACCCTCTGTAGGGTTATTTTGGGGTTGTCATGCCTTGTATCGAGTGACTTTGCTTAGCAGTGAGTGGCTGCAGCGTAACCCCACCCTACTTTCACATGCTGGTCACCCCTAGACTCCGCCCCTGATAAAAAATTCAGGCCCAATGAATGTTGTCTAACCAGCAGCAAAGGTCTCTTTCAATAACATATACGTGTGTTTACCAAAGTAATGAGGTCATCCTCGATGCCAGCTGAACACATGAGGAGCAGCTGAAAGGGAACGTTTTACGACGGGTGTTTGAATCTAAAACCTGAACGAGACATGTGATCTTGATGATGTTACAATATATCATGAATTAGTGGTGCTCATGTTGATCGTGACTTTTAAGCAGTAACACAACTTAGAAAATAACGTGCACGGATTCTCAATATCAAAACAAGCTGCAGGTGCACGGAAGACATTTGTTTTGGATTCACATGTTTGTACTTCTTGGTTGCAAGTTGCATTCACACCCCAACTCTAGGCCATACTATAAAGACGACATTATAAAAACCGACCGAATAGTTGGAAATAAGTGTTTTATATTTCAATTAATATTTCAATTTTGCATTTAAAAGACAGTAATCCCAGACGGCTAGGCTACAACAAGGTGAAATTTGGGGTGTCAGTGAAAATGTATTAGACCTCTAACTGTAGCCCAAAGAATAAAAATAAAATAAATGAAAGCAAACACCTTAGAGACACTGTTGACTGTGCTTACATGATTGAAAACATCTCAAGTTATTTTGGCAAGATCAACATGTAACTGAATTCAAGGTTATTTTGGCTAGAAGTGGGTTACTCATAAGCCGCGTTTCTATTACCCTTTAAATTGCGCAAATTTAAATAGCCAATTGAACATGCACCAAGTGGAAACACGGCCATTTCGCATAAACTCCCATATATCGCAAGAAAGTATTTATGCTCGGTTTAGGTGTTTTTTCAGGCAATAAAAAATATATATATATCGCAAAACTTTTTTGCACTTACAGGTCAGCTGATTTGTATAAAAGTCACATGATCATTCTTTAAATATGGCACGTTGGTTAAAATATAAGAGTGTTTGACTTCATGTGGTGTCACAAGAACCAAATGCATGACATCAAAATACCGCAAGAGCGATTTGGGAGTTGATGGCGCTATGCTTTCGAGTCGCTGACGCTGTATTTTGATGTCATTGGGATGACGGTGTGCGCAGTGCCGTATGAAGTCAACACACCTGTGCCATGGTTTTTAGAATGACATATTGCGAGACAACAAAATTATGCTTTGGTTGCATCGGTTAATGGAAATGCTGTCATTTCGCAAGTTTTTTTGTTGTCGAACTTTAGCGCTAAATCTTTAATTGAAACGCAGCTACTGACAGATTATATTAAGATCATAAAACAGTTACTACTATTGTTGGGGTATTTCCACACCAGAAAACTGTAAGCATCTGCTTTTTATGTTAATGGCTATACATGTTGATATGATTTAAGGGCAAAACTAAATCTGTGGTGAAACAAACATCAAATATTGGCTGTGTACACTGCTGGTGTGTTGATGCTGTCTAGTGTCACGAGCCTCTAAATAAATCTGCTATATTTAACACCTCCTCACTATTGCCCCAATAGGTCATATGGTACATACTCACAAAATATTTTAGTTTTGGGTTCTGTGTATGTGGCCTGATGAGATAAAGCTTTCACTAGCTGCACTCTTTTAAATAAAGTGGGTTCTTTGCAGTCATAGAAGAAGAATTTGAGGTTCTCCAAAGAACCTGTCATATATTTTAAAAGCTGTACAGCCTCTATCCACAATAAAGAACCGTATGTGCTATTTATTTATTCAAATCAACAGTTGGGTTTGTGCCTTTTCAAGCCAACTATAGTTTGAAGATAACCCAAAATTTTTAGTGTGTGCAAGCATTTGGTTAAATGGGTAACTTGTCAGATGTCCAAAGGGAATTATTCTTAGGCTCATTTAGCAAGAGCATCTGCAATAACATCCCTACTGTATGGTGTTTCCAAGCAGGTTCACTACTACAGTGTCTCTGAAACAACTGAAGATGACACATAGCAAATTCTGGTCTTAAGCCCGGAATACACTGCACAATTGTTGCCCTCCTATAAGATCATTACATTATCACACTGTGCGACATGACTCGTTTAAAATCGGGTACGAGAGGCATGTAGACTGTACGATGATGACACGGAAGCTTCGGCGGCAGCGTCACACGTTGCGCAACGTCACCAGTATGCGCTCGTGATAAACAAATATCGGCGCGCAGGTCGTAGCAGCAAACACACTGTGCGTTGATCATGCTGAATTTCTGACACTGTCAGAAAACTATCGTAGGCTATCTTTGGACGCAAGACCGGGAAAACGGCCGTCTTTGAACCTCTCTCAATGTACGACATAGGACCACCGATGAAGAGCCACGATCACAGAAATCGCGACGATTGTTTCACGATGGCCATCTTTCGTCTGGGACAGCCAATTATCGTGCAGCGTATCCCGGGCTTTAGTAAGAAACTCCCTATACAATAACTCTGCTCTTGGAGTTTAATTTTAAAACTTGTTTAGAGTTGTAACTAACCCTAATTCAACAAAAGAAAGATTCATGCTGCAATGCATACTGGGTATCAACGTAGTACTAAACTAATGCATGACTCTCAGCAACTTAATTTCCACTTAATTTTGAAAACAGATTTCTTTTCAAATGCACATGCGTTTCTACATAAACATATACAATCACAAAAAAGAAAAGAAAGGTTAAAATTGGAGAAAGTAAAGAGTCAAGGGCTTAACTAAAACAAACACTGAACACCGTAATGTTGGTTTATTAATATCAGCAGCAGCACCTGCTGCTCGTTTAGAACAGTAGAAATGATACATGTTTTCACATAGGGTTGGCTTTCTGGACAGGGATTAGCTTAAGCCAGGCCTAGGTCTTAGTTTAATAAGGAAATATAACTAGTTTTAACAAACATGCTTTACTAAAACAATTACTTGTGTGCATTTTGATGCAAAATAAATGGCACTGATGTATTTTAAGATATGTCAGTGCGAGTTGTTTTCAGTTTGGACAGCTCTTACATTTATTTTAGTCCAGGACTAGTCTAATCCCTGTCCGGGAAACTGCCCCATAGTCTCTAAAAGTATCCAACAATGCCAGGAAAAGTCACTAGATTTGTTGTCTGAAAGTCGCTAAATCTAGTGACAAAGTCACCATATTGGCAACACTTCTTTGTGCTGCTGAACCAGGGTTGTGTCATGCCACAGTTTCTTAACATATAACTCTAGATATGGTGTTAAAACTTGCTCCTGAGTTAAAAAGAAATCCAACTCTTTCACACATTTTTTTGCCTAACTACTAATTTTTCCAAAACTCCAAAAATGTACTGTGTAGTCTGACTGATGAATGGTAGAAAATTACACTGAACACTATTCAAAAGTTGTAGGAATCAATTGTGTGAAGGTTTGCAGCTGTATAAAAGGCAAATTGTGATCCAACATCTTGTTAATTAAAGATATATCAGCTGTTTCCCTACTGTTCACATTATTTTCTCCAACCCCTGTAGCTTTGTGTAAGAAAAATGGTTGGAGAAGTGTTTTTGGGGACTACTTTTATGACACTGGTTTCGGTTCTGAACACCAGCGTATTCCACCATTATGACCCCTTTGCACTGGATAATGCTCTACCAACTGAGATACATGAACACTGCAACATTTTTTAGAAACCACCTTTCATACAAGACTATAATGTTATTACAGTAAGTGATTTCTTGACCTTGTAAGGGGCTTTAGGAGGTCAGATTGATGTACGTGACTGCTATCACATGCTGCTCAGAGGTATGAGTCTTTTCACAGGGCTTTGAACCTTAGGTCAGATCCACAGGACTGCAGCTGTCCTCTCATGAGCACTGAGACATCTACAGCCACTTCCATCTAGATTTCACAGGCCTTAGTTTCACTCTCCTGCATTGCCAAGGTGGTGATCTCAAGCCAAGAGAAATAGCAAGACATAATCTTCTTGGGCTCGTATTAGCAACACCATTTCACGGCTTTGACATCATTCGAACATGACCAATGCACAATAATATCACGGGATGTTTACACCTTTGTCACGAAAACTTTTAGTAAATTACGATTTCTCCATACCCACCAAGCACTAGCCGTCATTTCACCGTCTGGGGTTAACTATATGTAACCAAGGTTAGTGAGTGAAAGCTGTGCAGTAAAATAAACCTCAGTGCCCGACCTCAAGGGGTACTCTAGTAACAGATGATAGAGGTCATGGCCTTTAGCTTCCTTGTTAAAGAGCTAAAGACCATTATTTTATTAGTCTTAAAAATTAGAAGAACTTATATTGTCTGAAACCTATAGAAACTTGTATTTAATGTGACTATATAAAAAAAAGTAAAAATATGAATTCAGCTTTTATTTGATAGACCACATTATTAATGAATTTTCTGATTGGCCAATACATCTAAATAAAATAAAAATCTATATTTTTTATTTTGTTGCAAAACTAATGACTAATCTTCTGTTTTGCTGAATTACTTTGAATTAAAATTTCTCCCTGTCAGTCCATTTCTAATACCAAAAGGAAGCAAACTCAAAATTTTCTACAACCCTGCTTAAGGTTTCCAGCGTGATCTCAAAGTTCACGTCCAGACAGAGATATATTAAGGTGGAGATGATTTACTTTTCTGTCTGTGGTGTTGTTTCTTTCCTGGTATCGTATTACACACTTTCTTTTATGGCAGTGCAATGGCTGAGGAGAGAAAAGATCTGATTGGCTGGAAGGGATTGTTTCTTGTTGCATTGCATCACTCTTGGATACGTGTCAACATGATACGAACTCTCACGTGACAGGGTCATCACCAGTACACATCAACTATGCTATAAATAGTACAAGCAACCATTTGTACACCCCAGAAGCGTACACACTCCATAACAAACAGCAAGGAGTTCCTACACTTCACACAGCAGGTCAAAGTGTACGGCTTTGGCTTTGGGTCTCCCTACATTCAAAGATTTTTATTTTGCACCTTAGAGGTGCAATTGCTATGCAGATTTTTAGTATTTATTTTATATTTAAAGCTGTTATCTGCAAAAATAATAATAATAATATATATATAATTTAGCACTTATAGTTAGCACAATATTGTTCTCTAAACAGAAGGTATGTGGGTTTATTAAGTGCGAAAATGATCCAGATATAGTTTTACATGTCCATTTACAATTTACAACCTTAGGATTTGCCTTTAGAATGAAATGGTCTATTACCTTATTTGAAAGGGTCATGAATAATAATGTTGAGCACTGCTCTGATTGGCTGTTTCTCAGAGCAGCTCCTTCAGTAGCTCTGTGTGTGTGTAAACAGATCTTATGTTTGAGCCTGTATCAGATAAAAATACAGAATTTCAGGAATAATCAATTGTTTGGAGATTTTTAATGGACGTTTCTGAGTGTTTTTTTTTAGTATGGACTTACAAAACATAACTGTAATGTCAATAGTAGAAATGTAGCCTAAACACTAGCATATAGCATTATCTAGCATATAGCGCATATTTTTGCCCCCTCGTGGGTTGTTTATTTTGTTGTTTTTGTCTTAAATAAAAACGTATCGTGACAGAATGAAGAGGCCAACTGAACCCAGCAGACACATGGACCTAGCAGGTGCCTTTGCCTGTTTTCGAGGCTCCAGGTTGGCGATCCGTAGAACACCCTCCTCTAGGGGGACCGCTTTGTCTGTTCGTGCTCCTTGTCACCTTATGGCGGCCTAACCAGAGCTCCTCATCCCGTCCCGCTTTTTCCCATCATGGAGGGTAGGGCCATGGGGGTTGTGGCCCTAAGCAATCTCCTACCCCAGAAAGCTCCACTCCAGCCTCTGCCACAGCCAGCGCAGCCTCTGCCACAGCCGGCGCAGCCTCTGCCACAGCCCGCTGCAGCGGCCCTCGTCTCGGCTTCCCAGCCCGCTGCAGTGCCTCCTGTCTCGTCTCCGCTGCCGGATGCAGCGTCCCCTGTCTCGTCTCCGCTGCTGCCCGCAGCGCCTCCAGTCATGGTCCCCGTCTCAATCCGCTGCTGCCCGCAGCGCCTCCCGTCATGGTCCCCGTTGCGTCTCCGCTGCAGGTCGCAGCGCCCCCTGTCTCACCGGCTCCATCAGCAGTTTACTCCCCTGCACTGTTGTCTGGTTCGTCTGCCTGGTCCTCTACCAAACCTGCCCCCCTCACCAAGCCCGCCTGTACTCTTCGTCTAC
Organism: Misgurnus mizolepis; assembly: GCA_025389145.1. Classification (NCBI taxonomy): domain Eukaryota; kingdom Metazoa; phylum Chordata; class Actinopteri; order Cypriniformes; family Cobitidae; genus Misgurnus; species Misgurnus mizolepis. The sequence continues at coordinate 8,526,806 of JAIFKI010000008.1, read as the reverse complement.
ACGCCTCACCCAAGATCTCTTTCACTTCCAGTCCCACCCTGTCTGGACATTCCCCTGTGAACTTTTTCGTTCCCCCGCCCCCCTCCCTTGTTTGTTGTTTTTATTATGCCATCCCAATCCTCTTGTTATTCTGCATTCTCTGCCATTATTGTTATTTTTTATGTTTAATCTAGTTTTGTCTTGTATGCAGTCAGTGTTTTCCTGTGCTTAGTGTTCCCATGGGGAGCGCTCCTTAAGGGGGGGGGGGTTTCTGTCATGGTTCTGCCATCTTTTCCTCTGGTTAATCCAGTTTTGTGGCAGGATCATGACAGGCCCATGTTTTGTTTGTGATGACGTGGTCCTAGTATGGGTTTTACTAGACAGTGGCTGAATCCGAAACCGCATACTGCCATACTATATAGTAGGCAAAAAGCAGTAGGCGAACGAATAGTATGTCCGAAACCTCAGTATACGTAAAAGAGTAGGCAAGAATTAGCGGGATTTTGGACTATTTCTCGCGAGATTCAGAGGCACGTGTACTTAAGTATTGTCCGAAACCGCCTACTTACTGAAAATGTAGTAGGGGAAACAGCACGTGAACAGAGTAGTACGTCCGAATCCTCAGTATCCATAAAATCAGTAGGCGAGAAATCCCCGGATTCCTCAGCACCCTGACTTCACGCACAGACCCAGGATATACCACAATTAAAGTGCTCAGCTGATTCATGAAAATAAAGCTGTAGAATTGTCACAGCTGTGTTGAGCTGACAGTAAATATGTGATGGTTTGTTAGAAAAATACATTTGAATAAAGTTTTGTTTCATATGGGATTCACTTCTATACGTTTTCATTTATTGTGATGGTTTTATTCATTCATTTTTTATTCATGTTTCCTGTCATTTAAAGTAAATACAAGAGATTGCTTCACTAAAATGTATATAATCACATTGCCTGCATTGTAGTTTGTATTCAAGCACAGCTTTCATCTGACAATAGATATTAAATTACAATCTGCTTGTTTTACTTATTTTGTCCCCTACAAAATAATGTGTAATATATCTGTAAGACTGTTACAGATCAAGTTACTGATGCAATCAGGTGTTAGTGCACCTGTCCCTCATACACACGCATACGTTTTCATGTCTGTTATTAGGTTTGTTCGACTTCATGCACCTCTGTGAGAACCAACAGCTGGATGACATCAAAGTACCGTGAGAGCGATACGGAGAAGTCTGATTTCAAGTCGCTCTCGCGGTATTGTGATGTCAATCTCCTGTCGGTTCTTGTGGTTCCGCATGAACTCGAACAAGTCTACTACGTCGTATGTCACATGATAACGTCAACATGGCGAATGCTGTCCATACTTAACGCGAACGTACATACTGTCTTAGCGCACGTTAAGTAGGTACCCAGTGAAATTCAGTACCTACACATTAAGTATGCGATTTTGGATTCAGCCAGTGTGTTCCCGGTGTCTTGTCACTTTTACCTCGCTCCCTTGTCACCCTCATTGTTTAATCCATGTCACCTGTTGTCTTCATTAGTTCTCCCCTATTTAAGGTCCTTCGGTTTGTTAGTCTGTGCCTTGTTCCATGACTTGTTCTGGACTTGGGTTCTGTCAAATGTATCGTGACAGCTGTCTTTTGCAGGAGGTTTACATAAGAAGGAAGAAACAATTGTGTTTGATGTTCACGAAATGTCATTACCATATACTCTTATTATTTATCTATAAAGTCTTATCTATTTCCATTCTACGGCACCTTAAAGCAAGTACAGTAAAAAATCCTTTCCTTAGCCAGATTCGCAACTGTAAGCTTACAATAAGGATTTTTAATGTAAGCTGCTGTTATGCTTTTGCAGGTAATGCCAGTTTGAATTAATTTGATTTAACAAACATGAAGAAAATAACTCTGCAAACAACCTGGAGATGTTTCAAACAAAAACGGCAAAAGAGAAACAAAAGTTTAACTTCACAGGTTTATACCTTTAGAACATCTGTTCTGTTAATTATGTTTATATTATATGATAGAAAATGCATTTTAATCAAATGATGAGGGCAAGGAAAGTGTTTCACTCTTATTCGTGACTAAAGAATGAATATTGATAGACTGCTCCAATAAATTTAATGGTGCAACGTTTTGACCATCAGGTCTTTGTCAGGCATAATATATTATTCGTCTGCCTGACGAAGACCTGATGGTCGAACCGTTTTTATCAGGCTCTTATTGTTTGGTGCACTGTACAAAAATTGCTGTAGCTGTTTGCCAGTAACTTACTGTGGATATAAATTATTTACTGGCAACAGTTTGTTCAAAGTTAAATAAACATTAAGCATTAACAAGTCTTTATCTTTACAGAATAAACCTAAAATAACAGCCTCATGCAAGCATTCTGGGAACCAGGACGTTTTGACCATCAGGTCTTCGTCAGGCACAATATATTATTTGTCTGCTTGACGAAGACCTGATGGTTGAACCGTTGCACCATTACATTTATTGGAGCAGTCTATCAGTGTGCAGGCTTCCCCTGTTATTTTTCCTTGATTATTTGTTGTCCAGCACTTTCATTTACATACCCTAACATTATTTGTTATTTTTGGATGTGCAGTCCTGCTTGCAAGCTTTTGATCTTTTGATGTATATAACCTGTGATAAAATCACTGTAACGTGCATCAGTGGTTTATTTACTTACTAATAATTGTTTTCGAAAAGGCAGTTTATGTGCAGTTCTTAATCTGATAATGTTAATCACTTTTGTAAGATTAGAATTTAACCCCTGTGACTCCATGTGTCACTCTTGGTGCCACTGCGGTAGATTTGCGATGGTCACATTGCTTTACCGTAGATGGTCTGCGGCTGTCAGGTAACGCATTATTTAGATGCACTCCTGCTGACCATAAGCTAACCAACAAATCCAGTCCCAGTACAGCACAGTTAAGACGGGGGAAGAACTCTGATTGTCGTTTCCGTATGTCATGTGCAGTGGAAAGGTGGCTTAAGATTGTGAATCGCAACCAACAGCTCACTCCTCAATTTCAAAACGAATATGATAGTTGCCACAGGACAAACATGTCATTGTCTGCGACAACGTAGAGAAGTTTAGGGGCTACTGTAGAAATATGACACATACTGTCATTCTAAGATAATAAAAACAATACAGTTCATTATATAAGGTCTTTTAACACCACTGATAATATAGTTAAAGGAACAGTATGTAGGATTGTGGTCAAAACTGGTACTGTAATCACAAAACTTGTGGCTAAAACTGGTACTGCAATCACACAACTAGTGGCCAATACGCAAAATGACAACATAAACATCAGTTGAGGGCTGCAACTCCACTTTTTAAATGACAATATCCTCGCCAGACCACTGTTGTCAGTGATATAAGTATTTGAAATAAAAATGATTTCTTAATGTCAAGTACATATCAGGGCCATTTTATGATTCATGGATATACATTTCTTACATAATGTTCCTTTAAGTATATAATTTTGCATTTGTGTCAAGAGATCCTTCTAAAAGTTACACAATGCACTTTTAAAATAGAAAGAAGAAAAAAAAGATGCTGTGAGGCTGTTATTTTTATTATACTGGTAATATTTTATTCTGTAAAGAATAATGTTTAATGTTCATTTAAATTTAAACAAACTGTTGGGAGCGCGGTGCATGTAGTAACATCATGTCACAATCGCATGTAATAATACACCTAAATTTATCACTATGAATAAAAACAAATAGGATGGCTTTTAGTACTCACTATTAAGTCAGTGTTTTGCATGGAAGAGTTTCCGTGATGAAAGCATAGTTGACTCTGATGAGGACTACACTCTGGAGACAATACCGCTTTGTCGACTCGAGAAAAAGCCACGCGATATTTACTCACGTTTGATTTCTTCGTTTTTTCCTTTTTTTGCCTTGTTTGCCTTCGCTGACTGCATATGCAGGTACTGTGAGTTCTGAATGCTCTTTCTCTGCCATACTTTTGCTCTTCCTAGAGTGCCTCGTACACGTTCAAATCAATCGGGTGTGCGCATGTGTGGGCAGATCCCATAGCAACAGGGGTGGTGCCATGGTCGCGAGAGAGAGTGATAGTCGCGCAAGCCAATCATTTGTTTCGTCCCGAATGGAAAAATGAGCTGTGTTTGAAACAGTATGAGAGGTCTAAAGACACTCGAGTTTTATACTCTCTTTTTTGTTTAAACAAATTTGGAAAAAAGTTTTTTAGATAATTCCTGCCTATCCTGCCTTTAATATCATAATCAATTATATTAACCTAACTTATCATACTTTTCTAGTTTCTTCTTGTAAGTTGCTTAGCCATAATGAAAATAATCAAATGTTCCCTTTCTTACATTTCTTGATACAAAAACAAGTCTATATTCTATCTTTCAAATGACGGCACAGTTTATACTCAGTATTAAAGCTGTGGCTGCCCATGTAGGCAGGACTTTAAATAAAAACATTTATTTAGTTTGAGCAAGACACATAAGAAGATATTTTGATAAATGATGGTAAGCACACAATGCTGTAACCATTGACTTCCATAGTAGAAAAAAAATATTATGGAAGTATTGTGATAAATGATGAGGAAGATATTTTGATGATAAGCATGCAGTTGATGGTACCTATTAAATTACATCGTATTAGTTTTTCCTACTATGAAAGTCAGTGTTACAATAAGCTGTGTTTTTACCATCATTTATCAAAATATCTTCTTTTGTGTTCATCAGAGAAAATAAATTCACAGAGATTTCGAACAACATGAGGATGATATTTTAATTTTTACATATAAACTATCCCTTTAAGGCATCACAGATGTACTCCAGATTATGCTGAAGATATCTTCTTTTGCCCATATAGAAGTCAGCTGCCCATATTTTTAAATAGCAGGGTTTCAAACAGATCTTTAGATTTTTACTTCTGGACCATAAACCCTACAAATGAGCAAAGGAGCATGCAATTGAGGGATCAGACCGTGACCCTTTGAAACAGACAGTCAGACACAAATGTATATCTATATCAGGATTCAGTAATCCACCTTCTAATCTCCATGATGCTGGCTAGCATGAAGTTGTGAACACAGTACCTGGAAGGCTGTATTTATAACTTATGCTGTTGTAGGTGGGGATTTCATGGCATTTATCAAAATCCTATATTTATAAATAACATAGTAAAGACAATCAAATGTTTGGGAAATATGCTACAAACAACAACAAACTAAAAAACATAATAATGATTTTATATTATATTATATTAATAATTAATTAATAATTTCGTTATGTATTTTGATTTTACTCATTTTAATGTTTGCTTTATTGGTGTGTTAAATGTAAGGTGAGAAAGATTGAAGAGTGAATATATTTTAATCTTCTGGCATTGGTCACTGTGCTCTTTGTTATTTGGTTCCAGGTATAAACTGAGCTTTGCATTCGGCACAACAAGCCTTTTCTACAGCTGCCTTTGGCTGGATGGGATGGGCTCGTGAATGCCATTCTCTAGACTTCAGCACATGTTTTCCATTGGGTTTCCCTTAATGTCAAAAATAGGAGATGATTACCCAAATACTTCCAAAAAGCTATGATATTGTGTTACCATAACCTTTTAAACATCTTGTAAAATGCCTCCACCGATACACAGTTTGTCATTAACACTTCAATGCCTGAAAAAGCTAGGTCAATAAAAACACTTCTTAAATCCCGAGAATCATTCATTGGGTTCACTTACATTTTATGGAAAGACATGCATCCCAGTTCGCATACTACATGTGCTTTAAAGTTTTTAAATTGAATTAGTGTGTCCCAAAGCATATAAGTTGAAATGAGTGTCCCAAATGCACCTACATGTTTACTACTAAAGTACATGTCCTTGGCAGCTCATTGAGGATAAACTTCAGTTTGGTAGATCTGCTTCTCTCATCAATAACATGAGACAAATTTTGAGAAATTGAAATTTTCAACTTATATGCTTTGGGACACACTAATTCATTTTATAAAAATTAATAGAATTTTATAGAAAAGCTGAAATGGTTTCTTTATGGAGCAATTGACATATGGAAATATTAACAAGTCACCATAATGCAAATGCTTCTTCAAACCCAAAGGTAGACTATATACATTCCCATCAAAGGACAGTTTTAGTACATAATATTATGGCAAAACAAGTTCAAATATAATTGTACAAATATTTCAATATATACAAATATGATCAAAAATATATATTTGCTAAAATATATCTTTAGAAAAAAATATTTTTAGAAAAATATATATCTTAAAAAATATTTTTAGAAAAATATATATCTTAAAAATATTCTTAGAAAAATATATATCTTTAGAAATTTTTTTTTTTAGAAAAATATATATCTTAAAAAATATTTTTAGAAAAATATAATCTTTAGAATGTTTTTTTAGAAAAATATATATCTTTAGAAAAATATATTTTAAGAAAAATATATATCTTTAGAAAAAATTATATAATATAAAAAACATATTTTTAGCCATATTAAGCATATTACCCAAATATGTCAATATATACAAATATGACAAAAATATATATTTGCTAAAATATATCTTTAGAAAAAAATATTTGCAGAAAAATATATATCTTTACAAAAAATATATATATCTTTACAAAAAATATTTTTAGAGAAATATGTATCTTTAGAAAAAAACTTTTTAGAAAAATATATATCTTAAAAATATTTTTAGAAAAATATATATCTTTAGAATTTTTTTTTTAGAAAAATATATATCTTTAGAAAAATATTTTTAGAAAAATATATATCTTTAGAAAAAATTATGTAATATAAAAAACAAATTTTTAGCCATATTAAGCATATTACCCAAATATTTCAATATATACAAATATGACAAAAATATATATTTGCTAAAATATATCTTTAGAAAAAAATATTTGTAGAAAAATATATATTTTTAGAAAATATATATATATCTTTAGAAAAAATATTTTTAGAAAAATATATATCTTTAGAAAAAATAATTTTTAGAAAAATATATATCTTAAAAAATTATTTGTAGAAAATATATATCTTTAGAAAAAAATATTTTTAGAAAAATATATATCTTTAGAAAAATATATATCAAAAAAATAATATAAAATATAAAAAACACATTTTTAGCCATATTAAGCATATTACCCAACTATTTCAATATATACAAATATGACAAAAATATATTTTTGCTAAAATATATCTTTAGAAAAAAATGTTTGTAGAAAAATATATATCTTTAGAAAAAATAATTTTTAGAAAAAAATATCTTAAAAAAATATTTTTAGAAAATATATATCTTTAGAAAAAAATATTTTTAGAAAAATATTTATCTTTAGAAAAAAATAATATAATATATAAAAAACACATTTTTAGACATATTAAGCATATTTTTAGAAATAATTTTTTTGCCATTTAGGGACAAAGCACTCTTGAACTATTGGGGGGCTACTCCTTTATTTATAATAAATGTATTTTAGATTTGGTGGATGATGTGCAGACAAAACCCAGAATAAACCACCAGCAGCGTGTGTAAGAAAACAACTGTCCATCTGAATTAACCAGATATGTTACATAATAACAGCACAGGTCAACATGTAACTCTGCAAACATGTGAAGCCGTATAAACGTGTTAAATGAGTCAAATTCTCCACGGGCTGTTAATGTTGAAACACAGTTAAGGTCAGATGGCAGATTGTAAAGCTGCTGGACTGTAATGTTAAACATGTCACAAGAAGTGTGACATCATAAACCCTCATACCTTTCAGCCTCATTCTGCTGGGGCTGTAGAAAGAAGCCTCTTATGCATATGACCAAGTTCATCATTTTACTTTTGGGGTTTGCTAGTATATTTTTTTTATGAATTAAAGTTCAATAAACACATGATTTTTATCATACTTTAACACACCTCTTTTCACCCTCTGTAGCTCCTGCCTCTTTAAAGGTGCCAAAGAATGCATTAAAATAATCTGTTAAATTGTTCTCTACACAGAAGGTATGTAGGTTATTAAGTGCAAAAATTGGCAGAGATGGTTTTACATGTCCATTTACAACCCTAGGATTTGCCACTAGAATGAAATGGTCTTTTGTTACCTTATTCAGAAGGGTCATGAATAATAATGTTGAGCTCTGCTCTGATTGGCTGTTTCTCAGAGCATCTCCTTCAGTAGCTCTGTGTGTGTGTAAACAGACCTTATGTTTGAGCCTGTATCAGACGAAGATACGAAATTTGAGTAATAACCAATTACTTGGAGATTGCTAATGGACGTTTCTGAGTGGTAAGTTTCAGTGATGCGCAGGTCAATGTATGAAGTGTACGACGTTTTCAACTAACCTGCCCGCAACTCGGACCGCAAAAAAATTAAAAATAAATATTGTACCCGACCTGCTCCATGGCCCGCATTTTTAAAAGTAGTAATTGTTTAAAATAGTTACTGGCATCTTTATGTCAAACGCCCAAAACGCGAAAGCAAATAGTGTACACATGTCCACTTCCAAAGAAAACAATTCTTAAACACAGGACGTCCAGCACAGAGAGCTTTACACAAATGTTTTAATTATGTATTAAAAGCTTATATGATGTGCTTAGTGTTGTTACTCTTTGTTATATTTGAACCAACCGTGGGCCAGAATGAAGTGACATTGAGCAGGTTTGCTGGCTTGCAAACAGCTCAAGGTTCTGAGAAAAGCCGTGCAGCTGTTTCGGAGCGTTGCAGGCGCGAGTGTGTGCATCTGACCTCATAGGGTGGGTAGTGAAAGCGTTGATGCTACAACTGTTTGTGTGAGGATAGAGTCCCCCCCCCAATAAAACCATAGGTGTGTTAGTCGGTCACTGTGTGGTGCTTACATAATGGGGCTGTGTGTCTTAAACATTCAGCCAATGAGAGCAGGCTTAACAAGGTTAAAGAAAATTAAAAAGACAGGACATGGTACACTGTAAGGAAACTTAAGCCAAAGGAAAAATACATTGGTGTAATGTTTAAAAAAAAAAACATGTTGTAGCACATGAGTGTAATTAGGCCAGAAAATTTAGATACTGGTTACTTAATATTCGTTTTTTTGATTTTCCATTCACAACTATTTGATCACATCCACTGCCACAGTTGCCCTTAACATGCTGGTTACATTGTCAAAGTTTTGTCATTTGAAATAAAGTATACTGTAGAGGTAATAAAAATTCACCATTGATTGTATAACAAATAGTTCAATATGAAAATGCATGTATAGGTAATTTTAATGTTGCAGGAAAGCTGGAATTGAACTGTGATGCAGACTCGACTGAAACTTACAAACACTTGAAGCGTTGCACCGTTACACTGCAAAAATGATTTTCAAGAAAAAAAATTCTTAAAATTCTTCTTAAAACGACCCAAGAAAATAAGTCTAGTTTTTAGACCAAAAATATCAAATTTAAGTGATTTTGTGCATAAAACAAGCAAAAAAATCTGCCAATGGGGTAAGCAATTTTATTGCATTTTTCTTGCATTTGGTGTTTAAGAAAAATTTTCAAGATTTTTTTGCTTAACCCATTTTTATGCACAAAATCACTTAAATTTGATATTTTTGGTCTAAAAACTAGACTTCTTTTCTTGGGTCGTTTTGCTCATCAAGAAAAAGCATCTTAATTTAAGAATTTTTAGATATTTTTACTGAAAACAAGAAAAAAACACTAAGTTTTTTTTTCTTGAAAATCATGTTATGCAATTTAGTATATCAAGAGACATGGTACAAAACAGCTGCTCCTATTTTAGGCATTCGGCATGGGATGGTAACTTTTAACAAGGTCCTAATACAGTATATACCATTTTGATCCATTTCAGATATGTAACTTTAAGGGCTCTATCTTACACCTGGCGCAGTGCAGCGCAATGCAAGGCAAGTGTCTTTTGCTAGTTAACCCTGCGCAATTATCATTTTCACGCTTAGCGCCACGTTGTTTAAATAGCAAATGCATTTGCGCCCATGGGCGTTCTGGTCTGAAAACGAGGTGTGTTCAGGCGCATTTTTGGCGCGTTGATATTTTGAGGCAACTAAAATAGACTACGCCATTGACCAACAAAAACCTGCTCTAAAGTCTAAAGTCAATGGCGCAATATGTTTTTGCATTAGTAATATGCGCCTATAAACGGGACGACAACGCGGGTTTGCTTATCACATATATGAATGCGCAGCAGCACAAAAACGCTTTTAAATATGAAAGATTAAAGGATTGAATGTAAAAGATTATTATTGAGTCTCTTAAATGAGGACTAATTATGAGACTTTAGAAGACGTAAAGAGATGCTTCACCTGCAGCCTGGTAAGTAAATAAATGCTTCTGTTTCTAAATGTTTTTTTTTTTTTAATGCTACCTCACGGATTTATTGTATATGATGACACTGTGGATATGGTAAGATGAGAAACATTTTAAGTAATGCTTTGTATAAAATCCCATGGGGCTATTCTAGTGCTGAAACGCTTCGGCTCTCTGCACGTTTGTAAATCCTTTTTTCTCTTGTTTGTATTTTTAGAGTACAAACCTTTTCTTGCATATTTGCAAATTATTTTCTGAGATTACATTGATAATGTAGGAGATAAATACATTCATAGCAATTAAAAGCCTGCTATTTGTACTTCTATGACTGAAAGAAAAAGGCTTTTAAAGGTTTTAATTCAAAAAATAAAAATTTCAATAAAAATGAAAAAAACAAATTTTTAACATTATTCTTAAACTGGTGGTTTCTTCCTCCGCTTAGTTTTTCAGTTTACAAAGTCCGTCATCTAAATAGAGATTACGCACAGTGTAACTGGCTTTTAAAGGAGATGAGAGATAAGACTCATTGGTTTACTGCACCTTATGCCCAAAACACACCCATTACTCATTAGGAAAATATGTACAACCCTTTTCGACCAAGCGCTCGACACAAAAAAACATTTTTCCCGTCGTTAAATTAGCAAAAGTGGATTCTGACATGCCCATTTAGACCGTGCGCTTATGACGATGCACTTAGATCATTAAAGTAGGGCCCTAAGGGTACCAATATGTAACTTTTAGGTACAAAAGTGTACTTTCTAAAAAGGTATTGCCACCAGTGACAACTTTTGTACCTTATTGTCAAAATGTTTTGACTGAAAATGTCATATAAAATAAAATAAAAAGAAAATTCAATAAAGTTGGCAACATTTTTTTAAGTTAGCGACAAAGTTAGCTACATTTTAGGAATCTTAATTCATTCATCTGATTATGACCTCTGACAGTTTCTAGCTATTACTGAATAACTGCTACTGTTTAATAATTTGTTATTAATATCTCTAATAGTCTAATATGAAATTGGCCGAAACAGCGGTAAAAAATTACCAAAACAGAAAGTTTTTATTCATTTTGGCTGTTCAATAACAAACAATGTTTTGGGAACTTGAAAACGCATGAAAACGTTTGAAAATGACACTGTCATTGTAAACTACCAAAATGCAAATTTTTGATATTACACCTTAAGACACCAAGTGATATTATCAGCACTGGCCTGCTATGTTTAATACAGCATTTGTGAATGCGGATCGTTTAAACAACGTTGTCGTCTCTATGCGAAAAATTCAAACTTTTTCTGTTTTTAGTAGGGGTGCGCGGGGCAAAAACTAATGCAGGGTTTGTTGTTGTTTACATTGTTGCACAAGGTTCAGTGTATTATTTTTCCGGTATTTTTTCACTCTGCCAAAAGACGATCTCCGGCAAATTATTCTCCGGTTTCTAAGTTGGGTGTGTACGATACCATCGTCTTGTTGACTAAAACATAGCATTGTTGTGAAATATGTCTGCAGCTCTTAGCAACTTTTTTGGTGGGCTTGAAAATATTTAGACCCAGCGGGGTTAACTGTAACGCTGTGCTACAACTAACCCCTCAGCACTTACAATATGAAAACCGCTTACGTTAGCGTAATTCTTGCTGTTGTTTTAAATAAGCTACACACAAATGATTGCTGGCTGGCAACTAAATAAATGTGCCTGTCTTATCAAAAACCTTTGGGGTAAGTTGAAATGTTTGCACTTCTGTCACATTTGGTGTAATTGTCCAAGAATGGTAAGTAATAGAAACAAACTTAAAATGTTCATTTGTAGATGAGATGTGTGTGTTGCTTGTGTAAAAATATAATTAATCAAACTCAAATATTTTTTAAATGATTGAGCCAAAACCCTGCTGTCCCCGCTCTCCCCTACATTGTTGCCATTTAACCGCACCCTAAATGCCACTCATATTAACAGATTATATTTGGAATACATGCAATGCAAATAGATTTTGTCATTGGATCACAGTATTTGGAGTACAAATAAACAATATGTAAAAGCAGAATGCATGTTAATGCATGTAAGATATTGCTGTCTTGCATCTCTTTCTAAAACTATATCTATTTCCTATATCTTCAGGCCGGGTGAAGGTTAAAGAGGAGCAAACCACACACATGAGCTCACTGCATAACATAGATATCATCTGCACGTCCTATTCCAGACACTTTCCTGCCCCATCATCAGGTCATATCCCACTGGGAGCGTTTCGAGGAAAGTGGAAGAAGAGAAACGGAGAGAAATAGAGATGTAGTGTGCCTTGATGACAGGACATACTGATGGTAACTGTATGATGTCATGTAATTCGGTGACATTCATGCAACAGTCTGTCTTTCTCTAAAACATTCGGACACATAAGAATCCAGGCATTGGCTATTAAAGAGTCCAGACAACGGCTATTAAAATGCAGGTTTTAAATAGCCACAAGACTGTAACATTTTAAGTGTTAGCATGAGACTAGTCTGATAAAGTTGCTGACAGACATTGAGTTTGTTGAGTTATATTTAATCTTCAAACTTTATTTTCATGACTACGGGAAAGGTTTGCAGATATGCTAGCGGGGAAGTGACTCAACTTGTAAAGCACCTGTGGCAAACTCCACTTATGAAACTGCAGGTGCACACAGTCATTCAAACACATCACCAGGGATTTTACTAAATGTAAAACTTACCTGTACGTCCGTCTTGCCATCTATCCAAAATTATCAGTTAAGGGGCGCAAATTTTGCCAAGAAAATGCCCCCACACCATTACACCACTAACCTGAACCATTGATACAAGGCATCAATGCCTTTATGTTGTTTACATTAAATTCTGACCCTACCATCTAAATGTCGCAGCTGAAATCAAGTCTTCTCAGACCAACATCCACGTTCAAAGTCACTAAAATCCGCTTTCTTCCCCAATCTGGTGCTCGGTTTGAATTTGTTGAAAAGCAAGTCGTCCACATCTGCATGCCTAAATCCAATGATGTGATTGGCTGATTAACAATTTGTGTTAACAGCAACTAAACGATGTACCTAATAAAGTAGCCAGTGAGCTTTTTAATTTTTCTAAATTCAGTATAGATGGGAACTCCTCAAGGATTCACCTCAGAAAGTTTGTTAAAGTCACCTTATATGAGAAATGTACTTTTATATGTAATTTGAACATAAACATTACATACAAATAAATAAAGATTTTGGGTGAATGGAAATTAAATCACAACCCTAACCTTAAAATTCTCATGGGACCAGTGCAGACCTAACCCTAACCCTAACCTAACCCTGACCCCACCTACAACCGTCCAAAGACCACAGTTAGGTCATAATTTCTGTTTAAAATCTTCTTTGCCTAATTTATTACCACTATTATTACTAGCTATATTATTAAAAACTGTATTTTTTCGGTATAGATAACAGTAAATGGGGAAGCAGTGACTTATTTGCATTTAAGGAGACGCACACAAAAACAGCACTTTTCCTGCACATCCAAAAATAAACCTTTTCAACATTGTACAATAAATTTATCTATAGGGTATTTGGACCTGAAACTTCACAGGCACATTCTTGAAAAATTGCCATATGAGGATGACCTTTAAGTCCATATGAACCGGAATCGCGACCGACTTTTGTGTTGTGACGAATTTCCGAGCAGCACTGAGGCTGCGTTCGGAAGGCATCAAGGCACGTCCGAATCAAATGTTTTTTTACTACTAGTTTGAAAAAATTAAAAAAGCGTCTGGAGCACAAATTTAGTTATATTTTCACTTTTTACATCTTTTGATTGCGTTTCTAGCCACAAATTAGTATTTAAGTTTTCAAATATGGGATTATCACAGATGCGCTCTCTGTTTATATTTCAAACAAAATAAAATTTTGCTGCCTATGAAGTGTGTCCTAATGTGTTTCTCTGAGCAGCCTTCATGCCTCCGAAGTCATTGCCTCATAAGGCAGCGAGGCAACAAGTCAGCTGTCTAAACTTTCCGACGCAGTCTGAATATCGTGCACGAGAAAATAGTGGGAGTGGCTTGTGTTTTTCACTCTGCTTTGATTGGATATAGCAAAGTAGACGTTTCATTCAGAAATAGAACTGGCAGCAGACTGACAGTTGCAAGGGACGGAGTTAATGGATGCTCCCGCCTGAGCCGTCTAAAGCTGCATTTACATTACAAGTGACCTTATCGCTGGTCTCTTTCAAAGAGGTTGTTAGGAGGCGTTTTTAAATCTGGTCGTCATAAACAAATGAGTAGTTTCAACTTTGTCGCGCAACTGGACACTGGACACACCCCATCACCAATTTAAATTAATGAGATTGGTGTCGCTCTGCTACTGCTAGTCGCTGCTAATGTGAATGAAGCTTAAAGGAATATTCCATTTTGTTAAAAGAAAAATCCAGATTATTTACTCACCACCATGTCATCTTTGTTCTTTGTTCAGTCGATAAGAAATTATGTTTTTTGAGGAAAACATTGCAGGATTTTTCTCATTTTAATAGACTTTAATAGAGCCCAACATTTAATACTTAACTCAACACTTAACAGTTTTTTTCAACGGAGTTTCAAAAGACTCTAAACGATCCCAAATGAGGCATAAGGGTCTTATCTAGCAAACAATTGTAATTTTTGACAAGAAAAATAAAAAATATGCACTTTTAAACCACAACTTCTCGTCTAGATCCCGCCAGCGTGACCCCACGCAATACGTCATGACGTCAAGAGGTCACAGAGGACGAACGCGAAACTCCGCCCCAGTGTTTACAAGTGTGTTGAAAGAGGACCGTTCCGACGTTGTTGTATGTCAACTGATACTAATTAATGTCTTTGTGTCAGTTTACAATGGTCTGCAAATGTGCGTTTATATATGTAACACGTGACCTCTCTACGTCACTATGTATTTACGTTAGGTCACGCTGGACCGGACCTAGACGAAAAGTTGTGGTTTAAAAGAGCATATTTTTTATGTTTCTTGTCAAAAATGACAATCGTTTCGCTAGATAAGACCCTTATGCCTCGTTTGGGATTGTTTATAGTCCTTTGAAACTCCGTTGAAAAAAACGGTTAAGTGTTGAGTTAAGTATTAAATGTTGGGCTCTATTAAAGTTCATTAAAATGAGAAAAATTCTGCAATGTTTTCCTCAAAAAACATACTTTCTTCTCGACTGAACAAAGAAAGACATCAACATTTTGGATGACATGGTGGTGAGTAAATTATGTTAAACAATTAAGTTTTTGTCACTGCCTAATTGTTTTATTGTGCGTAAGTCTAAACATTTAACTGGTGGTAATACAACAATGTGAGCAATACGTTTTATAATAGTCACACACTTATTTTGTGCATGACTTATTTCATTTCGAGTGTCATTTCTTTTCAGCTCAACACGTGCAACATGCAAACTGCAGTTAGCTGAACTTACGAAGGGTGCATCCACGAAAGAGGAGCTTCTTGTCACAAGTCTAAAATATTAGACAGTGTAGCACACTGGACTGGCCGCATAAGGCAAAGTGGAAGTCAATGTATTCCCAGAATACATTTTACAGGGGTCAGCGTGCCACTTTTAGCATAGCAGCTAATGGCAGGACTGGGATTCTTCTTCGAGTTGGTGCTCGTGTTATGAACGACGGACGGGGCAAGTGAGGGACACTTTATGGTACTAAAACAGCAGAACATTACGTTCCCCCCTCCCTAAAATAAGCCAGTGTGAGAGAGGTGAAAACGCAGAGCACATGCTTCACTCCTCGTGGCACAGATTAATACATTATTATACTATACTTCATTTTCTGACAGGACCGTTTTAAGGACTTTTATGTAAAAAAAAACATATTCAAACATATGATTAAGTATTTATAATGTCAAAAACAGCCCTATAATTTTTTTTTCAAATGTATAATAAACATTTATCAAAAAGTAATATATTTTTTTCTGAAACATTTTTCAGTATATTTTAAAATGGTCCTTTACGTAAAAATAAATTTCGTACAATGTTTGTTTTAGTTTTCTCACTACATTTATTAATTTAATAAATATTAAAATGAATTACAGCACATGAAAGCTTTGATCAGTATTTGTAAAGCAACCTGAACTAAATTTTTGTTACATTTAAGAATGTTTTTAAGTTTGGAAGTATGCTGCAATTATATTTTAGTAAGAAAAGCATAATAAAAGGGAAATTATTTTTTCATATGGGTGATTCCTCTGTTATAGTCACAGTATGGTGGTGTTGTTGTTGGTGTCAGCTCATGACATCATTGTGATTGATGGGGTCACGCTCAAAAGCTCCTGACTGTCACACTGAAGCCCTTAAGTAACCTGGCACCATCCAGAGATACTAGAAAATGTTGCCACATTACACCACACTCTGAATAAAAGTTACAAAAGTTGTCACTGGGACGGTACCTTTTAAAAAGGACCTAATATGTACCATTTTGGTACAGAGATAAGTACCTTTGTGGTACCCATATGTATCCCTAAGCCAAAATTACCATTGTGCACCTTTGAGGTACCAACATGCACCTACAAAAGTGTACTTTTTAAGAAGAGTGACAACCTTTTTTCTGAAAGTGTACCTGGAAATGAAAAAGGTGACATTTTTATGAACGTAATGACGGTGTGTCGCTTCCTTTCCCATAAATCTTTTTGCATTCTTTTAACATATAAATGAAGCATTTTGATGTACTCTGATAAGAAAATAAAGGGAACAGACAGATCTGCTTCAAGTTAAAAAACTTTAAAAGGTGCTTTTCTCAATATTTAAATTTTTTACACCCTCACATTCCAGATTTTCAAATAACCTGTCTGGTTAAAATACCTGCCTTAAAATAATTTCCTTTTTCAGTTTGATGTCCTCCTCCACTTGGACGCGCCTTTGGCACTTTATTTTCAATTCAGTCACTTTTAAAAATACAGCCTTACACAGGCTATCATACAGTTAAGGATATTCGGTCGTTACACTTTTCAGGGGTTGACACATGCAATGACCCATAATGTTCGTATCACTGATGTTCTGTGCCCTTTGCGACCTCTCTGCGGGGACGCGCCCCAGCATTTGACAACCACTGTGCTAGAGACATCCTCTGTCCCTTTCATTTACATTGCAACTTTTAATGAGAGATGATCAAATCAGAGGTACATGTGCAGTGGGAGTTAGCCATAACCTCAGTAAAAGTATTCAGATTAATTTTAAACTGACATTTTAATAGCTTAGATGTTAACTTATCTTAGGGAAAACTGTATCACGACATACCAGCCGCATATGGCAAGCTATCATTTGTTTGCCATAAAACATTGTCTGTTATCTTGATCCGGATTGGGCAAAAGGCTACAGACAATCAATCAATCGATTTGGCTCCTGCGATGGGTAAGGCGGTGTCCCATCCCTGTGCATTGAGCCGACCAGATGAACAAGAGTTGTTGCCAGTGCTGACGATCTTGTCCCAGCTGCTCTGCATCCTCTAGAGCAACTCCATGTTGTTGTAGGTCGCCCACAAGGACGTCAAGCCATCGGGTGCGAGGTTTACCTCGTGGTCGTCTCCAGCCTGCGGCCCTTGGATCAAACTGAAGATAGCTCTCGTAGGACGGTCAGAAGGGAGGCGGAGGACATGGCCGAGCCAACGGGTACGACGTTGTGCGGCCAGGGAGGATGCTCTAGGCTGGCATGTGCGGGCTCTAAGAATTTGATTGGAAACCCGCTGGGTCCACCTGATGTTCTCAATGGTTCTGAGAGCCCTGCTATCAAAGCCATCTAATCTTGCAGCCAGTGTCTTGTTTAAGGGCCAAGTCTCCAAGCCATAAAACAGGATGGAGAGTACTGCTGAGTTGTAAATGCAGAGCTTCATCTTGCATGAGATAGTCTGGTGCCGCCAGAGAGACTGCAGAGCTGACGCAGCTAGGGCTCTTCTGGGGGTTATCTCTGGTTTTAGGTCCCCGTTGTCTGTCACTATGGATCCCAAGTTCTTTACAGTCTCCACGATGTCATTGCCAAGCTGCAGGGAAGGTGGATGTAGTCTGTCACTCATTGGTCTGTCTGTTTCCAATGAGTTTCCAATTACACAATTTATATAAATTACATATTTTGATTAAAAACTGTGAATTATGCTGAAAGGCAACTAGTTTGGTATGTTACACAACACTCAAAGATGTCACATCACCAGACCTGCAGTAAAGAATAAATGGTAACACTTCACTGTCAAAAATAATGGTACAAAGCTGTCACTGGGGCAGTACCCTTTAAAAAAAAGTCCTGAAAAGTACTATTCAAGTAAAAATATGTATCTTTAAACTGCCAATATGTATCTTTGAAGTACTAATAAGCACTCTTTAGGTACAAAGATGTACCTTTTTGAAAGGGTACTGTCCCAGTGACAACGTTTATACCTTTATTTCTGAGAGTGTTTACAATTAAGTTATAAATTAATTAGCTAACATTATACCACTGGGATGTTATAACACTTTTTTTGTAATCATAGGGGAACCATTTTTAGTGCTATATAGCACCTATAAAGCACATGAAGAACCTTCCGGGGGTGATAAAGCACCACTATAGTACCACATATGGTGCTACATAGCACAATATGGTTCTACACAGGTGCTACATAGGTACTATATGGCACTTAAAATGGTTCACCCTATGATTAAGAGCCAGTGAACCACTTTTAGTGCTATTTAGCACCGTTGGGTTTTAGAGTGAATGCTTTATTCTGATTGGTTGAAAAATCATCCACGAGTTTTGATTCTTTTTCAGTAAAACGCACACCTGACCTGTCAAATGTCTTTAAATAACCACCAGAGCAATGTCTGTGGTAACTGTGGTATAAAAGGAAAAATTGACTCTTGACGACGGACCGGTGTAGCGGCCGAATTATTACCTTTGGAGTGCATTATGTTCTTATAATTCAACGGCACATTGTCAATTATTCCTTACTTAGAAATTGACAGCTTGTTAGATTTAGGATTGGGTCAGGGGCTTCTCAAACTTTTAATTCACACTTATTTAATTAAAGGAATAGTTCATTTTCTTAAAAAGAAATCCAGATAATTTAGTCACCACCATGTCATCCAAAATGTTGATGTTTTTCTTTGTTCAGTCGAGAAGAAATTATGTTTTTTGAGGAAAACATTCCAGGATTTTTCTCATTTTAATGGACTTTAATAGAGCCCAACACGTATCACTTAACTCAACACTTAACAGTTTTTTTCAATGGAGTTTCAAAGGACTATAAATGATCCCAAACGAGACATAAGAGCGAAACGATTGTCATTTTTGACAAGAAAAATAAAAAATATACACTTTTAAACCACAATTTCCCATCTAGATCCAGTCCAGCGTGACCTAACGTAAATGCGTAGTGACATAGGGAGGTCACGTGTTACATATATAAAACGCACATTTGCGGACCATTGTAAACAATAAACTGACACAAAGACATTAATTAGTATCAGTTGACATACAACAATGTAGGAACGGTCCTCTTTCTCCACACTTGTAAACACTGGGGTGGAGTTTCGCATTCATCCTCTGTGAACTCTTGACGTCATGACGTATTGCGTGGGGTCAGCTGGCGCATCACAAGACCAGACCTAGATGAGAAGTTGTGGTTTAAAAGTGTATATTTTTTATTTTTCTTGTAAAAAATGACAATCGTTTCGCTAGATAAGACCCTTATGCCTCGTTTGGGATAATTTATAGTCCTTTGAAACTCCGTTGAATAAAACTGTTAAGTATTTAGTTAAGTATTAAATGTTGGGCTCTATTAAAGTTCATTAAAATTAGAAAAATCCTGCAATGTTTTCCTCAAAAAACATAATTTCTTCTCGACTGAACAAAGAAAGACATCAACATTTTGGATGACATGGTGGTGAGTAAATTATCTGGATTTTTCCTTTTAAGAAAATTGATTATTCCTTTAAGGGTTAAAAATGGTAAGGGTTTGAGTTAGGGTAATTTGAGGTTGAAAATGTTGATCCAGGACCACATCTTACTTTATGAAATCGCAGTGACCCTACTGTATCAAATGGTCTTGGCCAGGGGGTGGGGCTTAGCTAATAATCTTTGACATAATTCGAGCACTATTTAAATCAGCATAAAAATATCAGTAAAAACATTAAACATATTAATAAATAAAAAAATAGTAGTTGGTATGTAAAAAAATATTCTTGCAGGCATGGACTCCACAGTTTGTGCAAAGTCTCACCATTCACATTTTATGTGCTTCAGTAAACAAGGAGATCAGATCTTCTGTTAAATTGAGATTAAATGGTTACTGTGGTTTACATATGAATTCATTTAACATCATTTTACTTCATTAAAGACAACTTTCTGTAAAAGTAATTTCTACTTTTTATGTAAAATACTAGAAGTGCTATTGTTCTGGGATTGACTGAGTTATGGGATTTACTCTTGTATCATGTTGATTCCGTGTGTTTATCTCTAAATCACACATTTTCATCAATTGATTAATCAGTTTGTAAGTTATTTTATCTTTCACCAGCACACTGCACCTCTCTTTCACTTTTTCCTGTTTCTCAAAGTTCTTGGAAACCCACCAAACAAAACACGAAAGCAGATTCAGACTCGAGCGGTCAGATTTTATTAATAGCTACATAAAAATCACACTTCACACAGGTAACAAAATTTCAAGCCACAAAGTAAAAATAATAACAACGATGCTGAAATGAGTGAAATATTTAAATGGCAAAACACTGCTTTGCTTCAGGTGGTGGAGAAGCTGAATGCTGTATGTGAGGTGTAGTTGCAGTAGATAAGCACGAAGGGACGATCTGCTGGCTTTACGCAGGCTCTGGTTCACTGTTGTTGAGTTGTGCGTACTCCAGAGCGACCTGCAGAGACAAAAATATACAAACAGCCTGCACTCACCACAGCTCAAATTCATACAGATAATGGATACAATTACCTGACTCCCTGCCCTGAACTAATATAGAAATGTCACTGTGGACAATATACTGTCATGCTTTTTTGTTCTCATGTACTGAGGTCTTATGAAACCTATTAAGAGAATGTCACGGCCATAACTGACCTCGATCAGTTCAGAATGATATTTATATGAGGAAAATTAATGGGATTGAAAAATAATAATAACTGTAAAAGAGAAATAGATTAACATTTCTCATAGATCACAGTAGCAATAAATGGTCCTAAAATGTAATTCATTTAATTCATAATGCATGCAAAATATTACTTTCTTCTGTAGTATATATATCATCCACCAGAGAGCGTCCCTGTGCTGACTCTACAGATGTACATACCTACATATGGACTTGTGTGTCTGTGTCAATGTTATGCGTCACTTACGGCCTCAGGCTGCTCCAAAACTCCTACAAAAAAACACAAAATTCAGAGAGTCATATAAAAGATGCAGTCGAAAATATATAAAATATTTATTTTATTTTAAAATATAACTAGTGATATTTGGATGAATATGTAATACAGCTTATAATATTTTATTCATGAATATATTATATTTATATTATATTTAGTAATATAAATGAACTGTATATAATACTTTTTTATTGATTATTTTAGACTGGACATTTACCCCAAAATGTTTGTTACAAAACAGTTGTTATGTTCTTGTGAAGTTAATGAATACTTCACAAATGAAAGATACCATCTGGCAAAAAATAAATATTTTTAAATATACAAAAAATGTCAAAAAATATATTTGGTTTATGTATATTTTTAAATATTTTAAAAATATATATATTTTAGTGCTGGGCAAAGATTAATCGCATACAAAATAAAAGTGATTTTTTGCATAATATATGTGTGTTTACTGTGTGTAATTATTATGTATATCTATACACACACACACACACACACACACACACACACACATACATGTAGTCATTTCAGATTTGTTTATATATATATATATATATATATATATATATATATATATATATATATATATATATATATATATATATATATATATATATATATATATATATATATATATATTTAAATTTATATATAATATAAAATATATACAAATATAAATAAATATACACACATACACACACAAACACACACATACATGTTTCTTAAATACATACATGAATGTGTGTGTATTTATATAAACATAATAATTACACACAGCACACACACTCATATATTATGCAAAAAATCACTTTTATTTTCCATGCGATTAATCGCGATTAATCTTTTCCCAGCGCTAAATATACATTATTTTTTTATTTATATATTATATAAAATATATAAAAATATAAATAAATGTATATTATATATATATATATATATATATATATATATATATATATATATATATATATATATATATATATATATATATATATATATATATATATATATATACACACACACACATGTAAATGTTTCTTAAATACATACATGAATGTGTGCGTATTAATATATACATAATAATTACACACAGCACACACACACACATATAGTATGCAAAAAATCCCTTTTATTTTGAATGCGAATAATCACGATTAATCTTTTCCCAGCACTAAATATACATTATTTTTTAATTAATATATAATATAAAATATATAAAAATATAAATAAATTTTTATATTTATATGTGCGTATTTATATATACATAATAATTACACACAGCACACAATTACAAAAAAATCACTTTTATTTTGAATGCGATTAATCGCGATTAATCTTTGCACAGCACTAATTTAAAGCAAGGAAATATATTCACATCGCATTGGAAGAAAAACTTTGTCTATGTTACAAACATTAAAAAATGTTAAAATTAAATATATTTTTAACATCAAAAATGTATTTAGCATATATTTAAAATATATTTTGGATAAGAAGACATTTCTTGCTATATGAGTTGTAAACAGTGGTGACCGGTGACTTCTCTTCAGAGGAGTGCGAGTTCAAAATATGTGTTTGTTGCGTCATGTGAACTTATGTGCGTCATGCCAAAATACGTGTCTGCTGCACATGCGTCGAAAGGGTTTGGAATAAAAATACACTCACTTTCACAAAATACTTGGCATATACGAGCGCCTCTTTTATCATAAACCTTTTCGATGCGTCTGCAGCAGGCACGCATTTTGACATGACACTACAGTAAATGACAGAAACCAGCTTCGGAAAAAAGATTGACGTGTAATTAAATTGTTTAGTTGGTCCCATTGAAAAACATGGGGGAGGCGGGGTTTATGACATATACTGGGACCAGTCACTGAGGGGGCGATCGAGACGTTTTGGCTTCACTTTTCAGGGCTTTTCACTGGTCGTAAAATTAGAAATGTATTTGCTTGCCCTTGAAATACATTTCAGAATATGTTTAGTTTAACCTTCGTATCAACATATAAAAATATATATATTTAAAACATATTTTTGGCCAGAGAAATGTATTTTTTGCAGTATGGGATACTGTTTGTAGTATCTGATCCGACTCCAATCCAATCCCAATGACGGCTCAATTGCATTAGCGTTATGCTAACACGTCTATCTCCTTCCATACAGCCATTGTTTTGGTTTCAGGTGGCAATGTCAAATCCCATTACAGCTTGACCCTCACGTTTTAGCATTGTTTTACTCACATACCACAATGATTAGCCGGAGGTCTCGCTATGAATCAACTGGGTTGTGTTTACTTGCGCCGAGGAAACAATAGGCGACGCTCTGTGTTAGTTAGGCAGGGGAACACGAGGCTCCAGGGCCCATTGTGAAAACAGGAAGCTCATTCCCAGCAGAACAGGAAATAGGCGCTTAGTGTCTCATACATGATGAATACACCACTCGTTTGTTAGCAATGTTGATGCGTTTGCACCACACGTCCCTTTTTTGCCTGTTATGGTAATGATGGTAAGAGTTGAGCTCACCTGGTGTGGGCACCTGGACGTCTGTACAATGGATTTTGTGTTCAGGATCTTCTTTCGTCACAGGAACTTCTAATAAAAACATGAAATAATTATTTCTGCGATAACAACCTGCTGCCTATACATTATCCCTTAGATAATGTATCTAACTACATTTTGTAAAGGTTACTGCAGTTTAACTAATATATATATACAATTAACATACTGACCTCTGTTACAATCCCCTTCCGGTGGGTGGATGAGCTCAGACTCTTCTTCACTGTGATCATCACCTTCTAGTATAACATCAGACAGTTTAGATCAGATCATCACATAGCACTGAAACACATTCCTTTATAAACTCAACACTTACCTGAAGCGGATACATTTTCACTCCAAACATTTCTGCCCATCACATACGGAGTTCCTGCGAGCCACAGACAAAATAAGACCAACTATCTGACATTCAAAGGAATTTAAAATCAAAACATTATGATAACTCTGCTAATTCCAACCAGATCTAACCAGCTTAATTTAGTCCTAGGAGTTTTAAGTAGGTTTTGAGTTGTTGATCTCAATGTTATTTCCATTTGATGTTTAATTAATAACTCCGATAAGTTAGAGGGTGCAAGGCAGTAGAGAGATTTATAAACTAATAAAAGTAACTTAAAATCAATTCTGTGCTCTAGAGGTTTCTGTTTCTTAACATTCATTTATAATCTCGCAGCAGCATTTTGAACCTTCTGCAACCGTAAGATGGAGGCTTGACTAATGCTTTTGTATAACGAATTATAATTGTCCAATCTTGAAGATATGAGGGCATCAATTGCAATTTTGAGACCCTTAAATGTCAAACAGGATTTCATCTTGGCCAAATTCCTCAGATGAAAGAAGCATGACTTCACAACATGATTTATCTGTTCGTCCATCTTCAGTGAGCTGTCAATAAAAACGCCCAAGTTTTTAACACATTTTTAACGTTCATTGACAGTGGGCCAAAATTTAACTCTGTCACACCCCTCACTCCTTTGGGGCCGAACACTACAACATCAGTTTTATTTTAATTAAGGTATAAGAGATTAGAAGCCAACCATGCTTTGATATCAGAGAGGCAAGACTTTAAAGGTTCTAAGCAATTTCCATTTACCAATGGTAGGTATATTTGTAAGTCATGCGCATGGCAGTGGAATGCTATATTATGTTTTCTCAAAATATCCCCCACTGTAAGCATGTAAAAAGAAAAAAGGGGCTAAAATGGAGCCTTGCGGCACACCTTTCTTTCTCAATGTATATGATCCCAATCGTACTGCCAGGCCTCTATCATTCAAATATGATTTGAAACAATTTAAGGCCTTACCCTGCAACCCTACATACTCTTCTAACCGTGAAAGCAGCACCATATGGTCTATTGTATCGAAGGCTGCGGTTAGGTCTAATAAAACTAACACTGTTGAATCCCCGGCATCCACAGCCATCAATAAATCATTAAAAACTAAATCATTAAAGACTGGTAAAGTTTCTTGATCTTATTCTGTTCAAGAAAAGCATGTAGCTGATTAACTCTTTCCCCGCCATTGACGAGATATCTCGTCAATTAAGAGAAAACGCTTCCCTGCCAATGACGAGATTTTCCGTCTTTCCGCAATACCGCTATTATCCACCAGGTGGCGCCCTTCCGCAACTTTTTAAACCCGGAAGTATTGCCCTATGGCAAGCTGCTGCATGTCCGTGTCTGTTTTAAAGATCGCTCTGAATGGGATCTCTATGAAAAGTCCGTCACAAAAATTGAATTATCTCTGCTTTTTGCTCAAAATGTGGTGTTTTGCAGAAACCTACCCATATTCAAAAGCTGATTGCAAAAGAACCACTAAAGGTAGGATGAAACGTTTTTTTTTGTTTGAAAGCAGAGGGTCTGTTCTTTCATTTGGTATATTGTATGTTTATATATTTAAAGAAGAACATTTTCTGGAAGGCATTAAACTTAAGTGAAAATCATAAAAAACGCTGGCGCTGGCTGGCAACTTTTTTTAAAAACGCTGGCGGTGAAAGAGTTAAACACTACTTTTTCTAACATTTTTGACAGAAAGGATATATGAGAAACTGATCTAAAAAGTTGAGGAGTTGCCCTATTTGTAAACACAATTTGCCCCTATTTGTAAACACAATTTATTTGCCCAATTTGCCCTATTTGTAAACACAATTTATTTGAAGATAATAATAAAAAACCTGCAAAAAGCAGGACATTTAGATTAAAAAGTTTATGAGACATTTGATTAGCTTTGCTGTTCTGCGCATGCTTCGTAAACGCCAGTGGAGTAAAGTCAGAATGGAGGAGAGCAGGATCACCTGTGCTACAGGTCACCCAGAGGCAGCCTTAAACTTAAAGGTGCAGTGTGTAAATTTTAGCGGCATCTAGTGGTGAGGTTGTAATTTGCAACCAATGGCTCAGTTCACTGCTCACTCCTCGCTTTTGAAACGCATAGAGAAGCTACAGTAGCCGCCATGTCAAGGTCGGAGACAACTTAGTAAAAAAGTTTGTCTGTTAAGGGCTTCTGTGGAAACATGGCGGCACAAAATGGCGACTTCCATGTAAGGGGACCCTCGGTGTATGTAGATAACAACTGATAATTCTATGGTTCATTATGAAAGGTTTTTAAACATCCCTGATAATATAATTTTGTATATTATTTTGAATTTCTATCAAGGGATCCTTCTAAAAATCACACACTGAACCTTTAAAATCATTGTTTTTATAAAATATCCAGCGTGGAAGCTCAGATGGTTTTTTGCTAATGTTTTCATTTGTTTGCCAGCCTGTATGAGTGCAGTCATGTCTGTAAAATATAGCAAATATTGCTAGCCTGCCAGATTGATGACATCACAGATGACATTGAAGATCATTTGTTAGAAAGGTATGCACTAGGGGTGTAACGGTTCGTGTATTCGAACCGGACCGTTTCGGTTCAGGGCTTTCGGCACGGTGCGCACGTGCACCGAAAGTATTTTGTTTGCGCCTGTGCGGAACATAATACGTGCGTTTCCGCACGAACATATTAAGTGGCGGAAGTCTCCGCGTTCAGCGCAAGTCTTCTGTCAAACATATAACATAATTCGGCCCGCAGAAAGATTTTTATTTACTTAGTTGTATATCCGTTTGATTATTGATGTAAACGTTTACGTGTCGTATCTAAAAGCGCATGTTAAACGCGTGTCAACGCGCTGCTTTGTTCTTTCAAAAGTGCGTGAGAGGATGCACGTCTTTCGTTGCTACGCATTCATGAGACGCGCTTTCTGTGACAGCAAGAATAAGGAATGCGTGATCAGATTTTTCATCTGCATATCACGTCAATCATATCATTGTCACAATGCGATCAGCTGGTCGGGACAGAGAAGAGCTGTAACCCGGGCTTACTCAGCTGTTACTCAGCTGCGGAGGGGTTCGTAAGTAAAGTCACAGCTTACATTGATGACACAAGCAAAGATTAGGAGAAACGTGCAAAAGATCAAAGATGGCTATGTATGCAGCTCACTAATCTCAAAATGAGTGTATAATAAGTATATCATCATGTTGCTTGCTATGCAGTTACACATAGAGCAGTAATATTATTTTTATACAGAGATGGTACATAGCCAATTCAATTCTGTGAGTTAAACAATCCAAAATAAATCAAAACAGAAAATTTTTAGTGGCAAAAATGTAGGCTAATAGTTCATAAATGTATTCAGGAATTGAATTTGTTAGTTCACGGTTTTAGTAGAAAAAGTTTAAGAGAAGGTTAAGATAAGAGTTACCTTCTGTTATAAAATAATGTAAAAAATAACTTTGCAGTAGTATTTTATTTATTATTTTTTCATTTTATATATATTTTATACTTTAATAAAGTGTTTAAAAAAGTGTAAACAAATTGTAAAAAAAAGTTTAAAGTAATAAACAACCTGCAGTTTAATGTTTGCATTTCTCCCTTACTGTACCGAAAATGAACCGAACCGTGGCTTCAAAACCGGGGTTCGCACCGAACCGTGATTTTTGCGTACCGTTACACCCCTAGTATGCACTGCTGGTCATTGAATCAACCGACGTTGAAAACAAGGCAATACTACTTGTTTATGTAAGATGTATATTTTAAGACGATGTACACAAGGATTTGTTGTGTGTACGTACAGTACAACTAACACAAAGGAGGCAGAAATTTTTAAGTCTTATAAATAACTACATATCAGGGAAACTGAACTGGACATTTTGCCTTGGAACATGCACAGATGGAGTTGCGTCTATTACCACACGGCCGTCCGACCTTGCTACCCGGGTCAAAGAAGTTGCGTCTGAATGTGAACCAACACACTGTGTCATACATTGGGAAATACTGGCTAGCCGTAAAATGTCCCTAGAACTTCACTCGGTGCTGAAGGACGTTGTTAAAATAATTAACTACATCAAAGCAAGTGCCCTCAACTCTTGTCTTTTTGAACAGCTTTGCTAAAAAAAGGAAGCAGAACCCCTTTATTTACACACGGAAGTCAGGTGGCTTTCAAGGGGGAGGTCTTTGGCGAGAGTTTTTTTAAGAAAAGAAGTCACCACTGGCAGCAAACTTTAGTAACGATGAATGGATAGGTAAACTTGCGTACCAGTGTGACATCTTTAACCTGCTGAATCAAATTAATTTATCTCTTGAGGGGAGAATGAAAACTTTCTTCAAGTTGGCAGATAAAGTGTCTGCATTCAAAGCCAAGTTGCAACTGTGGGTTCAGCGAGTGCCAAGGGGAACATTTGACATGTTTCCATCATTGTCTGGACATTTGGAAAAGAAAAAACCTGATCCCTCTCTCTCTCTCTCAGCTGATCTGTCATCACATCGCTTCGCTGTCAGTTGAGTTTGAGCGTTAGTTTCCATTGTTATGTTTTTCAATGAGTTGTTTTATTTGTAATCTTTTAGTTAGTTGTTCTATGCATTTGGCACAAATGTAATTTAATGTAAATAAATCAGTAATAAATGAGTAGTTATTTGTTGACGGCTAATTCAATATTCTGTTCATAAGCCCTTTTAAGCTACCTCAAGTAAGGTGTTCATTATTATTCGAGTGTTAATGTTTTGTAGTTTTGTTTTCTCTCAAGATGCCTCAAGATGGCACCATGTTAAATGATTTGTTTCAGATACAATGCAAGACACCAGTTGTATATATCTTGCATCGTATCTAAAACAAATCAGGTCTTTTATTAATATTTTCTCTCAAATGTCCCATTCACAGATCCCTAAAATAAATTTTATTAACATTGACGTGATAAGAAGTATAAATATACTTAATTTTTTATAAATACTAACTTTTTTATAAAACATGATTCATTCTGTAAAACAGGCTCAATGTTACAGTCACTGCCCGTGCCGTCCAGAATGAAATACAACATTCCAACCTGAACCCATTGTGTGAGCTGTATCTTTAGTACCGCATGGTTTATTTACATGTTGCTGCTGATTGGACTGACAGTTCTGACACACCCACCAAAGAAGAGAAAACGTATCTCAATCACCGTGCACACCGTTTCCAGGAAACATGTCGTTAAACCCGGAAACTGTAGCACAACGTTGAGCTATAACATATTTAACACTTTACAACAACGTTTTTCTAGCATGAATATATTTCCTTACATTGAAATGTATGGAGGGCTAAATATACTTTCTAATGCTTAAAAATATTGTTTAAATATATTTCAAAATATACAAAAAATGCGGAAAAAATATATTGGTGAAAAATATGATTTAAGCTAATATATTTTTGGCACTTTTTTGTATATTTTAAAATTATACTTGGAAAAATATATTTTTTGACCAATCATTATTCACTTTATAACATGACGTTACGTTACACACAGAGAACAACACTCCAATATGAGGCGAAGTGTTATTTAGTACCGTGTCGCAAATGTTAGTTTTTAGTTTCACAAATTGTTATATTGTCCTATTATCGTCCAATCGACCACATTGCTTTATCAATATCTGTATCGGCTTCAGCCAATAAAAAAACCCATATTTGTTGACCACTAGTTTTGTGGGATTTGATGCTGATTTTATAATCAAAATTTTATTATTTTGGTAAACTAAGCCCAAACTAGTCAAAATATCTTTTATCAAACATTAAAAATAGCTTGAAATGAAGAGTTTGTTTCTAAAATGTGATAACTCTGTTTTCATTTTTTTTTTGTCAAAACATGCTTATTATTATGTAATCATGTTTTTATTGTGCTACTTAACTGTATTTTTTTGTTATAAAGGCTTAAATAAATAAAAAACCAACTGCAGTTTAATTGATATTAATTGGAATGCACAATCAAAAAACACGATTTTGTTATGGTTTTGTCTTGGTTTCTGTTGTTTAGGTTTTTATTTTGATGTCATGTATCTGGTCTTTAATTTGAAATCATGCCTTGTCTCACTTCACATTTCACTTCCTGTTTGTTTGTATAAAGCCTGTCCAGTCATCTCATCACTTTGCGATTTATTGTTAGTGTGTAACACTGCATTACCAAGCGTTCTTGATCATTGTCTGTATCCTGTTTTCTTGTTCATGGTCTTGACGCTTGGCCTGTATTTTGGATAACGCTTGTGGATTACCCTGTTTGGATTTGTTTGCCTGCCCTTCTGGGATATTTTAATTCGCTTTGTGTAAACAGCGATTAGTTACAGATTTTGAAAACAAAAATGACGTTTTGGAACCAAACTCTATAATTATAGCCAAATTTAGGCTATTGACATGAAACACTGAAGAGATTTGTTACCATTGACAGCACTGTTATCTTCAATATCCATGGTAAGACTCACTCTCATGGGATCACCTGATTTAGGTCTTGGTTTTCTGAGAGAGCAAAATTTTCCACACAGAAAGTAAAGTTAGATTAAAAGTTAGATTACAGCAGGTCTTATAGAGATGATTTCAGTCAGAATAAGTAGTAAGAAAACAGTGTCGCTTACACTGATAACTCAGTCGCTGGCTTTTTCTTACGTGAGTTTGGCATTTTCTTCAAAAGCACGATGAGAACTATGATGATAGCCACCAAAAGCAAAATACAGAGTACTCCAATAAGAGCCTTCTTCCATATGGCTAAACTGACTGTAAAGGAAAGACAAAACGATGAACAGTTTTCATTGGATCAGATACGTACAGTATGAATATCAGTATTGTATCAGTATCATGTTTTTGAGTGGCATTTATCAGTAAACCTGTAATGGTGACTGGCGGACTCCGTTTGATTTCCGATGCGAGATTGGTCGCCTCACAGTGATATCGGCCTTTCTGGTCTCGTTCGATGGCTTTGACTATATGTGTGCTTTGTAACAGGCTGACTTCCAGACTGGATGAAGGGATCTCATTTTCATTATGATACCATCTGAAGGTGATTGGTTCTGTTCCCTGCTGTATGCTACAGATGAGATAGAGGTCAGTGCCTTCTGTGATCGTAGGGCTGATCACCTGGAGAAATGGCTTTGAGACTGGTTCTAATAAAGACAAAGACAAGACATTTAAAGTTTAGATCCCCTTAACTGGCCTTAAACAAGACCAAGCTTAAGCTTCTAGACCAAAATTTCACACCCCCACTCAAAAACATGCTAAATAAACCTATGCTGGGTTGTTTCAATCTCTCTGATGAAGCCAATACCGAAGTGACTTAAACTGCAATTCATCGACCGGCCAATAAAGGCTGGCTCCAAAAGGGAGTCAATTCCCATAGACCCCCATGTTAAAATGGCCATCTTTAGAGCTAGTTTTGCCCTTCATGACAACTGTGAGGGGGGGAATTTTTTTGTAACTCATCCGTTTAAATTATATTAAGCCTTAAAGTTCTGCATAATTAAGGGCGTGGCCACTTGAGTGACGGTTAAACAGCCATTGCTGTCACTATAGTCGAGGTAGGCAGGCGTGGCTTTAGCAACCAGCCACCTTAGCTTCACCCATGCCCCGCCTCTTTATCCATTTTCGGTTTCGGCCGCATGGCCAAGTCGGCAAAGGCAGGCACCGCCTACTATTGGCTTCAAAAAAGCTCTTCACAAACTAGGTATGCACCTGATCCAGGATTTTCCACCGAACCCTAGGCTTGCGCTACACTGGTCGACGTCACGCGGCCGTTGATAACACACATTGGGTGCTGACGTGAAGATAAGCTTTTACTTTCGGTGAGCCTTAGGGGCGGTTCACATTTCGCGGACGCACCTGGAAAAACGAGCGTGTCGCATCACATTGCTTTCATTATGCATAGGCTTATGGTAATTGTCAAAATAGTTCTTCCCACTTGTCATCCTGGCATAATGTTGCCTATCCTTTTTTTTTACAGTTAAAATTAAATAAAATGAAATATTCGCCGCTGTGGATGTTGTTAACTTCATTAATGTGTTTTACTGTGTTAATGGAATAAGGATGCAAGTAGGATTGGGTATTCGGTTTCGGCCGAATCTTAAACAGTGGATTCGGTATTCGGCCAAACCCACAAAATCTGGATTCGGTGGATCCCTATCACAAACCTATGGGTGACATCACAGACACTACGTCCATATTTTTTACAGGCTATGGTTTTAACACATGGTCGGGTGACAAAACACGGTGTAGATTTATTTATAACCCAGCGCAGATCTGTATGATTTCTTGTAGTACAGAAATCATCATAAAACATGCTCTTTGCTTTCTGGCCAGGATTTCAGGTGTGTCTTCAAGAAGTCGTAGAAGTCGCATACGTCATCAAGGTTCTCACTTTTGTGTTTAAAACATATACTGTCATTGTAGTTTCATTCTTACCCTGAAATGTAATGGTTGCTTTTCTGAAATAGAACCTAAATTAATAAACCTCGATGAAGTATGGGGTCGACAAATACTACTCCGGAAGACTTACCAGAAATCCTGGCCAGGACGCGTCAGGTTAAGTGCTTAATCCTGTTTTTCTACAACCGAATTAACTCCTGCAAAAAACTCCTACATTAACATAGTTGCAACATGATCTCACAAAATTCGTGGTATAGTCACAGAATATTTTGCTCTCTTATCCTAGCATTGTCACGGATCTTCGCATTTTTCTGTGTCCTTACTAACCAGCCAGGGTTTGGGATTACACTTGGGATAGGATGTCAATTTAACTATTGGTTTATACATTTTTTTCCTGATTTTTAATCAATTGTCACCTGACGTTAGGGTTAGAGTTGAGTTTGGGTTAAGATGTCATTTTATGTAACAGAAAATCGTTCTAACCCCAAACCCACACGACAATGGTTTAAAAATAGGAAAAACAATTGAGTAACCAATACGTAAAACTGACATGAAAAAGAAAGTCAGTGGTACGGACACAGAAAAAATTTGGATATCCGTGATAATGATAGGGATAAATGAGCAAAATATTCTTTGACTATAACACGGAAATTTGTGAGATCAGGTTGTTACAGAAACTCTGCATAGTGTGAACATAACCGAACTGAACAACTAGTTGTTGTTTAAACGTGCATCATGGTTCTCTTCTGAAAAAATAAGGGGTTGTGCACACCAAAACTTTTAAGCGCGAATGAAACGCCTGGAGGACATCGATTGCCAGCTGTTTTTTCAGTTGAGCGCCAGCTTTCTTCAGCCGAGCACTTTGGTAGATTTGATACTTGAGCCGGTTGGTTGTTGTGATACTAGTTCCGGCCCTCCTCCACTGTGATTGGACGGCCGTTTGAGGACTGACATTGACGAGTGGAACTTTTCACCCAAAGTTTAATCTCTTTCAACTCTCGATGCTCAGCGCCGAGCGCAGAAAAACCGCCAAGCGCCGGTTTTCAACTCGGAAGAAAAAATGCTAGCTGCTAGCTTATTTGAAAAATGCAGTTTCCATTGTAATCAATTGAAAACATGCGCCGGCCGCGGGCGTAAAAGCTTTGGTGTGCACGCCCCTTAAATGCCTAGAAGGGAAAAAAGTCTTCTGTATTCCCAATGCAAAAAATGACAGAGGCAGGAGCATTTGTCGACTAGTGTTGCCAGATCTTCCACGAAAAATACAGCGAACAAGAAAAATCCAATAATAAACCAAAACAAATCCAAAGGCTTTACCTCAAAGATGTTTAATCGTCACAATGGTATGTAAGTACAAAAAAAAGAGGACCTGGCAACACTGCAAGATAGTCTCACCTATAACAGATGTTCTGAGGGTGGCGCTGTTCTTAGTAATTGAATCCTTGTTATTAGCCTGACATGTGAACCTTTGAATCTCCTCTGGATAACTGATGGAGGTTATGTTAAAGATCGCCCTGTCAGTGGTCTTCATCACCTTCATCTCAGCCACTAGACTCCTGTCCTTCAGCAATCTGAAGGTTATAGGCAGACTTCCATTCTCTGCCTTACACCAAACCTTAAACGGCTGACCCACAATCACATTACCAACTGCACTAATGATTGGCACAGAAACGGGCACTGGAAAAGAGGAGGAAAATGAGAATCAAAGACAGGAAAATAATGCACAATAATTGCAAACAGACCAGTTAAGTGTTACTTTTGCAAATCTTCTGCATTGAAATCAATTATTTCTCTGTGTCTCCTTTTATATGTTTTTGTTATAACATGTGTTATAACAGACAGTTTTGACAATTCATGCATAATATTTGTACCCTAATGCCACAGCTAGACAACTACATGAATCTCACCTTTAGCTTTAAAAACAAGTGGTAAACTGGTCTTTTTAACCCCTTTAGCCATGGCAACGCAAAAGTAATTCCCATTGGTGGCTGAGCTTGCTTTGCCAGTGTAGGTGGCCGCCGAAGAAATACGTTGATCTTCTTTAAGCAAATAAAAACTGATGTCCGCTTTGCTGAAGTTCTGTGTGAAGTTTAGAGCGCAGGTGCAGGTCAGACGAAAGCTGTCCCCTTCAAACACCTGATTTGTACTCAGTCTTAACACAGGCTTTGAGAACAGCTCTGAGGGGAGAAGATAGACAGTTCCATCAACCAAAAACGTTTCTGTTACCATGGAAACAGACTGAACTTAGTATTGACTGCATATAAAGTATTAAGTAATGTCTAGACGGTTTATTTAAAAAAAAAAAAAAATTGTTATGGTTGGTTTGGTTCATGAAATGCTACGGAAATACTGAAATACTAAAAGACTGCTTATGAACAATTCTGTCATCATTTTCTCATCCTCATGTTGTTCTAAACGTGTATGAATTTATTTATTCTGATGAACATAAAAGAAGATATTTTGATAAATTATGTTAAGCACACAGCTGATTGTAACCACTGACTTCCATAGTAGGAAAAACAAATACGATGTAATTCAATGGGTACCATCTGTGTTACCATCATTTATTTTCTTCATCATTTATTACAATACTTCAATAATATTTGTTTGTCTACTATGGAAGTCAAAGGTTAAAGTAGCTGTGTGCTTACCATCATTTACCAAAATATCTCATTTTGTGTTAAAATAAAATAAAAAACTCATACAAGTTTAGAACAACGTGAGGATGATAAAATGGTGATCTATCTCTTGAATTGGTTGCTATTTATTCTCAGCTTCATGTTTAAAGGGGACATATTATGCCCATTATTATAAGAGCTAATGTAAGTCTCAGGTGTGCCTAGAATGTGTCTGTGAGGTTGCAGCTTTGTTTGTGTGACATCACATTAACGAGAGAATCAGAACAGCATGTCTAAAGAGACTGCTTTGGTTTAATGGGGATTAAAAAAGAGAGAGAGGTTGGATTTTTTCATTGTTGTGTTCACACACTGACAACACACATTTATGTCCCAACACCAAATGCATTTTGCATAATTTGGGCCCTTTAAAGGTGCAGTGTGTAATTTTTTGAAGGATCTCTTGACAGAAATGCAAAATGATATACAAAACAATATTATCTGGGGTGTATAAAGACCTTACTTAATGAACTGTTATGTGTTTATTACCTTAGAATGAGACGTTTTTATCTACACATGTTTTTATCTGTGCCGCCATGTTTCTACAGAAGCCCTTAACGGACAAACTTTTTTACTAAGTTGTCTCTGACCATGCCATGTTAATCCGGTGGCGGCTACCATAGCTTCTCTATGTGTTTCAAAAGCGAGGTGTGAGCACTGAACTGAGCCGTTGGTTGCAATTCGCAACCTCACCACTAGATGCCGCTAAAATTTACACACTGCACCTTTAAAGGACACTCCACTTTTTTTGAAAATATGCTAATTTTCCAGCTCCCCTAGAGTTAGACATTTGATTCTTACCGTTTGGTAAAAAAATCAGATTTTTTACCAAACGATTAGCTGATCTCTGGTTCTGGCAGTACCACTTTAAGCATAGATTAGCATTATCCATTGAGTCTGATTAGACCATTAGCATCAAAGAGTTTGGATATTTTTCCTAATTAAAACTTGACTCTTCTGTAGTTACATTGTGTACTGAGACCGATTGAAAATTTAAAGTGAAAATTAAAATAATATTTTCTAGGCAGATATGGCTAGGAACTATACTCTCATTCTGGCGTAATAATCAAGGACTTTGCTGCTGTAACATAGCTGCAGCAGGCGCAATGATATTTTGCAGCACCCGAAAATAGTCGCCTTGGTTACTTTCAATAGCAGGGGACTATTTTCGGGCACTACTTAATATGCGTAAAACAATGATATAACATAGTGCCCAGTCATTTTTTAGCACGGTGCTAATGGTCTAATCAGATTCAATGGATTGTGCTAAGCTATGCTAAAAGTGCTACTGCCAGGCGCGGAGATCGGCTGAATGGATTCCAAAACGGTAAGACTTCTCTCTAAACTATCTCCTAATGTTAATGTAAAAGTTAACCCAAACCCATTATGGGGTGGTTTCCCTGACAGGGATTATCTTAAACCAGGACTAGGCCTTAGTTTAATTATGAAATATAACTAGTTTTAACAAACATGCCTTACTAAAAACATTACTGGTGTGCATTTTGATGCAAAACAAAGAGCACTGATGTATTTTAAGATATGTCAGTGCAAGTTGATTTCAGTTTGGACAGCTCTTACATTTATTTTAGTTTAGGACTAGTCTAATCCCTGTCTGGGAAACTGCCCCTATATGTATATCAACATTACTATAAAATCACACATTATGTGAGAATGTAGTTACCTGCTACACTTAGCCGATCGCTCGCCATCTTCTGCACGTTGCCTTTCTCTGCTTTACATACGTATTCCCCTGAATCCTCGGCTCTTACCGTGAAGCTATGTGTGAAGCTGGTGTGTAATTGATGAAGTAAAGTGCCGTCTTTTGTAAGGAACACCCCCAGATTTGAAGAGTCTTTCACCTGACATGTTACCTGCACCCGGTCACCCTCAACCACATTCGTACTGGGTGAGATTTTTATTTTTGGGGTTATCTCATTTAGATCTGTAAAAATAAAAAAGGAAATAATAGAGCACAACATCATCTGATACAGTACGCTCTTTAAATAACGCAGCAAATAGGTTTCAACCCAACATTGGGTCAAAAAAGGACCTTTGCTGGGTTGCTTAAACCCATTGCTGAGTCAACTTTGAACATTTTCTGTATTGATTAAACCAAACAACCGAGTTTGTCCCTTTTTGACCCAACACTGGAACACTGAAACAGGAAGCTGGGATTCATTGTGTCATAGCCCTAGACCTGTAGTTTTATGTCACAGGCATTAACCATGATATGCTATTGCTATTGTATTTGAAATGCATTGAGGCCTTTTGATTAAAGTAAAATGCATATGGTTACCTTTGACAATAATCTTCAACATGTTGCTTTTTTTAGAAAGGCCTGCATCGGGTAGCAACATGACCCTATATGCACACTGAAGGTACGTTTCTTTTGGCATTTTCTGAGTAATATTGACAGTCACAGAGTTACTGGGGCTCGGGACGCTTTTGATCAGATCGTTGTTTTCGTAGAAGAAAAAGATCAGACTCCCGGTCTCCTCCAGAGCGCTGCATGTGACGATGATGTTTTCACCCTCAGACACGATATCAGACTTTACTTTCAGCGTGGGGGTTTGAAGGCCTAGATGGGTTTAAAGATATTACAGTCCATTCTGTTAACACTTACTTAAAACAAATTCAAAGCAATATTTGGTTTCTCAGCTCAAAGCCCTTGGCATTCAGATGACTTTGGAGTCAGCGTTTGTTCCTGAAGGCAGCTCCGGGAAACGCATTCGTCATTGGAATATAAACAAGGAGCACTAATCAAATATTTAAAAACTGCAATACTAATTTCTCGCTAGAAATGTAATCAAAAGATGTAAAAAGTGAAAATATAACTTCATTTACACTAAATATTTACTCAAACTGCTTTTTTTTTCAATTCTCGACCAATCACACCTCAGAAGGCAGCATTTTAGAGCTTTCGTACGCAGCCATAAGTTAAAAGAAGCTATCTTACATACCTGTGACTGCAAGTGGCTGACTTTCGCTCTCCCTGAATTTGTCATAGATGCGGACATCGCACTTGTATTGACCAGAGTTGACCACCCTGACCGATTGTAAAGTGCGATTCACCATCGACTCGCTGCTGTTTTTAGTGTAGACCACCGTTTCGTCTCGAAAGAATCTGAAGAGGTATTTCAGGGGTTGTTGGAGACTGTGACTGACTTTGGCTTCACAACGCAAAGTCACGTCAGTGCCACTCGTAACATCCTTACGAGGAAGTAAAGTCAGTACCACTTCATCAATGGTAAATGCTAAACAAAAAGACCCAAAAGTGACACTGTAAGTCCAAGATTGGAAATAAAAAATAATGCTTAAAATCATTGTAGGATAGATTTTGCCAAATTTCACAGAAAAATTTTAATAACCAAATGTAGTTGGAAAATCTGTACAATTCTTGCCTGTTTTCTGCATGTTAAATCATCAAAAAATGAAATGTTGGATTTACTTAAAAATTGTGTCAACAGGTTCCACACGATTTGTTTAAGTAATTGCAACAAACAATAATTTAGTTCATTTTACAAAAGAAGTTCAAATAAACTTATCAAACCTCAGTAGTGTCAATAAACAACAATTTAGTTAATTGTGCATAAAAAAATTAATTAATAATGACAAAAATGTCAATAATTCCATAATATAAACTCCATCTCTTTTAATTAGGATAACCTATTTAATAACTCCATAACACACTAAATCAATCAGTCAATCAATCAAAGTGCAGAATACAACCACTCATTTAGACCTTTAATTCCAGATTATCAATGTATTCATTGGACAAAATTATATAAAACTGCATTGGAAAAAATCTTACAGGTAATTAAGCATACTGTACAATACTGACTACACTTTGGTCTGTTATTAATATTAGCAGATCCTCTTTTGTGGTTATATTTTATATTCATTGTCTCTATAAACTTTATGTTTGTATTTTTTGCTAAGACTCTTCTGAAAGCTGAGCTTTAGTTTATACTCCAAACACACGTCAAATATTTTTAATTCATCTTTAAAAAAAATATGTGAAAAAAGAGCAAATATGTCAATTGTTGGACATCATTTTTGGCCACTATAGGGGAGAACCAGGGCGAAAGTAAGGCAGGGTAAAATTTACAAAGCGATTTTCTGTCTACATTTGCATTCCAAACTATGACAGCATCTTTAGCACACAACCCTTGACAGAGCTGACAAATATCTTATTTAGTTATTTTTTCATCTTTTCGGGCACATGTTTTCGGCCATGATAAGTAAATTCCTAAAGCGCAAATGTTTTTCTTTTAACATGTTGTGTTTCTCATTACATGTGTTGTAGTACTTATCAGAGGTTTTTTTTAATAAAAGTTTAAAACACTTGTTACTTTTGTCCTGGTGCTAAATAGGTACTGTTGAATTATGTTTGAAAATGTATATGATTCTAATTTGATTTAATTTAATTTTCATAGGGTTGAAAATTTTTTTATTCTCAACAATTTAAGTTTGTACTGTCGGGTTGCTTTAAAAACATTTGACAAAACTGAAATTTAAAATAAAAATGCAATTTTTAATATTTTTTGCAAATATAAATGACAAATATGTTTGCAGTTACATATTAACAAGCTCATAGTCATGTATATTTACTAAAAACAAGTGTAACACAAAAATGTATCTAGTTCTGTTGTAAAAGTAACAATTCCCTCCTTAGGTTAAAAGTGAAATAAGTCATTTTAGAAGTCATTTTACATTTGATCAAAATTTCACCTGGTATTGATAGAGCACAGTTGTGAGTTTTTGACCATAGCAAAAATATATATATCTCTGTCTAAAACATTATCTTTAAAAATTACGTTTTTCTGAAAAAATGTGCTTTCGCGCCTGCTCTATACTGTTTATGACATTAATTAAAAACACGGCTAGAGGAAAAGTAATAAAGTAAAAGTTATATTAAATTATATCACAATAAAATTGTAACAGTTAAAATAATTGTATGCTCATATTTAATCAAATAAAATGCTAAGTTAAAAGTTGAACAAGTCAATTGAACATACTATTTTAAGTTTTGACCTGTGATAAGTTGGCATAAAAATATATGTCGATTTGACAAAAATGCTGCATATTTTACAGTGTTGTGAAATCTGTCCTACTTTACCTTTCAGACATGTCTGAAGGGTAAAAGAATTAACACTTTATTTTTAACTTTCAACTTTGAAACTACTGTACATGTCAAATAATTTTCCTAACCCTAACGCCTTACCTAACACTAACCAAAAAAATAAAACAATCTGTTATGGGGGATTCTAAAATAAAAGTTCCACAGACACTGAGTGGATTTGATTTTTTTATTGTTTATTATCCTGAAATTTTTATGACTTACATGATCTTTTAGATATCTATTTTTGCTCTTAACATTACTGATTATACTAGAGAGGTGTATCTTAAGTATTTTAGTTACATTTTCCAAGCATCTGTGCTTTATCAGAGTGTTTGTCTTTGGAAAAAATGTACTTTTCTTTACTAAAAAAATTTTCACTACATTCTAAAGCACAGAATCATACTGTGTATTCATTATACAGTATATTGCATATTAAAATTGATTTAATGCCTAGTTACATAAAAATTGGATTGGAATTTATGTTTTCCAAAGAAAAACACTAATAAAATACGAATAATTGAAAATGTAGAAAGTAAAAATACTTAAGTACTATACAACTCTGACTACAAACAAAAGATCACAGTATAGATGGCAGTTTACATGAACACATCATAAAGGCTTACAAATTATTATAATTTATACCACGGGTCTGTTGAATGCTGTATTCTGATTGGCTGAGAAATGTTCCGTGGGTATGCATTAATTTCTGATAACCACACACCTAACTTGTCAAATGTCTTAAAAATAGGCACCAGAGCAATGTTTGTGGTAACCGTGGTATAAGAGGAATAATTGACTCCCGTCCATTGAATTATAAGAAAATAATGCACACCCGCTTCGCGTCGCATTATTTTCTTATAATTCATTGGCCCGTCGTCAATTGTTCCTTATAAACTTTTTTTATTATTTAGGTGTGAGCATGGTTTATTTGTGGTGAAGCACTCATCTTAAAAAAAGCACTAAAAACCTTTTTCAATTTCTTTTGTCTTTGCAATGGCACTTTAATACTTTTGGTTTATTTTGTTTTTTTTATTTTTTAACAAATGTGTATCTTTGCTGCTTTAAGTCAAGAGCTACATTTTTACAAACAGTGTATTAATGAACAATATGATAAAAATTATTTGGAGGATGTTTAAGATTAAGACAGACATGAAAGAGACATACTAAGATTCTTTTTATTACTTCTGCAACCACCTCACCATCCCCATTCACTAAACCCAACTTCACCATCCCTTTTCCTAAACCCAATCTCAATTATAATAATCCAAACCCTAAAATCTTTTTCGAAACCCAATCCACACCCCAAACCTCCTTTTTAAACCCAATCCACTCTTAAGTTGTAACCCCCTTCCATCTAACCCTAACTCCTATTTATTTATGTATTGATATATAGAAATTGAAATTTGATTAATTTTTTAAAGTTGATTTTTATTTGTCCACTGTTCATAAACCGAATTCCAAAGTTTGTTGTATGCCTGTGCCTATGCCCACCTGGGAAACTGGGCTTTCATTCCCCTAAGCCTAACCATAAGGGTCCTTTAATATTATAATGAGACTTAGTTGGAGTAGTTATTAATAGTTAGTAAAATATCTATAATACATCTAGAAAGTAAACTATCAAAGTAACATGTAACCAGAAAGGCTTGCCAAAGTGCTCTCTGGGATTGTCGTTTCCACTGGGGAGATCTGTGATCCTGCCTTTGCCCAGAATCTTAAAAGATAGCATAAACAGTTTCCTAGCATTGGGATAGCCTTCACGTCTGCCAGCTCACTATGTTTTGGAACAGAGTCGGCACTTCAAAAGGGCTATCTCATCTTTATGTCTTTCCCCTGTCGTTTTAAGGAAGGCCATGCTGAGAGTCCGCAAGTCGGTTGGCTCCGAACAGTAAGAAAGGAAAGGAAGGAAATCACATAAACAAACAAAAAACATAATTCCCTCAAGAATGCAGAGCCAGTGATTTCGCCATACGCCTCTCAAACAGGCCAACAAACAAAACTAAGTTCGCCACTGTGTGCCTCTGTAAACACAGCAGCTCAAATCTGGGCAATCTATAACAAACCAAACCTTAAGTGAATGCAGATCAGTTGTTCAGACGCGTGTGCGCTGTGCGGCTTCGCTGATTTTGTTTGAGCATCTAATTAAACTCAGACTAAACATCTTGAAGATGATACTCAGACTTCCTGTGTAGAGCTGAACACCACATAACAAACATCTCTGAAGAGAGATCAACCTAAAAATACATCCAATAAGTCTTACAGAGAGAGAATCTTACAGATTTTCTTAGAAATATAAAGCAAGAGGTCATCTGTAAGAGCTAGATGAAAAAAATAACCACTTTGTTAGGAACTCCACTGTCCTAAAACTGCCGTGAACTCGGCTCTCTCGTCCAATTACGAGGTACAGACTGAAACCGCATTAAAGACTTACCTGACTGAGCGTCGACCGCTTGCCCTGCAGGTTAAAGCGAAAGGGAAGAGGTGAGATAAAACCGAAGCAGGAAGACAAACATCGAAATCGTATGATGGCGAGTATCCTTACATAGCGCTGCCAGGCCGATGCATAGAAGTGTGAGATAACCCAAGCTCATCCTTACAGGTGAGTGTTCATGAACGTTGAGACACACATGCGGACGGTGTTAGAAACGGAGGAATGAGGAACGGTTGAACTTACAACATGGAAACGCCTTTCTTTGTTTAATGTTGATCAGGAAATGTGTCCCTTCCTCAGGATGTGTGTAATTGAATGCGTAGCTCTCATCCAGGCGCTTGGAAATTATGCCATGCTGCCTACTGCAGGTCTCAAAGTTAAACACAATGACATATAATATAGCGCTAAAATGTTTTGAAGGACATTTTTTGTGGCGAAACATTTGGGTATTTCCATTTAAAACTTTCTTTGAACTGATTTTAAAAAGGCCAACATGTCACACACTAAAACCAATCTGTAGCTAAATGCAAAGTTTGATCTGTGTTTCTAAACAAAAGGCCACAGAAAAGCAATTCCACAGACTCGATAAGAAAACAGCTTGTTTAGTGACCTTGACACCAAGAGGCCATGACTAAACCATTGGGTACATGTGCCTTGTGGATTTAAAACTAAACTTGTTCAAAGTGAATGTGCTGAAGTCAAATGTCAATACAAGCTTGCAGATCAATACAACAAAGGAGATCATTACTAAGATTGGGAAGCAGGTGGGATGTAATGTTAGGTTGCAGTATACCAGCCTGAGCACTAGGTGTCACTCCAGCTTCACAGTGTTGACTGTACAGAAACAAACTTTAATGTAGACTGAATAAAAAAACAAATGCTTGATTTTTTAGTAAAACAGGTCTTTTGGTCCCCCAGCTCTTGAGTTATGTTGCGGCCGAGAGGATTAATTGTCACCGCACCGATGCGGTGCCAGTTCCTTTAACCACCGGCCTGAGGGAACACTTGAATTAAAAGTGATAAATGATTCGCAGTGCGTGTTCGAAAGTAAATGGGCATCTATCTCAGTTGAGTTTTTGTGGCGATGTAACTCACGTTCGGCACATCATGTCAAACACAGGATGTCCTGCTGCCCGTGAGGAGAGATGCCAAGACCAGACGCCCAAATCACAAACTGTCACAACACAATGAAGAACCAGAACTGACTGGCTGTTCCGGCTTCACCGGAGCCAAAACTAATACTCAGACGACTTCCTGCTTCAGCGGCATGTGCTTGTTAAACTCGGTTTTCTGTTCTGTTGCAGTGTTATGGCAGTAGCACATGGAAATATATTCATCCCATAGGTATAGATGTGCTTGTTATGCAGTGACACAACACGCTGCCTGGCATCAGTGGGAAAAGATGCCTGGTCTTTCAGCACATGACCACATCATAGATCATGTTCAATGCTCAGTCTGTCAGTCAGTCTGTCTGTCTGTCTCTCTCTGTCTATCATTCGGTTTGTCTTTCTAACTATCTTTCTATCTGTCTCTCTGTCTGTTTTCTATCTATGTAACTATCTAAGTATCTTTCTATCTGTCTGTCTGTCTATCAATCTGCCTGTTTTTCTATCTATGTATCTGTCCCTCTAACTATTTTTCTATCTGTATCTCTGTCTGTCTGTCTATCATTCTGTTTGTAAGTCTGTCTGTCTATGTAACTGCTTGTGTGTCTATCTCTTTTATCTGTCTGTCTGTCTTTATGCATGTCTGTCTATGTGTCTGTCTATTTATCAGTATATCTGTCTGT
Source organism: Misgurnus mizolepis (assembly GCA_025389145.1). Classification (NCBI taxonomy): domain Eukaryota; kingdom Metazoa; phylum Chordata; class Actinopteri; order Cypriniformes; family Cobitidae; genus Misgurnus; species Misgurnus mizolepis. The sequence continues at coordinate 8,481,937 of JAIFKI010000008.1, read as the reverse complement.
CGGTTTTTCTATCTATCTATCTATCTATGTATCTATCAGTTTGTGCATCTGTCTGACTCTCTGTCTGTCTGTGTCTATCTTTCTAGCTTTCTATGTACCTGTCTGTCTATCTATCTTTTTATCTGTTTGTCTGTTTTTCTATCTATATGTCTGTCCGTCTGTCTATTTCTCTATCTATGTAACTGCCTGTCTATCTGTCTATATATGTATCTATCTATCTCTCTGTCTGTGTATCTGTCTGACTCTCTCTCTGTCTGTCTGTCTATCTATCTATGTGTCTATCTATATATCAATCCGTCTGTATGTGTATATGTCTGTCTGTCTATCTTTCTACCTTTCTATCTACCTGTCTGTCTATCTATCTTTTTATCTGTCTGTCTGTTTTTCTATCTATATGTCTGTCCATCTGTCTGTCTTTCTATTTCTCTATCTATGTAACTGCCTGTCTATCTGTCTGTCTGTCTATCTATGTATCTATCCGTCTGTCTGTGTATCTGTCTGACTCTCTCTCTCTCTCTCTCTCTCTCTCTATCTCTCTCTCTCTCTCTCTCTGTCTGTCTGTCTGTCTGTCTGTCTATCTATCTATGTGTCTATCTATATATCAATCTGTCTGTCTGTGTATATGTCTATCTGTCTATGTACCTGTCTGTCTATCTATCTTTTGATCTGTCTGTCTGTTTTTCTATGTATGTATCTGTCGTCTATCTATCTTCCTACCTGTCGGTCTGTGCATCTGTCTCTCTGTCTACACTGTATGTCTTTCTACCTTTTTATGTACCTGTCTGTCTATCTATCTATCTACCTGTCTGTCTATCTATGTATCTATCCCTTTGTGTATCTGTCTGACTCTCTGTCTGTCTGTCTATCTTTCTACCTTTCTATCTACCTGTCTGTCTATTTATATTTTTATCTGTCTATCTGTCTGTCTGTCTGTCTACAGTTTATGTCTGTCTTTCTATGTATCTATGCATCTGTCTATTTACGTATCTATCTGTCTGACTCTCTCTCTCTGTCTGTTTTTTTTAAAGTCTGCCTATCTATCTATGTGTCTATCAATGTATCAATCCGTCTGTCTGGGTATATGTCTGTCTGTCTATGTACCTGTCTGTCTATCTATCTTTTTATCTGTCTGTCTGTTTTTCTATTTATGTATCTGTCTGTCTATCTATCTTTCTACCTGTCGGTCTGTGTATCTGTCTCTCTGTCTACAGTGTATGTCTGTCTATCTTTTTACCTTTTTATGTACCTGTCTGTCTATCTATCTACCTGTCTGTCTATCTATGTATCTATCCCTTTGTGTATCTGTCTGACTCTCTGTCTCTCTGTCTATCTTTCTACCTTTCTATCTACCTGTCTGTCTATTTATATTTGTATCTGTCTATCTATCTGTCTCTCTGTCTACAGTTTATGTCTGTCTTTCTATGTATCTATCCATCTGTCTATTTATGTATCTGTCTGTCTGTCTCTATCTATCTGTCTGTCTGTCTGTCTGTCTGTTTGTCCGTCCGTCTGTCTCTGTCTGTCTGTCTGTCTCTCTGTAAACAGTGTATGTCTGTCTATCTTTCTACCTTTTTATATACCTGTCTGTCTGTCTGTCTGTCTATCTTTTTATCTGTCTGTCTGTTTTTCTATTTACATATCTGTCTTTCTAACTATCTGTCTGTCTATCTATCTATCTTTCTATCTATCTATATGTCTTTCTGTCTGTCTGTGTATCTGTCTCTTTGTCTACAGTTTATGTCTGTCTTTCTATGTATTTATCCATCTCTCTATTTATGTATATGTGTATCTATCTTTTTACCTGTCTGTCTGTCTGCTGTTCTATCTATCTATCTATCTATCTATCTATCTATCTATCTATCTATCTATCTATCTATCTATCTATCTATCTATCTATCTATCTATCTATCTATCTATCTATCTATCTATCTGTGTATTTGTCTATCTATGTAACTGCCTACAGAGGTAACATAACATTCACACTGCGAATCTCTTCAAACTGCCTAAGTATTTCAACTTTAACATTCAAACTAAACTGTTTAAGTTTTCCTGTTTGTTTCCCGTTTCTTCGGCACCTCTACAAACGCACTGCATTATAAAATAAAGCACGCACAGTGTACTTCAACATTATGCAACTCTGTCTTCTTCATGAAAGATACATGAAATGCTGTTTTGAATTTGTCTTTAAAGAATGCATGAATGTGTTGGAACAAACTTTACAGTAAGGCAGTAGCACATCTATGATCCCTTAAAATGCTGTCTAGGTAGGGAGCCCACCATAGGTTTCAGAAGAAAGCCTTTGTTTTACACCTGTATCCAGTTTCTAATTATCCAGAGATGTTTGTTATCAGCTGTGGGGAAATAATGATTTTACAGACAACTCTGACAGAAGAGTGCAAGAGAAATTTAGTATTATAACTATTCTCGTACCGAATCGCTGGTTTGATTTATTTTAGGTCCTGGTGGAAGTGTCGTGATGGAGAGGCTGTGCTTTGAGGGTCCTGATTAATGGCTTTCCCTAAAGCAGTAGCGCCTGTGCCGGGCCTAAGCGAGAGAGAAAGCCCTTCTCCAGCACAGAGCCAAGTCATAAAAAAGTCACCGTCTTAATAGCGGCTGTCATACCGGCTGCATGTGGGAAAACAAACTTGACTGAGGATTTAACACAAACGTTTTACAGCAAGTTAAATGAGACTAAACAGCAGCCAATAGCTCAAACGATGTGCTTAAATTTAACATTACGTTTCAGCAATTTTCTTACTTAGCAAGAGCGGCTTATAATTTGTTGGCACATTTGTTACAATTTTGTAAAAAGTTTACAATGCGTCCAGGACAATGCTAACAAAACACAGCTGCAGCTTTCCTCCAGGGCGCGTTTGCGAAAATTGAATTGACAATGTCGCTGACAGCCGTGAGATGCAACATTTGCCTAAATTGAATGAGAGTGACAGATACATTTTGTTTTTGACAGAGAAAATAAAAACAGTGACGCATATCTGATTTTTATGCCAGACGTGTGTCTGTGAAAAAGTCGGCCACTAACACTAAGCGAAATGTGGGTCATCATTTCAAACGTCCTCACACGTGACTCTGAAATAATGGGTAAATCAATTAAGGTCATGTTTTTATAGATATCTGTGTCAGGTGTACTTGATCCACTATTATTTAGCTCACGCTCTTATCAGTCACTTTATATTAAAGTGATGAATCCAATTAAATTGATCCTGCAGGGACAAAGAAACAAAGCTGATGTTGATCCAGACAGAATCCTTTTTATTGATTTACTGTGCTTCAGAAAATTTAGGATATAGAAGCTGCAAACAGAGATGTACTTATATTTGTTTAACTCTCTACTACAAAACAATATCGAAACTAATTATTGAAGTGATATTTTTGGACTTTACAGTTTTATGTAAATGATGTGGGGTGAAAAAGAAAAGGGAACAAGAGCTCGAACATTGGGTCACTGAACCACTACTGCGCTATATGTTGGTGTGCAGTCCACTAGGCCATTTGATGCACATTACAAAACATCTCAGGGTACAACTGTAACCCTGGTTTGCTGAAAAGGGAACGAGACGCTGTGTCGCCATAGTGAAACAGAGGCGTTCCCAAAGCATCATTACACTGACACAACATAAGTTCCCTCGAAAGGGAACCCAGGGTTAATATGTGAAGGAAACCAACAAACACAACCTGAAAAATCCAGCTAAGACCAGCATAAGCTGGTGAGCTGATTTTAGCTGGTATCCAGCTTGGTTTTAGCTGGTTTTGCTGGTGTGGGAAGCTGGTTTTGCTGGTGTAGCAAGCTGGTCTAGCTGTGTTTTGGTCACTTTTTAAGCTTGTCTAGCTGGACTTAGCTGGTCAGGCTGGAAGACCAGCTGGCCCAGCAGCATGACCAGCTTTTCAGGCTGGGAGGACCAGCGTAAACCACCTTAAACCAGCTACCAGCTTATGCTGGTCTTAGCTGGATTTTTCAGTAGGGAACTTGCTGTAAACAGATGCCAAATATGCTAACTCAAACTCATAAAAATCAATACTGCAGGGATGATTTATTTTTGTAGGCAAAACCTGGAAGAAAGTTAGGATTTTAACCCTTCCGGTTCTAACGTGGCTACATGTGACTGCAGACTTTGGTACTTTAAACATCATCACGCATATGGATCTCAACAAACAACCCAACATGGGCAAAAGACAAAGATTCATCCACAAAGTATTCGTGTTTTTAAAGCGTGTTTAATCAAGTTTGAAAGAGATGTCCAAAGCTTGGTGGTGATGACGTTGATGTCGAGAGAATAAGGTTAGCTTTATATTTCTAGTGAACGCATTTTGGACGGGATTAGAAATCTCAGTAAAACATTCAAAAGTGGGAGGGATAACTCGACTGAGCAGCGCGTCACCTCTCGTCGTCACGTGCACATTACCTTGCTTTCTGATATCTGATGTGCAAACAACATGACACAGACGACGAAAACGCAAAACACTGACTTGTTTTTCTGCCTAGAACGCAAGTAAATGCTTCTTTAAGCGCTTTAATATTTAAAAGAAACCCGCAAATGAACAGGAAATGACGCAATTTACGTGTATATTTACGGCTGGTCTATTCGCACAGGATTAGTATCACCTGAGGTCATTTCTCCGGAACTTTTCACAGAAGGTAAAGGTCGCCGTAATCTTTGCTGACATTGTCTGTAATGATTACTGACATGGGAGCATTCGGACAGGACTAAAATCACTGAGAAGCTCTGATTAAAATTGCTTTACCCCACCTCCATACGTAAAACTAATCCAGTCCGAATAGTACTTTAAAAAGTCATAAAAATTGTGTCAATCTGTGAAGATTATCTTGTCTAACAAAATGAGTAATGCGGCTTTCACATAGGATGCGGTGTGCGTTGCGCTATGAAACCCATTGAGTTCAATGGTTTGTGCCGCGCGAGGGCGGTTTTTTGTTGCGCCGAGCAAAGCGCGAGCGCAGCGGAGGGCACGCCGCGGTCAAAGTTCAAAATAGTTTAACTTTTGTGCTGCGCTCTGTGACGATTACCCACGCGGCCAATAGAAACGGGGCATCCAAACAAGCAAAATGGACGAAAGCTTATACTCGGGATTCTCAGAGCTTTATAATACAAGTTTATGCTCCTACAGAGACATGGGAAGGAAAGTCGTTTCATGGAAACACGTAGCAATTCAAGTTGGCATGTCAGGTGTGTTTTAAGTCAAGCAGCTTGTTGTAGGTATGCTGAAAGTAACGTGAAATGGAGATGAGCAACATCAGTCTCTGTATTCCTCGTCGACTATTTAACGCAAATATAAACACTGTAGTAATTTATTGAAAACCCCACCCACTTTGGTCTGGACATCAGAGCACAAATCGCTTGGCTGCGCCGAACCCAGCGGCGAGAGCAGCGCACACCGCATCCTATGTGAAAGCCGCATAAGTGTAATGCTGCGTTTACACCAGCCGCGGTAGAGGCTTCAACCGTGAGTGATTTCAATGTTAAGTCAATGTGAAGACGCGTTGACGCGCGTCTGGAGGTCTTAAGCGTGGCGTGGTAGATGCAATTCCCGCCGTTATTTAAACTGTTTCCCCCAATAGTAAAGTGACCAAATACAAACCGATAAATGCACAATCAACATCAGCCATGCATAGCACTTGCCCCTCCCACAAGAAGCGGATTTAGCCTCTGATGCGCATCAAATGCTTGCTTTTTCTGTGTTTCTACTTTGCTCTAGACGCGCAAATGCATTCAAACTGTTCAAGCGGCAAACTAGGCGCGGTAGATGCGATTTTGACGCCTTAAACGTGGCTGGTGTAAACGCAGCATAAGTGTCAAACGTTGTTAAACACAGGGCTTAATTTTTGCGATAATCCAAAAGTGTATTGGAAAAATGAATAGGCCTTTTGACAAGGGAACAAGTATCCCGCTCATTTTTGGGTTGGCCTATAAAAATATGTCATCCCTACCGCACTCTACTGCCATAAGATTGAATCCTCAAAAGTCTCATACTACACTACCCATAATCCCTAAGAGAGATCATCCAATCAGAGGAGCTGATGTTACCATGGAAACAGAAATGTTCATAAAAGAGCTCAGCACGAGTCAGTCTTAACTCGCACTCTCAAACAACAGACAGCAGAAGCGGCAGAGGCGTTTTAGACATTCATGCATATACTAGGTCCAAAACTGCTGACTCATATAAACAATTTATATGAAAAAAAACTGAGTGTGTGTACAGAGAGTTTGTGCGAGTGAGTTTTACATTGCTTAAAGGGAATATTTCACTTTTTTAAGATGTAAAATATATCTTTGGTGTTTTTTTATATCTGGAATGAAAGCGCCATTGTTGGAAAGTTAAGGGGCGTTATTATTATAATAAGATCCCCTTCTGACATCACAAGTTCAATTACCTATTTTTCACATGCTTGCATTTGGTTGATAAACACTAAGTTACTGTGTTGATCCTTTTCACATTTTCTAGGTGATAGGAGCACTGGGGACCCAATTATAACACTTAAACGTGGAATAGTCAGATTTTAAATATATTACAGACTAAATTACAAAAAATAATAATAACCTAAAATATTTTAAACCAGTATGGGTGTGGTTTGGATTCACAAACATTTAATTATTTTACACTGTTCAGACTCACATGCCGAAAAATTTTTTTTTTCTACTCTAGCTCGCAAATAATACAGAATCCATTAAAATGGCAATGTGCTGTAAGGTCTCAACCACCAAATCAATATTAAAACCTTCAGTATTCTTACCAACCTATGAGCATGGTAGTTTTTGTTTCTACATGTCAGTGCTATCAGGTGTGTGAAAGGTTGTTTTGTTGCATTGATTTTTTTGGTCCATCATTGAACTTAACCACATTTGTGGTTTTTTGACTTCTCAACCTGTTGTTGCTACAACTCTTGCATCCTCTAGGGCTGAACACCTAAACTGAAGCTTTAAATAAGGACATGCACTTGTCCTCAGGTTGATGTTCATCTCATCTGTCGTTCAGCTCCCTCTTGCACTGTTTGTTCTCGTTCCCAGTCACACAAACAACAACCTGCACCTTCAGTCCTCTCTGTCTCGTCCTTCTGTCCCGTGTCAATAATACATGACTTGAGAGCTTTTCAGATGGCCGCTTCTTTTACTTTGTAAGTTGCTGGGGAGAACTGACACATTGTGTTGAGTCAGGATTTGAACAGGTAGCAGTGTGTATTCAGAAGATGCATTGGATGCATTGAGTGGCAAGATGCTCATTTGATCTCATATCAATATTTGGAATATCAGCCCCCAATGCAATCCGCTTGTTAAGTATGACATGCAGTGCTTCCAGGTCCAACCAATCTCAAATGATATATGGAAATAACAAAAAATCACGCTTATATGTACTCGTATAATAGTACAAAACTATTAAAAACACTAGATCCAGTGCCAGAGTGGGACTCATTTTCAGCCCTGGAGTTTCATGCATTAGACCGACCCACTTTAGTTCATGACTGACGATATTAAAATAATATCATTAAATCCTCAGTAGCCTATATAAGTCTGAAATAGTGCACTGTTCTCTGCAGCCTTGCAGTTCATTGTATTTTTCAAAGATATAATTTCCAATTCAGTATAAATACAGTAGCATAAACAATTATGATTTTTGCCAAACTCGTGCAGCCCCTACACAAGCAAAATTTAAGGGAAATAGATGGAAATTCATTATCTTAATGTGCACCTTTGCTAAAAACACGTTATTTTGTGTATTTAGTATAATCAAATGTGTGTCCAATCCGGCCCGCATGATGATTTATACAGTATTATTAAATATTAAATACATATTTAAAAAACCCTTTAAGGCGGGTGTCTAGTTCGTTTTTAATATGAGAGACTTGCGGAAAGCAGCAAAACACGGAACATAGACTAAACACGGTGCCCAAAAATCTTGCCGTTTTATTGTTACCGCTCCGCTTAAGATCCACCGATTCTGGTAATCCACTTTGTGTTTTCCCGCCCGCTCCGCAGAATCTCTGTGTCCACTCTCTGCCTGGAGAGCGAAGACGACAGTTTCCGAAGTTCGTTGCATTAACAGGTAGATTCATTACATTATATCAGTTGTCTCATTACAAATATATTCCAAAGTGAATGGTTTATAAATAATTTTGGCATTAAGGCAAAATAAGTTAAATTAAAGCTTTTCAACTTATAAGGCCTGTGGGTTTTGTTCAGATGTAAATTTGTGTGTATAATGTATAGTATGAGTGTGACCTTATGAAATGTAGTTTTCACAGAGCTGTGTGTTTCTCTGGTTTTCTTGCTAAACAAACGAATTAATTGGTTTGTTTAGTTAATTTTAACACAATTATCAGCACACTAAGGTTTAAAAAAATTATCCGGCCCGCACTTCATGGCGTTATTTACCATCCGGCCCTCAGCCTAAAATGAGTTTGATACCCCTGGGCTACCTTATGGTCTGACTAATGGCAAATGTGAAATCTGTGCCGAATTTAAATATTTATGTTTATCATATGTTTATGTATGCTTGTTCTCTGACAAGGGATGGTGATAATGCGATCATCAAGGTCTTGAAACCAATTTATTTGTGCTTTATCCACAACTTACCAAGAAATGCTGACCCTCGAGCAGATTTCCCCATTGCCCCATCATCACTAAAGTTTACCTTGACAGACACTGTACACCATCCTCACCAGCAGTATTTCATGGACAAAAACCCTCTAGAGCATCTTTCAGCGGTCCTTAAACACATACACACCTATAGGTTCTGGAAGCAATAAAGTAAATGACAGCGTCATATGGGCGGTTTCATTTTCTGTAGCGTTGTCCTTACACAGGTAACACAGGTGCTGGTGCACTGCTTGTATCGCAAAGATTTCTGAAATCATAATAACAGAATACAGCAACTCAAGGATGTTTGTTCTGCAGGATTCGTCATTGAAAGATTTCAAAAATGAAATTGGGTATCAAACCTAAATGCAATTAAATAAGTTAATAATAAATAATAAACTATTCATCATTGCTTCTTGCATGTCTCATTCACTGTAAAAAATAAAAAGTTGACTTAACTTAAATTTTCAAGCCAACTTGCTGCACAGCTTTTTTGAGTTTACTCAACTCTTGGATGATGTAGTTCACCTAACTCAATTTACTGAGTAATGTCAACACTAAAAAGTTGAACCAACTTAAACTGATTAGGTAATAAGCTAATTTCTATCTTTACTCAACTAGTGACTGGTTAAAGAGTAATTTAGTATATCCAAATTTAACTAATCTACATGTTTTGGACTGTGGGAGTGTACACAGAAAGGTCTCATAAACAAAGTCTTTGTCTGACTTAAACCAGAGACCTTTTTGCTGTGAGGCAACAATGATGCGCGCTAACTCATTGTGCTGCCCTCTACACTGAACACACACTTCTCAATCATGGTAACAATGAACAAACATAATTCTTTAAAAATTACTCTAAATACAACATAGAACTAACATTAACAACATAACGACATAAATAAATCCAGCAAACATTAAAACAGTCATCTTTTTTAGTAAATATTAACCAAAAAAGTGAACATGTCGCAATGCATGCTGGGAACCATTCCGACCATTGTTTTTTTTTAAATTGCTTGTTCAGATTACTCAGTTTGGCAAGTTGGGTGAAGGAACCTTATACATCTAAGTCCAGTCAACAAAATAATATTTGTTAGCTGAATGATTAGGCTCTTTTCATTCAGTGAACACAAAATAATAAATTGACGCCCTTCAACAAAGAAATCTTTGTTCAAGTTACTTAATATTCTTTGTTGAATGAACATTTTAAAGTTGGATTTTTTAACAATGTTGGTGATGTGCATGTTGCCAATAAAAATGAAGATTAAAAAGCTGCAGTTTTCTGGTAAAAACTACAAAAACTTCTTCAGAGTGGCTTTATAAGGCAAAATATACAAAGCCGAATCATGTCTGTCTGTGATCTTCCCTGGCAGAACTCAGCAGGGTCTAATGGAGTGAAACACAAGAGTTTTGCTTTCTTAGATGAAGCCACGGTATCAAACAGATGGAATATAAAAACCGTAGAGAGTTCCAGCATTCATTCCCTTTCCATCTGCTTTCGTTTAAAAGACAGAAATCCATACCAAGATTTACAAAATGTTACAACCTACCTCTCTATCAGAGTCCTTTAAAGTATACAAGGTTATGAAAGTCCTACTTTACTGAAATTCAGATTTTTCTACCTTTATCTGCCACCACAAATGCTGCTTTGTGAGCTATGCCAAAGTCTTTGTTTCTTTGAACTGTCAGACTGAAACATTTGATTGAAATAAGATGACGGGTTTTGTGTTGTGTATCGTACAGACAAAGACTTGCAACAGTATCGCATCAACCTGTGACCACCAGTGATGGGAATAACGGCGTTATAAGTAATTGGCATTAGTAACTGCGTTATTTTTTTCAGTAACGAGTAATCAAATAAATTACTGTTTCCCCCGTTATAACGCCGTAATCGTTAATGACATTAAAATGCTGCGCGTTACTAAAATTGATCTTACTGTAGTGATTTTCAGCCGCGTATGCTCACTCTCTCAGCCAAACATTGTTTTTCTCTTGTGTGTTGTGAGAAACATAACGGATGATGATTGGCTTAATTTCCATCGGTAGCCAACCAGAGGCAGAGTTCACAAAAAGGCCCGCCCACACGCGCAGTCCAAGTCAGAAGAGCGAGCAGCAGTGTTAAAAAGTCTGAGCAACTTGGTCACTTTGTCGCTAGATTTAGCGACTTTTTTTTATCACTTTAGCGACTTTATAGGACAAATCTAGCTATCTTTTCTGGCGTGGTTGGAGACTTTTGTAGACTGACATGAAAATACGCATCGTTTTCTCTTCTCAACGAGCAGCGGTGCTGCTGCTGACTGTGCCCCGTCTCAAAGCACTGACATGCAGCCCGGTCATCGCGCATCAATCACTCCAAAAACACCAACGACAGGGCGATGGCAAGTACAACAAGCTCTAAGGTAGCGTTCGCAAACACGAAGTATAAAGCACTACTTTTCCATTGTTGAGGTGAAAGGCAAGAATGTTTGTGTAATGTGCAACTTATGCCCATGAAGAAAAAGTCTCTCCACGTCTGTGGCAAGTAATTCTGATCTAATAAAGCACCTCACATCGTCACATGCTGCCACAAAATTAGTGATTTCTCTTTAGTATCCATTTTATTAATTTAACATATTTAATTTTGTAAGGGGCATTCAAGTTATTTGAAATATTTTTTTTTTTAAGTAACGCAGTAATTACTTTTCCTGGTAATTAATTACTTTTATAATAATGTAACGCAGTTACTAACTCAGTTACTATTTGTGAGAAAAATTAGTAATTATAACTAATTACTTTTTTAAAGTAACATTCCCAACACTGGTGACCCAACCCAGTATCACGAAATTGCGTGACTATTTCACGCATGGACCAGCGTGACAATGTCACGCTTTGCCGCGTTTGAGCGTGAGCATGTCACGCTTTCTGTTTGTGTCACTGTCACGTATTGGTTACTCAACTTTTTTGTCCTAATTTCTTACCATTGTCGCTTCGGTTTAGGGTTAGATTTACATAAAATGACACCCTTACCTAAACAAACTCTAACCCCAACGTCAGGTGACAATTGGTTAAAGTTTAGAAAATATAAAAGAATAAGTATTGTATATTTTGTTTTATAAACCAATACTTAAAGTGACAAATACTTAAAGTGACATATAACACAAGCACCAAATCTAACCCTAAACCGAAGCGACAATGGTTTGAAAATATCTTTCAAAACACTTGAACATGCACAGATCAGACAGTCACATTTCGTGTCTCATTCACCAGTGAGAAAACTATATCGTTATGCTAATCCGTAAACGAACACAATTTTCATAAGCAACACAATGTTTCATCAAAGTAGAATATCTGAATCCATCTCAATACAAACATATCGCGTACCTACCTTACCAAAATAAACAACGACCCTTTCAGACCCTTTGCCTCCTGCAGCTGTTTGCATCTCGTGCTAAAGCAGTAAAGTTACAGATGTTAATTTGGGTTTTTGCTCTTGCTGATCCAGGCAGTTTTTGCTGTTGTTGTTATAAAAGATGCCTTTCGTTTTGTGGCTCCTGTACAGGTTGTCAATTCAGCAGAAAAGTTTGCTTTTCTTGCTGTTTACAGACAGGAGGTGAGCGCACGTGAACACGCATCTTAATACCAAGTGTAAACAGCCTCTTAACCAGCATAACTAAAAATCTTTCAGGATCAAATCTGTTACCCTACCTTTAAAACAACATGAGGATGAGTAAATGATGACAGAATTTTTATTTTAGGGTGAACTATTCCTTTAACATTTACCCAATTTAACATTAATGCCTTCAGTCTATCTGATGAAGTAACCATGAGTCATTTTCTGTTCCCCCTCTTATCTCTTTTCTCTCAGTCTTTCCTTCTTTTAGGGTACACTTGAGGAGTGTCCAGATGTTTATTCATGTTTTATTAATGTATTGTTATGTTTCAAATAAACATGTAAACATACTGTATATTTTTCTTTCTTTTTTAAACACCTACAGTAAAGTGTGACACTTAACACATTAAAAGCATCACAAACATTGAGGATAGAACTTCTAATGTGCAGTTTAACTTTTTTTAACTAAATATAATAAAAGTTTTTTTTAAGAAGGGATAAGTACATGCCATCTTAAGGGCTAAGGTTATAAAGTATTGTTTTGTGGAAAAAACACTTTAAAAAATGATTCGGGCTAGTTTCGGCTGAGTGTACAGTTTAAGCTGGCATGATTCTGGCACTTTGCTGGCAGTGTCGGCTGACATTAAGCACCCGGACATTGGCCAGTTTTGGCTGAGTATACAGTTTTAGCTGGCGTGATTCTGGCACTGTGCTGGCAGTGCCGGCTCACTTTAGGCACCCGGACATGGGCCAGTGTACTTGGGCCGATTCTGGGGCGTCATTCATCCCAGAGTTGGCCCTTTTCTGGCAGCCGGAACTGGGCCGTGTTTTTTTTTCTGGCCTGCCGGATTTGGGCCATTATTGGGCCAAACTGTTTTGGCTACCTGGGTAGGAAAAAAAAGTTGAGTAACCAATACGTGACAGTGACACAAACAAAAAAGCGTGACATGCTCACGCTCAAACGCGGCAAAGCATGACATTGTCACGCTGGTCCATGCGTGAAATAGTCACGCATTTTCGTGATATAGGGTTGGGTGACCACACACTGCCATTCTGTCAAAGGGGAATCAAACATACTTTTTGTTGAGTACTGGTTCCATTTTAAAACCATATTGGAAACAATTTTGTTCCATTTAGTGGTTCTTGAGCATCTGGATCTGTCAGCCAGTGCTGTAACTAAAGTAATAATCATTAAAGGTGCAGTGTGTAAATTTTAGCAGCATCTAGTAGTGAGGTTGCGAATTGCAACCAATGGCTCAGTCCACTGCTCACTCCTCACTTTGGAAACGCATAGAGAAGCTACAGTAGCGGCCACAGGAAAAACATGTCATCGTCGGAGAGAGTAAAAAAGTTTGTCTGTTAAGGGCTTCTGTAGAAACATGGTGGCACAAAATGGTGACTTCCACGTAAGGGGACCCTCTGTGCATGTAGATAAAAACGGCTCATTCTAAGGTAATAAAAACATAATGGTTCATTATAAAAAGGTCTTTATACACCCTGATAATATAGTTGTATATTATTTTGCATTTCTGTCAAGAGATCTTTCTAAAAATTACACACTGCACCTTTAAGATGACCACTGAGCTTGTAACAAATAATATCTTTCTGTACACTAAAAAAATGATTTATTGCTAAAATTTTTAAGGTAAGTGGGTTGCAATTAATTTACTTAAGCTATTTACTTTACTTAAATAGCTTAGCAATTAATTTACTTAAGCTGTTTAAATGTAGCTAAAAAAATTTTGAGTAAATTGAATAAATATTTTTTTTCAGTGTACAGCGACCTACTATACTAACATTTCCAGGTGTGTTGACTGCATTACAGTTTTATATCACTACACATAGTTTAACTAAAATAATGGATGTATTTAATTTCAACAAATAAAGGTTTAATGTGTAATCATTTTGACAATGAAAATTTTTCCCTTCAGTTGAGTACTGGCATATATGTTTTTGCGGCAAAAGATCTACCCAATTCTGTTTGCGTCTATCTATGTCTTTGCCAAGGGGCAACTTTCCGATCTCTCTGATGAAGCCAACAAGGAAGTGACTTAAACTGCAATCCATAGATGGGTCGTCAGAGGCTGGCTGCAAAAGGTTGTCAATTTCCATAGACCCTCATTTTAAAATGCCCAGCTTTACAGCAGAAAATAATGTTTACAGCCTGGTACAAAAAGTAATTTTTTATATACAGTAATTTTGCCCTTCATGACAACTGTGAGGGAGTGAATTTAAAGGGACACTTCACCGATTTGCATTAAGTTTTGTATCGTTAGAACCCCAGTCATGTTTTTAAATGGTCGTGCCTCATTCCCTCAGTTTTCCCTGAGATGGGAGAAATACAGATTTCAGTGTTGCACTTTCTTCTTTCAATGATGTAAAAGTCATCATTTTGCATCATTGAAAGAAGGAACTGCATTATCTTTGTTGAGGGTGAAAGACTTCAAACACTCATTCCTCGTTTTTCAAGGTGGGGGCTATGGGTGTGACCCACTCATGCAAAAGACCTATTACAGATCAGTGTGTGGGACTTACACAAATATATGAACACAGACAAAAAAACGATCAGCCGCCATCCTTATGCTAAGCTAGGCTAACACACATTGTGAAGTGAGCCAGACTTCATGTTACAATAATAGCGGAAGGTAATCGATATGATATGGAAAAGGGTGATTTCGCAAGTGTGATGTAACACAACGTAACATCATGTTTAAAAATAAGTCATGATTGATGTCTGTCAGATAGTGGCGGCTATTTTCTTTGTTTTACTAACGTGACATTTATGTACACAATAGCATATGTGACCTGTCACGGAAACCAGTGACACAAGTCGGCAGCATTTTTTCAAAATGTGTGATTTTCGTTTTATTGCAGAATCTGTTAGTTGAGATCACGAAGAAGCCTCATCATGTTTGAGATAGCAGTTTTTGTATATTTAAAAGCGTACATTTTGCGGTTGAAATCGGCTTGTTTTTCCGGAGATTCTAACGTGCAGCGGGGGGCGTCATTGTCTGTGTATATATTTACATACTGTATCAGTGGCTTGTGTTTTCGCCCCCGCCCCCAAAGGGAACAGCTTGACTACTAAATAAGGATAGTTCACCAAAAAATGAAAATAATGTCATTAATGACTCACCCTTATGTCGTTCTAAACTCGGACGACCTCCGTTCATCTTCGGAACACAGTTTAGATGTTTTAACGTTAGATTTAGTCCGAGAGCTTTCTGTCCCCTCCATTGAAAATCTATGTACGGTTTCCATGTCCAGAAAGGTAATAAAAACATCATCAAAGTAGTCCATGTGACATCAGTGGGTCAGTAAGAATGTGTTGAAGCATTGAAAATACATTTTGGTCCAAAAATAGCAAGAATTACGACTTTAATTACGAGCGTGAAGTCACGTGACTGTAGTGACGCGGCTGCCCTGTTCCTCAGACATGTTTGCTAAGTTTTTTTTTCAAACTTATAACGTGCGTCTCCCCAAGAGGAAAGAAGCTGGGGTGGAACAGATAACAGTCAGGCGCGTCGTACGTTGAACTAACCATGTTCGGCACCCCACTCGGATGACGTCAAAGTATTGTTTAATTTCAACTCGCTCTCGCTGTACTTTGACTCTGTACTTGGCTGATGGAGGAACGAGCGTGAGATTGGTTACATCCCTAAAGGACGTCACGTTTTCGATGGCGCTGTTTAGATTATCTATTATACTACCTCCCTATTTTAAATACAAACTTTGAAGGCGGGTTCATGTGTTTAACGAAACGTAAATTACCGGAGTGTAATCTCATATACCATTAGATGTTACGATGTAAATTGTATTTTATATTCTTTTACCAGACGGTCATGCGAAATCTGATGTAAACAATAGACTATATATCTATATTTCATGGTTAACAGCATTTGTGGACAAAAATGGTCATTGGATAATTCACACATCTGAAACAGACTGGATTCGACTTGTGATCAACACTAAGGTAAAAAGTCATGTTTATTTTTGCATGTTGTCATTCGGACTTCTGTCATAAAATACTACATATATGATGCTAGAACATCTGTATCTCAAAACGGCTTTAAAGGGGGTATGGCTTAGCTAAATGAGATGTAAATGAGCCCTATTGTCTCTCCAGGCAGGGAAAAGTGTTAACTCTTCTTTCTCCAATTTCTCAGCAATCTCTTTCTTGAATGTGTTATATTTAAATGGCCACAACTTCTCCAAATCTTATCAGATTTCCATGTGTTACACATCGTTGGAAACATCAAGGTGGGTGAATAACAGACTTGAGACTTGCACATGTGTGACTTGGTCCCATCTCTGCTCTAAAGTCACGTTATCTCTGTTTTTCGGTTAAATAGGCACAAAATTCTAAATGTATGTTACATTTCGACTACAAATATGACCCACTTTCAATAAAGATTAATGTTTCTATCATTGAAATGGCCCTTTAATAATTAAAGGGACACTCCACTTTTTTATTGAATCTGATTAGACCATTAGCATCGCCCTCAAAAATAACCAAAGTTTCCTATTTGAAACTTGACTCTTGCGATGCTAATGGTCTAATCAGATTCAATGGATTGAGCTAAGCTATGCTAAAAGTGGTAGCGCCAGACCTGGAGATCAGTTGAATTGATTCCAAAATGGTAAAAATCAAATGTTTAACTCTAGGGAGCTGGAAAATTAGCTTATTTATAAAAAAAGTGGAATGTCCCTTTACATAAATTATATTAACCTTTAAAGTTCTGCAAAATTAGGGGGGTAGCCACTAGAGTGATGGGTGAACAGCCACTGCTGTCACTACCGTCAAGTTAGGTGGGAGTGGGTACAGCAACCAGCCACCTCAGCTTTTCCCATGTCACATCTATTTACCCATTTTCGGTAATCCACGAATGATGCTCGGTGACGCAATGCCAAGATGGTGAGGGCAGGCTCCACCAACTATTGGCTTCAAAAAAACTCTTCAACAAGTTACAAACACGATTGAACAATCACGATCAATCCTGACATTTATAACATCATACTTTTATCCACCACAGTCACACAAGCATGAACTGAAAAATATACGGCAATAGCCGTATTTTTAAATATACTCTTTACTGTTTAATTAGATCCATTGTTAACTTTTTTGTGTATGTACGATTTTTTTGTACCACAGTGTGTAATAAAATATTCACATTCTCTGACACAAAGTCAGAGTATAGTTTCTGGAATTGTTCAGTGGTATAGAAAGCAGAAACAATTACATTCCTTACGAGTCCCAGCCGTAGATCTGTAAATCGTCAAAGTCAGTCCTGCTTTTTGATCTAAGGGTGGATACAGAGGTCGGCCGTGTAAAGTACACTGAATACTGCCTAGGGAGCCCCAAACTCCAGCACTAATCACGCAGAACTCGATAACTCTCTCACCTCTTTTCACATCTTCATTAAAAATCAGCCCAGGGAAACCCACTCACAAATCAATACAAGCCACAATAAAACAGAGACGCCCATCGGCTGTCTCGCTCTTACATAAGAACAAACCCATGCCGCTGTAAAATCTTCCATTTAAAGTGACATCAATGACAATTGTTCTGCTAGTCATCAGCGATAGATGTCAGATTTGGGTGGGAAGAGGTGAAGATCTGTGTCCTTGATGCTGTTACCGTAACCTGACTGAACTATTTGTGTGAAATACTCATTTCTCATTGATTCCCAAATGAAAGATTACTCCCTTTAGCATTTAAGAATGACTCAAAAGTTTACAAGAATATGAGGATATAAACATGCAACATGGTTTATTTACTTTGTTTTTGCCTAAACACCAGCTGTACTCATGATTGAATGCATTTGTGGACCTCCTGTTGAAATCCTGGTAATATGCTTGGTTAGTTTTGGAAATGGTTGGGTGTTTTCTAGTTAAATTAAACCCAAAAACAATGAGCCATTTCCCTGTGTGTGGGATACAGAGGAACAGAGAACGATTGCATGAATATGAGATTGATCAGAGACTCATGGATGTGCTTTGTGTATTGGGTCTGTTTAAATCTCATTTACATAAAAGTTTACACAGCTTAATGTAAGCGATTCTGTGCTCCCCACAATTCAAAGCCAAAGGCTCTCCAGATTGATTCGTTCTGATGCTGGCAGCCATTTTCAATTATAAAAATGCCTGCAGAATAAACCTCAGTCGATGCTTTCAGCTTGCAAAGTAGATAGAAATATTTGAATTAAATAATAACGAAGAATGTCAGGTATGCCGGCATCATTTTTGACTATTTTAAGCTTTACTACAAGACAAAGGATGTACAGTCACATTCATTTCATAGTTTAAAGGAATGTTGCAGGAAGGATCTTGCGCTGGTTAAGGTAATTGTCTATGCTATCTGAAAAGTCCATAGAGGACTCGAGTTAACCTGGACGATCGTTACATTGACGTAAACTGCAC
Organism: Misgurnus mizolepis; assembly: GCA_025389145.1. Lineage (NCBI taxonomy): Eukaryota > Metazoa > Chordata > Actinopteri > Cypriniformes > Cobitidae > Misgurnus > Misgurnus mizolepis. Next base: position 8,463,325 of record JAIFKI010000008.1, on the reverse strand, counting down.
GTGTATGCAGTGCAGACTAAAGGTTTATACATATTTAATAACAACGTGAAGCGCTGTTCACAACCCACTTTACAGTACTTATGTAATTTGATGCATTTAAAGAGGTAACTCAGTAATGTAAAAAGTAGGATGGTACTTGATATTATTGGTACTATATATTATTAAGTCGGGGGTTGAAAAGCAACTGTTGAATCAGAACAGGGGTTAAAAAATAAAATATATGCTGCACACCATAACGATAAAAGCGGTTTTTAAAAAATGGCAAGCATTGATTTTATTGGAACCATTGGGAAAGTGAAAGTGCAGCTATAAAAGTGTTATCACAGAATTTTTGAAAGTTTGTGAGATTCTTGCTATCTAGACACTTAAAAACTTTTGTTGAGACAAAATTGTTGAGGTAAATGAGTTATTTTTTCGACTGTGTTCGATTAGACATCTAATTCCACAGTTGTCTCTTGTTGTTACTTGAATTGCTTGAGTCCATATGAATAAGTTTCCGCTGTAGTCTACTTTTAGCTTTTTAATTCAATTGGCAGTGCAAAAGCAGAAGTGCAATAAACCCACAACAACTTTTCTGAGTGTTTTCTCATAAAAATAGCCCAGACTATTGTATAATTCATTTAATTTCTCCCCTTCACTGTGTTTTTTTTTTTGTGGTCTTGTTCTATGTTTGTGTACGTAAAGTTTAGTTTTCAGTGCCTGCAGGTGCTCCACCTGTTGCGGGGGCTGACTGGAGTTGTGACGATTCTAAGGCCCCACGCAATTTTGAGGCCCCCAGAGATCATATTTTTTTAGTAACAGTAATTTTAGTTCTGTAATATAAATGAGGCTTGCGGTTTAGAGAAAAGCAAAGTGCAAGTATAACAAACACAGCAAAATCCCCGGTGTTAAACACATTATTGCAACAAATAATGTGTTCAATAAACACTGTTGCAAAGACCTCAAAGGCAGAAACAAGAGTCAAACCACCCAACTAAAGGAACCACTGATCACCATAATGGTGACCAAACAATTTCAAAGTAGACAAAAGTCAGTCTGTTTTGTAATAAGAGAGATGTCTTTTCAGTTGATTTTATCTAAGGCAGTGACTGGAAGTTGTAGTTGTAGTTCGGCTCATTATCACCAGGTGTCTTCAATAATCAAATAATCACTCAAATGATTGCTTAAGTATCTTATTAACTCTAACACTGCTTTGGTGTTACTTTTAACACCCTGCTGGTGGTACCCATATAAACACAGAGCCGGTGTTAATTTAACACCGGGGATTTTGCTGTGAAGCTTCAGTCTAGACTAGTCTCTTGTTACTCATGAGTATACAGTATAGGGGAGAGCAGGGAAAGTAACATTTTTTCAGAAAAGTTTAATTTTCAAAGTTTTCAAAATGTTCAAAGTTTTAGACAGAGATATATTTTGCTGTGGTCAGTAACTCACAAGTGTGGTATCAATACCAGGTGTAATTTTGAACAAATGTAAAATTACTTCAGTATAATTTCACTTTGAACACAAGTAGTGAATTGTTATTTTTTGATAAGCGGAAATTTTTGATAGGGACAAAAATAACACATTGGTGGATCATAAGTTTCACAACAGAACAAGATAGATTTCTGTGTTACACTTGTTTTTAGTAAATACTATGACCTTGTTAATATGTAACTGCAAACATATTTTGTAATTTATTGTTGTAAAAAATTATGAAATTACATTTTCATTTGAAATTTCAGTTTAATCAAATGTCGAAATGTTGAAAATAAAACATTTTTCAACAGTTTGAACACTATAAAATGAAATAAAATCAAATTTGAAAAATATAGAAAAATATACATTTTAACATTGTGCAACAGTATTAGCAATGCGACAAAAGTGTTACTTTCATCCCGACAGGAACTCCTGACATTTAAACATATAAAAGGGGATTAACAATCTTGGGATTTACAATCTCAAACTTTTAAATCTGCATATGGATGTTTTCAAGTTGGGTTTGTAGAAACTGATTTTATTTATTTAAAATATATAAAAAATTGCACAAAAGATTATGTTTAAAAGAATTCTTACAAAGCATTCAACATTTCAAAATTGGAATTTCTTTAAAAATACAAACAATGTATTTCATTTAAATTGACTTTTGCAGATCTGGTGATGAATGAGATTAGCAAGGCCAAGGTCATCTGGTTTTAATCCCATTTAAGCAAATGCTGGAAATGCAGATCTCCGAAACACTTTGAAAACAGCGCCTGCCAAAAACATAAGTTTTATAAATCAGACCTTTCTTTAAAAAAAAAACCATTTAAAAAGAAACAAATCTCTGTCACATTATTTCAACATCTGTCACGTCACACTAGGACGGTGCTTCCCAATCCTGGTCCTCGAGGACCTCCTCCCAGAAAGTTTTAGATGTCTCCTCATTTAAAACCCTTGATTCAACTTATCAGCCTCCTTCCAAAATGGTAAACATGTCTCCCTAACAAGCTAATGGGTTAAATCAGGTGTGTTAAATAAGAAGTCATCTAAAACATTTGGTAGGGGGTCCTCGAGGACCAGGATTGGGAAACACTGCACTAGGGCTCTGTTTACACGTACATGGTTATTTTTAAAAACTGAGAGATTTACCTTCGTTTGTGCCCCTCGTTTACACGCAAACGGAGAACTCGCCTCTGAAACCGATTGTTTCTAAGAACTCCGGCCAGAGTGGAGATCTTGAAAATCTTCGGTTGCACGGTTGCATGTAAAGTGAGACAAACGGATGTTTAAGCAGGCAACGTCACAGAGTATGCGCCAGAGCTCGCACCTAAGTCAAAAGTGTGACCCATGTTTACATGTGACTGCTACTCTGAACGCTTCCAAGATCACATTTATGTTCGTGCAAACTCGTTTCGTGTGTTTGTATTTGCAAATACAGCTGCTCCATTATGTCGAGGAGCAGAGACGAGTGCTCGGAGGTCAACAATCTTGCGCGTGTTTGACTTCATGCGGCGCTGCAAGAACCGACAAACGGATGATGTCAAAGTACCGCGAGAGCGACTCGAAATTAGACCTCTACGTATGATTCCTCAACTCGCTCTCGCGGTACTTTGACGTCATCAATCACCTACTGCAACAACTCCTCCCTCCAACATGATGAACCAGTTCGCGTCACCACCAGCGCTGCCGCTGATTGGCTTACGTGGGCTTGAGCTTCTCTTGACGGCATATATGCACGGGTACGTGTAAATAAACACTTTTATGAAAACTGACATGTGTGCACGATATTATTTTTGAAACCGGAGAGGTTGAAATGTCCGTTTATGAAAATAACAGCCCACGTGTAAACATAGCCTAGGACACACACAGCTCAAGGTTTAGTAACCAATTACAATAGATCTGAAACAAAAAGTCTTTGAACACTGGAAATAGTTAGCCTCAGGTTTTTCTGTTCAACTGTATACTTAACCAATCGTTAAGAGCTTACCCTTCTCCTACACCTGTCTGTAATTATCAAGCAACCCTGAACACCTTGATTAGCTACTTCAGCTGGGTTTAATTGGGGTCAACTTTCTAACCCTGTTCCTATCACACTGCATGCGTTTGGCTTCAGAGCAGAGTTTCATATGGGTTAATTTCAGGTATAACCCCGTATCTAAATTGCAAGTGTGAAACGATCCTCAACCTCGGGTTAAAAGCGGGCTTTAGAATAAAGAAAACCCAGGGTTAAGTGAGTGCGAAAAGGCCTAAAGATGAACAACATTCCCGTCACCTTATTATTTCCCTTTGTATCATCAGGCGGTTATTGGATGATTAAGCAATGAAAGCTGGAGCCGGATGTCTGACTAATAGATGAATACTCAGCACAGACAGCTGATACTCAACACACCTTCTGTTGCTCAGTCAGTGACACTCTCAGAAAAAATGATACAAGGAGATACAAAAGTTGGCACTATAGCTAAAATTTAGCTAAAATTGCATAAACTAAAGTGAAAACAAGACTACATGATTGTAATAAACATCATTTAAATTCCACATTAAAGGAACATCACTTGCATGTTTGGTTGTTAAATTTTTTGTAACATCATGTTTAATCATGTTCATAACATTTTCAAATATATTTCACATTAAATAAGCATAGGATATGGCTGAAAGTCTGCAGGCTCGGGCAATGGTTATACAGTATGTTACATAGGGAAACCTGTCAATCAAACACTTTGCAGATGGAAAAACCATGGCATTGATTTTGGAGAGAAAGGCGAGTGTTAACAAATACTGATGGCTTTGAGAGCGTGTGAAGGCCGAGAGGGGAAATAGAAGAGCGCCTGTCCTTTCATGCATGCCTTTGTTAGATCTGTTCAATCTGAGATGAGTTTGGGTGTCGAGTGGGTTTGAATGGTATTATCTGATGGAGGCTGGACGGAGAAGAAAGAGAGAGAAACGCTGGCAGAGAATTAGGTAGAAAATTAGAAAAATAACACACAGACTCTTCAACATTGTCACTTTTTCTCTGACTGTCACCATAACAACCAGGGTTGTGCTGAACTGTATTGAGAATAAATTAATGAATGAAATTCAGAGGGTGGGTTGCACCAACAAGGATTAAATTAAGCAGAGTTTAGAGATAATCTAGGATTTGTTGATCACAATTTGTGATTTTTTTGCAAAATTAAATCTTAGATTTAACCTGCATTTAAACTTTTATCTGCTATTTATTTTATCCGCCATGATGTAATTAAACATCAACAATGTTGCTGTTGTCATATAAAAAGGAAATAAACAGTTTATACAGGCAAAGTAAATGTAATATTTGTATTATAAATTACTACATTGGTAGCATTGTACTGATAAACAAAGCAATGTGGCAAGGATACATTGCGAAGCTTAGATATTATGACATAATGAACAAGATGTGTCGACACATTTAAAGCGCTGAGGTGTGTGTTCATTCACTGCCCTTCAGTTCCTGACTAAAGCACCCATGACAGAGGAGAAGCACAGTATACGAGCACTGCTATCTGTCACCGGTGATGTTAATTTTCTTTTTGCGCCTGTGTACTTTAAAAAGATGTCTTTGTACGTACTGTAGGATAGGACAGTCTGATCTCATGAGAATTCGTACATATTTTACGAGTTGGCTAATTCGTATGAATTCAACGTACAATTTTTTTACAATAATTATAAAAAACTAAAACGAGAATGCAAATGCAAAATGATAGTTTCTGGCACGATCAGAGAAACATTTTAGCTGAGTGTCTATTTACACATGTGCAAATAGCGTCCCTTGTTGGCAAAAACTAGATTGTTTACACTGGTTGAAATTTAAAAAAAAACGCCAACATTGTAAATTACTAAAAGTAGAGTAAGCAGTAGAGCTTATGGCTTATGGAACGGCTTTTGACGTGAAGTCTCTTGTTCAAATCTGCCTCTTTTACACTGTTAACCCTGATATTGTCTTTACTTATACAATCAAATAAACATAACTTAATATTTTCTGTTTTGAAGCCAAAGCTTAAAAAAGTTTAGTTGATTTAACTTTTAAGCTTACAAAATCCATTAAACTAAAAATTTCAAGTAGAATGAACTTAAAATTATTAGTTCATGTTGTGAGGAATACCCATAATCCTTTGCGCCTGAATACTTTGATTATTTTCTGCTTTTTCACAGAATAAAAACTGATAAGAACTTTCACTACTTAAATATTTGTTAATAAAATGTCATATAGGTTTAAGCTCTTATATTATTGATTTTTTATTATAATTATAATTTTGTAAAGTCACCGTTCAGGTGATCAGTGTTTCCGTACATGAATCCTGTTCAGAAAACGTTATTGTATTTCTCTCCACAGTACTGACAATGCATGTCAAAAAACAAATTTTTGTGTTTTTCTGTGAAGAATCAAGTTTATTCAATGACTGACTTAAGATCAGTCATCAATTCTGTGTTATAATACCATTTATAACATCAAAAGTAATATAAAGTGATAAAAACTAAAGTTATATGCAAGGGTTTCCTCACAAATTTTGTCAACTAATCTGGGTTAAGAGTGCAGGAATATTGGAAGAAGTCTATTCAACTTAAAATTGTTGTTAGAACAGTTTATATGTTTGAGTAATCATTACTTAAAGTTTTTAGGGCAACAAGTTTGCTTTATTTTTTTAAGTATATTCAACTTATCCGGGCTTACAGTGTATTCTCCTCATAATACAGCATCCATTTAATAATAACGACATTAGATTTTCTCAAGACTTTCTTTTGTACATCACAATAATATTGCTTTCATTTTTGTGGTCCAGTTACAAAGCTTTTTATAGTTTGGAATTTAAGTATTACTTACTACATGCAATAGAATAATGCAATAACAAATTTGGATACCTTCATGTAATCCATCCTAGACTATGTTCATAATATAGTTTGAATGTAGTTCTACATATTACATTATTCAAATAAGAAAATAAAAATGAATAACTATATTTAAAAACGTAGCTTTGTTCATGCTTTGTTGTTCTTTGCTTTTTTGTGTTTTCTTTGTTTCTATTCCATGTAAAGCTGTTTTGGAACATTGAACAATTGTGAAAAGCACTATATAAATAAGGGCTGTCAATAGATTTATCGCAATTAATCACATACAAAATAAAAGTTTGTGTTTGCATAATATATCTGTGCAATTATCATCAATATATAAATAAACACACATACTGTACTGTGAGTGCGCCCTAAATAGGTTGAATGACATGTCTACCATAGCCTGACGGGGTCTGTATCGCTTTTACTCATACTTTAAAACTTAGGGTTTCAGGTAGTAACCAGAGCACAAAAAAAACTACAAAATTCGACTGCTTTACGGCATACGTCACTTCCTCCACACAATTTTTTTTTTTGACGTGAATTTTGCTGGAGGCTACTTAACAAGTATAGAGAGCAACTTCAACTATGTGACTTTGTGGCACTGTGTTAGTGTCACGGACCTATGACATGGGCGACCCGGGTTTGATTCCCCTTTAAGGCAATTTTTTATTGAAGTTGTAAACGTAGTTTCGGGAGGAGCCTAAACATTCAGTCCCGTCAATCATCGTTACGTACGCCTACGTACTATATAAGCCACAAACTGCGTGTCATTCCCTTGACAAATTTATTTTCGGCAACCCTCCTCCTCCCTATTAATTATATCTCCCTCTACGCAGCTCCGGGGGGGGGGGGGGGTTTCTTTTAAGCTCCGAGCTCGAGCCGCGTCTCGGGCTCAAGTTCCCTCCTCGGACAGCAAGCCATTGTCGTTTTACCATTTGTTCATTTAAGATTGAATGGACAGGCGAACTTGTGAATATAAACTCACGATCTTGATTCATAGATAAATGTGATCTTCAGTATAAATGACGGCGATTATCTTGCATATAGTTCCCTGTATTCAGATGCTGCATTCATGTGTTCACGTATTTACCTTTCTTTTACTGTCTATGGTATTTACATTACAATCCAGGATGCTATAGCAGTCAAACTTGCTCAAACTCATAGTGTAAAACCAAACCCTATTCATTCACCAATCAGATCCGAGCGTTTCTCTCTTCCTCATTTGCTGCGTTCCGCTGTCACTCGCGTGACATATTACAAAGCGGCAGACCTAAACACATCGGTTTACTTGGATTTGGAGCGACAATTTTCACACAAAAGTGAGGAAAAACGAGCGGCATTGCGGAAAAAATCCTGGTGGCGAGGGAGAGAGGGATGATGCAACAATATTTGTTTCGAAAAAGGCAAGGAAATACTTCTGGTCGTTTCTCAATTGGAAGGCTGCAGCCTCTGGAGGTCAAATATGCAGGTTGCATACGTCATCAAGCCTGGCTTATTAAGGTAAACTGAGCATTACATTCGCAAATCATAAACATACTGCAACAATTTACGATTAACTAAGTATAATAGTCAACTTTATAATTGTTAATATTCTGAAATAAGACTTTCTTAATGACGTATGCAGCTTAGAAATACGACATCTGTAGGCTGCAACCTTTAGATTGAGAAATGGCTTCTGCCACGAGTTCCTCATCAGAAAGTTGTAACATGACTGCGTTTCTCCCTGATGCCTCAAAATGTTGATCGTTTAGCGTTTAGTTTTTAAAGGTTTAGTTTTTAGTTTAGTTTTAAGTTTTAAGGTTGGCCTGTTCTTTTCTTTTGCGACAGTGCTGCGGCGCTTGTGGCCTCTAGGGGCGCTAGGCATGAAAATACATGTCTAGCGCCCCCTAGTGGCCAAAAAGTTATGCGGTGTGCCTTTAAATACACATATATGCATTTGTCTGTATTTATATATACAAAATAATTACACACAGCGCATACATAAATATTATGCAAAAACAAACTTTTATTTTGTTAGCGTTTATTCACGATTAATCTTTTAACAGCCCTAATATAATTAAAATCTAATTGAATTGAACTAAAAAGTGTTTATTTTTCATATATTAACTATTATTTGTATTTGATGAAAAATATTTTGTAAAATACAACACTGATATCTTTAATACTGACTTAAGATCATGCCAAAGAATGAAATCGAAATGAATGCTCCAAATCTCAGTATTAGATTATGAGACTTAGTACAGAGTACTTAGGGGCTGTTTACACTTGGTATTAAGATGTGTTTTCATTGATCGGATCACAAGTGGACGAGAGAGACACATTACGTTTACACCTGGTATTTAAATCCGTCTCTTTTGTCCACTTTCGACCGCATCTGTCCTGAATACTGTGAGGGGGTGGTCTGTGAGACGGTGGGCGAGTCTCTCTGCTGTCATTCAAACGCGAGCGGGAGTAAATATGAGTTTATATGGACGCAAACTAATATTATGTCGAAGTCCGCTGCTTGTTTAGCAAGTATACATGCTGCACAGAGTTTTGTACATTTATATGTTGGAGCTTTCTCTGAATTTTCAGCGCAATTGATGAAATATGATCGCGCAACTTTTACGCTTTCAAAACAAAACTACGGAGAACACCCGCAGTAGTTTTATCAATGAAAGGCTAAAACTAGCGCTGTTCACCGTATGTTCACGCCAGAAGTAAAAAAAAGACGAAAAACTTGTGTTTAATACCTCAGATGACATAAATGGACGGAGAGAAGGCGGTCGCGTGTGGCTGTTCGAACACATTCAACCACATTGCGTTTCACAACTCCAAAGCGATCCGATCGAAAGTGGTTTCGACTACCTCTGGATGTGGTTGAAAGTGGTCGAAAGTGGACGCGTTCAAAACGTTTTGAACACCGTTTACACCTGGCATTAACGTCGTCCACTTGTGATCCGATCGACGAAAACGCATGTTAATGCCAAGTGTAAACAGCCTCTTAGTGAGACTTAAACACACTAGTATTGTATTGATAATCTGTGCTCATAGTTGGTGTCAGTAAGTGCATTATTAAGGGTGCAATTCTTTGTTTAAAAGAGTAAAAACGTTGTGGTGTTTGTACACACTGGCTGAGATAATATGTCTGTGTTTGAAACTTTTATGGTCGTGTTTGTGAGATTGTTTGGGTGTCTGCGACATAAATAAACACACAATGTGCTTATAAAGACTGTTTTAAAAGCTAAATGTGTAGTGAAGCAGCATGTAGTCCATGGGTCACCAAACTAAGGCCCGCTGGCCGACTCAGGCCCGCCACCCCCCTTTGACCGGCCCCCCAGCCCCTCTACCCCCCACTACTTGAACCGGCCCTGTGAGGCAATTTTATTTTTGTAATTGTTCTTTGGAAAGTAATAACATGTTCGCATCTGGTATTTTGTTTGATTTTTTTAAGTTAAAAAATGATATTTAGTTATAAAATTAACTATATTTGCCAAATTTGTGATCAAGCAGTAACAGACAACGCACGTGCAGATCACTGTCCGGAACTGGCAGTGTTCAGGACAGCAAAATGGCTAGCATTAAACAAAAAGTTGATAAGAGAGGGCAGAGTTTTAAAAGAAGAGTGGACCAACGATTATTTTTTGTTCAGTGTAAGGACCGTGCAGTTTGTATTATATGTAAAGAAAGTGTGGCAGTTTTTAAAGAATATAATCTGTGTCGTCATCACGAAACCCGCCACAAAGAGTATGCTGGTGGTCATTTTGGTCTGGGTCATACAATTCAGTGCCGGCCTGAGCCTCTTGGGGGCCCTAAGCAGAATGTGTTTGGGGGCCCCCCTCCCACCACGCGGACACAAATGTCACGCTCTAATGTTACATTATAAATGAATAATAATTTAAATAATGAAAAAAATCTATACTTAAATAAAATACTTTATTCTTCAATGTGTCATGTCATATTAACAGGCTATGGAATGTTAACATTGGCCAACAAGAAAAACCTCATCTGCTGCATCATCAGCTGTGGAGACACTGACACTTGATGAAACATCAGGGGCGGGTGGAGTTGGTTGTGCTCCAAAGTACTTCAACAGTGTTCCTGAAAAAAATAGCATTGGATAAGTGCATAGTGGATCGAGCAGAATGAGTTTATTTTGCTTATTTTTCATTACTTACACAACAAGCAATAAATAAATAAATATAGGATAGCACTGTTACATCACTACCCACCATATAAATAAGATTGAAGTCCATTTTCATCACAGAAATCTCCCTACCCAACATGGTATTGGTATATATTCTCATAAAGTCCAATACCATCTCTTACCAAAGATCTTAGACAGAGAGCGCATGTGCTTTGCCTATGAAGCTGGAACGTTACCGATGTTGGAACGTTCACTTCAACACATACAGCAATGCTAGCTAGGGGTGTGATATATCACAAAACTCACGATTCGGATCACATTATGGTTTTTGAGGCACAGATCTGATCATTTTTCGGATCAGCAGAATAAGGGGTTGGAAAAACTAATAAAAAAATGAAGAAATTACTTACAAACATTTATAAAAAGAACAAAGTTGCACATTAAGTAAGGGCTAAAATTAGCATTAGGAACAGAAATCAAATCAAATGAATCATAACACTTTATTGTATGAATTAAATATAATTATTCTTTTTTAGAGCTACAGAAGTGATTTTCTCTTTGTCTTGGAAGGTTTGATTAACATTGATGACACAGACTTAAGTAGGTTAATTAAGGTTACTGTCTCTTTAAGAGAAGCACGGACCTGGTTTCTGTCTAATCTATACATAAACCGTCTAAAGACATAAACAACTGTTTTTATTGGAAAAGAGTACTGTGGAGATCATTTTGTTTGTATGTGCCCTGTCAAGAACAGAAAGATTTTATGTGTGCCCTACTAAGTGCACTTATACGCGGCGGGCTCACACAGACGGAAATACAGACGGCGGAGCATAAAATCGTTATGTTCTTTTCAGTGCTCTATTCCTCAAATATATGTTAATGGACTACAGTATGACACAAAATAGCGGAACTCTCTCTAAAGTTTAAACATCAAGTGTTAGTGTTCTGATCTCTGAAGGGAGCTGGGCTGGACAATTTAAACCGCATGGGCTTGCAGAATACTGCTCACTTTAGCGCCTTTTTGCGGGATAAAATGTTTAAAATCACTTGAAATGTTAACTTTTGCAAGCCTTTGAAACACGTGCAAATGATAAACTTTCACTATTTAAGCGCATGCGAGCCGAACCGTGGGTCGATCACGGTCACGGATTAACGTCGATCTGTCACACCACTAACACAAATTAAACATACTGTATATAATCATGCAAACATACCTTTATCTTGCTCTTTTTTCTCATCCTCGGTCCTTTTCTTTGTTCTCTTTTCGGCCCCAGAGGGATATATCCTTTTTTTTGACATGTCAAATGGCTCATCATTGTTTACAGTGAGTGACGACGTTGTGCACTTGTGCGCCGACGCGCAGGTGTCTATGTTGCGCCTGACTAAAATGCTAGCACTGCAGACACATAGTTGTCTGCAAATCAAAATTTTCTTGTCTTTAATTATTCATTTATAAATTCGTATTCATTCATTCATCCATTTATATTACCTGTTTAAGTTATTTAATTGTATAAAAAATAAAAATAAAAAAAACGATTGGGGCGGGGGCCCCCTGGTGGCCAGCGGGGCCCTAAGCAGCCGCTTGGTTCGCTTATGCCTCGGGCCGGCACTGATACAATTCTATGTTATATAGCTGACCCGGCCCCCCATCACAGTCAGGAACGATAATGTGGCCCCCAGAGAAAAAAAGTTTGGTGTCCCCTGATGTAGTCTGTCAATCATAGAAGTGGGCGGGACACCAAGCCAAGCTGAATGCTTTTAAAGGGGAAGCACAACTCAGACTGCTTTCAACCAGTAGATGAAAAACAGGGTGGAAAATGGTCATAAAATTACTTCAATTTGTTGTAGTTAAATTAGTTGTAGTTTTCTAATCCTTAAATTTTGTGGCATAAAGAAATGAAGTGTACCCCAAAATGAAATTTTTCTCAAAATGTACTCATCGTCAAGCCATCCCAAATGTATACTTTTTTTTCATTTGTTCAGTTGAACACAATCTCCGTTATACTGTATAAAATAATATCTTGGCTCTTCCTTTCTTTGTAAAGCCATTACTGTACGTGGCAGCCGTGATTTGAAGCTCCAAAAAGCATACAGTATATATTCATCATAAAGGTCTCCATTGGGTAATAAATGTCTTCTGAAGGAACAGTGGGTTTGTTAAAAATATTCCTATTTCAAACATTTTAAACTATAAACATTGTCTCAGTGTTTGAACATCTTAAATCTACTTGCATGCTGTGTCCTGCGTTGTCATTCTTGCTTTCAAGTTATTCTGACTGAATATCAAATTTCACCAAATGAGATATGTTTGCTACAGGAAGTGTTGCATAATTCAAAAACTTTTAATAAAATCCCTATTGTGAAAGTTTGTAGACAGTCTAAGAGCTGTCTGAATATCATCAATTTATTTTCTATTACGATCACCCCAGAAAACTAACATTGAATGACTATGCCATTGTAAAATGACCTAATGCCTGTGACTCGAAAAAATTTTTTAGATATGACAAAAATTTATTTGGAAGGTAGCAAGACGTATTGTCATAGCAACCTGTCCCAACATCCTTGAAGCTTCATTCAAATCACTGCATTGCAGACAGAAGAAATGTTTCATTCAAAATGTCTCAATTTGCAGAAATGGTGGACCACTGCCTTCAGGGAACAGTTAACGTACCAGAATGAAAATATGTCATGGATGTAAAACTTATAGATTTGAAGATTTTTTTGGTATGTGTGTGGGGGAGTGATGGTTGGCAAGCACAATACACATCACAAGAATCGGAAATGAGTACGCTTAAGCTATTAAAATGTCAGTTCAGAATAAATCTGCATACTTTTGCTGAGTTTAAGGCTAAATCCCACTGCACATGTAAATCTGGTTTTATTAAAGTTACAAGGGAAATGAAATCGAACACCTAAAAAAGACGCTTTTTGCTGCTTTAATGAGTGATCGTGTGGTGTCACATGATAGTAGATGCAAGCGTGCAGGAGTATTTGCTTTAAACTGAAACACTTGTGTGTGGCATAAAAACAAAGAAAGAATTTTTGACCATCCAGTTGTACAATGAAGTTCAAGTGAAGCAGTGTTAACAAATTGACCTCCACTTAAAGTATCATAAACCCGGCGCAATGCAGCGCAATGCACGACGCAAGTGTCTTTTGCTAGTTTCGACCCAGCGCAATTATAATTTTCACGTTAAGAGCCACGTGCATTTGCGCCCAATTTTGCGCACATGTGCGTTCTGGTCTGAAAATGAGGTGTGTTCAGGCGCATTGTTGGCGCTTTGCTATTTTGAGGCAGCTAAAATAGACTACGCCATTGACCAACAAAAAACTGTTTGTGATAAACATGGCATCTACTTTGACATAGGACGTATTGATGTCGTATGACAGTGTAGTAGCTGTGTCACATTTCTAAGGGGAATATTTTTAACCCTTTCCACTCTGTTTTGATGGACAAGGGGTGAGGAGTAGGCATAGGGTTATAAAATAAAATTGGGCCTAAGTGTGTCCTCATCTCCAGAGCTTTGAGTATTCTGAGTATTATGAATTCTCCCCGATGTGAAAGGAAAGGGGATCTTGAGATTGAGGTAGGAATGGGGTCTCCTTCTCTCCCTGATGTAATTATATTCAGCCTTCTCTTTTTCAACGGTCCAGTATTTTCAGAGTCATACAGAAAGATACAGAGTATGAGGTGAAAATAAATACGCAATTATTCTACATCTTTAGCACTCTGCCGACGCCTCTTTCTCTTCCTCTGTTGTTAAAGCAAGGCTTTGTAAAGGCTTTGATCAAAAGGCTTTATCTTTGCTGCAAGTTTCTGAAGGGTCTCTGTAGAATAAGATTGGCTGTGCATAAGAGTCCAAGAGTTCACGGTGTGCTGAATTAAACAAGATACTGTTAGCAAGTACATTTGGCCATTCTTGTATTGGAAATGCTCACAGATGTGGCCAAATCATGTGTTACTTTCGGTCTTGTTTGTGTGAGGCGTAAGGGTAGTAAATGTACCTCCCTTTCCAATTTCGTTTCATGTAAAAAAACGTGAGCGAAACATAACAAAATTAGCATGAGAGCGCAATTCCAAAAAAATTAAAAACCGCTGGTGGGAGTGGTAATTTTTGCAGGTTATTTACTAAGAAAGGTGCAAATTAAATAACACAGGTGCAATAGCTGATTTCCATAATGACCAACGCAATCTACAAATTAGTTCAGGGTCACAAATAAGCAGAGCTGATGAGGTGCGGGTGATCTACTAACACCTGATGCGCTTGAGTTCAGCACCATGGACATCGCAGCATATATTTCGTGGTGTGAAAGCCATAGTACACTGAAAAGAACTGGAGGACAAAGAAAGGTTTACAAGAAGTTTTGAAACACTTGCTATTGTGTGACTTCTCCTAGTGACTCCTTTTTTATTTCCTCCAGCAAATAAAATAACATGGCTTGGCAAACAATGTTTTTAAATAATATGTTCCTCTGGCATTCCAAATAAACTGTTACATGTTAAAAATTGTCTAGTGTCCAGTGTTGCCAGGTTTGCGGTTTTCCCGCACAATTGGGCTATTTTGAAAATACAGTTGCCGGAAAAATTTCGGAGCCGCGGGTTGTGTTTTTTTGGGCTAGTTTTATAATGTGCCGCGGCCACAAAAATGTTTATCTGTAGACTTATAAAATGAACGTTCTTTATTTTCCTAATGTGCATTAATCCCATAAGAAATATCTATCAACCCAAGGACAGCTGCAGCGTCAGGAAGTCAGTGGAAAAGTGACCCACTAAACAAAAACACGTCCAGAAGACGTCATTATAACGTCTTTGTCTACCGTTTAAAAGACGTCCACTGAGTAGCCAGAATGAAAGTTTTTGCAACGTCTTTTTTAGACGTCTTTTTTGTGTTGAAATTAGACGTCCTACTGACATGCTTGTTGAACATTTAAAAGACGTCCAGTGGGGAGCCAGAGACAAAGTTCATTCAACGTCTTTTTTAGACGTCTTTTTTGTGTTGAAATTAGACGTCCTACTGACATACTTGTTGAATGTTTAAAAGACGTCTACTGGAAAGCCAGAGACAACGTTCATTCAACGTCTTTTTTAGACATCTTTTTTGTGTTGAAATTAGACGTCCTACTGACATGTTTGTTGAACGTTCAAAAGAAGTCCATGGAGTATCCAGAATGAAAGTTTTTGCAACGTCTTTTCTAGACGTCTTTGTGTTGAAAATAGACGTCCTACTGACATGCTTGCTAAACGTTTAAAAGACATCGTTTAAAGGATGTTTTTTAAATGTTCATTATTGAAATCCAAGTGACATCCTTACAGGGTTTTTCGATGTCTTTGCAGACCTCTAAAAGACATTCATACAATTTTTAATTATGTTTAATTTCAGACATCCCTGTTGACCTCCATTTAAACCAGGTGTACAATTTTACTTCTTAAGTCAACAGTTCAAAATGGTCTTATCACCAAATATGCTACAAAGGGTTTGGAGATCAACACTTTTTCAGGTACTGGATGTTGACCGTGTGCACACCTACTGCTTTAAAATATTAAATACCCATCCCCTTGGCTGACATGTAACCATCCAAGAACTTTAGGTGGGCAGAGACATTTTGTAATATGGGTCACAGTATGTAAGAAGGATAAGGACGATGACAGGTAACACTAAACAGAACTTTATTTGACAGACTATGGGTAAATACCCATAACATAGACAAGAACCGACAATGAATAAAGACAATGGTAAGCATGTGTGTGTATAAAACAATTAAAGATGGTGGTTGAGGGGGTGCAAAGGATTATGGGTAATGTAGTCCAGTGAGCGAGAGCAGACGATCCCTGCAAACTTGCGCCGTGGAGAGCAATGTAGAGTAGGAGGAGGTTCTGGAGGCAGATGGATTGCCAGGAGGAGGAAGAAAGATGCAGTCCAGGCTGGGGCCTTGAGCAAGGCGACACATGAGCATGAGAAGCCATGGATGTGTGGAAGGAACCATCATGGAGGAGACCAGGGTGCCGACTGATGGACACAGAGCTGCAGACGGTGGCGGAAGAGCCTGAGATGTAACCAGACAGACACAGAGCCCGGCTGGAAACAAGGTGCTGGAGAGCCAAGGCTTTTATTGTGGCCAGCTTTAGTCACACCTGTGCAATATTCATGCTGTCTAATCAGCATATTAATGTGCCACACCTGTGAGTTGGATTATCTTGTCAAAGGAGAAGTGCTCACTTACACAGATTTACACAGATTTCTGAACAATATTTATGAGAAATAGGCCTTTTGTGTACATAGAAAAAGTATATGTTTTTCTATACATGTCTTTGCAGAAAACTGAAACGAAAAAAGAAGGCAAAATACTTTGTTTCCCTTTAGCTTCCAGACAGACTGTAGCAGTCAGAAATGTCATCTGCATTTGTCCAGAAAACCCACTGAGCAAAAACACGTCTAAAAGAAGTAATCATAATGTCTTTGTCTGACGTTTAAAAGATGTTCCGTGATGTTCCAAGGGGAGCTGGGAGGCAATATTTGGACTTGAGTGTAATAAGAGCCACACCTACAACAACAGGTAGTGGGAAGTACAACTGGTTCCAAAATCAGTTTTACAAGTGGCTATTTTTAAGGGAAAGGATATGAATCTAAAGATAGGCTCTATGCTAAAGCAGGCAGAAAAAATACAGTGGATGAGCAAAAAAAACCCTCGGTGTTTGGTGTCATATTCATTTATAAACAACATAATGTTTTTACATGTATTTTAGGAACAATGTTTCATGTGTCATGCTCTCATACTTTCATTGCTGTTAGTTTATGTCAGTCCTGAGGTTTGCTTGCCAACAGACAATGGACTAATATGGACACAAATGTAGAAATGATGAATAAATGCAAAAAATGCAAAAAAAAAAAAATATATATATATATATATAAACATGTGCCAATTTCATGTGATTTCTTGTTTTTAAATAGCAGGTAGTTCTCCAGACTATTTGACAATAAATTCTTGATTTACAAAAAAAATTCCATATGAGTTCATATCGGTCTCTGGTCAGGTGTTCAGATATTTAATATTTTTGGCACAGCCATAGACATCTACTATGTTCATACAAGAAAGAATTGGCCTTGTAAATGTTTCAGGAAAACGTGTAGACATCATAGCTTAAATTCCATAGCATGCTAATTATGTGATACCAATTTCACGTGTTTGCTCATACATAAGTTTTTACATATTTTTTTAGTTAGTTCCTCGTTATTGCCTAGATAATAGAAAATATGAACTAGGCATCATGTATGACAGATGCCAATGTGAGGTATTAGCTACAAAATGAACAGATCCTGCCATGAGCAATATAGGAGACATATCTTGTATGTATAGGGCTTATATGTGGATATTTATAAGCAATACATGAGACCAATATGGTCTGTATATGCACATATATGCACCTCAATTTTGCCTACATGTATATGCAGCATATACTGTATGTGCATATAAGCTGCAGGTTTCATATATGTGCATATCCTCATATAGGTTCTTTCCATGTGGGTTTGCATGTCCACAGACATCCATAAGGAGTCATTGAGTGCGTTTACATGCACAGAATAAGCGGATAACTATTAAAAATCTGCTTATTATAGAAAACTGTTTTCATGCGTTTACATGCAAATCAATAAGCCGGCTATGCAGTCAACTGCGTTTACATGGGACTTGGAGAATTATCAGTTTTCTCGCAGGCAGTGACGTCACCACCTATAGTACACAATAGTCGATCAAAAAGCCGACGGCATATCTGTCTTAAGCTGTACTGTTGTATCTCTTCTCGTGTCTGCAGAACCTGTAAATGTAACATGAGTGTCTATTTTCACAGTTTCTCTGCCAACTGCTTTAGTCGAGCGGAGACTTTTATGCGTTACCTTGCGCTTACTTCCGCGTGTGACGTTTATCTTTCATACGCGGAGACATGCGCACATGGACAAAACCGTGAGAAAGCGGGTTAAGGTGTTTACATGCCACGCGAAATCGGCGTAATGAGCAAAAAACTACCTGTGCCGATCGGTTTTTGCTTACGCTGTTTATGGGCTTTCCCCGATTAAAGAAAACCGCTTTACCCGTTTAC
This sequence comes from Misgurnus mizolepis, assembly GCA_025389145.1. Classification (NCBI taxonomy): domain Eukaryota; kingdom Metazoa; phylum Chordata; class Actinopteri; order Cypriniformes; family Cobitidae; genus Misgurnus; species Misgurnus mizolepis. The sequence goes on along the minus strand of JAIFKI010000008.1, from coordinate 8,444,798 downwards.
ATGACCCCACGTGTTATCAGTTTATTAAGCATAATCGGCGTAAGACTGTGCATGTAAACGCACTCATAGTCTGACGTTTATACACTAAACCTTTTTGGTACGTTCACAGACATCCAAAAGGGGTGCAAGAGTGACGTCCAGACACTGACCCTGTTTTGCACGTCCACAGACATCCATAAGGAGTCATAGTCTGACGTTCATACACGGAACCTTTTTGGTACGTTCACAGACATCCAAAAGGGGTGCAAGAGTGACGTCCAGACACTGACCCTGTTTTGCACGTCCAGAGACATCCATAAGGGGTCATAGTCTGACGTTTATACACTGAACGTTTTTGCACGTCCACAGACATTCAAGAGGGGTGCAAGAGTGACGTCCAGACACTGACCCTGTTTTGCACGTCCAGAGACATCCATAAGAAGTTTGGCAAAAAGATGGCGCCTTTGTACACGGCATGCCGTCTGCCGCTCCTGCTATTATTTCAACTATTGTTGCTCTGGTTACCGAAATGCGACGCACTTTTGACTTACAACCGACAGTCATTGATGGATATTCGTGTCTCTTTTATAAACAGTTTTAAACCGGAGGTGGAACTCCTTTTTAAACAAACACATCAGAAACTTTTAACGGAGTTTCCTCACTGTATACGCCGGTGGCCTCTCTGCATCTCGCGGAAAAAGCGCAAGAGAAGACGCGGATGCAGGGGGGGGTTATACATCAAAATGAAAACCTACCTTCGGGCGGGACATCACGGCGATCTGCTTGGCCACGGCCGCAGCGAGGACCTTTTTGTCCCCTGGCGACCGATGGAGTTACCCTACAGGTGGCTTCGACCTGTTCTCCCCCTGTCTCCACACCATGGCATCCTGGTCGGCTCTCCTCGGATCTACCGCTGTCACCGACGAAATGGAGTGACCCACGGTAACCTGCGCTCGCTGAGCAGATCATCGTGCTCCCCGGCGGCGATTCCTCCACCAAAAATGGCTCTTATTAACGCTCGATCATTGGTGAATAAGACCTTCCTGCTGAACGATTTCTTTACCTCTCATAGCTTGGATTTTATGTTTATCACGGAATCATGGACTAAGGTTGGTGACTTAACTCCCTTTTCTGATTTGGTTCCGGCTGACTGCACTTTTTTTAACTCTCCTCGCCCGAATAAGAAAGGAGGTGGTCTAGTAACAATCTTAAAAAACTGCTTCGCGGATCATTGTCGGTCTATTTCTACTGAAATGTTCTCCAGCTTTGAAGTTCAGCTCCTCTGTTTAGACTGGAATGGTCCGATTTTATTGGGGGTAATTTACCGTCCTCCTCATACCTCAACAGACTTTATTCAGCAGCTTACTGAGTTTATTGGCAATATTGCCATAAAATATGACCGCTTTGTATTAGTTGGTGATTTTAACATCCATGTTTGCTGTCAGTCTAACCATCTATCTAAGGAGTTTCTCAATCTTATTGATTCGTTCAATCTGGTTCAATGGATTACGGCCCCTACGCATGCTCACGGTCACATTTTAGATCTTGTACTATCTTATGGGCTAACTGCTTCTGACATCGCTATTTCAGATGTGCCGCTATCGGATCATAAGCCGATTTTATTTTCCCTGTTACTTCCCACCCTCTCTCCCTTACCCAAGAAAGCTTTCACTCTCTCTCGTTCTTATTCAACGAATTTTGGGGCAAATTTTAATCAGTACTATCTGGACTCCTATGCACATCTATCCACGGACTTATCGTTATCTGATCTAGATGCCGATCAACATCTAAGTCTACTGAACTCTGCCTGGCTGGATGTTTTAAATATGTCTGCTCCATTAAAACCCTTTAAACACAAAGCCAAATCTGCTCCATGGCAAAACCGGGACACTCGTTTGGCTCGTCAAACCTGCAGAAAGGCCGAGCGTAAATGGAAAAAGGACAGGCTACACATCTCCTTTCATCTATTTAAAGACAGCTTATCCGCCTATCAGTCTGCAGCCAAATCAGCTAAAGCTTCATATTTTTCTGACTTAATTATGAGAAATCATTCCTCCCCTAAAGTCTTGTTCTCTGTCATAAATTCTGTCATTAATCCGCCTTTGAAATATGCTCATGCTGCTTCTGCTGCTCTATGTGAAGGCTTTTTAAAACATTTTATAGATAAAATATCAAATTTGAGACCCAAGTCTTGCTCTACGACTGCATCCATTGAGCCCCCTCTCCTCTGCTCGTCTCCCGCATTCTGGGATAATTTTGAACCTGTTTCTCTCCCCTCTCTCAAAAAAATAATTGAATCCACCAAGCCATCCTTTTGTCCCTATGACACCATTCATCCAAAATATTTAAAAACTATCATTGATACTATCGGGCTTGATCTGGTTTCCTTTTTTAATAAATGCCTGCTAACTGGCTCTATTCCCACTTCCCTCAAAGTAGCGACTGTCACCCCACTTCTTAAGAAGCCTTCTCTAGACCCCTCTATTTTAAATAACTTTCGCCCAATTTCAGTTTTACCATTTATTTCTAAGATTTTAGAAAAAATTGTACTTGAACAACTTCAGTCCTTTTTACATCTTAATGGTATATCTGAAACCTTTCAGTCTGGTTTTAAATCTGCTCACAGCACAGAAACGGCGCTTCTTAGAGTTTTAAACGACATCCTTTTAGCCTCTGACTCCGGTGACTCTGTGGTCTTGGTTCTCTTAGATCTCTCCGCTGCCTTTGATACTGCGGACCACTCCACTTTGTTACTTAGATTAGAATCTGACGTGGGTCTTAAAGGCACGGTCCTCGAATGGTTTCATTCTTTTTTAACGGATAGACAATTTTTTATAAAATTAGATGACTTTTCCTCTTCTGCTGCTCCCCTCTCGTGTGGCCTCCCACAAGGGTCGATACTAGCGCCAACTCTTTTCTCCTTGTACATGCTTCCCTTGGGCTCTATCTTGAGAAGGCACGGGATACGTTTCCATCTCTATGCAGACGATACACAGATCTACATTCCCATTAAGAAAAATGACTCGTCTGCTCTTAGAATGCTTTTAAAGTGTCTAGATGAGATTAAAATCTGGCTCGCCCAAAACTTTTTAACGCTAAATGAAGATAAAACAGAGGTGATTGTTTTTAATCCTACTGACCACCCACAGGCTTCCACGGTGGATCTGGGCAGCCTTTCAGCTTTCAGATCCTCCCACGTGCGAAACCTGGGGGTCCTTTTAGATGAGTCCCTAAAAATGGACAAACATATCTCCTCTGTTGTTGGTGCGAGTTTCTTCCAATTACGCCTGCTATCTAAGGTTAAACATTTTTTAAATCACAAAACGCTTGAAATGGCCGTGCATGCTTTTATTACCACTCGTGTGGACTACTGCAACTCACTCTACAGCGGTATCTCCAAAACTCAAATAAACCGTCTTCAACTCGTCCAAAATGCTGCTGCTCGCTTCCTTTATAACAGCCGCAAAAGCGACCATATCACTCCCATCCTAAGATCCCTGCATTGGCTGCCTATCCAACTCAGAGTTGATTTTAAAATCCTTTTACTGGTTTTTAAATCATTACACAACCTTGCCCCCAGTTATCTATCTGAGCTAGTTCATCGTTACACTCCCGCCAGAAACCTGAGATCCAGTGATCAGAATCTCCTTCTAATTCCTCCATCAAAATTAAAACGTAGAGGGGATCGTGCCTTCTCGGTGGTAGGGCCCCGTCTATGGAACAACTTGCCGCTCAAGATTAGAGTGGCACCTTCTTTATCTACTTTTAAGTCCCTTTTAAAAACCTATCTGTTTGAGCTGGCATATTAACTTTTATTTGCATTTCACTGTAGTGTATAACCGGTTGGTCTTAATTTTAAACTGTTTTTTGGATTTAATTGTATCGATTTTTATTTCTGCTTTATTTGTCTTCTTTTACTTTTAATGTACAGCACTTTGGTCAGTCTTGTGGCTGTTTTAAATGTGCTTATAAATAAATGAACTTGAACTTGAAGAAGTCATAGTCTGACGTTCATACACTGAACCTTTTTGGCACGTCCGCAGACATCCAAAAGGGGTGCAAGAGTGACGTCCAGACACTGACCCTGTTTTGCATGTCCACAGACATCCATAAGGGGTCATAGTCTGACGTTCATACACTGAACCTTTTTGGCACGTCCACAGACATCCAAGAAGGGTGCAAGAGTGACGTCCAGACAATGACCCTGTTTTGTACGTCCACAGACATCCATAAGGGGTCGTAGTCTGACGTTCATACACTGAACCTTTTTGGCACGTCCACAGACATTCAAGAGGGGTGCAAGAGTGACGTCCAGACACTGACCCTGTTTGCACGTCCACAGACATCCATAAGGAGTCATAGTCTGACGTTCATACACTGAACCTTTTTGGTACGTTCACAGACATCCAAAAGGGGTGCAAGAGTGACGTCCAGACACTGACCCTCTATTGCAAGTCCAGCAGACGTTTAAAAGTGGGTCTGAACTAACGGACGTTATACAGACATGATCTGAATGTCTCCCAGACGTTCCATGTTTGGTGGGGAGTGGAGGTGCACGTTTTGCTCTTAATATCACGTTAGAAACAAGAAATTACCTTACGTAAGAATAATGTCTATACTGAGAGGATATTTACACACTATGTAAACCCATCTTTGTATGATATTTTCAAGTTAAATGCCTTCTCTTGTCAGCAACAATTGCAGCCATTGGAATTCGTTATACGATCACAAAAAAACGTGGAAATTCGTGATAATATCACGAAAAAAGAATAAACTATACTAAACTGACTATATCACGAAACCTTGTGAGACTGGGTAGGGATTAGACATAGCGCCAGCGCAACAGGCTTTTAAAGGGGATAAGAGCTGAGACTCTCATTGGTTTATTGCATGTTATGCCCAAAAAACACCCATTACTCATTAGGAGAATAGGAACAACCCCTTTCGACCGTGCGCTCGGCGCACAAACCATTTTTTCCGTCGTTAATTTAGCAAAAGTGGATTCGGACACGCCCATTTAGACCATGCGCCGTGCGCCTTAGACCATGTGCTTAGATCGTTAAAATAGGGCCCTATATTTATAAAAAACTGAAGCAAAAACTAATTTAATAAATTTTAAACTCTGTGTATGTTTTGATAATGGTTCTGAATCTGATCTCTAACAAAACTCCTTTACAAAAATGCAATCATTGTTTTAAAGAAACCTATATTTAAGAGGTTATAAAAATTAAACAATCATAAACAATTGAAATGTTTTTTTTCCGTTTTGTTTGTTTGTTTGTTTGAAATCAGAGGGTCTGTTTTTTTATTTGATATATTTGTATGTTTATATATTTATAGAAGAACATTTTCCTGGAAGGCATTTTGTAAAAAAAGCTGCTAGGCAACTTAGAAAAAAAACTGGCGGGGAATAAGTTAAACATTGATACATCCACTGTGTTCGATTTAAAGTTAAAATGAAAACGTAAGTAGCGATTGTCTTATTTTTCATGAATGAAACGGGCTGAATTTGTCCATTGAGAATTGATTGGATCTTTGGAAGTTGGGTCATGTTGCTATTTGCTAATCGCTGCACTCTTTTCTCGTGCTCACCCACCTACCATACCCCGTGACCAAAAGTAAAGAAAATTAAATAATGAAGCTCACAGATAAGTGATTTGTGAAAAATACCACAATATTATATATATATATATATATATATATATATATATATATATATATATATATATATTTACTTCAATTATATTGAGACTTGTATGACCTGGCAAAACCAGTGGTTCCCAGATGGGGGTGTATGAGATAAAGCCAGGGGCCAAAGTTTTGTGACATTTATTAAAATACATTAATTCATAACATCTGTGCAATTAAACCTCATAAAAATAAGGCTTCTTTCCAACAGTAAGTATGTTTAATTAAACAAAACATTAAAGTATACAAATTAAAATTTTGAGATTACTTTATATTATGAATTTTCTTTGGGGGGCTGCGAAGCGATGCACCCTTCCTAAAAGGGGAGGGGGCGAAACATTTTAAAACCACTGGGCACTTTACTACATGATTATTTTGTAGTAACCATGATTTAACTATAGCAACCATGTTTTTTTTGGTTTTAACTGTATTAAATCCATGGTTATTTTTCGTTAGGGAGGTTACAAAAATTGCTGGATTAAAGCAAATCATTAAAACTGTATCATTGCAGATTGACATTGTGACTCATTGCTAGCTATGCTGTTGCCTGTCTATCTCATGTGTGCACACACTTTTACCTCAGTGGTTCAGTTTCCTCTGGATGGCCGGTAACCCACTTCTTACTGTATGACTTGTGAATAGTCTCAGGAGACCAACACAACCCAGTTAGTGACAAGCACAGCAGGCGTGTCTTTGATGAAAACAGTAATATGCTCCCCCCTCCCCGCCTCTCTCTCTGATCTGTCACATTGATATATGAATATAGCCTCAGTGTTAAGGTTAAGGCATTTTCACTGAATATTTAATCTAGTAACTTGTGTTTTGGGCTTTGAGCAGCATGTAGCCGAAGAAGCCTGATGATTTGTGCTGCCGCAATGTTTTGCTCTGTTTTTCTGGCTGGTATTGGCACGGACGCCGATCTCTCTAACGGAAAGATAAAAGCAGGAACAGAAGGATATTTCAGCGGCAGAAATGCAAATGGGAGGTTTATGTAAATGTTTGAAGCAATGGTTTGGCCCCTGACGTTGTGTTGACGTCACAGTGACAGCAATGATTACATCACATGAACTTGGTGAAAAACTTATAAATGTGTAATAAAAATACACATCAAACTGCATTGTGGGAAGACCATTTAGACCAAAAACAATGTTTATCAACAACGCAATTCAAAAACAGCCATAATTTAGTTACACTCCCTGCCAAAAAGTACCATTAATCTGACTTGGCCTAGTTTTGAATATGAAAAGCTATAGATGTAAGGGGGGTCACACACCAGATGCACCGCGTAGAGTTGCGTCTAGGACAACTTGGAGGTATCGTAAAACCGCAAGTGCACATTAAATAGCGCGAGCTTGGTCAGATAGCGTCTACTTCAAAATGCAAAATATACTTTAGCAACCAATGTTAATCGTTAATGATTTGGGACAAATATGATGTTATTTAATGTAAAACAATGTGAGTGGCGGCCTGTGGCGCGACAGGGATTTGAGCAACTTCCTGAGTCGTAGCTGGGCATCGCGGACAGGCGCCACCTGTTGATGCAAGTGTGCGTACACTCATAGAAAACAATGTGTTTGATTTTTTTAGAACGACGCAGTGCTGCGCGTCCGGTGTGCACCCCCCTTAAATTGATATTGAATTGCCATCCTCAGGCCTTCTCAGAACATACTTTAAGCGCTCTTGTGTTTTGGGGATAGATGTGTGTTGTCATGGAGATAAAACCTCCAGAGACCTGGAAAAGACCTTACCCCAGATATAAAATCCACACTTTTGACCTTTAAGTTTGGGCCAATGTAATGTTTACAGCTGAATGAATGTGTATGAGAGACCTGTGTAAGTCAGGAGAGCATTTATATTTCATATGATTTCATAAATGTTTGTTTATTGTGTTGAGGGCTCTGACTCCTGATTTAGAGGATAAAGGGTAAACTCTGGGGTGTAGATAAATAAAAGCTTTCTACCTGAACCCCTGCTGCTCTCAGCTCTCATGTGTGATCTCATGTTTTTCATGTGGATGTCGTCTCTCTGCGTCATCTGTTTACTTTTGAGGAGCATTTGAGAAGCATCTTCCATATCCAGCGTGTGGTTATTGTATCTTTCTTTTCTTTACTCACAAAAGTGTTGCAAGTCTTGTTTCTAACCCAATTTCAAACTCCCACCACGTCCAAACTAAGGGCCTGTTAGTGTTGTTGTCTTTTTTCAATGTCTGAATTGAATTACAGTACAAAAGATGAATGTGCACCTACGACTCCTTGGGCAAATTACTCTACTATCTGTATTACAGCTCAGCTCTCATAACTAAACGTTATTTTTAGTGCATTTTTCTTGTAGTTACCGGACACATTAATATGGACCGTGTGGTCAGCATTGATTTGTCATCCTAATGGCAAAGACAGACAATCAGATTGTAGTCAGATCTATTATACAGTAATAGAAAATAACACAATATCACCACACAACTAATGCAGTTTTCCTCTACAACTTTCACCAGTTAAAATGTCAATGTATGAAAAACATCAGGGAAAAATATCTTCCTTTGTATCCCACATGAAAAACAACAGCATGATTTGGATTGACATATCATTTTCAGTTGAACTGAAATGTTATGTCCAATCCAGCGTTGGGTCAAGAAGTGAAAAATTCAACCCGTTGTGTTGACATTTAACATATGCTTAGTTGTTTCAATCCAAAATGTTGGGTTGTTTTTGAGTTAATGTACTCCAGTCGTTGGCTTTGTCCGTTTTTGACACAACGTTGGGTTGAAAATCAGCCAGCAATTTTAAGTGGTTTAAGGCAGTGTTTCCCAATCCTGGTCCTCAAGTACCCCCTTCCACAAAGTTTAAGATATCTCCTTATTTAAAACACCTGATTCAACTCATCAGCTTGTTAGGGAGACATTTTAACCATTCTGGAAGGGGGCTGATGAGTTGAATCAGGTGTTTTAAATAAGGAGACATCTAAAACTTTCTGGAAGGTGCTACTTGAGGACCAGGATTGGGAAACACTGGTGTAAGGGTACAGTGGTGATTTTGGGAATCAAACCAGCAACTTATGCTGCATTCCAGGCAGCCTGTAACCCGTGTTTTTCCAACCTTCTACCCTTGAAAGTGCACTGGAACGGTAGTCAAACTCGTGACTTCCCACCCGTGAACTGGTACTAGATCGATGTACTTCCAGTTCAGAGTCGTGAGTCGTGGTTTTGAAGTTGTGATTTATGGGTTACAGGTTGCCTGGAACGCGGCATTAGATAAAAAATCATTTAATCTGATTGGGGTGTAACGATTCTCCAAATACTCGATTCAATCACATTTTCGATTCTAAGGTCACGATTCGATTTGATTCGACTTCTTTTTACTTTTTTTGAAAGCACAAAAAATGCCTTGCCATTTTAGACTAGACTTTTATGAAATATAATATCTGACCTTGAACCCGGAAATGCCCTGCCATGTTAGTTGTGCTGCTAGTGGAAAAATATGATACACGCACATACCTGATAAAACGAAACTTCCTGTCAGATGAACATTCCTGTCAGTACTTTGCACCTTAAAAACACGCTTTTATTACCGTCAGACGAGATTGTGAGACTATAGCCCAATAAGTCATGTTTAAATGTTGTTTTCATAACCTTGCAGCACTCAACATGTGTTTTTTTCCCGCTTGGCAAGCCGACCGGACGTGACATGGGGGCGTGGCAGCATCGACGATTCTATTTTGGTTTAAGGGTACAGTGGTGATATTGGGAATCAAACCAGCAACTTAGATAAAAAATCATTTAATCTGATTAGGGGTGCCAAGTTTCTCCAAATACTCAATTCGATTACATTTTCGATTCTAAGGTCACGGTTCAATTCTCAATTTTTTTTTTTTGAAAGCACAAAAAAATGCAATGCCATTTTTAGACTAGAATTTTATAGAATATATTATCTGACCTTGAATCCGGAAATGCCCTGCCATGTTAGTCGTGCTGCCAGTGGAAAAATATAGTACACGCACATACCTGATAAAACAAAACTTCCTGTCAGATGAACATTCCTTTCAGTACTTTGCACCTTAAAAACGCACTTTTATTACGTCAGACGAGATTGTGAGACTATACCCCAATAAGTCATGTTAAAATGCTGTTTTCATAACTCTTAATCAACCTTGCAGCACTCAACACGTTTTTTTTTCCCGCTTGGCAAGCCGACCGGACGTGACATGGAGTGTGGCAACATTGACGATTCCATTTTTTTATTTGATGTTCGAGGTTGTGACTTAATTTCGATCGATTTCGAAAATCATGACATCCTTAAATCTTATGTATAACATGTATGTGCGACTTTTGCTGAGGTGAATCAGTGTGAAGTAAATTTTGATTCTGGAGAGTTTGTGTGAGATCGTGTGTCCAGTGTTTTAACCAGCGATGATGACACAGAGTCCCTCATGACCTCCTTTGATCTTTTATCACTAGCATTTCTAGGTTATAGAAGACTATCATCTAGTTTAATCCAGCCGTATCTTACTGCAGTGGACATAACGTTCTGCCAATTTGATCTGGCATGTCTTTCAAAAGAACTGCATTGCATAATAATGGCAATTCTGTAAATCCATCACATTCCTGTACAGAAGTCACTTTTGTGCTTTTCCGAGTCTTCTAAAGACTTAAGCTGTCGTGACTTGAAGGCATTAATCATATGGACTGATTTAAAGCAACCATATGGTTGTAAATGGATCTGTCTATTCTTTCTTATTTGATTTTGGAGATCTATATATTTCATATTATTCAGTGCTCACATTTGTCTTGAGTTATAGGCTAAATATTAGCGTGCTATATTACTGTTAAAAAGAGTACCATCTGAGAGGTGAGTGTCTTTACAGATATCTCTTGATATTGTGTGTGTTATTAACATTTACACATCTGGTAAACACTTTTATTCGGAGTGACAATGCATTCAATCTATACATTTAATCAGTATCCTGGGAATTTAACAGTTGAGCTACAGGAACAGTGAGGTAATAATTTTCCTACCATGCCAATTCACATATACAAAACAATTCAGTAATCTTCATTTATGGTTTTATGAATCCCAAAGAGATTGTATGTTTAGCCAGAATACCTAATGCTATTGGTTAGTGATCACTTTTAGATTGAGTCGAAATTAAAATACATGTGTAAGATTCCGAAGAGCTCTCGCATTACTTTGACGTCTGACTGCAGCGCCGCATAAAGTCGAACAAGCCATTGACGGGGCTGACTGTTATCTGTTGCGCCCCAGTTATTTTCCTTTTGTTTTGTGAGCCCGAGCTTCATTTACAGTCTGGTGAGACGCACGCTATAAGTTTGAAAAAAACCCTTAGCAAACATGTCTGAGGAGCAGGTCAGCCGCGTCACTACAGTCACGTGACGTCACAACAGAACCAAAAGAGAAGACCATGCTGAATAAAGTCGTAATTCTTGCTATTTTTGGACCAAAATGTATTTTCGATGCCCACTGATGTCAAACGGACTACTTTGATGATGTTTTCATTACCTTTCTGGACATGGAAACCGTACATAGATTTTCAATGGAGAGACAGAAAGCTCTCGGACTAAATCTAATGTTAAAACATCTTAAACTGTGTTCCGAAGATGAACGGAGGTCTTCTGAGTTTAGAATGACATAAGGGTATGTCATTGATTACATTATTTTCATTTTTGGGCAAACTATCCCTATTAAGGAGCCACGCTGTTCCCTTTGGGGGCAAAAACAACCGCTTATCCAGTATGTAAATATACACAGACAATGACGCCCCCCGCTGCACGCTAGAATCTCCAGAAAAACAAGCCGATTTCAAACGCAAAATGTACACTTTTAAATATACAAAAACTGCTATCTCAAACATGGAGAGGCTTCTTTGTGATATCAACAAACAGATCCTGCAATAAAACGAAAATCACAAATTTTGAAAAAATAAACTTTGTTTCTCATTATCTCGAAAGTTGTGCTGCCGACTTGTGTCACTGGTTTCCGTGACGGGTCACATTTGTTAAATTGTTCTCTGATATCTACTGTACATAGAAGGTTTGTGGCTTTATTAAAGGGGACAGAAAATTAAAAACCATTTTTACCTTGTCTTTGTTGAATAATGGTAGTCTACCCGCATTCACGAGCATACAAAAAGTGCTAGAGATGCTAAACATCTCAGTCTCATAGAAATTCCTCTTTTAGAAATGTCAGCCAGAAAACGGCCCAATCTGAAAAACTGATGCTTATGACATCACAGGCATCTCCCTGCCCCTTCACTTTAAAATAATTGGCTAAATCTTTTGAGTGGCAGCCAAGTCAGCCAATCAGTAATGAGATTGCAAGTTAATCCAGTAGGGGGAGCCAAATAGGTGCAAAACCACTTGTTTAAAATCCCCCACCCTAATAGAGCTATCTGAGAGAGGTTTTTATGAAGCTTCTAAGGCATTACAGACCCAAACAAAAAAAGTTTTGTCTACATGTCACATCACAGAACAAGGATAAATACTCTGTTCAATCATTCTATGTCACCTTTAAGTGCAAAAATGATCCAGAGGTGATTATGTCCATTTACAACCCTAGTGTTTGCCTTTAGAATGAAATGGTCTATTATTACCTTATTTGAAAGGGTCATAAATAGTAAGGTTGGTGTTATGTTGAGATTGGTCTTTTTTACATGAATGAGGTTTCATAAGAAAAAGGAAATGACCGTATTTGAGGCTCACGATATGTCATTACATTCTGAAAACAAATGGTGCTAAATAGCACTAAAAGTGGTCCTTGCCTCGTAATCATAGAGAAACTATATAGCTATGAAAAACCATACGGGGGTCATATAGCACCACATATGGTTCCACATAGCACAATATGGTTCTACACCGGTGCTACACAGATACTTCATCGGTGCTATATGGCACTAAAAATGGTTCCTCTATGATTACGAGCCAAGAACCACTTTTAGTGCTATTTAGCACCATTTGTTTTTTGTGTTCCACTTATAGAGCTTTTATTATTCGCTTAGATAAATACAGTTTTACATTCTAAGGCACCTTTAAATAGCCTTTGTCCCAGATGATTGTATTAACATTCATTAGGGTAAATATAAATAGATACAAATAATTGTTTGAGATGAGTTTGAAACATTGAGATCTCCTGGAAGACACATGAAAGATTATCTTTGTCTTTTTCAAAGCTTATAAAAAACAGGCTGAGAGAAATGTGCGGTTGAGTGAAGATTACAAGGTTTAAAGGGACGAGGAGATTCCCCCTTGCACTTCATTGCATGCCACTTCTCCTCTGGGACGTCCCGTGCTAATGTTCAGTGGTTACGTAATTCTGGATTCCTTTCTTACCTTAAAAGGGTAAAAAAACTCCCCAATAACAGACATACCCTGAATGACTGCATGTGTTATATAAAGCCTCTGGATTGAAAGCTAGATTGTACACATCCACACTGCACATTCACATTTAATGTTAAAACTACTGTCTTTCATTTGTGATGCATTATGGTACTGTGACACAAACATGATATGCAGCTAAATATTACACAATCCCTGAATGTTTTGAATGAAATACAAGATGTATTGCATACAGCACATATTGTATACTGTATATCTCCTAATGTTATAAAAAAAATAACGGTCATACAAAAGGGTTTTCACACTGATGCCATTGAAGAATCAGTTTCCCAAAGGACCATTTGATTTTTACTTTTTTATAGTCTGAAGAACATTGTTAAAGATCATTTTCAAGGATCGTTATAGAACTGTAAAAAAAAGTTTTCTATTGCATCATGTAGCTACTTTATTGTTTATGCTGTTTAGTGTATGTTAAACAGCAATGTTGGGGAAGCTACTTTGAAACTAGTTTGATAAGCTACAAGCTACGTAAGCAATAAGGTACGACAGGCTGTGCTGCATCATGAATAAGTAATGACTGAGGACGTTTTTTATTGCTTCTATAAAATGGTTACCACACAATATTAAAGTAAAAAAAAAATATTACTGCAACTTCCATGAAGTTAAATCAATAAAAGCATTCCTTCCGCTAGAAAAAATAGTCTCTGACCGTGAACAACAACGTTCCAATGTGTAATATGCATGAAAGCTCAAATAAAAACAACAAACCGTTCTCAAACTGATACGTGTGGTTGCTAAGGATGCAGTGATAAATAGAACTGTTGGGTGAAGCGGTCATAGCCGAGTTTTATAAAGCACAGCTATTGACCAATCAGAATCAAGGATTGGAACTAACTGTTTTATAATTATCAGTAAAAGTAGTTTAACTATAGCCAAGCTACCCATCTGCAAAAGTAGGTAAATAAGTATAAAATAAGTTATATCTGGATTTATTTTTAATTTGGCAGATGCTAAAGCAGTGGCACAAACTTATAAGTTTGTTACAAAACTGTGACAGGATAGATTAGATTTTAGAATAATGGGAAACACTGATTCATCACTGCACTTAAAATAGAAACAATAAAGCAGGAGGATTCATTTAAAATGGCTCACTTGTATATGTGCCAGTGGCGGCTCGTGACTGCTCATCCGTGTGTTACTTGCGTTTTCAAAATATGTGTTTGTTGCGTCATGTTAACCATGTCAAAATAAGTGCCTGCTGCCGCTGCCAAAAGCATTTCTGATAAAAGTGATGCACACATTCACAAAATACACGCAAGACAATTTAACAGTAAACTCTGATTACACATGAGATTATGCGAGTATCTGGCAAACGCGAGCATTTCTTTTATCATAAACCCTTTAGATGCATCTGCAGCAGGCACTTATTTTGACCAGCCATGTGATGCACACATGATCACTCGATGCACAGAACACATATTTTGAAATAAGGAACCATACACATGAAGGGCTACATACATGTTGTCACGAACTTCGCATCGAGCACCCTCGAAAAAAGAAGTCACCGGCAGCCACTGATATGTGCTTGAAGTTTTTGACGCAGACAGACAAATCTTTGGTTTGCACAGATTACATTCGAACAAGTAAGCTTTACTGTTTACTCTTCTTTAAGAGACATGAACGTGGACAAATATGGCCGCTCAAACTGATTTTGCCAAGTGGTTGATGTCCTCAGGGCAACATACCTAAACCCATCCCAAACCCCAACCATAACCAAACCCTAAAATCAGAGGGACATGATAAGTGAAAAACAGTGGTCTAGAAACAGCTAATCCTGGTTGTAAGCTTATACTTAAAACAAACTGTCAACTTATTTCTGAAATCTGATTGGTTGATTGAAATGTTGTCCCAGGGTCAACATAATGTTGCCTTGAGGACATCAACCACTTGGCAAAATCAGGAGAGCCAAATATAGCCATGGGCGATTAATCTCTACATAGTCAGATTCTGCCATCCTGCCACATTATAATGCAATGTTGACTTTACCTCTGCGTTTTCTGTACGTAATCATCAGACGACCTCGCAAAGGTATAGATGGCAGTAATGAACAAATTTGAATTTGTGATCTAAGAAGGGAAGACAACACTGCTACGGTCAATCAGTCGGTGTTTCCCAATGTCAAGGAAGTATCCTCGGAAGACAGAATTTCGAGGACACTACGTCATCGACATCCGCCGAAAAGGACTGTTCCAATGTCGAGGATCCTTGGAACTTCAACCAAGGACTGAGTCCTTTGTTCGAAAAATATCCCATATGCAGAAAGGATGCATATGTGTAGCCTTCACGCTCTAAAATCACCCACAGTCCCATGCGTGAATCATCAAAAAAGACCTTTTCTCTGACATAATGACACAATGACGTGCACTTGCTAGCCTGTTCCATTTACGTGTTCTCTGAATGCTAAAGAGGAGCATCGCCTAGCCTCTGAAGGAAGTGACTTGGAAGGACCAGTCCTACCAAGGAAGTATCCTTGACATTGAGAAACACATAATGTTGAGAAACACAATATACAGTTGTTTCCTGTATATGGGATAGTTTTTGAATGAAGGACTTTGGTTGAAATTCCAAGGATCCTAGACATTGGAACAGTCCTTTAATGGCTGTCGATGACGTAGCATCCTTAAAATTCTGGCTTCCGAGGATGCTTCCTTGACATTGGGAAACACCTAATGTGCTGCTAAAAGGCAGTGAATCACAACATAATGTAGCGTCTGGTCGCGCTACACTGCTACTTGATGGAGAAAGTATTTAAATACAATACTGTTAAAGCTACACTGTTTTAAAAGTAACTCTACTACTGTCAAGCTACAGTAACGTCGCTGCTTGTAGTAAATAACTCCCCACTGTTAAACAGTCGTATACCAAACATCATTCCAGTGTAACTATCTGTAAACAACTTTAAACTATCCCATAAAATGGCAAATAAAAACAAAATAAACACAAAGCAGCCAGCCAGCAATGCTCATCTGACACATCTAGAGATACAAAGAGCAAAAATAAAACACTTGTTGGATCAGCTGATTTATTATTTGACAACTTAATCACTGAAACATCCAGCAAGTCTGTTCAACACCTCCATACAGTAACATGTTGTGCTTATATGAAACATTATGATGACCTAAAATGTTTACAAATATGCCGTATATCACAATGTAATGTATATCCCTACACAAATACCTATAAACTTGCTGTTTTAAATCAAATTTTGTGAAAATGCAAATAGAAATTCAGCCAGACAATATGAGGATATGATAACAATCATATCTGCTTCATGCATGTATGGTTTAAAAATAGAAGGCCATGTCAAGCACATTGCATTGTGGGATACTATATTTCACACATTATACTCTGTGGTCTACTGCATTATTATGACACATTTTATGTTATCAGAATGTAGACATACTGTATAATGTTTCAGTGTTCGAGTTGAAGTACTGAAATAATAAATCAACTGATCCAACAAGTGTTTAATTTTTGCTCTTTGTATCTGTAGATGTGTCAGACGAGTATCTCTGGCTGGCTGCTTTGTGTTTATTATGTTTTCATTTCCTTTTTTATAGCACTAGAATTGAATCACCTGCATTTGGTTTTATTCAGCTGTGCTATGTGTATCTACGTATACATCCTCCAGTCCTCTCTAAAATTGTGTTTTGACAAACACTGCTTGCCTCCTCTAACCAATTGTACTGCAGGGTACCACCCACAATAGCACGAATTATAAACCAGTAACCATTTTGAATTTTTTTTTATTAATTATGAATTAATGTGTTGTAATCATGATCAGTCAGAAACCAAAATTATTGATCCGAAAATAGCAAAAGAAATTATTTTCGACAAACAATGAGATCTTTGATGATGTGATCAAATAGCAACCAACGCAAAGTGAGAGACGTGCATGCTTCATAAATGCACAAACATACAAGTTTCATTTAGTAAAAATGCCATTCTGAAAATGTGTACTTATACAATGATAAGAAAATTGGCAAAATAATTTGAAAATGATGGTGGTTCGGTATCCGGCTGAGTGTTTCATTTTATTCGGCTTTGGTCAATATATTTTCTTTCCGCTGTATCCCTAATGGGTGATTCTTGCGAAATTAAACTTATGCGGTGTCAAGAAACATTTTGATAAAAAAAGTAAATTCAAAGTAAGAGTATCAAAATAAGAAGCATACAGTTACAAACATCTCTTCATGTACTATTTTGCACATGATTTCAAATGACATCATACAAACCAATTTTGTAGTTTTTTCCACATTTAAGGAGAACATTTTCATTATTGCAACGTGCCCATGACTGGATTTGGGTTCTTTGAGATGGAAATATTTATAATTAAAAAATCTGAAAAATAAAAAGCTTCAGTGCGTGTTATACTATAAACATTTACAGTAAAGAAACATGTGGTATTTGGTGATCATTGGTAAATGTAGAGACAATATTAAGGAATATAAATGTGTCCAAAACCAATTTTCTCATCCTCCGCAACAATTTTAATCATTGTTTAAACCATCAATGAACTAACATTTAAAAATAATAGTTGGAAGGGACATAATTGACTGTCAAACTCAAGATGGCTACCAGGTAAGCAGTTCTTACTTTTTCTCTCCAGATAAAAGTTAAAATTTTGTTTGTCATAGTACCTAGACAACTTTTTAGTTCTCATTACCGAAACATGAGTTTGTAAGTGCATATATTTAATGTAATATCTATCATGTTGCGGTAATGATAATTTTTGATAATGATACTCTAAAAAATATAAATAATTCTATAGGAAAAAAATTTAAATCTTGTAAAAATATGGTTATAGTAAGTTCAGACCTCAATCTTTTCCAAAAAAAATAAAAAATATTGGCTTCAAGGGCTTTTAAAAAATTCTGATGCTGGACACCTTCTAAATCTGGATTTCGTGAGAATCACCCTAATACCTGTAGAGGTAATACGGTCGTATGCCACTTTAAGTTTTGATATAGTAGTAAAGGTTTAAGAAATGTTTTCCTCATCATCAGTAAAGACAAAGCTAAAACTCTAGTTTTTGAGCAACAGGTGCAATGTTTATCCCAGTATGTTCATGCAGTAATTGATGAAATTTCCAATGCAGCAGACTGCAGGAGGAAAGAGTGATGGCACGTCAGCAGCACAACATCATTAATGGTAATTGTAAATGGGGAGTAATAGCAAAGTAAAGCGTCCCGGTCCTGATGCAGAGTGTGGCCACAGGCTTGAGTTATTGACCCGAAGCCCAGCGCTGCAGCACTCGAGAAAATCAGAAAAGCTTTATGCGTGACGCAATGACCTCAGCTGCGGGCAGTTTTATACTTTCTCTCTCTCTTTCTCATGCATAATGCAGCAGCCAAGATGGTGGGAGCGCAACGAGAAGTAAAACATCAATAACAACCGATCGAGAACTAACGGGATAACGGCAGTGCCCGCCAAATAAAACGAGAGCCGGCAAAATAAACAAGCTGAGTGTGACTGAGGAACCGAGAGCGCTGTACTCTGATGTGTGCGTAGGTGTCAAGCTGCATCCTGCTGGTTCTCAATAGACACGCATTTTATATTCACAGTCAAGTGTCGGCGCAACACAGAACCAAAATCATTTATCTTACATGTTAACTAGCAGGATAGTTGCTACTGATAGGCTTGGGACTGTGAATGCATTCAGCCATCAGCCACAGTGTACTTGGTCACATGACCTATTTTGGCTTAAGGGACTGGATAAAAAACTCATTTGCCCTGTCCCATAAAAGGCTTTCTCGACTTAATGCCTCTCGTGACATCACAGTCTATGCAGCGCCACTGAAGTTGAACAAGCCCAAACCTGATGAGGTTTTTTATATGGGGAGACATCATTTTGGGAGGGTGGGTGAAAACCTTACATAACTGTAGCGTTATTCAACACGTTGTCTTAACTTAATCAAAGAAACATTCAGTACCAACAAGAATTCCTACATTATTTATATGCTGTGTAGAAACTAAAGCCCACTAACGCTTACTGATAAACAGAGACCCATTTTTATTTTATTTTTAACATATAAGTTTTATCTCAAGAACCCAAGAGCTTGCATTGCTCACATTCCACCAAAAATCAACAGGAAGTAAATGAATAAACATATTATAATATTGCATTACATTAATGAAAGTCTAATGAAAATCACCACTGTGTAAATAAACACAAATCATAATAATGATCCCAACAGGCGTTATTTTATTAAACAAAATACCATTTCTAATAGTTGTTTGTCTCTTTATGATGCCTCTTTCCTGTTGTGATAATAAATAAAGCAAATGATAGCATCTCTGTCTTTGATAAGAGTGCAACAAGGAAGAAACTTTCAAGAGGATCAGAGAAGGAACATAACGTCTTGTACAGAATTCTTGCTTAATTTTTTTAATACTTTTAATGCCGGCCTCAGATTGTGCTGCTCGAGAGATTAGGCAGTGGCAGGACCTGCCACTGATTACAATCTTTGGCTGTGTCCGAAATAGCTTCCTATGCCCTTAAATAGTTAGCCATATGTAGCGGTGTCAGAAATGATAGTGGACATTATTGACTGCAATCACTCGATTCCATAATGCACTGCAATAATGAGTGTACAACCGATGTAGGGACACTCCACGGTTTTTGAAAATATGTTCATTTTCCAGCTTGCCTAGAGATAAACATTTTCTTTTTACCGTTTTAGAATCCATTCAGCTGATCTCCGGGTCTGGCGCTAGCACTTTTAGCATAGCTTAGCAGAATCCATTGAATCTGATTAGACCATTAGCATCACGCTCAAAAATATTTTTTCTATGTAAAACTTGACTCTTTTGTAGTTACATCGTTTACTTAGACTGATGTAAAATTAAATGTTGTAATTTTCTAGGCCGATATGGCTAGGAACTATCATTGCGCCTGCTGCGAAACAAAGTATTAAAGTATGTATAGCCATGTCAATCATCTTATTACAATATGTTAACTAGATAACTGGTTACAACTTATTGTATAGTTTAAAGGACAAGTTCGGTATTTTACACTTAAAGTCCTGTTTTCAGATTGTTTATGATGAAATAGAACGGTTAAATTTCGACATATGCGGCTGCCCCGAGAATTTTCGGGTGTTTGTGTTTCACCTCCCACCTCTACAATGGGTTTATAGGTGCACTGGAACAATCCTTCCTAAAATGTATTAAACTTTCGTTTACAAAGACGTGAAACACACCGAGTGGTCAGGGGTGTTCACTGATATGCTCACACAAAAATAGCTGCAAACGATGCTTTCCAGCAGGTGTTTTAGCATTCGTTGTTAACTTGTGGACCTATTTTTCCAAACGCCTCACACCCGTATATTCTTCAGCTGAGAGCTTGAATAATAGACACTCCAGCCCAGGTGGTGGCGCTAATCCGCCATTGCCAATTGCAAGAATAGAAACAAAGTTCCCGGCGCGGAGTTATACCGTACCTCACAGCACATCTAATGCAAGTCAATGGAGTTGGCAAAAACTACGATAAAACCTGTTGGAAAGCATCTTTTGCAGCGATTTTTGTGTGAGCATACCAGTGAACACCCCTGACCACTCTGTGAGTCCATTGTGAGTCCTAGTTGACCTAAAACCTAGTTGCTCCAGAGGCGTGCGACCTCTGACATATATAGCAATTGTAAGTCGCTTTCAATAAAAGCGTCAGCTAAATAAATGAATAATGGACTAATTCAATGGATTATGCTAAGCTATGCTAAAAGTCATACCACCAGACCCGGAGATCAGCTAAAAGGATTCCAAAATGGTAAAAATCAAATGTTTAACTCTAGAGGACCTGGGAAATTAGCTTATTTTCAAAAAATAAAAATAAAAAAGAGGAGTGTCCCTTCAACCATAGCACTCAATGGCTAGCAGCTACCTCTTCACTGTGAGGCACGTGCCAAATGAAATGAACTCTGGACAAATAAAAAGCATCTCCAAACAAGATGGGCCTGCAGTGCCTTACTTTAAAAAAAATCAACATGTAATACTTAATAAAATATATTTGCAATAACTTATGAACTCTAGGGATGGGAAGATTCCCAGATTCACCGGTGCATTGGCATAAAAAGTTAACGATTCAATTAGTTTTTGCATCGCAATGCATCGTTTCTAACATCTTTTTCATTGGTAAAAAATTGTTTATTTATGTATAATTATCAGTAGATGCGCTAGACTTTTATTATTGTCACAGTCATATCTTGTGTTTACACAGTCTTGTACTCTTATTTTGAAGCTTCATCATGACAATACTCAACCAGACAAATAGATCCAGCACCATTCTATTCCCCGGCCATGAAACTTCTCATGCTCCTCCAGGGCTCTCGCTCCCTTGAGGATCACACCCAGGACTTTTTGGACCTTGTACCACACACCCATTTCCTAGATAAGTCACTCATTGTTTTCTATCAATGTAGTTTAAACGACCCACTTAAAACTCAACTTTCTCAATATTATGATCCTCAGGGGAGTTTTGTGAACTTTATAGAGCTGGCCCTGACGTTGAGCGGGTCTCCCTTCACTGTGGGCGAGGTCAAGGCGGACGTCTCGCCTAAACAATTTTTTTGAGGAGGGGCAATATGCACCAGGGTCCGCAGGCCAGTCAGGGACGCCTGTGTGCACTACTGTGTGGCTGCCACTTCAGACCCAGTTTTTAAGATGGTGCCTTCACCAGCATCTCCAGTGAATGCCAGGACAACGTGGTTGGTGTCTAGTCTGGTGGATACCCCTATGATGTCTGTACGGGAGGCTGGTGTCCCATGTCCCGGTCTTCCTGTCAAGGGTGAAAGGTCCGAACATGAGTCTCATGGATAAAAGGTACAAACCCCAGCTTCCTGTCCTAACCAAGTTGGCTAAGACCTGAATTTTCTGTCCCGACCATAAGGCATGCATTCTTGTTTCCTGATTTTCCTGTCAAAGCCAAGATGGTCACTCCTGAGTTTCCTGTGTCCTGTAAGTCAGCCACCATGGTCACTCCCAAGCTCTATAGACTCGCTGCCCTTGCCAAAATGGCCATTCATGACTGCCAAGGACTCTTTGCCATGTCCATGATTGCCGTTCCTGAGTTCTCTAACCCCTCTGTCCTGTCCAAGATGGACGATTTCGAACTCTCTGAACTCTCTGCCTTGTCCAAGATGGCCGTACCTGAGTTCCCAGTCTCTTTGCCCTGTTAAAAATGTCTGTTTCTAATTCTGTTTGTACTAAACTGGCCAAGCCAGCCTCTCTCTCCCCTGTCCCCTGTTTACAGGCCCAGAGCACCACCGGCACCATCCTGGTTTCTGGTCCCGCCCTGGTCTCTGGTTCCGCCTGCCAGCTCCGCCCTGGTCTCTGGCTTTCAAGCCCTTGGCCTTACATGGACCTGGCCCACCTTCCGTCCTCTGGTTCTGCCTCCACTCCACCCACCTGAACTTTGTTTTGGAGTGTCTGGAAGCCACTCATTAGGGGGGGCTATGTCACAATCATGTCTTGTTTCCCCAGTCTTGTACTCTTATTTTGAAGTTCTGTTCTGTCATTCTTGTTTTTAGTCTTTTGTAGTTCTGTTTCTTATTGGTCTTTGTTTTGGTTGTTTTCCAGGTGTCTCGTTTATGTATATATTGCCCTTGTGTTTCAGTTGCCCTTTGTCGAGTATTGTTTCCTATCATGTGTTTTTGTGTCCTGTGTTCCGGTCTTTGTTTCTGTTCTGCTTTGTACAACTTTTGGATTTTATGAATCAACTTTAATGCATTTGGATCTGCTGCCTTATACATAGGCATATTATGAAAGTCACAGAGCATGGCAGAGGTAGAGCTGTATGAGCTGTGTAAGTGTAAGTGAAGATATCTTAACACATGGCCTCTTGACAAACAGGCATTGATAGTGCAAAAAAGTCAGAAGGTACCCAAGTAAATTTCGAATTTGCAGTGTGACCCTTACGAAAATTACTATGGTTGTAGTATTAAAAAAAAACATGGTTCCTTTAGTAAAACCATGGTTTTGCTAATAGTAGGCAATATACGGAAAACATGGTTGTTCACTTTTACAAAAAATACATTAATAAAAGTACCATATTAAATAGCATAGTATCATATTGAAAAACTGCATTGAAAAACATTGTTAAATTCGAAATCGGACCACACTTCATTGTATCATATCGCATCGATAGCTGCTTAATATGTATCTTTAATGTATTGTATCGTATGCTATGGATTGAATGCGTATCACATCAACATCAATTATAGAGATCCACATCGCCTAATAGACTATGACTGGGTAAATAACACTCAAAGGTAAACCTTTATAGCTGAAATATTAAATGCTATTACTACAGATACACTGCTTAGTTGTTCTCCCGTACGATGCTTTATAAAAAAACCATGCAAAATAATGCAAAGATGCTATTTGATGTATTTTACATTTTTATCTTGTTGGTCAGAAATTATACATACATGCATACATTTAAGATTGTAATACTATACCTGTATGTATACAATAGTAGATTTTCTCCAGTATAAAGTAAGCTTACTTTCTTCACTTTCTTGCTTTGTCTTACCGGACACAAAATTCCAGGATAAAATCTAAAACTAAAAAATCTAATTTTATTATAGAAAATATATAGATGATCTTATATGTTATTATAGATTTTCCCGTGTTTCTGAGAATGTATCCTGGCTATTAAATTTGCTTGGATGCATATAAATCAAGAAATTTTTCACCTTGTCTTTTACATGATGCACTTGACGTCAAAGCAGTATGACCTTTGCCCACTCCACATGTTTTGCTTCTTGCTAATGGCTCTGCATGACAGCTTCTGAAGTTATGATAGATGATGTTTACAGCCTTTCATATAGATGATAGCTAATGGATCATTCGGCAGATCACTACAAAAATGCAGCAGCAAAACAGCACGTGATTTACCTTTCTTACATTTACATTACATTAATTATTTTATGTATGTATTATTATAAGGGAGCTTGGATTTTACTTTTGACTAGAGCCCTGCGTGGGACTGTTTTCTTTAAACAAGTCCCACGTCTCCAGCAGATTTTCTCAGAACTTGTTATTAACATCCCAAATAACAGACATTAAACATAATTGCATTTAAATAAGATGAAGTAATGCTTATCCTGAAGTGATTGCCACACATGACAAAAACATTATGTTTTATTAATGTTTTATAACATTAACCATTAAAACAAAACCACAACTAACAGCACCTTGTTTTTCAAATGTATACTACATAATACACATGCACCAAAGGATTAATTAAACAGTTTAACTGTTAACAACTGGATGTGTCACTAGTGCTCACCAGTTCTTCCAGAAATGAGGCACATAGTATATAACAGCATCCCTCGGGCCTGTGCTCTCCGAAGTTACCAGGGTATGTGCTTCATGCTGTTTGGTTTAATTTTCTTCTCAACTTTATGTGTTGACTCCATTTCTATTACACGGCAAATCCCATTGGGCCCCCCGGGTCTCCCGCAAAATTTTCTGACCGCCCACTCCAATGAAACTGCCCGCTCCTGCAAGATTTGCGCTGGGTCCCGCGGGAGCCCAAACCCAATGCAGCCCTACACTTCAGACTTATTTTTGACACAGAGGTTTTTCATTACACGCTGTCCTATTTAAACCTCTGTTTATAGTTGTCTTTGGCCTGGTCTTTCATTCTCAACATCTCTCTTCCTCACTTATCCTTCCTATTGCTAAACGGACATGAGACTTGTCTCATTTGTGAAAGCCTCCAGCAGTGTTATTTATTCATGAATTCACAGCGGAGGGATCCACCTAGTCACGTCTCTACAGCGTGTGCGGGTGGCACGTCACACTGAGCTCTACTTCAAAGACTGCAAGAACCCCTACAGAACCACAGAGTCAGCCGTGATGCATAGGAGATGCGATATTCATTGTTTCTATTAAATAATAATAGAATTCACTGTCATTTAATCTCTTTTCAGAGATGTAATTGTGGGTAAAAGACCTACCAACTGTGTTTTTAGAGTTTGGACACGCTTGACCAAATTGATCTTTTTATGATCTTACAGACTTTTTGATCTGAGGGGTTTGTGCTGAAATACATGACAATAGTTTTAGAGACAAATGGGTAGCTCATATGAAGTACATTTTGGGAGGTTACCATGTCCTGTGGTGTAACCCCGGATTTCCACCGACTGCGGAGCGGCTGCAGATCAGATCCACGGCGTTACGGCTCCGCACTTCGCCGGCCGTCAATACCCACCGGTTCCGTATTTGTTGCAGAGCGGCTGCGTGCTGAAGTGACGAGGACCCATGAGGTCTCGCAAATTCACGTGATGAACGCGCGATACCTAGTTCTGTCTCTGCCGTTGAATTATGACGTTTTAACAAACCAGGCCAGATCACAACACGAGATCTCGCGTAGACAGAGCAGTACATCAAATCCATCCAAAATTCAAAAAATAAGAAGGCTGCTAAAACATTTATTTATGCTCTATCTTTAATGTATTTATTTGAAACTTCCCCTGGCTCTGTTCCTGTCTATTTTTCTGTATTAATGACTTTATTTATGTGTGTTTGTAATGTTTGTATTGCAAAGATTTAATAAAAAAACACGAGTTCTCGCAAATTAGGTATGATCACGCGATAAAGTCATGGCTCCGCCCTGCGGAGCTGTCCGGCATCCGTCAAACATAGAAGCTCTGCGTATTTGTGCCGGAGGGCTGCGGATGGCCGGAGCTGTGACGGATTCGGAGCGCAGTCAGTGGAAATACACACATTGACTTGAATGGAAATCGATTGACTCCGCCGCCGTTCCGCAACGAATCCGCAGCCGTTCCACAGTCGGTGGAAATCCGGGGTAATAGGATGACCTCAATCGATATAAAGTCCCCTTCAGGGCAAGTTCCTTTGGCAGCCATCTTGAAAACAAGTTTCAGTCAGAGAAGCACATATGTAACAGTCGTAAAGTGATAGTACAGATCACACTGTGATAAAATAATGGATAATGTTTTAGTTTATTCTTTACCAAACCTGTTTGTATGCTTTGAGTCACATGGGCTCTATCATACACTCAGCGCAATTCGTGACACAAGTATTTTTTGCTAGTTTGAGCCCGGCACAATTATCATTTTCACGTTATTTAAATAGCAAATGCATTTGCGCCCATTTGTGTAGGGCCCCTATAATTTCAGCGATCACGGAATCGCATAATTGGCAAATTAACACGGAATCTAATGTTAACGTGGAATTTCGCTGAATTTTACATATTTTTAATATGTAATGCAGACAGGGGGAATTAAATCTGGGCGACACACCCCCTCCCGTTGTTTTAAACCCCCTCCAAAACACTGAAACCATGGTGAAGCGGCTCTCCACAACTCTGCTTTCGTCAGCGAAAAAATTAAGAAATTAGACGCTAATAAGCACTTAGTTCCGAGCAGTTCCCACATGACTTTTATGTGACCGGAGAACTTATTTTGTTCGTTTTGTCAACATTATGTTTACTGTGAGCGCAAAGATACATGCACTCTCTCATCCAAGTCTGTCTCACTGCTCCTCTCTCACGTGCACGCGCTCTCGCATCTGTCCGAAGTCCGAACACAAATCCTCATGTATTTGTTCAGTTTTATGCATTTCAAGCGAGCTGAGGCAAACTAACTATCCCTCGCATTTAAAATATAATCATCTGCAACATGGCGCCGCTCTCTGTCTCTCTTTCCCTCGCACGTGCAAAGAGCTGCGCGCTCATGCTGTCCTAAGTCAGATCACTATCCTGTGTATGTTTGTAAAGTTATATGCATTTCAAGCGATCGTGTATAAAATATGGATTGCGTTCCGCTGGACCGATGTGTTTAAAGCACTTCTGAAGGCACCACTGCTTTGACACCTTGTTGTAGCCTCCTGCAACAACACTAAACAATGCATTGAATTGAGTTGTGTGCGCGTGCGTGTGTTTGTGTCCGCGTGTGTATGTGCGTGTGTAAATGCATGTTTTACAGGCATTAAGTAATCTTGTTATCCCATTTGTCCCCAAATAATTTACATTTTAATCATCAACATTAAAAGGCACACTCTTTTTATGACTAAAATAACAGTAAAGGGTAAAAAAAAATAAAAACGAATAAAGCTGAATTTGCAAAAATTGAAACGGAGAAAACGGAATTTTTGGAAAAAATAAAACGGAATTTAGGAAAAAATAAAACAGATTTTATAGGGTCCTATTTGTGCACCTATGGGCGTGCTGGCTTAAAAATTTTCAGGCGCATTGACAACGTGCGTTTGCTTATCACACACAGATGTGCAGCAGCACAAAAACGTTTTTAAATATAAGAAAATTAAAGGATAAAAATGTAAAAGATTATTATTGAGTCTCTTGGACATAAATGAGGACCGATTATGAGATGTTAGAAGGCGTAAAGAGCTGTTTCACCTGTAGCCTGGTTGTCACGTTCGCTTTACACAAAAGAGAACCCAATTGCAGACACGACAAAAAGTAAATAATAAACTGAAGGTTTATTTCAGCAAACACAAAAACCCACGTGGGGGTAAAACAGATGATAACTAAACATGATGAAACACGGAATAGAGAACACAGGAACAAAAAAACAAGGATCAGAACACGATTCAGGTAGACCGGATAACGGGAATTACAAACACTGAATCTGGACGAACGAACGAGCACACGACAGAGAACGAGAGGGCATAATAAAGACACACACAATGGGGAACAGGTGAACATAATTAATTACGTAAGACACGAGTACATAAGGGAGTAGGGTAAAAGTGACAAGACACTGGGAACACGTGACACAAATACATAATGTGAAAACACGTGTCCCCACACAAAACACAATGCTGCCATGATCTTGCCCTCTGAAATCAGACCTGAATCTTACCCAAAGGTCTGGCAAGACCATGACAGCGACAAGACACTGGGAACACGTGGAAGCCTCACACACAATATGACTCCACATGTCCCCCACACAGAACATAGTACTGTCATGGTCTTGCCAGATGCACTCAGACCTGAATCTAGTACAAAAGATCTGGCAAGCCCATGACACTGGTAAGTAAATAAATGCTTTGCTTTAAACAAATGCATCTGTTTAAAAAAAAAAAATTAAATGCTACCCCATGGATTTAATGTATGATGACTCTGTACCTGTGGATATGGTGAGATGAGAAACATTTTTAAGTAATGCTTTAAAAAAAACATTGTGCTGTCCGAGTGCTGAAACGGCTTTCCGCACGTTTGAAAATTCTTTATCTCTTGTTTGTATTTTTAGAGTACAAACCTTACATAAACCTTGCATATTTGCAAATTATTTTTTGATGATGTTGGATATCCATACATTTACAGCAATTAAAAGCCTGATATTTTATACTTCCATGACTGAAGAAAATAGCTTTTAAAGGTTAAAAAAATAATAATAATTTCAATACAAATAAAAACAACACAATTTTTTAACATTTATCTTAAACTGGTGGTCTTCTGCTTCTGCTTAGTTTTTCAGTTTATAAATTCCGCCATCTAAATAGGGATTAGGCATGGGGTCAAGGGCAACTGGCTTTTAAAGGACAAGTTCGGTATTTTAGACTTAAAGCCCTGTTTTCAGATTGTTTATGATGAAATAGAACGGTTTTGACTGAAATTTGGACATATGATGCTGGCCCGAGAATTTTCAGGTGTTTGTTGTATCACCTCCCACCTCTACAATGGCTGTATAGGTGCACAGGAACAATCCTTCCTAAAATGCATTAAACTTTCATTTACAAAGACGTGAAACTCACCGAGTGGTCAGGGGTGTTCACTGATATGCTCACACAAAAATTGCTGCAAAATATGCTTTCCAAGGGATGAGAGCTAAGACTCTCATTGGTTTATTTCACGTTACACCGAAAACACTCCCATTACTCATTACCAAAATAGGAACAACCCTTTAAGGTCGTGCACTTGGCGCATAAACTATTTTTCCCATTGTTAAATTAGTAAAAGTGGGTTCGGACATGCCCATTTAGACCTTGCGCTTTAGACAATGCGCTTAGAACGTTAAAATAGGGCCCGAAATCCATTTTTAAGTAATATTTTTCAGGTCACTGTCCCAGTACTAAACTCTCCACATGTTTTTAAATTCTTTATCACCTGTTTGTTACAGTACAAATAAAAGATTTTTTCTTTGTAAAAAATGCAAACTTTTTTTGCATATTTGCAAAAAAAAAACACACAGCAGTAAACACACAGCAGTAAGTGACCATAGACTTCCATAGTAGGAATAAAAAAAAAATTATATAGAATAAAAAAAATTTGATGGAATTTAATGGGTACCGTCAACTGTGTGCTTCATTTATCAAAATATTTAATCAATTATCACAATACTTCCAAAATATTTTTTCCTACTATGGAAGTCAATGGTCACTTACTGCTGTGTGTTTACCATCATTTCTCAAAATATCTTCTTTTGTGTTCTTTTGTGTAAAATAAATTCATACATGTTTACAACAACATGAGAATGAGTAAATGGTGACAGAATTTTCATTTTAAAGTGAACTATCCCTTTAAAGGTATACACCTGACATGTCAATGAATGTTTAAAGCCTGGTGTACAGTGATGCACGCAGTAAACAAAGTAAACAGGTGTTTAATCATAGCTCTTTTGTGTATATTGTGTATTGTTGCTCAGCTGAAATTCAGTTTTGACCAATCAAAACTATCTGCTTTATGTAAGCGTTTCAGTATAGCTAAAAGAATAAATACATTTATGATGTCTTTGGAGTACACAAATTCAACCAAACTATTTTGAAGTATTAAACGCATATACATATTGTTTAACGAACCATGTGTGCTAGAATTCAGCATTATTGCCATTTAGTTATATTTACAACTCACCAAGAGAAAGTTTGTTGCTGTTTTTAAGTAGTCAGCATGTTTAGTAGCACAGCTACTAATGTAGAGAGATAATAGTAGAAATATAAACCAGTAAAAGATGCTATCTCTTATATGTAGTGCTATAATCGTAATGCTTAAGAGAACATGCCCAAATAAAACTAATACAATGCAACAAATTCTGTGTGCGATTTTTTTACCATGCTAAAATATTGACCCTTCCTTATGCATGATGACCCGCGATCACAGACAGGTATCTGACTTAATAACAGCATAAAAGGGTATTTGATGGGTGTCTCTAAAGACGAATACACAAATAAAAAAACAGCTACCTGTCGAGTGTACCGAATCGAGTCGAAATAGCCTTGGGTGTCCACGTGTGCTTATTGATTCCCGACCCGCATCTGCACAGCAAATGACATGTTAATATTATTCCACCTGTTACAGCACATATCAGCGGTTCACCCTTCAGGACCGGCATGACTGTAAAAGATATTTGACACCAGACAGCCGCGATTGGGGATGAGAATCTAAAGATATATGGCATCCATTCTCGCTGCATGAGATACCTGTCTGTGATGCAATGACCTGTTAAACTGCATCTCTGTATAATATTGATGGTTTCTATAGCTGTGGTGTCATAATGATGGTATGAACCACTGAAGGTCTAGGTGTAAAATGCACGGCCTGTCACCGCATTTTAGTCATAGGAACGAGATATTGCGTCATTATTGACCTTCAGGTGTTTTTGATGAGTTTGATGAGGTGGGCAGGTTCTGCCATGTGACGCAGGTGATGGATACCATTCTTTCTTCACTGAAGTGGTCATTATAAACCCCAGAAGCTCCTGCTCATCTACACCAACTAAAGAGCGTGCATGTGCTAGGTTAACCTGACCTCTGAGCATAGAAGAGCTCTCAACTCTTCTCTACTGAACAGCACTTCCCTTTGTCATCAGCCCACATGAGATACTTATGTGCAGCCATACTGCTTTCAAATTAAGGCTGTGACATTTTCCTTTGGTCCATGTCCTCTGATGAATTCAGGTTCAACAAGGCTTCAACTTTCACAGTCTGCCTCCATTCTGGGTGTCACACTTTTACACAGTTTGATGCAGTAAATTAAGGCCATCTATTAAATGATTATTATTATGTTTAATTACCATCTATACGGCTTTTTGACATAATTAATGATAGAGAAACTTAAAGGGAACAGGGAGTGATGGAGTTGAAGAGGTAGAGTGGGATTCATGTAAAACAAAGTCACAAGTGAGATCTTTTAATGGTTTTGCCGATACATAAAAAAATGATATCAAATAAAGACCTCTTAAATCTTCTGCTTTTAAGATGTCTCTCCTGATAAAGTTTCTCTTGAGATTTTTACAAGGGTACTCAATGTTTCAAACAATGTCTCAAGATCAAAATTTCTTGAATGAGATGAGAATCATCATAATATGGTCTGATCAGTACTTTTCATAGTAAAGCCATTAAAAAAATATAAAGGCACTTTTTTGTTAAAATAAAACCGTAGTTCATGAGGGCAACTAGAAGGTTTTACTTTGTACAGGAAATTAAGAAAATAAAATGGGGTAGGTCAAGGTAACACAGTGCTTTTATAATTCAGGGTTCTCTCATTGATTGTAATTGTCTTCATTTATTTAGTCAAGTCTTACCAACGTTTGTTCAGTAAATGTTAAATGTGTCCTTCACCTAGTTATCCGAACTGCAGGTCTTTTGTTCAGAAATATTTCAGTTAGCAACAAACCAAACTTTCCTTTATCAGTGTTATTTTGCACGGAAAAATATTGCCTTTGAAAGAAATGACTTCTGCCATTAATCGACAAAAGATTTTTCTTTACGTTTTTATCCATAGTTACTGTGTTCATCCACAGAGGCATCATGCCCATTAAAGTGGATATTTCTACAACAAAACCACACGGATTACCCTTACAAGGCCTTGTTTATCCCCCTGGAGCCATTTGGATTACTTTGATGAAGGATGGATGCACATTCTTTGGACTTGAAGGAGGTGCAAGAACTGATAGATCTAGGACATTTTCATAAAATAACTGAAAATGTGTTTGTCTGAAAAATTGACATCTCAGACGGCTTGAGGGTGAGTAAATCATGCGTTTAATATCATTTTTGGCTGAACTGTCCCTTTAATGTTTGGGTCAATATCACTATAAAGTGCCTTTTGCTGTCCTCATCAGAATCACTCCGTCATCATGAATATAATCCAAAAAAATGAAACTCTGAGGTTTTATTATAAATGGCCAAACATTTACACACATACAAATTTAATGATAAGTCTCTTGAAATATGTTTTTTCCCCATTTTATACCATTTTGTTTGATGGATGTATGCGATTTAAGCATGTCCCAGACACGTGCTAAGCTAACTTTATTGAGTGTAAAAAGTGAATAAATGACATAAAAAAAATTATTTGATAAAATAAGTAATTTTTAGAATTTATATTCAATTTTCATAATAATATTAAGCATTTTGCACATGTCCTTGAAACTGCTGTCCACTCTGTCATTTTGGGGTTAATGGCACTTTGACAAACCAACTGATGTCCTCAATGACATCCCGTCCCCCATTTGGTCTTTATTAAGTGGAGGTTAAAACATAATGCACACATAGTACGTGTACACTACACTTATTTTCATCATATTGTGTTTGTAGTTGCCTGGTGTCAAGCTCAAAATGTCAAAAAACTGATTTTTGGGGGGGGGAAATTTTGCAGTCTCAAAGAACCTTTTTACACCTGGTCACTTCATGTGTTTTCTCTGATTGGATAGCTATCTGATTTGTTAAAACTGTTCCATTTACATTTGGCCACATAAATGCATCTTGGCAAAAACAGATATGAATCCGATCTTCTGCTCTCGCACAAAATGCACATACACTATTCATTACTCTGCCTTTAAAAACTTAAGACGACGTTTATGCAACAAAAGGCAGCACTTACTCCTCCTTGTAAGTGGGCATGAGCTTCACTGTAGGTTCACACCAGCCGCGGAAGAGGCGGCAAAAACGCGTGAACCGCGTCCAGTTTGCCGCTTGAACATTTTGAGTTTACTCGCTTAATCCGCGCGTGAACTTCTAGTCATTCGAGAAATTCACGCGGAAATGGGAGGGGCTTCTGCGACTCCGCGGAGACTACACCACTCCGCTCGCTTCCTGTAATCACGTCACTACTACAGCAAGCTCCTGATTGGTTAACGCGGCGCGGAATTCCGCCAAAGTTCAGATTTTTGAACTCGCGCGTTTCCCGCGGCAACGCTCAATTCGCACGGAACGCCCCGCGCCTTCCGCGCGTTCCGCGACATCCGCGCCGCAGGATGCCTAATCGCGTGTTTGCATTGACTTAACATGTAAATCATCCGCGCTTGCCGCCTCTTCCGCGGCTGGTGTGAATCCACAGTTAGCGCGCAGTACAGAGCAGCAGAAGAGTGATGCCGTGGTGATTTACGTACAGGGGTAAATGGCCAACTAAGTGGCTAACAGGTTAGCAACGATGCTTTTGGGAAACACACCCCAGGCCCAGACATGGAAAAGCGATCACAAAACTCTCAAAATTGTATTCCTTTCTTTAATATCATTCAAATTTGTCATTAGACTATTTTGTTAGTTCT
The DNA here is from genome assembly GCA_025389145.1 of Misgurnus mizolepis. Lineage (NCBI taxonomy): Eukaryota > Metazoa > Chordata > Actinopteri > Cypriniformes > Cobitidae > Misgurnus > Misgurnus mizolepis. The sequence goes on along the minus strand of JAIFKI010000008.1, from coordinate 8,411,252 downwards.
AGAAAGCTTTTCTACATATTGTCGTCGCTCCATAAAGCATAAACATGTCGCGTTTGTTTGTTTGCCTCTTTGCCGGCTTACTTCCGGGTGACTTGTTTGCATTTGGGAGAAGTTATGCGCTGACATATATGTTTTCATCAACCAGATGTATTTACACTTGTCCAGTTTCATCTGAAATGTGTCCCAGACCACCTTCTGAAGTGGTTTGGACGATCAGATTTAAATCCGTCTCGAAAACATTTCGGAGGACATTACACCTGATCTTTTTACGATCAGAAAGCTATCCGATCAGAGAAAATGTTTGAAGTGACCAGGTGTAAAAAGCCCCAAAAGCACTTTATAGTTATATTGACCCATATATTTCTAGATTCTAGATGTTTTTTATACACGTAAAACATGAACACATGTTATATTGTGCACTGTAAACACAAACAAAGCTTTAAAAACACAGAAAGAACTGGACCTTTAAACAAATCATGGTTTGTTTATGTTAGTTAATGCATTTACAAATGTTTACTAATACAACCTTATTGTAAAGTATAACCAATAGCTATGTTTATAGGCTAAAATGATGTGCTATCAAAGCATGTTATGCTTCTTCAAGAGGGAGAGAGCGAGAACCCCGGCGCAGGCTTAGATGAACACCAAGCAGACTTTATTTGAACAAAACACAGAAACAAAAGACCCACGAGGGGGGCAAAATAGGGTAAACACAATACTAAACAGGCTAGAATAACAAAACAAAGAACTTGACAAAACTTATTTTTACAGTATTCTCTAGACAAGACTTACACAGGCATGTGACAAAACGAATCAGCACAAGGGCATTAAATAAGGAAGCAAATCAACACCAAACCTTTGTCATGATCCTGCCTCAAGACTAAGAGTAAAACAAGGATATGAGGGCAAAATCATGATGAAGCAATTAAATAAAATAAAAATATTGATTAAAGCATTACATTTAGATCTTATCATTACCTGGGTTTTTTTATTCACTGTTTTTGCAGCCAATCACAGACGTCATGAGGAGTTTTTCATTAACATGTAAAATTGCAATAAAATAATTCATAAACACCTGTCTTTTTGTCTGTATAGTCTATAAGAATATGGCGTATACAAGGTTTTGATGTTAAATTGACGTTAATAATTGATTACAGTATTAAGGGTAGCTTTGCACACGTGCCCCCTTTAAAATAAATAAACAACTAATATAAATAAATAAATAAAAAATTGCTGCATGACGCCCATGTTCGTCCATATAGGCAGAAATCTACACAGTATTTTCCATTGTCTAGGTTGATAAATGTTGATTTAAGTAAAGAAAATTATAAGTGTGTATGAAACAATATAAAAACAAAATCGTGCATATATTCTGCTTTGTATGCCTGATGAAGGCTGCATAATCGAAACATTGCTGTAAATGCCGAATTTCTTGCAAGCCTTAGCAATGCTTGCTATTTTTTCTCTTAACGCTGATAAAAAACAACAGCATTATTAAAGGGCCAAATTACTACCTTCAAAACATTAACATGGGCTGGGGTCAACTCACAACTTTAATCTGTAGCTGGGCCACAGAAACCCCTCACCTATTCGGTGGAGTGGCTGAGAAAAAGTTTGCAGAAAAACAGATACTGCAGCAGAGCCAGATTTATTGCTGCTGACACATATTCACATAACGCTGTAATGTAACAGAATGCTGCAATGCTTTGAACGTCGTTTTGTTTTTGCATTATAGCAGAAGTTCACTGCTCATGAAACTTTCAGCATGGCCGAGACCTGATGGACCAGCACTTTGTGTAAAGTGCTGATGTACAGTTTACTGTCGGGGGGGACGCTGCTCTTCCTGGAAATAGATTGACTGATAATCTATTGATGACGATGATGATGGTGTGAGAATACGAGGAGGTAAATGAAAACAACGTAGACGTTCAAACCGCTCAACCAGAGTCACAGGGTGGAAATAGTTTGGGAGGGAGACGGGATTACAGGACAGATGGTGGAGAGTGGTAAGATCTAGATTAAAAATAATGTCTGAATGAAGATGAACACGAGGTTGGGAGCTGAAAGCAGGTTAATCCCAATCCCATCATTCCCTGCAGCACACACTACCATCACATGTCTGTGTTTCAGATGAGTTACTATCAGGATAATGGCCTAATAATTAGTCGTATCATTAATTATATTGCGAAGAACATTATACAAAATGGTATACATAAATAGTGAGACAGAATAGCTACATTACTTAAATAAAAAATCCATTACTCCTCCCAATGGGATTTTGTAAAAATCCAGCAGTCCAACTGCAGAGTTTAGCTAAAGAAATGAAGTCATAAACACTTGGGATCACATGAGGATAAGTAAATTATTAGAGAAGTTTTAAACTTTAACCACTTGGGTATCCATCTAAAGATGTTCCTGCTCCCACATACATGTGACTCTTAGCTTTAAAGTCTAATGTCAGTTTAGGTTCTGTAGTTGGAGACTCGTAGAGTTCATATTGCTGCCAGCTCTTAATAAACAAGCTGATGTCATCCTACCGCCTCTGCATCATAATCACGCAAATGCATCTGGGTTTTACGTCACTGCAGTTCGGACTGCATTTGATTTCCCTTTAAGTCTTTCTCCCATAGGCAAGGATATTGACTATAGAGATTATCAGCAAAGATGAGTAAAACATGGTTGAGTCATCATGGCTTTATTGTAATGATGAAAAGGTTCTGGCTGAGATTACATCCAGAGCAAAAGGCTCATAAAATACTAATAAAGCTGTCTGGTACAAACTGTCCGGGTGAGGTCGGCTCACATTGCCCGGGTGCTGGTTTCATGTGGGACCAGAGTAGCCCTGACATATCAAACGGATGGCAGCCAAGTAACACGTCCGTTCTGCACCTGCGTTAGGTAAGACAACTTTCCGTACCAGCAGGGTGTCCATTACTCACTAACCAGTTTAACACAAAATCTCACTCACCAGAGACAGATTTTTGATATATCTGTAATGTCTTATGAGTCTTTCTAAAATATTCACGTACGATGCAAAAAAAAGAGCGTTCTGTGCGCTCCCGCTTGCTTTGCCACTTTCCATTTTTTTCTTGTGCACTGTTTGGCTATGGCGAACTGCAAATCAGAATGATCCAGATGATCACCACTGCCACCACCATGTCAGGTCTGCTTTATTCCTGATGTCAGGTCTCTTGTAGTCCTGTTATCAGATTTAGTCCTTGTCAGGTTTGTTGTAGTCCTGATGCCAAGTCTGATGTACTGTGCTCTTGATTTAAGGTCTGATGTAGTCCTGATGTCAGGTCTCTTGTAGTCCTGTTATCAGATTTAGTCCTTGTCAGGTTTGTTGTAGTCCTGATGCCAAGTCTGATGTACTGTGCTCTTGATTTCAGGTCTGATGTAGTCCTGATGTCAGGTCTGCTTTAGTGCTGATGTCAGGTCTGATGTAATCCTGATTTCAGGTCTGCTTTAGTCCTAAAGTCAAGTCTGATGTACTGTGCTCCTGATTCTAGGTCTGATGTAATCTCAATTTCAGGTCTGTTGTAGTCATGTTGTCAGGTCTGCTTTAGTCCTGATGTCAGGTCTGATGTAATCCTAATTTCAGATATGTTGCAGTCTTGATGTCAGTGCTGATGTACCTTAGTCCTGATGCCAGGTCTGCTTTAGTCCTGATGTCAGGCCTGATTTAATCCTGATTTCAGGTCTGCTTTAGTCCTCATGTCTGTTGTAGTCTTGATGTCAGGTCTGATGTAATCCTCATTTCAGATATGTTGTAGTCTTGATGTCAGGTCTGATGTACCTTAGTCCTGATGCCAGGTCTGCTTTAGTCCTGATGCCAGGTCTGCTTTAGTCCTGATGTCAGGCCTGATTTAATCCTGATTTCAGGTCTGCTTTAGTCCTCATGTCTGTTGTAGTCTTGATGTCAGGTCTGATGTACCTTAGTCCTGATGACAGGTCTGCTTTAGTCCTGAAGTCAGGTCTGATGTAGTTCTGATGTCAGGTCTGTTGTAGTCCTGATGTCAGGTCTGTTGTAGTCCTGATGTCAGGTCTGCTTTAGTCCTGACGTCAGGTCTGATGTCCCATAGTCCATGATGTCATGTCTGATGTAGTCCTGATTTCAGGTCTGCTTAAGCCCTAATGTCAGGTCTGCTTTAGTCCTGATGTCAGGTCTCTTGTAGTCCTGTTATCAGATGTAGTCCTTGTCAGGTTTGTTGTAGTCCTGATGCCAAGTCTGATGTACTGTGCTCTTGATTTTAGGTCTGATGTAGTCCTGATGTCAGGTCTGCTTTAGTGCTGATGTAAAGTCTGTTGTAGTCCTGATGTCAGGTCTGATGTAATCCTGATTTCAGGTCTGCTTTAGTCCTGATTTCAGGTCTGCTTTAGTCCTAAAGTCAAGTCTGATGTACTGTGCTCCTGATTCTAGGTCTGATGTAATCTCAATTTCAGGTCTGTTGTAGTCATGATGTCAGGTCTGCTTTAGTCCTAAAGTCAGGTCTGCTTTAGTCCTAATGTGTCATGTCTGATTTGGTCCTAATGTCAGGTCTGCTTCAGTCTTGATTTCAGGTCTGCTTTAGGACCAAATTAGACCTGACATTAGGACTAATGTCATGTCTGATGTCAGGTCTGATTTAGTCCTAATGTCAGGGCTGATTTGGTTCTGATGTCAGGTCTTTTGTAGTCCTGATGTCAGGTCTGGTGTACCGTAGTTCTAGTAATATCACAGTCTGTGCCATAAGCCACTGCAGTCCATTTGTGGAAAAGTTCCCATTGAGATTTTGACTTGTCAATATTTAATGATTTTTGCCATCCAAACATTAAAAGAGATTCATAAGGTTTATTATTCAGATGCTGGTTTAGAACAGTGATACTCAAAATCATTTTATTCACTGGCCTCTCATCAGGAAGCATTTAAAAACCGGCCCCAAGTTGCCTAATTTATGTAGCCCTAGTTTACAGGTTTTTATGTGAACTATATAAACAACAACAGAAAAGAGCATTGTCATAGATTTTTCCAGCCCGGTCCAAATGGCACACTTTAGAAATGTTAGTGAGTAAAAACAGATGGGGCAGTAGTCAGCAAGTTCAGTGAGGGTGTATGGATTATAAAAGTGCGGACCTATGAAGGTCCTAATAACTTTGAAGTCCCACAGCAGTCAAGAATTTTATCAGTTAAACTCATCTTTGAGCATCATTATAGCATATATACAACTTTTACCTGTCACAGTTATTTTTTTATGTCATAAAACAGCTTGAATGTAACTCAAGTCCACATCAGGTGCAGTATTTGTCCTCTGTTCAAAGCAATGATTTTATTTGCAGCTGCACTATGTGACCCTTAGACGCACAGTCTGTTCTCATAGTAAATAACATCATGGTTCACAAAAATCAGCACAAACAAGAAGTTCTGACAAAAACAAGAAGCTTAAAAGAATTAGGAACCAAAAATCCCTATAATTAGAAAATCTCTGTATGTAACCTAGGATCAGCCATCATGCATGCGTTGAATATTTTAAAGCTGCTGTTTTTGAAAATGTATTTAAATGTGGATGAACAATCTAAGCAAAAAGCAAATGATCTAATCTCTGTAGAACTCGATTCATTTTATCCCTCTGTAATTGTGTTGCGTGACTTAAATGCATACAGGAGATTTTAGGTATATGCGCCTTCATGTGCCACAGTCTTGGGATACTGTAGTACACAAAAGTCCTATTTCTCTTAAATTGGCCATAAAATCTGTCTAAATCTGTGTTAGTGAACACTTCTCCTTTGCCGAGATCCATCAGGTGTGGCATATTAAGATGTTGACTATACAGCATGATTATTGCACAGGTGTGCCTTAGGCTGGCCACAATAAAAGGCCATTCTAAAATGTGCAGTTTTACTGTATTTAGGGGTCTGAAAACCAGACAGTGACCACGTTTACATGAACCCTCATAATGCGATTATAATGGGATTTTAGCAATACTGTGATTATACTTTACCTCATGTAAACTCAATACTTCGACAAAAATAATGTAATTAAGCTCATAATCGCAGTAAGTATAATTGTATTAAAAGAGGTGGCGTACGCCGGTTTTTATCGCAGTATGAATTCATGTAAATGCTTTAATCGCATTTATACCGCACTAACTGAAGTGCGCGTGTGTTTTAGTCTTGCACCTTAAGCACAAATTTTAGGTTTTACCTGAACTCTGCCAACACGACTCGCTGTCAGCAGTCTGCCTTCTACTAGAAACAGCTCAAATAAAACGACAGCAGCGTATAAAACCCTTTAAGGACATTATAACAATAATGACGATAAATATATTAATAATCAAATCGTACCGATAACTTCATGCTAATTCACTCGCGCAAAGCACTTGCCTTTAATGGCATTTACTAAAATTGGATATTGTAATAAATTTTTGCAATTGTTTACATGTCACAGAATATGTAAATATGCTGTTCTTGTTGCATTTCCACATTTAAGTGCTATAACTGGGTTCTCAGTGCTTCTCTTAACCTAGAAAATGTGAAAAAGATCAACCCAGTTACTTGGTAAACCATTCCCTGCAAGCATGTGAAAAATTACGTCATTGAAATTTGGCTCTCCTTATGATGTCATAAGGAGCTCTTATTATAATAATACTGCCCCTTAATCTGCACTATCCAATCACAATACTGCCATTGAGAGAGAGAGAGAGAGAGAGAGAGAGAGAGAGAGAGAGAGAGAGAGAGAGAGAGAGAGAGAGAGAGAGAGAGAGAGAGAGAGAGAGAGAGAGAGAGAGAGAGAGAGAATAATTTACAGCACATTCGAGTTTCAATTGCAACAAACCACCATCATTGCGATCAGTGTTTGAATTTCATCAGCTCATTTGCATTTTAAAGGACACACCCAAAACGACGCATTTTTGCTCACATCTACAAAGTGTACATTTTTTTTATATAAATTATCTATATGGTATTTTGGGACACCAAAGATTTATTTTACATTTTAAAAAAGTCTTGTGACATGGCCCCTTTAGGTTCAGCTCATGAAAAATGGGGACAAAACAAGTGTTGCGTTTATAATTTTGTTTAGTGTATGTCAATATATACAATTAAATTAGTAAATTTATAAAATAATGTAGTTTATAGAACATAAATAATTATTGTAGTACATAAAATGAGTAAAATAACAAACAATAAGTAAAAATATTTTTACCTGCACATTTCCTTGGCACAGTTTCCTAACAGTTGGCTTAGCATTACTATTCAACAGACATTCCCTAAAAACAAGATCAGAGAAAAAAAGTCACTGACTCTACACACGGAAACTGAGAAACTCTCTTTATATCTGGCCAGAATCTTGATTTATCAGTAATTATGTTTTTATGGCTGGTACTGTATTCTTGTGTCGAGGTGTAGTCGACTCCTGTCATTAGCGTTCAGCCATTGAAATATTAGCGAGGGAATGGAATTAGGTTCAGCCGTACGTGGCAGGCAACTTCACAGCTTCAGACATTAAATATTAACATGAACCCACACCATGATCTGCACTTTATCTACACACACTCGCCAGCACCACATGTTAGAGAGAATATAATCAGCTTTTCAAATGTCCCATAGGTTTGTGCATTGCAGACATAATTTTGGTATGGATAGCAGCCGTGTTTCTGTATGAGCAGTTACTGAGATATAGTTGGTGTGTTGTGGTCAATAACATAAAAAAAGTTTTGCATCATCATGTTCACATCTCAGAATGGTTACACAACCTTGACATCTTTGACTTACAAAAATGAATTCCAATTAAGTAACATTCATCATAAAAGATGTCTTAACCACCATATATTGACCATTTTGTGTGTGCATGGAGGCTGTGGTCTTATAGGACTGCCTGCAATATAAAACATGCAGGCATTATGGTGCAATGGGCTCATAACCGACTGAGCTCACTGATGATGATGATGTGGCCACTGCAGTGTCGGCCTATCACAGAGCTGCTTTATTACCTGCAGCACCAAACAGAGACCAGAACGAGAGAGAATGCAGAAGAATCACCGCATTATGCAATCTGGTAACATATTCATGCCTGATCCTACAAATCAAAGTGGGAAAGTCCACTCCTTCAGAAATGAGAGGAGAGGGGAGAAAGAAATCATATTTTACCCAGAATGCTGCTGCTTTTTGTTGGAGTATTTATTTGCATGTATGTGTCAAACAGCGGTTCACGTAGTACACAGCAGATTTACTTGATACATTTTCAATTTTGAAAATCCAGCACTCGCAATCTATGTACTGTATGCACATTATACCGATTACAAATTTTCTAGCAGTTTTTTATCATTTACTCACCCTAATGTCATTCTGACCCTGTTCGATTATATCTGCAACACAAAATCAATCTGAGGCGCTGTGAATGTGGATGGTGATTTATACCGCCAAGCTCCATTAAAGTATTACAAAGGAAGCACAAAAAGCACCATAAAACTATAACCAAAGAAGTCCATATGCCTCCTGCACTATAATTCAGGAAATATTTTTTTGTGAGCAACAGACTGAAAATGAAGCTGTTATTCAAAGAAAATTCACTTCTCTGCCAGGTCCATTTCATTTACACTCGTGAAAATTCAAACTTGAAGTGTCAAACCGTAAGAAAGTAAGTCATATATTGGTGACGAAATTGGTAACAGATTTGTTCATTTTTGGATGAATAGTTCCTTTAAAGGTGCCGTAGAAGATGAAATAAGAGTTCTGTACATGGTAATGACATATTGAGCCTCAAATACAATTGTTTCCTCTTTCTTATGTAAACCTTGTGCATGCAAAACTCTCATGGTGCCCGCACAGAGTCTGTAAGTTGCCGCCAAAGCACATTGTATTAATTGTCTTAATTTTAACCCTGAAGAACCCACGGGTCAAATTTGGCCAATGTTAATTGCTGCTAAGAGAAGGTTCTTGGGTTCTCCAGGGTTCACATTTATTTATTACATATTTGATAATGATAAAGCATATCAACAATATGGTTTGGGCTAGAGTGTGGGTGATTTTCAAGAGGTTAATAGAGAGGCGAAGGGAAGGAAAAGATGTGGTAGAAAAAAAGTGTACAAGCAATAGGGTAACTGCACCCTGGAGAGGACTGTGAAACAAAACCCATTCAAAAATGTGGGGGAGATTAGCAAAGAGTGGACTGCAGCTGTAATATTCCAATTTTCTGAGATACTGAATTTGGGATTTTCTTTTGTTTGTCAGTTATAATCATCAAAATTAAAATAAATAAACATTTGAAATATATCACTCCGTGTGTAATGAATGAATGAATATAATATACAAGTTTCACTTTTTGAATGGAATTAGTGAAATATATCAACTTTTTCATGATATTCTAATTATATGACCAGAACCTGTATATAAAAAAAGGAGCCCTCCAGATTGTTTTATCCAGTGTGGTAGCCCTTGCTCACAAAAAGGTTGGAGACCCCTGATATAGGCGATAATCTAATTGCAGCCCATTTAAATTTGATATAATTTTGATTAAGTGAACTGTCCTACAGTTAAATGTCATCTACAATAGTTTTAAATGGTGATTCCCGTAGGATTTTCCTTGCTCGGGTTGAAAGCCTGCAGTGTTGGATGTATCAAGGAGAATTTCGCAGCAAGGACAAAGGAGATGTCTGGTAATTAGGTTTCTCTCAAGAAAGAGCATCAGCACACTAATCTCATCTAATTGCTTTCCAGTTTTACTTTCAGTGACCACAAGTTCACCGGATACTGGAGACAGATTGAAGAAATGAACTGAATGCATATATTGGAGTCAAATCGAATATTATTAATTAATTTGATTTATTAATAACAAGTTATATTACTAGCATTCCATAATAAACAAAACAAAAAGAAAATCTTATTATTTAATGTATAGACGGTTTCCGCGGTAACAACATAAACAAGTGGCTGCCATGGTCCGCACGTAACTTCTGGTAAACTCCGCTAAGAATAAAAAACAAAGTCATTTAAACTTAGTTTATTTACATAACAAGCAAAAAATCAACACATAGATTACATAGGAAACCAAAACATTTGTTATTTTTAATGAGGCATTTGTTCAAGAGATCAGTTTAGCCACTAGTCAGACCATTAAAAAATGAAACCGGAAGTAAAGTTCGGATCTAGACGTGTATCGCGTCAGTGCACGTGCGTTCGATGAAACCTTTTATAGATCTTTTGCTTAGATGACATCATAAATTGGTATGGACTAAATTTTGTATAAAATTAAAAATAAAGCTGTTTTTCATTTCAGAGAGCTGCGTCCGACAGAAGCTGCATTCGAAAGATGCATACGCAACCTTCAAATGAATGCATGCATATCACAGGAATTCATGCATCACTGCTACAAATAACACTGCATGAAAAGAGCTGTATACGGACAAATACGGAATGGGAAATCCCTGCTAAACTTTAGGTTTGCCAGATGTTTGAGGCAGAGTGCTTGGAAAGGTAATACACCAAAGTAAACCCGTGAAACATCCAGAAACCTTACGTTTGTGGATGTATGTAGGAACTGGTGGAAGTTTCCAGGAATCCTTACAGCTGGTTGTGAGGAGCGGTGGGTGTGAGGTGTGAACGGCTTTTTATATGTTAATGACCCACAGGTAGAGGTGTCTTCTTTGTTTTCAGAGCTGAGTGGGGTGGGGTGGGGGGTTAACCATGTCTCTTTAAGACAGCACATACAGTATTGTGGTACATAAAAACTGTGTTTTCTAAATATGTTTATTATTAATATAATTTAATTAGTCTATTTAAGAAACTAAGCATCATTCAAAATAACTAAAATTCAATGGACACAATTATCATTTTAATGTGTGAAAATTATGTCTCTGACTCAAGAGAAATGCAACAAATATTATTTCAGAATATATATTTACAACACTTTGAAAACATGTCTCCAACTGCCCTAGGTCAGAATATTGTGAACGTATCTCTCAATGCTGCATACATCGTTTAAAAGAAGCCGTTCAAATTACATCATGTAACTCATTTTTGCTAGCTAGGATGTTGATAAATCAGTGAAATGTAAAGCTGCTTATTTTTGCTGATGTCTCATGATTTGAAGTTCACTGTTTCTGTTGTTATTATAATTCTACCCTAACATTTCATTAAATCTTTTAAAATAGAAACAAAAATATCCATAGACAGGTCCATAATCTAAAAGACAGTCTTTCACATGTGGATGCAAAACATGTTGGGTGAAACAGACTGACAAACTCGGGTAAACATATCTGCAGATACCTGTCAGCTACTGTACTTCTAGTCCAGAGGTGCCCAAAGTTGGCCCACAAAAGACCTTAAATTTTTTTATGTTTCATGCATATTTGAAGGTGTATAAAATGCATCACAAAACCTAATGAACTCGGGTACTATAGGCTAAAAATTAAGAGGTTGCGGCAGTGGCACACAGAGAAAAGGATATTTAAAATTGATTGGCAAAACGATTTCTTTTTTCTACAAAAAGCCTTGGAAAATAAAACTGCATTAGTTATGCATAAACAAGAGTAATGTTTGCTTATTTATTTTTAAAATATTAGAAAATTTTAAAATAGGGGTTATCAGGGCAACTTTAATTTTAATATAACACAACAACATTTACTTTTGGCCCACGGCCCTCAGTCAGGTTTGGCCCTTGTAAGGAAAATGTTCGGGCACCAATCAATGTTCTAGTCTATCTGAGGAGGTAACTTTTAGCATTTGATAATGCATGCTTGCACAAAGTCAGACCACATATTATAATGTTTGTCTTCAATCAATCAATTTAAACAAAAAAGATGGGGACTTTATAATATAATAAGGGTCCATATATCACAGTGAAAAAAGACATACATGTATTTTTACTTTAAAGGTCACATATGGTCAAAAGTGAAATTTTGTGGCTTTTTTCATGATAACTGAGGTCTAGGGGCTATGTAAGTACCATATAAGTTTCAAAACAGTCATTTAAGAGTCAAATTCACACAGCCTGCTTGAAGTAGCTGTGAGTTAAAACGGTTAGTTTGTACTTCCGTGAATTTGCTACGTCACCGTGAGACAGTCGCCGCCTTCAGTCTCCACCCCGAGCACTGTCCACCATCCACTGCCCCACCCCCTTGTTGCTAAACAAACTCCATCACACCACGTGAGAAAATGCTGTTCAATTGATGGATGTCAGGAAACTAAATCATTGCAAAGGCTTCTGAAAACATTAATATACGAGAACAATGGCTAATATTCATTTAATTAGAAATTCCTCAATAATTAGTTCAACTTTAGCCGTCTGATCTAAACATTTCACAAGTGACTGCTTCGGTGTGGCAGTTCAGTGCTGGTTTGTCCAGGAATCTACTCATCAAAGATGCTGCAGTCCTTTGTTGGATCCGACCTTAAATCCACAACCCGTAAGTAAACACATATTAAGCAGGGCTGCACGATAACTTGCACGCGATTGTCACGCGAATCTCGTCGTTAGTAGTAAAGCGGCATCACCTGCTGTCAGAACCGGCTGCCGGTTGCCGCTTCTGAATGCAGCTGATGGCGATTTACTACTAATCAATGAACCGGCTTTACTGAAGGGATGCACGAGACAATCGCATGCGAATTATCAGCAGTCCTAACTTTTAAATTACATTATGGAGCCAGAGAAAACTGAAATGATATATTGTAAACAATTATGCAACGCTAACGTGTTTGCTAACTAGATGCTAAAGTGTTGTTTTGTAACGTTAAAGTCTTTGGTAGCCACCGGTTTTGATAGAATATCTGTTGGAAATCAGACGTTGTTTGTATTCTTAAGTTACAGACACAGGCCCTTTTGGTGTCTGTTTGTTTATTGAGTTAAACATGGTAAGGTTAAAATCTCTTAGTCTCTGTGTCTATTGGTTTTCTAACCTAACATTTAGTGTCCAGAAACTAACACTTAGTGTAATTCCATGGGTATCTTTATTTCAACTGCGTATTTCACTCATAAAATAACAGGCCTATCAGAAGAGAGGCTCATGAATATTAATATTACATGCCAAAACGACCTGTTTTTAGCCGAGCTCCTGAAAGAGGAGCTGTAAAAAATATATAGAGATTGTTTTTGGTACTTAAACAGCAAATATATATTCTTAAGGACATCATAACTTAAAATAAAACTCTAGAAAGCCTAAAAATACGTGACCTTTAACATGAACTAATGCTGAGTTACAGCATATCCTAATAATAAACTATTGAAGAGTCATCATTAACTACGACATGTTTTTCATTGTTAGTTAATGCAGTCATTTACAATAAATTAATTTGAGTTCATGTTGTAGTTAAGTAAGTTCAGTAAGTTACATGTCTTAACTCAGCATTAGTTTATATTTACTAATATTTAAGTAAGAATTCATTTAGGTATACGTTCAATGTTTCCAATGATGAGCCACTCATCCACTAAACCCAGAGATAATTCCTGAGGCATGTTTAAAGAGTTTTGTATTTCATCAAGAAGGTGCTGCTGATTCACAAAGATTTTATATTTAAGAAAATCTGAGCATCATTCCAAATAACTGTTAACATGTTTGTCAACTAAACATGTTTTGTAAACGTAATAAACTTTATAAAAATATTTTTTATTTTTTATTAATAATCAAGTATAAAGAACAATGCATAGTGTGAAAACGCGGATTATAAAAAGTATATTAAAGAAAAGGACTACATTTCCCAGAATGCACCTGCACCTACTCATCTGCCCCCACCCTTCAGGTGTGACTGCTCAACCTATGGGCTTGACGGGAAAATTCAAAATCGCGAACCTTTATTTATTTTTTATTTTTTATTTTTATTTTTATTTATTTTTTTTATATATATATATATACATATAGTAGTTTATCCATTCCATCATCCTAGGTATTCACACTCCATCCCAGTAGGTGGCGGAAATGCACCAATAAGCTGGTTTGCCAACCGCCAATAAACTATAAAGAAGAAGAAGAAGAAGAAAATCGCGAACCGTTACTGCCTGGACTACTCCGTCTCTTATTTGTTTGTTTGCTCATCAACAGTAAGGTAAGTTTGATTTAATTCATTTGTCTGCATCGCGCTGATCGGTTGCCTATTTGTTCATATTATGTTATTAACTATGATTCGTTTTTGTCTTTATACTAGAACTGTTTGAATTTAAACCACAAACAGTAAAACATTAAGGTTATACGTGGTACACAGCGGTAAACATGAGGTTAAAAATACGCGAAGTAACATTCAAACCGGGCTGTTAGAAGAATCAATTCGATGTTTAAATTTTTAAAAACAAAACTTTAAAGAAGCCAAGATGAGACGTTATTTGATTAAAACAAACAAAACAACAGTAACTCGTGTGTTTGAAATGTTAGCAGCTAGCAAGTGTCTCTCTGCTATTTTAAATGGTACTGACGATCTTTTGTTGTTTTAAAAGCTCATTCAGTTCTGGTAGATGCTGCTTATTTTTCAAGACTGTTTTAATAGCTTTATATTGATTTGTAACAAAGCCAGCTTCACTTTAAGAGAACCTAGATGCTAATTGTAAAGAAGCTTGGAGTCATAATATATTTAAACGTTATATGTTTGCTGTTCTTCATCTTTTTAAATATGAAGTCTATACATGTTTGTGTTTACAGAGGTCATGTACACTGTGGTCAACTTTGTGGACGATGAAGAGGTTTCTGGGTAAAGCTGATGTATGTTTAATCATTCAATGATTACATTAAATTAAAATCAAACATGTTAAATAGTAAACGGATGTATTGTGATATGTGATTTTGATTTTTAATTCTGTGTTTGCCAGAGAAATATAATGAAGTAACAGTGAAAGCTAAAACATCAGACTGATCCAGACACTGAAGAAATTGATGTCACTGCAATCTGGCCAAAATGATGTAAGTTTAATAATTAAATTATTAAATTAAAGAGGTTAAATCGTAAATAGATGTGTTATGATGTATGTGATTCTATTTTTTTATTCTGTGTTTGATAGACAACTATATTGAAGTAGCCTACTGTAATGAAGCTGCAGAACAACACAGAGACTCTGAGGACATCAACACAGAAAATTAAGTAAGAAGATTTATGAAGTATTATGAAGTTCTTTGATCATATATTGTTGTATCTTTGTACAGTTTAATGCAGTGGTTCTTAACGTTATTCCTGGAGGCCCACTGCTCTGCACATTTTGTATGTCTCCCTTATTTAACACACCTGATTCAAATCATCAGCTCATTAGAAGGGATCTCCATGAACTAAACTACGTCTGTCAGATAAAAGAGATATACAAAACATGCAGGGCAGTGGGCCTCCAGGAATTACGTTAAGAACCACTGGTTTAATGTTAACTTTCTAAAATGTACAACTTTAATTCTATGTCATTTGATTTGTCGTGTGTATGTGTATTAGTATTATGCCAAATACTTATATGTACTTTTATATTTCCAAAGGGCTCCAAAGAGATGTCTGTCCAGATGAGGGTGCATCAACGTTACCTTTGCTGACAAGTATATGCTTTACAATGTAAAACCTAACAGTTAACTTAACTCAAACCATTTAAGGAAATCGGTTGCCTTAACCCATTAAGTTTAAAAAAAAAACATACATTTGAGTACTGTGAACTTAAGTCTTGTGCAATAATGCACTTATATTTAGTTAGTGTGAACTTAAATATAAGTGCATAACTGCATGTGACTCAATTTGTTTAAGTTCACAGTACTCAAATCTATGTGTTTTAAAACTTAAATGGTTTAATGCAACCGGTTTTCTTAAATGGTTTGAGTTTAGTTAACTTTTAGGTTTTACAGTGAGAAATTCTTGAATAATTTCAAGACAGAGCTCTGCAATTGTATCTACACTGCAAAAAATCAGTTTCTAACTTAGGATTTTTATCTTGTTTTTAGTAGAAAAACTAAAAATTCTTAAATCAAGATGTATTTTCTTGATGAGCAAAATTACCTAAGAAAATGTCTAGTTTTTAGACAAAAATATACAATTTAAGTAAATTTGTGCCTAAACAAGCAAAAATATCTAACAATGGGGTGAGAAAATTGTGCTTGAATTAAGTTTTTAAGAAAAAAGAAAACTTAAGATTTTTTCAGATATTTTTGCTTGTTTTAAGCACAAATTCACTTAAATTGTGTGCATTTTTTTATTTTGTCTAAAACTAGACTTATTTTCTTAGGTCATTTTGTTCATCAAGAAAAAGCATTTTATTTAAATAATATTTCTACTGAAAACGAGACAAAAATACTATGTAAGAAAGTCATTATTTTGCAGTGTAGGACTGATTTCTTGAACAACAACTATATTGATCTTGCTTTATTTTATTTAGATATTTACTACATTACAGTGGCAGCTGGTGACTTCTTTTTTTGTGAGCACTCGATGCAAAGTTTGTCACAACATGTATATAGCCAGTCATTTGTGTGGTTCAAAATATGTGTTCTGCGTGTATGTGCATCACGTGTTTTGACTAAACCCGTGATGCACATGGTTTACATGAAGCAACAAACACATTTTAAAAACACAAGCAACACACATGACACTCCAAACACTTATTTTGAATTTGCACACCTCGGATGAGCAGTCACGAGCCGCCACTGCTACATTACATTGTACTGCTTTGAATGTAATTTTTATTGTTGCTTTTATTTTGTTTTATTTTACTCTAATATTGCTTTCTCTGTCTGTATATTTATGAGTTTAAATAGTATTGTTTATGTATGCAACTTTTAATATTTGTGTATAATATTATTTTGTTATTGTTACAATTGTGAATTGTTCAGTTTTTTATTAAATAAACATTTCAAACTCAATTCAAGTTTTTTATTTTACATAAGGGTTTTGGGGTGTATATGAATATAAATATGAATATATATATATATATATATATATATATATATAGTGGGGGGGTTTGTAGTCTATCTGCATAGCAGGCAAATAACCAATCAAGTCACTAAGCTATGAGGGCTTGGGTTGGGCTTAATACAAAGTGTAACCAATCAAATGATCTCAACTGGAAAGTTTCAAAGTTGTGTCCCAATAGTTGTCAGAGTTTTGGGAGGGGGTTTTAAAAGCAACCAATCAGTGTTGAGATTAAACACCAATGGAGACACTAGAATTGTGCAAAGGTGTGAAATCCCAGTACCTCTGCAGGTGTGAAAATGTCCCCTGACAAAATCTTCAATGGGATTATTTGCCATGGCAACAAATGGCTGCATGTACCACAGGAATATCCCATCAGCAAGATACATCCGAATTGGTATCATTACGGGAGTTTCCTAACTTGGTGGAATTAGAAGTTTACCCTCAGTGGAACTAGTAGATACATCCGAAAATCAGTGGTGTTTACAGGAGTTTCCTAGTACGGATACACCTCTTTTCATGCAGTGTAACCCACAATTCCTTGCTTCACTGCAAACAATGTCATTTCTCACGACATTAGCAGCTGTAAATACTAGCGAAGATGTGGTGTTTAAATGTAAAAGTAATTTTAAGTAGTTTTACCTTAGTAAATTATAAGACGGTTTCCAGGACCGAACTAGCACTGAGATGTCCAAACTAGCACTGACATATCTTAAAATACATAAAAGTAGTTATATTTTATAATTAAACTAGATCCTAGTCCTGGCTTAGGCTAATCCCTGTCCAGGAAACCGCACCAAGGAGTTCACCCTTGTGAAAAATTAGCGTACTTAAGTGTATTGAAAGCATACTTTTTGTGTGCTTAAAATAATAAAAGTATACTTTTTGAGAAGTGCACTTGCTGATAATATAATATAATATAAATTAAAGACCACTTAAGCGTACTTAAATGGAATACACTTTAATGACACTATTTATTAACACACTTAAGTACACTTTTTACAACTGCACTTTGTAATAATATGTATTTAATTTTAACTTATAGTAAGTACACTTTCATCATAATATTTATAAACACACTTAAGTGCACTTTTAAAAATGCACTTTGTAATAATATCTAATTAATTTGAACTTATAGTAAGTACACTTTCATCATAATATTTCACTATCACACTTAAGGACACTTTTTAAAAATGCACTTTGTAATAATATCTAATTCATTTGAACTTTATAGTAAGTACACTTTCATTATAATATTTATAAACACACTTAAGTGCACTTTTAAAAATGCACTTTGTAATGATATCTAATTAATTTGAACTTATAGTAAGTACACTTTCATTATAATATTTATAAACACACTTAAGTGCACTTTTAAAAATGCACTTTGTAATAATATCTAATTAATTTGAACTTATAGTAAGTACACTTTCATTATAATATTTATAAACACACTTAAGTGCACTTTTAAAAATGCACTTTGTAATAATATCTAATTAATTTGAACTTATAGTAAGTAAACTTTCATCATAATATTTCACTAACACACTTAAGGACACTTTTTAAAAATGCACTTTGTAATAATATCTAATTAATTTTAACTTATAGTAAGAACACTTTCATCATAATATTTATAAACACACTTAAGTACACTTTTAAAAATGCACTTTGTATTAATGTCTAATTAAGCTTAACTTAAAGAAAGTACACTTTCAACATAATATTTATAGACACACTTAAGTGCACTTTTAAAAATGCACTTTGTCTAATTTAGTTTTACTTAAATGTAACCCTGGTTAAATAATTAAATATTATTATTTTAAAAGTGTGCTTAAAAATAATAGAGACTATTCATACATCTACATTTATTTTATAAATGAGGAAATACATCCCAGATAGCACACGTACGTCGCGGAGACGTCTGCTAAATATCGCTTCATCTTCTGTAGATCGGCTGCGAACATTGAAAAGTAAGACGTCTGCAATATCTCTGCAAGACGTCTTGGCGATGTCTTGAAACATTCGAAATTTTTACGAGCTGCATGCATCTTCTGGAGATCTTGAATCCGAGCAAACGCAGACGAATCAGCTGACCTCAATGCTCATTTCATTGTTTACACTTATTTCTTGTTTAATTGTATTAAACACAAACAAAAGATAAAAAACCCAGCTGCATATAATTTGCCAGTTTTTTAAGAGTTTGGATTTATGTAGCATTCATAAAATATTATTTTTATATACCCTACCTCGTATCACGTGTAATATAGAAACATGAAATCATACCCGTATGTATACTGTATGCGTTTAGTCCAGTTTCACTTGCATATTTGGCAGTAAGGACGAGGGGACTCCTGCATTTAAATTGCGTTTATGCTTTAAGTGCAGAATAAAACACTTAAAGGTTCTCAAAGAAAGTACCTTGTACACGGAAATAATCTTACTGGCAACATTTTAACAAATATACTGTAACCAATAATGGACAGCAGTCTCTGCACCGTTCTCTAACAGATGTCTGTATAGATGAAGAAACCTTATACAATGTCGAAACACATTATACATGTATTAATTTGACCAGGTATTATCCAGCATCACAGCATGAATTGTTCTGACAAGTTTGTTTACCAAATTTAATTTATGAAACATATGTTCTGAATGTTCATTACATCCAGAGCCTACCAATATACTGCAAAGCTATGACATTTACTACCTGCTCTTTTAACCACTGCACAAGACCCAGAGCATATCATGACACTTTACATTTTAGACTTTGCATGTTCTACATAAAGAAAGAATTCTTTAAAAATGAATGAATTTATAATAAACCTAAAAATTAAAGCATTAAAAACACTGTGATGTAGTAAGTGCTGAAAGTATCATGTGAAACTGTGAATATAATCACAATTTAAATAATGGAGACTGTTACACAAGACTTAGATGCGACTTTAATTACAATACATTCAGTACACCAGGGGATTTTAAACTGTGGGTCAGGAGGACCCACTTGTCGGTCACACAGTAGGTTAAGGTGTGTTGCACACCTTAATGATGCAACAACAGTTTGGCCAAATTAATAATTAACAATGACAATGGTTTTGAAAGAATATACCATAAAATATTTGGTATTGCAAATAAACTTGTATTTACTTTACATCAGTGGTTCTTAATGTTATTCCTCGAGGCCCACTGCCCTGCACATTTTGTATGTCTCCCTTATTTAACACACCTGATTCAAATCATCAGCTCATTAGAAGAGATCTCAATGAACTGAACTGAGTCTGTCAGATAAAAGAGACATACAAAATGTGCAGAGCAGTGGGCCTCGAGGAATAACGTTAAGAACCACTGCTTTACATTATGAAATATTATGAAAATAAAATGACTCCTCTGAAAGAGAACAAATGTGTTTTACCCCATTAAAAAAATGTATATGTAAAAATATTTTAGTGGGTCTAGAATAGATTCCCTTGTGAAAAATTAGCGTACTTAAGTGTATTGAAAGCATACTTTTTGTGTGCTTAAAATAATAAAAGTATACTTTTTGAGAAGTGCACTTGCTGATAATATAATATAATATAAATTAAAGACCACTTAAGCGTACTTAAATGGAATACACTTTAATGACACTATTTATTAACACACTTAAGTACACTTTTTACAACTGCACTTTGTAATAATATGTATTTAATTTTAACTTATAGTAAGTACACTTTCATCATAATATTTATAAACACACTTAAGTGCACTTTTAAAAATGCACTTTGTAATAATATCTAATTAATTTGAACTTATAGTAAGTACACTTTCATCATAATATTTCACTATCACACTTAAGGACACTTTTTAAAAATGCACTTTGTAATAATATCTAATTCATTTGAACTTTATAGTAAGTACACTTTCATTATAATATTTATAAACACACTTAAGTGCACTTTTAAAAATGCACTTTGTAATGATATCTAATTAATTTGAACTTATAGTAAGTACACTTTCATTATAATATTTATAAACACACTTAAGTGCACTTTTAAAAATGCACTTTGTAATAATATCTAATTAATTTGAACTTATAGTAAGTACACTTTCATTATAATATTTATAAAC
The DNA here is from genome assembly GCA_025389145.1 of Misgurnus mizolepis. NCBI lineage: Eukaryota > Metazoa > Chordata > Actinopteri > Cypriniformes > Cobitidae > Misgurnus > Misgurnus mizolepis. The sequence goes on along the minus strand of JAIFKI010000008.1, from coordinate 8,390,318 downwards.
ACACTTAAGTGCACTTTTAAAAATGCACTTTGTAATAATATCTAATTAATTTGAACTTATAGTAAGTAAACTTTCATCATAATATTTCACTAACACACTTAAGGACACTTTTTAAAAATGCACTTTGTAATAATATCTAATTAATTTTAACTTATAGTAAGAACACTTTCATCATAATATTTATAAACACACTTAAGTACACTTTTAAAAATGCACTTTGTATTAATGTCTAATTAAGCTTAACTTAAAGAAAGTACACTTTCAACATAATATTTATAGACACACTTAAGTGCACTTTTAAAAATGCACTTTGTCTAATTTAGTTTTACTTAAATGTAACCCTGGTTAAATAATTAAATATTATTATTTTAAAAGTGTGCTTAAAAATAATAGAGACTATTCATACATCTACATTTATTTTATAAATGAGGAAATACATCCCAGATAGCACACGTACGTCGCGGAGACGTCTGCTAAATATCGCTTCATCTTCTGTAGATCGGCTGCGAACATTGAAAAGTAAGACGTCTGCAATATCTCTGCAAGACGTCTTGGCGATGTCTTGAAACATTCGAAATTTTTACGAGCTGCATGCATCTTCTGGAGATCTTGAATCCGAGCAAACGCAGACGAATCAGCTGACCTCAATGCTCATTTCATTGTTTACACTTATTTCTTGTTTAATTGTATTAAACACAAACAAAAGATAAAAAACCCAGCTGCATATAATTTGCCAGTTTTTTAAGAGTTTGGATTTATGTAGCATTCATAAAATATTATTTTTATATACCCTACCTCGTATCACGTGTAATATAGAAACATGAAATCATACCCGTATGTATACTGTATGCGTTTAGTCCAGTTTCACTTGCATATTTGGCAGTAAGGACGAGGGGACTCCTGCATTTAAATTGCGTTTATGCTTTAAGTGCAGAATAAAACACTTAAAGGTTCTCAAAGAAAGTACCTTGTACACGGAAATAATCTTACTGGCAACATTTTAACAAATATACTGTAACCAATAATGGACAGCAGTCTCTGCACCGTTCTCTAACAGATGTCTGTATAGATGAAGAAACCTTATACAATGTCGAAACACATTATACATGTATTAATTTGACCAGGTATTATCCAGCATCACAGCATGAATTGTTCTGACAAGTTTGTTTACCAAATTTAATTTATGAAACATATGTTCTGAATGTTCATTACATCCAGAGCCTACCAATATACTGCAAAGCTATGACATTTACTACCTGCTCTTTTAACCACTGCACAAGACCCAGAGCATATCATGACACTTTACATTTTAGACTTTGCATGTTCTACATAAAGAAAGAATTCTTTAAAAATGAATGAATTTATAATAAACCTAAAAATTAAAGCATTAAAAACACTGTGATGTAGTAAGTGCTGAAAGTATCATGTGAAACTGTGAATATAATCACAATTTAAATAATGGAGACTGTTACACAAGACTTAGATGCGACTTTAATTACAATACATTCAGTACACCAGGGGATTTTAAACTGTGGGTCAGGAGGACCCACTTGTCGGTCACACAGTAGGTTAAGGTGTGTTGCACACCTTAATGATGCAACAACAGTTTGGCCAAATTAATAATTAACAATGACAATGGTTTTGAAAGAATATACCATAAAATATTTGGTATTGCAAATAAACTTGTATTTACTTTACATCAGTGGTTCTTAATGTTATTCCTCGAGGCCCACTGCCCTGCACATTTTGTATGTCTCCCTTATTTAACACACCTGATTCAAATCATCAGCTCATTAGAAGAGATCTCAATGAACTGAACTGAGTCTGTCAGATAAAAGAGACATACAAAATGTGCAGAGCAGTGGGCCTCGAGGAATAACGTTAAGAACCACTGCTTTACATTATGAAATATTATGAAAATAAAATGACTCCTCTGAAAGAGAACAAATGTGTTTTACCCCATTAAAAAAATGTATATGTAAAAATATTTTAGTGGGTCTAGAATAGATTACACTTGTCTAATAGGTTTTGAAATGAAAAGTTTGGAAACCCCAGCTTTACACAATACTAGTCTCAATTAAAGTTAACATTAAGTTGTAATATAACTGAAATAAATAGCATTTGCAATTGACAGACATTAAATTAAACTGATGGCAGATGAGGTGTGGGGATGATGCTGGGCCAGAGTTGAATCTGTGCATCTTAGTAGATCAGGGTGGTTCATCCTTAAGTGCTGCATTAAAAAGAGAAAGGATCTACAAAGAAAAAATTTTTTTCTCTCAAATCAACATTGGACTATCAACCCCAAATTAATAATACTGCAATTACATGCAAACAAACCTGTCAACCTTCAATATGTAAGGAATAATTGACGACGGGCCATTGAATTATAAGAAAATAATGCACACCCAAGGTGCAATGCAGCGCGGGTGTGCTTTATTTTCAAATAATTCAAAGGACCGGAGTCAATTATTCCTCTTATACCACGGTTACCACAAACATTGCTCTGGTGCCTATTTTTAAGACATTCGACAAGTTAGGTGTGCGGTTATCAGAAATGACTTCCAAAAGCACAGTTATCTAACACAGTCTACTGTAAGTGTTTTTTAACATTAAATATAGAATTCTTTTTTTTTTTCTTTTTTTTGAGAGATACAAAGGACAAAGTCTCTGCTTCCGTGTGACCAATCAATGGTTGTGTTAAAAACATGGGAGGATAATCAGGTCATGACAATTATGTGAATGCGCAGTGTTACAGACAACTCGGATTTCTGATGTTATGTCATTAAATATCCTACCACCGACCTCAATGCATTCCAGTCAATCACATATCACATTTGCGTGTTTACCACATAATGAGACGCCAGGAGAAGTTTGTGCTCTTGTGCCAATTATGGCAGGAAACGGTTACTGGATAATTTAACATTCATGTTCATAAATATTATGTGCTGTAAAAATAGTTTAAAGTTTGTTTGCGGTTCATGTAAGGCTGTGAAAGGCTAGCCACCACCTTGTCTGCAATGTCAAATGATGCATCTCGTTGAGGTTGGTGCTGATCGATCAGTCACAAGTTGAGAGGTCGGATACTTTACTTTGTTTGCTGTTCCAGTTGTCTCGAACACAGCATTAGTTCACAGACTCCAGTTCAGTTCTATCTGTAACAACAGAACACAATGAGAACATCATCACATCAGACAAAGTATTTCATTTATATAAATTGCACCCAAAGAAAAACCAAAATATTAAAAACATGAAAGATCAAAATCTTCATTTAAACCCAAAGGGGACTAGCATAGTAATACCATTCTCTGCTACTTTGCTTGAGCGGAAGTACAAAGTCTGACGTAGTCAGGCTAAAAGGGGACATGGTCTTTAAATAAAACACCCAAAATGACTCTCTTTGTAAGAGTTTTCAATATCTCCACCACAGTAAGAATTAATTCTTTTCTCAATACTTAAACATTAAAGGTCACGTTTTTTCTGATCCCCTATTTCAAACTTTAGTTAGTGTGTAATGTTGCTGTATGTAATAGCATAAATAATACCTGTAAATGATAAAGCTCAAAGTTCACTGCCCTTTCATTCCCCTTTCAATACAGCGAACGGCCGGTTTGGACTACAGCCCTCTACTTCCCGGTTGAATGACGTCAAAGCAAGTGTGTTTGACTAAACTCCACCCTGGCTAAGCTAAGCTGCTGTCAAATCACAACACACTAATAACAAACTACACAATCAGAACTCATTACGTATTTCTGAAGGAGGGACTTCATAGGACAAAGAAGACATCAGCCGTTTTTAGGACAGTGAAAGCACTATATAGATAAGTAGATTGTGTGAAAAATACCGCATGTGAAACATGAACACATGTTATATTGTGCACTGTAAACACAATCAAAGCTTCAAAAACACAGGAGAAACGGGACCTTTAAAGTTGTTCAGTATTATGGTTGTAATCAATAAAATGACAGGCAATTTTATTTAAAGATCATATCCCCTTTGGGTTTAAATGCAGATTTTAATCTTTCATGCCATGAAGGCAATAATGCCGAAACATCAGTCCTTGTATTGTTTGATTAGAAAAACAGGTCTAAGCACCTAAAGCTGGGAGAGCATGGTGAGGGCGTTGATTGAACTAGATCTATTGACCCCTCATTGATCTCATAGACTATGTTTACACTGTCAGTTTAAATCTGATTTTTGTGTATATCCAATTTGATTGACTGACTGTACACACTGTGTATGACAACTCTTCGTGTTTGATTTGTGTGACCTGATGTGCATTATCTTTTATCCAAATTAGCTGCATTGGTTTATAGCAATGACGTTGCGTTGATGTGTTTGAAATAAATGTGCTTGAGTTTATGCAGCAACAACCAGTTTTCATAAATGAAAAATAAAATATTGTCTTTTTATCCAATTCATCCGAGAAATCATTTGGTAATTAAAATAATGTACCCTAAAAAACCTTTCATTTGTAAAACTGCATTCATTACTTTACTAAATGTGGGAAGAGACTCACAGGTGGAGGTAGAAGTTTGGTCTGCACTTTCCATAGCTGGTGCACAGGGATTGTGGTAGGCTAGTGACAGAATTGAAGAAGACTGGTTCAAAATCTGCTTTACAACCAGCGGTTGAACTAAACTTTCTTATTGCCTGTCATTTTGACAGATAAGGCTGTAACAAATCTGTCATAATCAATTAGGACTAAAATATCAACAAAATACTTAGAAAATGAACAAAAACAACTATCTGAATCTGTTCGAACTCTAACCTTGAGGTCTGGATAGACAAAGTGAGTGTTTATCTGTGTAAAAGTTAAACCATCATTGAAGACTGATGCAGTTGTCATTAAGGCTGATTTAGTCAGACCTACCCCAATGCCTCTACACAGTAGGCTATCCGCCACTTTTCATTTACACGTTTGCGTCGTTGTTCGCATCGATGTGGATTTACACATGCAGAACGCTAGTAGCCAATGTCCATTGGCATTTACCAATGTAAAATACAATATCAAGGCAAAAGCTGAAAAAATAAAAAGCAGCAGAAAAAACCCTTGTTGGGGGCCAATCACACCAAATGCGTTTTAAAGACGTGGAAACACAAGGTGCACCTTGATTTGGTCACTTTATAAAAAGCAGTGCAGCGCAGATTTTTATATTGCTAGGCAACCACAGAGGCAGCTGTCCTGTCAATCAAATGTTGAAGCGTGAGCGCTCTTTTGCTGTTAACTGTCAAATAAGCAGAAACTTTAAAAAGAGGACGCTTGCACTGACTTCGATCGAAGGTGAGAGGTGCATAAACACACAGGAGACAGTAAGTGACTGAAGTACGATTGTTTCAAATAACTGTAAACATCGGTCCCTACAACGGAAGGCCCGCCTCTCCCCATATTCAATTGGACAATGGAAAGACACAAATGACGTTGGGTGCTTTTCCGCTCTTAGCGCTCCTTCAAAAATGCATGTTGCAGTAGAGGGCAAAAATGCAAGGCGTTCAGTGCGCATAAACAGCGCACATAACGCTCAATGCTGCAGTTAAAAAAGATTTACCTCATAGTTAAGACAACTGGATCTGAAGCGTAATGATGGTCTTCAGAAGGCCTCTCATGGTGGCCTTGATTCAGAGGTTTGAGAAGACTACCAAGCACCAGAGCCAGCTAACAAGTGGACCAAACATCAAGCCAGAATTCTGCATGAGTCAGGTAAGCAGAATAAAAGACACTGTAAATAAACAATAATAAAAGATGGTCATTAATGACTTAATGCTTTCATATTCATGTTAATGCTTTGAAAATTATCTTATTTCTTTCAGAATCTTTTGATAATATTGCCCAATGCAACAAATGGAAAAAGCATGCTTTATGACAACCTCAGCAGCAGAACCCATGACTTTCTCCTGGGTAGACGAGACAAAAAAGTTTGGTATCAACACCCATCTAACAATTAAGGTAAAAGATAAAGTTTTATGATCCCTGCATTCAGGTTAGAGTATGGGGTAAGTTGACCGTTCTATGGGTGTTCCTCAAATGCAAGGTCGCATGTGGAGGCTGCGTCCATCTTAGTCCTGGCCTTCTGAGATTTCGATGTTAGAAAAAAGCCAGAATGAGATGGTTTAGTTTGATGTCCAAGGCAACGTCATAATGGTTTCCGCCCCAGTGATCATGGCATGAAAACTTTAAAGAGAGAAGTTGAAAATTAGCAATGCATCACCAAAAAAATCCAATAATGTAGTACAGTGAATAAAAGTCATGTATCAACTGTCTTTACAACATGGACAGTTAAACATTTTGTAATTAAATTAAAACAACAAAATAGAAAACAAGCAGATTGAGATGTCCTTCGACGATGCTTGATGACGTGGCAGCCGAGACATGCAGCCTTCTAGGACGGAGCCTTATTTAAAAAAAAAAAAATAAGGACGGAGCCTTATTTATTTTTATTTTATATATGTATAATGTACCCCCTTGTATTTCTTATTATTTAAAAAAAATATTAAAAATAATTTTAAAAGGACGCAGCTGTGCGTTTGAGAAACGACCGGAAACGACTTATATGTCGCGAGGCCATCACGTGACCACAATATTTACCAGAAGACCGTTATTTGCTCGAGTACCCTCAACTTTTTTGTCGCAAATAACATTATTAATAACCTGTAAATAATAAATTTTGTACACATTACGTTCCTCTTCACTTTGTAATAGTATGTTTTTTGGTTTAATAGTCGGCTTTAAGTTAGTTTTTCTGTCAGTTTGATCGTCAAAATCTTGGTAAGTATAGCTTGTCATTCCTGGGTTTTAATTGTTAGAAATACGAATTAAAGAACAAATATAACTAATATAACTGAAACAATTAATAAATACAATTATCAAACCACTCCAATAGAACAACGTTAACGGTTTTGAGTGGTTTCTAGGAAAAGGTCTGAATGACAGTAACGTTATCCGTATAAGGGCCATTTTAACGTAACGTTAAAGGGCGGGAAAGGTTTGAGACATTTAATAACTCTATTAAAATGGCTGGTTTATCCCCACCAGTGCGTAACACGTGAAGTTAACGTTACAACGTGGCTTCGGGACTTTGCAGCGGCCTGAATAGCAGTGCATTGATAAACGTTAATAAGCTTTTAATCGCGTATAGAACATTAATATACGACGATCATTCTGTAGATCGACTAACTTACATGCCTGCATAACAACATATATTCTGTTAAAATGGTTAACTTACATTGACACTGAAACTCTGCCGTCAGCACTGTTGCTTCACCCGTTGGAACATCCTACTAGTCTAGGGAGTAAAAAATCGAGTTGGAAAAGAACAAAAAATCGTTCTGCGATCGTTCGACACGACACCCAGAAGCTGCAAAAACCGATTGAGGCTACACTCTACTGAATTATCGCAACGTTGAGTGCAGGCAGCCCACACATCTTTCAGATGTGTTCTACTTCATGCTGATCTACACGCAAACCGATCGTGACATCAAGTACCGCGAGATCAAACCTTTTCCGGGGCTTTCCCAAACTCTCGCGGTACTTTGATGTCATACCACGTGCTGTCTGCGCATCTCGGTGTTAAGTCGAACACACCTGAATGTATTTGTTGGCTGCACTCCCTTGCGCTCAGTAATGTAGGTGTAACGAATTAAATGTATTAAATTGATATTATATAAATAAATATTGTAATAAAAATCTTTATAAAATGATTAGCTGTCATTAATAAATTAATCTTTGATTTGAAACATCACTATACGTGAATTAACCCTCAAGTTATGAAATGCCTAAACATCAAAATGGTGAAAATACAACAATGTATATTTGACCAATTCAGCATTTATTAACTTTTGTCTTTTTAAATTGACTTCAGAAAGTTATCTGCAGCCACACATCCACTGTATACCAAGTTATGATGAACAATTATGAAAATGCAAAAGGATTGATAGATCAGTAAACAAGCAACAAAAAGGTAATATCTTAATAAATTTCTGCTTTTGTTACTTATTCATGTATTTGAATTACATAGTTCAAAATCAAACGTTAATAATTAGGGTTTCAACTTGTTGCAGCTTTACGAAAAATGTAGAATTTGTAGGAGCGCATGGACATCTGAGTAACAAAGTCATATTATGCAGATGGGTGCTCATGGTGGCCTCCAAATAAATACATGGACAGGCTGCTAAAGAGGGTCAGGATGATGGAGATGCAAGAGCCAAAGACAGCACAGACCAAACACCAGGCCAGAATTCTGCATGAGTCAGGTAAGCAGAATCAGTTAAACTGTATAAAATAATTAATTAATAGACAGTACAATTAAAAACACATTATTTTTCATAGTTGTAAAAAAAAAAAAAGAATGAAACAGTACCTGCATTTAAGTTTCCAGCCTTTTTCACAAAGTTGCCGACAACTGGAAGAATGTCCCAAATTGCTGCAAAAATAAATTCAGTAAGTCCTTATAAAAGAGACAGTTTAAAAAGTAAAACGGCTTCATTTAACTTCAAAATACCCCTAAATCCTTAAAGGAACACGCCCACATTTTGGGAATTTAGCTTATTCACCGTATCCCCCAGAGTTAGATAAGTCCATACATACCTTTCTCATCCCTGTGCGTGCTGTAACTCTGTCTGATGCAGCCCCCGCTAGCTTAGCTTAGCACAAAGACTGGAAGTGAATGGCTCCAGCTAGCATACTGCTTCCAATAAGTGACAAAGTAACGTGGATATTTTCCAATTTATGTGTTGTGATTTGTATAAATTCACTACCAGTCTTTTGTTCTAAGCTTAGCTAGCAGGGGCTGCGTCAGACAGAGTTACAGCACACACGGAGATGAGAATGGTATGTATGGACTTATCTAACTCTGTTTGTTTATTTGTAAATGTAAAAAATGCAGCTAACCATTCCCAGCTCCAGTGGGCAGGTTAAAGAGTATTTCTTAATATGAGACAGAAAACAGAAACACATTTTTAATGGCATTTAAAGACAACATACCACTTCATACAACTAAATTTTCTGTTTAATCCATAGATTGAGTAATTTTCACTCTAGAGACCCTTGGGTGACCACCAAGGACGAATGCAAAGTAAGTGACCTACAAAACAAAAACATCTTTTACGACTGTTTCGAGATAAGTACTCTGCATATCTACAGCAATATGCAGATTCTTGAGTAAGAATTTCTCTCAGACATTATAGACCATATTTGTAGTTTAACAATTTCTATCATGTTAAAGTTCTCACATAAAAATTGCTAGTCTAAGAATGCTACAAGAAACCTGTTGTGCAACTTACCTGCTTCCCATTTACAGCTCCAGTGAGTGTCTCTAAGGTAGATCCTAATGCAGATGGATGGAATGTTGATCCGCCTAACATGCAAGGTAAAAGAGCATTTGATAGCATAGTGGATAAACAAAGCTTTTTTCATTTTCAGAGCATTTTCAAAAACAACATAACACTTGCTATTACATTGTTATATATTACATGACCATGTCTAACTCTGATCCATACAAAACAGATTTTCTGTACCGAGAACTTTGGATGACCACGTTTTCAAAAATCTGACCTCAATTTTAGTAACCATTTAGATATTTTAGATGTAGTCCGAGAGCTTGCTGACCCTCCATTAAAAAAATATGTACGGTATACTGTTCATGTCCAGAAAGGTAATAAAAACATCATCAAAATAGTTCTTGTGACATCAGTGGGTCAGTTAGAATTTGTTGAAGCGGCAAAAATACATTTAGGTCCAAAAATTACGACTTTATTCGGCATTGTCTTCTCTTCCGGGTCTGTTGTGAACCGTGTGCATGACACTGCTTCCGTACGATGCTGTTTGCTTGTTATCTGGTGCACCCAAGCTTTTTTTTCCGTTTACAGTCTGAGAGAGACGCTGTAAACAAAACAATCTTCGCAAACATGTCTGAGGATAACACGTCAGCAGCGTCGTACGTCAGCAGCGCCACTGTGCACGCGCATTCGCAACAGGCCCGGAAGAGAAGACAATGCTGAATAAATCGTTATTTTTGGACCAAAATGTATTTATGATGCTTCAACTAATTCTAACTGACCCACTGATGTCACATGGACTACTTTGATGATGTTTTAATTAACTTTCTGGAAATGAGACAGTATACAGCACATACATTTTTTGGAGGGTCAGAAAGCTCTCGGACTAAATCTAAAACATCTTAAACTGTGTTCCGAAGATGAATGGAGGTCTTACAAGTTTGGAACAACATGAGGGTGTGTCATTAATTACATTATTTTCATTTTTGGGTGAACTATCCCTTTAAATGGAAAACACCACCGCTTTCCAAAATGTTACTATGTTTTTACCTTAGACGAATTAATACATCCCTATCTTTTTTCAATACGTGCACTTAATCTTTGTACAGTGCATTGTGAATGTGTTAGCATTTAGCCTAGCCCCATTCATTCCTTAGGATCCAAACAGGGATGAATTTAGAAGCCACCCAACCCTTTCATGTTTTCCTTATTTAAAGACTGTTACATGAGTAGTTACACGAGTAAGTATGGTGGCACAAAATAAAACGTGGCGATTTTTTTAAGCGGATAAAAATGAGAACTATATTGTATGGCAAAAGAGCACTAAGTTTGCAGCACTTCGACCTCGGCGTGCAGTAACATCATCACTCCTGATTACTCCACCTCTCGCTCAAACTCAAAAGGGGGGGAGTAGTCAGGAGTGATGATGTTACTGCGCGCCGAGGAATGAATGGGGCTAGGCTAAATGCTAACACATTCACGACGTGCTGTACAAATATTAAGTGCATGCATTGATGAAAGATAAGGATGTATTAATTGATCTAAGTTGAGGTAAGAACATAGTAAAATATTGAAAAACTGTGGTGTTTTTCTTTAAAAGCAGCACCCCTATTTATTTTGGGTGCTAAAAATATTTGCCACAGACAGTTAAGGCCTTATGCTGCATTTATTAGAAGGCGTTCCCAATTCTGGTTGTCCTAGTAAAAACTATAAACAAATGAGTAACAATCCTCTCAGTAAATGACAAAAGACGGATGACATGAACTTCACTGCTTCACTCTCATTGGTAGTTGCTCCCAAAAGTCCTTCATCAAGTTGAACTTTACTCAAAGTTGTGGCATAGCTGGACATGCTCACTTCCTGTTGTCAATGGTCACAGTTGCTCATGTTGCTTAATGGGGCAAAGCTTTCATTGGAATGAACGAGATTGTGTTGCTAGTCGCTGGCGGTGTAAAAGCAGCATTAGTGTGTGTGTCTTTAAAAATATATCAAATGCAAATTACCTGATCTAACATTCCCAGCTACAGAGGGCATCCTTTATTCAGTCCCTAATGCAGATGGTTGGAGTGTTGATCTACCTAACATGAGGGGTAAAAGAGTGTTTGTTAGCATAATGAGAAAGAAAACAGAAACACATTATTAGTGGCATTTAAAAACATAACACTTGTTTATACTACATTTTATGTTCAATCCATAGAGTACTCGTTTTGAGTCCTGAGACCCTGGGGTGACCACCGTGAACAAATACAGAGTAAGTTACCTAAAAAAACAATAAAAATATTTATTTATAAAAAGTTCTCATGAAAAAGCATCATCATTAACTCGCATGAAGTGTTACCTTACCAACATGTTCAAGACAACATAACACTTGTTTATACTGCATTTTCTGTTTAATCCATAGAGCACTCAATTTGAGTCCTGAGACCCTGGGGTGACCACCGTGAACAAATACAGAGTAAGATACCTAAATAAAAACAATAATAATATTTATTTATAAAAAGTTCTTATAAAAAAGCATCATCATTAACTTGCATGAAGTGTTACCTTACCAACATGTTCAAGGAAGGTGCAGGTCTGATGATCCATCCAACATAAAAAAAACAGTACATTTATACTTGGTTACTGTTTATCTGTTGTAAAACAGACAAATGCAGTTATAAGAATTTTACCTAAACTACACACCTATTTGATTCTTAAGTTTAAATAAATCAAAATAATGCATTTAATAGTAAAAGCATTTTAAAAGCTACACTCCTAATTCATTTATCTTTGCCTTTTTGCAGCTGCAATAGCAGTCTTGACGGTACTAGGATGAATGCAAATAAAGACTAACCACCTGACATCAGCTGTCCAGTCTCTTGTGGGAAGCAGGTGCTTGTTACCCCAAATACGGATGAAGAGTGAGGAAGAGGATGATGACTTTTTGCTCAAACATCTGCTGAAGATCTTGACAGGCTGGAGACAAAATTAACAGACTGAGGGTTTATACAAAGAATCTTACTCAGCCAATATTAAAGATAAGATATTTTTACAAAATGTTCTTTTCATTGTTTAGGATGATTTTATGTAGAAAACAGTACATCACAAAAAAGACTTTAGATGTGTTTTCACAGGCAGAGCCTTACACACACACTAACCACAATTATAAACGCAACCCTTACACAGATTTAGACAGATTTGGGAATAACATTTGAGAGAAATAGGCCTTTTGGGGACATAGAAAATATTTAAGTTCAGCTCATGAAATGAAAAATGGGGGCAAAAACAAAATTTTAACAAGTGCAATACAAATATCAACCATAATACTGATCGTTTTAAAAAAGTAAGCCACTATATCTTTCTAGAATCTTACACAAGACTCATTTACATGAACGATCAAAATAAATTAACGTCAGACAGGTGGGCGAAATATCAATATTAAAGCATGATTAACTGTTATCAACCCAATCTCGAGGTATTATTTAAATGATCCCACACCAAACAGTTTATTATTTAAATGCATTATTACTACATACCTTAAGCAAATGTTCCACGCCTTTCTTCTTCTTGGCATTGCGAGGTCAAGCGGATGTTGTTATGTAGAATCATGACCTTGACGCAAAGACGCACATTCGTAATTTATTTAACAATGACAACACTTTCGGGTAATTTTATCTTCTAGATCCTAATTAACGCTATGAAGAAAGAACAGCCTTTCACGATTATTTCCTGGTAATTTTTTGTAATGTTTTATTTCAGAATGGAGATTATAATGCAGACGCGGAAAGGTTTTGATTATTTTAAATATGTTATGTTTATATGTTGTTGTTTTCGCATACTGTCGTGTAAAATGCATCTTTAAAGATAAATGAATGAAAGTTTTCATTGTTTAATTTGAATAAATGTGTTTTATAAAATCAACAACTGCCTGTTTTAAGATCAATTGAAAATTGTGTTTTAATTACTTAATATCGACGACACAGCATGCATGTGTAGATGTGTGTAGAAATAATTTGCTGTAGTTTAGGGCAATTTAATTTGTTAATGAGGGATCTTTTAATCTTACAAACATCTGGGAAAGAGCGGCTTACCGTCTTTTTAAGCTCTTCTAAAGATCTGGGAAAGAGCGGCTCGGCATCTTTTAAAGCTCTTCTAAACATCTGGAAAAGAGCGGCTCGGCATCTTTTAAAGCTCTTCTAAAGATCTGTGAAAGAGCGGCTTGCTGTTCTAACATCTTGTAAAGATCTGGGAAACGGCGGCTCGCCATCGTTCTAAATAACATACATCTTGTAAAGATCTGCTGGGTGTCTTGCAAACAGCTGGGTCGGACGTCTCGGCGACGCCTTCCAGATGAGCAAACGCCCTATATAATACGTCTTCCAGACGAAAAAGACGACATCGCGCAGACATCTCCGCGACGTACGTGTGCTATCTGGGATGTGAATAATTCAATCTGAATTATAAATCTGAAATGAGTAAACCAATCAGAGTGTTTAATTGTAAGCCCCGCCCCTTTTTTGCTTTCAGATCGCGTCTCAGTTCAGAGGAGAGATGCAGAGCGACAGAGACACTTGATCTAACGCGAGAGGGTTTAATTTGATTAAATATGACTCCTAAGTTCATATAAACTGAAGAAATCAGAATTTAACTTGCATATATTCAATGATACAGCGTGATTGTGTGGATTGAGAACTTTTTGAGCTTTCATTTTGACCTGGTGAGTTTGTTATAATTACCAATGTTATAATTAGCCATAAAAACGAATGTCAACACTTTAAATGTCATATCATTTTATTTGTTTAATCCATACGAGACAAAATGGTGTTATATTGTGATGTTATATGGGTTGGTTTGTTCATTGCAGTGTGATTATGTAAAACCACATGGTGCGTTGTGTTCACTGCTGTTCGCTGACGCCATTTTGGTTGCACGTGCCTGTGAAAGACAAAAAGAGAGAGAAACACGTGAATGGACAGGTATTTGTCTAAATTGTCATTTATTATGATGATGGCACTTATGTATGTATTTTATTTGTTTCCTGTATGTACAATTGTTAATCATTATTGATAGACAATATTGAATGTTTTTTCCTTTCGTATGAACATTCCTTGAGCTGGATTTTCCTAATTGATGGCGAGCTTCCATTTCGACCTGATTGGATCACTAATCTAGAAGGACAATTTTCTATTTTAAATATTTTTCTTCAGACAAGTAAGAGGATACATTTCAGAAACTGTTTTCTTATTTTGTTTGTTTACTTTATTGAACTGAAACATTTCAGAAGCACAATTCTGATAATTTAAGACAGATCAATACTCCAATTGATAAGAACTTTGAACTTGAGTACTGATTTCAGTGTGTTACATATATAATTTGTACCATCTTTGTACATTGATTGTGACTGTGAGTATTTCTGTAAATGAGAAGTAATTCAGAGGGTGCACCCATAGGATATATAGTTAATTGTATTTTCATTGTTGTTTACTATTTTTTGTGATTAAGGAAAGAAAAAGAAAAAGAAAGGTTTCTCAATACTCAAAGTAAAATAATTAATTAATCAACTTACCTTTTGTCTCTGCTTGTTGCTCACTATCACTGCTACCTCCTCCTTCGTACGGTGCACCCTTCTGATCTTATTATTATGCCTGGTCCATAAGTAAGTGAGTTAATACCCGCTACATAAAGAAAGTACACTTTCATGGCAATATTTCTAAACACATTTAATAAATGATCATTAGACTGATGTGACCTACCAAAGACTTGTTAATTTAAAGTTCATGCAGTTCTTTTTTAGTTGTCTGTTAAAATGTTAAAAAATAATAACTTTGAGTTTAATTTTTTCTAAGGGATGTAATTATTCAATATTGAAAGTTGTTTGATTGCAATTTAACAATATTAAAATGAGTTTTTTTTGTTTGGACATATACAACTCATAATTAATTTATTAAATGTACTTTTGCAAAACAAAAAATCTGATTCATAATTTGACTACCAAACTGTTTTATTGTCAGTGTAAGCATTGTGGTTTTTGTTTGTTTGCAATGCATTAAACTGAAATGAATACATATTTAATTAACTAGATTTGTTTTTCAGTATTTTGAGAAGTACATAACCATATTTCACATACAATAGAAGTAGTTAAAGTACATACTGTAGAAAGATGCATTGAAATCACTCCACTGCACTGAAATCACAGTTCAACTGATTGAATTTAATTTTATATATTTGAATTTATTTGGCAAACTTGTATTTGAAACATTACATTTAATGAGTAATTAAGTGTACTGTTAATATACATTAACTTATTTTTAATTTCACATTAATTGCTTGACAGTAGATTGAACAGTGCACTTTAAGTATATTTTAAAAACACTAGAAGCAATTATGAAAGTAGATATAAAGTTGTAATAAAGTACCAATTAAGTTGTTCCAAAAAATCACTCTTAATGGCAACTTATTACATTTTATTTCAACTTAATATATCATGTATTTGAAATTAATTGCATTTAATGTGCATTCAGTGCACTGAAACCATTGCATTCAATTCACACTTAAGAGTATTGTTAACAGACATTAAATTGCATTTTAAATCACATTAATTTCATGTCATTATATTGTGTAGTGCACTTTAAGTATATTGTAAAAACACTAGAAGCAATTATGAAAGTAGATATAAAGTTGTAATAAAGTACCAATTAAGTTGTTCCAAAAAATCACTCTTAATGGCAACTTATTACATTTTATTTCAACTTAATATATGATATATGTGAAATTAATTACACTTAATGTGCATTCAGTGCGCCGAAAAGATGGCATTTAATTCACACTTAAGTGTATATACTTAAAGTGTATTATTTATGTAATAAGTACACTTTATAAAAGTACACTTAAGCACACTTTTTTTTCACAAGGGCAGGGTTGCTTGATAATTTCATACAGGTGTGTTGGATTTGAAGTCTGCAGGATGGTAGCTCAACAAGGCTGCATCCAAAACCCAAGGCAGCTGACTTGCTGCCTCGCTGTCTCATGAGGCAACAACTTCAGCGGCATGAAGGCAGCTCCGGGAAATCCATTTGGGCAGCCTTCATAGGCAACACATTGGAAATATTTACGAAATATAAACAAAGAGCACATTTGTGATAATTAATCCAACAATACTTATTTCTTGCTAGAGATGCAAACAAAAGCTGTAAAAAGTGAAATTATAACTTTATTTACACTGAATTTGTGATCCAGCCACTTTGTTTTTAGGCCACATTCTTTCCCTGCGCACAGATAAAATGATTAAGGTATCTCAGGAGTCAAAAGGTATAGCAAACATTGAATTCGGACGTACCTTGATGCCTTCCTTTTTTGGAATGCTGCCTTTCAAGTGCACCCAGGGGTCTAGTTAGAGATCCCTGTTCTATAGCACTGCTGTAAACCTTTCAAAGAGTGTTATTGCAATTATGATTTGGGAATCTTTTGTGTTTAAAAAAGATAGTGTTACAAATCGACTTACATTTATAAAATGTCAGAATCCTGTCTTGTTTTAGCTTTTAGTTTATTGTGACTGGGGTCTGACAGTACCATGTTTTTTGTGTGAGGGTGCATGGTCTCATTTATTCAGGACATGTGCTCTGTCTCGTCTCAAGAGCCCACCCCTCTCTTCTCCTTGTTTATCATCCTATTATTGTTTAATTCATGTCACCTGTTCCCCTCTTGATTTGCTCCCGTATTTAAAACCTTGTGTGTGTGCTTGTTTTGTACTTTTTTCTACATGTAGTCAGGTGAAATCTAGTCTAGTGTTTAACTCTTTCACCGCCAGCGTTTTTAAAAAAAGTTGCCAGCCAGCGCCAGCGTTTTTCATGATTTTCACCAAAGTTTAATGCCTTCCAGAAAATGTTCTTCTTTAAATAAATAAACATACCATATACCAAATGAAAGAACAGACCCTCTGCTTTCAAACAAAAAAAAACCGTTTCATCCTACCTTTAGTGGTTCTTTTGCAATCAGCTTTTGAATATGGGTAGGTTTTTGCAAAAACACCATATTTTGAGCAAAAAGCAAAAATAATTCAATTTTTGTGACTGACTTTTCATAGAGATCCCATTCAGAGCGATCTTTAAAACAGACACGGACATGCAGCCGCTTGCCATAGGTCAATACTTCCGGTTTTAAAAAGTTGCGGAAGGGCGCCACCTGGTGGATAATAGCGGTATTGCGGAAAGACGGAAAATCTTGTCATTGGCGGCGAAGCGTTTTCTCTCAGTTGACGAGATATCTCGTCATTGGCGGGGAAAGAGTTAAAATGGCCATGGCATGAAAATCTGACTTTTTCCATGGTTAAGTGTTATAATTGGGTTCCCAGTGCTTCGATCAACCTACAAGATGTGAAAAAGATCAACCCAGTAACTTAGTTTTGGTAAACCATTCTCTGCAAGCATGTGAAAAAATAGCTCATTGAAATTTGGCTCTCCTTATGATGTCATAAGGAGCTCTTATTATAATAATACCGCCCCTTAATCTACACTATCCAACCACAGCACTGCCATTTAGTGCAGAGAGAAAGTGAGAGAGAGAAAATAATTCACAGAACAATTGAGTTTCAATTGCAACAAACAACCATCATTGCGATCAGTGTTTGCATTTCATCAGCTCATTTGCATTTTAAAGGACACACCCAAAATGCCACATTTTTTTCACACCTACAATTTTAGTGTCAATTTTAACATGTTATAATACGTTATCTCTATGGTATTTTGAGCTTAAACTTTACATATGTACTCTGGGGAGACCAAAGATTTATTTGACATCTTAAAAAAGTCTTGTGACACTAATGTCTTCTTCACTAGATGTCACCCTTTTTTTTGCCTTGCGCAATGTTACCAAGAAGCGAGAGATGAGCCTGTCATTCATTCATTCAGTGCTGCAGTTTCAGGTGCTTTGTCGACGCTGATGCTACCCTCACACAAAAACAATCTGAGGTGTGGAAGCATTTTAGATTTCGCAAACAAGACGACGACGATAGTGTTGTGAACAAGAACAAAGCTATATGTGTGATATTGAGTTGAATCAAATATGAAAATCGACCCGAGAATAGGAACCGAAATTGAATCGATTTGATAGCTTGTGAATCGAAATCCAATTGATTCGGAACATCTGAATCGATACCCAGCCCTATATATAAGCAAAGTATAGTCTGTTTTCTATTAAACGTTTTTACCTTGTCTTAGTGAATAATTGTAGTCTACCTGCATTCACAAACATATGAAAAGTGCTAGACTTTCTGAACATCTCCGTTTCATAAAAATTCCTCCTTTAGAAATGTCTGTCAGAAAATGGCCCAATCTGAACAACAGATACATATTACGTAAAATGCATCTCACTCCCCCCACTCTCATTCAATTCCCTCCCCTTCAAAATGATTTGCATACATCCGGCCTCTCGTCTCCAACGGGAAGTAAATTGCAGCAGTGTTGAGTTCAAGGCGAAATTCGAGGTGTGCTCTTCTATCTGTAAAATTTTGGCCTGTCCGTATACGGTGAAGTTTACATTCTTTTGAATGGCAGCAAAGGCAGTCAATCTGCGTCAAGTGCTTGCATTTCATAATGAGGTTGCCAGTTAAGCCCAAAGGGACGCCAAATAGATGCAAAACCAAGGGTTTAAAATCCCCCACCCTAATAGAACTTTCTGAGAGAGGTTTTTAAAAAGCTTCGAAGGCATTACAGACCCAACCAAAATTTTGTTGTCTGCATGTCACATCACAAGGATAAATACCCCTTTCAATCATTCTATGTCACCTTTAAGTCTGCTAGTGTTGTATTATCTTGTTTCATGTTGTTTGCCCCCATGTGGGATTTGATTTTACTTGTTTTGTCTTTGTTAGCACTCAAACCGTCTGCACTTGGGTTCTGTACGACTAATCCTGACATTAATGACTCGATCTGGATTTATTTCAGAAGCACCCTGAGACATGGAAAATATAATTTATTTTCAGTAGTATGGTGAGTGTATTGTTTTTTTCTGGATTGCGATGCTGTTATATCTACATATCTCTGATCATAACGAAAGCTCCGTTTCCCAATTGGCACTTGGAAATTGATGGAATTCATGATGCAGGTGTATCAAGTTTCCCAGAACAGCTGAGAGCATGCAGTTTTTAATGGTCCCAAAAATAGCCTCCATTTCCTTAGCAAAATATAAATTCTCATTCTATGAGCCGGACACGTTCTTAACCGCACATCTCAAAACAGCTCGAACCAGGCATAGGTTTCAGTGTCTAATTACTGCATTGATCAACAGCAAACATATTCAAACAAATATGCAGATCTGCACTTTTATGATACAGAAAGTGCAGAAAAACTGTGAGCACTGGAAGGATAAAGTCATGAAGTTGACGTTAGAAAGTTCTTTAGGAAAAAATGTGAATGTTGGCTTGACAAAAGCCTAGACTGAAAGTTTCAAGAGTTTGAAGGTTATACTGAGGTTATGTAAGTCCTATGCTGAAAAGAAAGAAACTTTGGCAGTGTGAAGTTTAAAGGCTATACGATTTGCGTAATTTGAATACTTGAGATGTTTGAGGAGAGATTTGAAGTTTGAAGAGCTCTACTGTAGTCCTAAGAGTTTCTATATGGTTGATAGATTCCTCTCTGTGGTTGCTAGGGTGTATCTATATGGATGGATGTACATGCACACATTGGGCCCTATTTTAACGATCTAAGCGCATTGTCTAAAGCGCACAGCGGAACGTCTAAATGGGCGTGTCCGAATCCACTTTTGCTAATTTAACGACGGGAAAAATGTTTTTTGCGCCGAGCGCATGGTCGAAAAGGGTTGGTCCTATTGTAATGGGAGTATTTTGGGCGTAACGTGCAGTAAACCAATGAGAGACTCAGCTCTCATCCCCTTTAAAAGCAAGTTGCGCTGGCGCTATGTCTAATCCCTATTTAGATAACGGACTTTAAACTGAAAAACTAAGCGGAGGAAGAAGATCCGTTAAATAATTGTGTTGTTTTTCACTTGTATTGAAATTGTTATTTTTTTATTAAAACCTTTAAAACCCGTTTTCTTTTAGTCATGGAAGTAAAAAGCAGGCTTGTAATTGCTTTAAATGTATGGCTATCCAATATCATCAAAAAATAATTTACAAGTATGTAAGATAAGGTTTGTACTCTAAAAATACTTTATTTGTAACAAACATGAGATAAAGAATTTACAAACGGCTCCCCTCACGTTTCAGCACTTTGGACAGCGGTTTTTTTTAGCAAAGAGTTTTTTAAGCATTACTTAAAAATGTTTCTCATCTCACCATATCCACAGTTACAGAGTCATCATATACAATAAATCCGTGAGGTAGCATTAAAATTTTTTTTAAAAACAGACGCATTTGTTCAAAGCAAAGCATTTATTTACTTACCAGGCTGCATAAGCAGCTCTTTGCGCCTTCTAACGTCTCATAATTAGTCCTCATTTATGTCCAAGAGACTCTTTATAATCTTTTATATTCAATCCTTTAATCTTTCATATTTAAATGCATTTTTGTGTTGCTGCGCATTCATGTACCTTGTGATAAGCAAACCCGCGTTGTCCTCCCGTGTATAGGCGCATTTTACTAATGCGCTCTTTAAATAACATAAAACACATTGCGCCATTGACTTTAGACTTTAGACCAGGTTTTTGTTGGTCAATGGCGTAGTCTATTTTAGTTGCCTCAAAATAGCAACACGCCAACAATGCGCCTGAACACACCTCGTTTTCAGACCAGAACGCCCATGGGCGCAAAAGGGGGCGCAAATGCATTTGCTATTTAAACAACGCGGCGCTAAACGGGAAAATTAGGGTGGAAACTAGCGAAAGACACTTGCGTCGCGCATTGCGCTGCATTGCGCCGGGTGTAAGATAGAGCCCATTGTCTTGTGTTCTGACATTTGTCTAATTGATAAAACAACACAAAATCATTCACATGACAACATCAAGACATAAAATCACAGCTTTATAGCAGCACGCACAACCTAAATTGGATGGGGATCTGTTACCTGACAAAAGACGTCATGTTTATAGAGCCCCGTGCATACTGATGCATGCAAATGTAACTGTGGCATGCCTATTATAATGGCTTCATAAATAAGTATGCATGCATGGGTGTGCGTTGTCACCTGGGAGTCAGCATAAGGAGGGGTAAGAATAATTAAGATACATTATTCATCTCATTGACTGAACTGTAATCAAGCCATCGTGCTCCATTAGATTCCCATTGCCGTTCTGACGCTCCTGCAGTGGTTTTGTTTGATTACACAGTATTATGCAAGTCAAACATGCTCACAACTTTAATAGCTGTGCTAGTCTGACTGTTTCGTAACTCTCACAGCATTAATATTGCAGGGAAATCACTTCCTTTTCACTGTCTCCACCCCTCCCTCATTCTCTCTCACACATTTTCTCTTTATCTAGGGCATCATACAGTACTGTATGTAGTTGTTAGGGCATTGCTAGGACATTCTTGGTGTCAAGGGTGGAGGGTCAAGGTCTCTGGGTGATTGCTAAGCCAGTAGATTGCTTTGGTGTTTCGGGTTATTGCTAGTAATAGTTAAGTTGTAATGGTGTGAAGAATAAAAAAAAGAAAGTTGTTGCTTTGACATTGATTAGCTTTTGTACTGCAGGTGTCAGGGGGAGTTCTTATTAGCGTGTTTCAGGTGATTGCTAGAGCATTGCTAGTAAAAATAAATAATTAAATAACAGATTTAATCCTAGAGAGATCTGAGAATTAAGCACACTATTAAAAATGGATTAGCATGGATTAATCATTCAAATCCCAAAAGAAATACTGTGATAATGCAGAGGTGGGTAGAGTACCCAAAATCTAGACTCAAGTAAAAGTAGTCACAATGCAGCTTCTTTGACTCATTCCCCGCAAACCATTCTTTGAAAAGTTGCCCCAACAGCATTTTTTTGGGATTTTCACAAAAGTTTCACAAAATGCCTTCCAGGAAAAATATATAAACCTTCTTCAAAAAATATATAAACATACAAATATATCAAATGAAAGAACAGACCATTTGCTTTCAAATAAACAAACAAAACGGGAAAAAAGTTTCATCCTATCTTTATTTTATCTTTGCTTATACACTCTTAAATATGGGTATTTTTCCTAAAAAATAATAATTTTTTATAAGTTTTTTGCAAAAAACTGAAATTATAGCATTTTTGTCAAGGAATTTTGTTAGAGATCAGATTCAGAACGATTATCAAAACATACACAGAGTTTTAAATTAGTAAAAAAAAACTTTGCTTCAGTTTTTTTATAAATTGGGTAAGTGCTAGTGGATAATCACGGTATTACTGTACATATTAACATTAAAACCTCATCAGGAACTTGTTTTTTATGCAAATGTTTTCTCTTAATTGACGAGATAACTTATCAATGGCGGGGAAAGAGTTAACGTCTCATGAGAGTTTCGAACAAGCCATATAAACTTTTTTTTTAAATATATATTTTCATTAATTATTACCATTTGACAGTAGCGGAGTAATGTCACCGAATGTAGCAACGTTTTTCTCACTAGAAATGTACCCATCCTTAAATATACTCTAAAAAGTACTAGTAACCCCCAAAAATTTACTCAAGTAAATGTAATTTCATACGACCCACCTCTGCAAAAATGCTGCAATTTTTCCTTTCTTTACAAACATTTTTTTAATGATCGTTCTTTCTTTTTATCTCTTTCATTTAAAAAAAAAAAGATCCCAGCCAGCGCCAGCATTTTTCATGATTTTCACAAAAGTTTAATGCTTTCCAGAAAATTTTATTCTTTAAATATATAAACATACACTCTCAGAAATAAAGGTACAAAACTGTACCTTATCTGTCACTGGGGCTGTACCCTAAGTTTCCGTTTGGTACCTTTACCGGAATACAAAACAGAATACAATTTTGGGTAGATTACCATACCTTAAGGACCTACATTGTTAGAAAAAAGTCAAAATATGTACCCTAGCTGTCAGTGGGGCAGCACCCTTTAAAAAGGTAATTGTATGGACCATGAGGTACAGATATGTAAACATTTAGTACCAATATGTACCTTTGAGGTACTAATATGTATTTTTGAGGTACTAATGAGCTCTCTGTGGTCCCAGCATGTACTTCTGAGGTACTAAAATGAAATCCTTAGGTGCAAAGCTGTACTTTTTGAAAGGGTACAGCCCCAGTGACAGAAAAGGTACAGTTTTGGACCTTTATTTCTGAGAGTGTACAATATATCAAATGAAAGAACAAACCCTGTGCCTTCAATCAACAACAACACAAAAACGTTTCTTCCTATCTTCATTAGTTCCGTTTTATCACCTCTCAAATATGGGTAGGTTTCTTTAAAAATTCCCAATTTTGAGTAAAAAGCTGAGATAATTAAATTTTTGTGAAGAACTTTTGTTAGAATTCAGATTCAGGGCGATCTTTAAAACATACACAGAGTTCTTTCTCTTTCATGTGAGGCGTTACTTCCAGGTTGTATAATGGTGGATAATAGCGGTATTGTGGAAAGCCGGAAATTCTTGTCATTGGGAGGGAAGTGTTTTCTCTTAATTGACAAGTTATCTCGTCAATGGCGGGGAAAGAGTTAAGTCTACCACTAATTAAGTCCATATTCCATCCATATCTTTCTTCTACACTTGCATAATTGTGAGGGTGTGTGACGCTCATTTCCAGTGGGATCAAGTGAAACACTTTGCCGTATGCAGGAAATGGAAGAAAACAACAAAAAACAGTAATGAGGTTGTGAGAGCTAAAAGCTTTCAAGCAGCAATCTGGTGCTTCATTGTGGGCTTTTTTACACAAGAGGAGTCAAGAGTGTATTGTTAGGTTTGATAGCCTGTTTGACAGAGTGTACACTTGTCTAACCCATCACACAGCAAGAGAAAAACAGTTCCCCATAGATGGGAGAACTGAGGCTGGGTTGTTTTTTACAAGCTCAAAGTATCCTTGCATTGTATAGCACAGTGGTTCCCAAAACAGGAACAGGATTGCGAAACACTGTACTATTGCAATGCAATGCACATTTTGGATGTCCAATTATACAACAAAAATTAAATGCTTTATTGTCTTTCTCTTTACAGCCTTGCAATTACAGCTGCTATCAGATGAATGAGAACATACTAAAATTATGAATATTCCTTTCAATATTATTTAATATTATTTTTATATAAGAAATTAATAAAACATGAATCGTATTGAATCTCTTTTATTTATCCAGTATTTAATCAAAAAGGTAGCCCAAAGTGGTGTCGAGCAGAACACATGCAACAGACTGGTCCTGCTTGACCAATCAGAGCAGGAAGGAGTTGGAATTCATAGATCAACCATGAAAAAGGATTCAAATACACTTAAAGATTTCTAAAAAAGGCCATGATCCCTTTAAAAGTAAGTTAAACAATTTCTACTTGATTTTATAAGTTATGTCAACTTTTCACAAACCAAATCTTAAAATAATAGGTAATTGAATTGCAAAACCAAGTTGTTTTAACTTCATGCTGCCTATTTTTACCGTACTGGGATGGAAGCAAAAGACAGGGAGATGCTCAGAAAAACATTTGCTACAACACCATTTATTTTTAATGAGAGTGGGGAAACAGCCATGGAATTTATAGATGCTGTAACACTGGAAAAAAAACCTTCCTCAACCTTGCATGTTCATTTTATAAACATTTTGGCTAATTTGATCATTTTTTAGCTACCAATAAAAACACTGCACTGACACACTTAAATACATTCGGCAGAATCGCCCAACACAATGGCTGGGTTTGTAATGGTCAGATTATTTTATTGTTAAAAACAAGAGCTACAAATTCTGCTATGGCACTGGCATACATGGGCATGTCTTATAAAAGCAAAAATTAAATTTGAATGCTTTTCAGTGAGCGCATAAAGGACCAGTTGCGGCTTTTGCATGTGATGTTCAAAAGAGGATGAAAAATATGACCCATTAGTCGGTGAAAGTTCCCGGGTGCAATACACAGACCAAAAGGCATTTTGAAAAAGCCCAAATGGTCTACTAAATATTTCAAGAGTCTGTCTCAGCTACGGGCTCTTGATTGTACTCACTTGCCGACTGAACCGCATGGAACCAGAGGACACTCATCAGTGAAATCTGATTTGTGGTCTGGACACAAGACATTTAAAAGAGTTAAAAGAAATCCCAAAGGATTTGATCCTTGATCCAGACTAATTTATACAGTAGGTGGCTTAACATCATTCAGACCACTGTACTATTTTAAAGAGGTCATATTATGAGATTTTTTTATGTAAAATAAGTCTTTGGTGTCTCCAGAGTGTGTATGTGAAGTTTTAGCTCACAATATCCCACAGGAAATTCATTATATCATGTTAAAATTGCCACTTTGTAGGTGCGAGCAAAAATGTGCCGTTTTCGGGTGTTTCCTTAAAAATGCAAACACTGATCGCCATAAATGGTGGCTTGTTAAAATTAAAACTCAATTGTGGGACTGGGGACCCTTAAACATGGATAAAGTCATGCTTAATGAGCCATTTAAACAAAAATGTTTTTACAAGCAATGTTTCTAGAAAATGAAAGTTTCCCAATCCACACCTTATTTTAGAGACAAGCACAATGAACGCATTGCGGTTTTCCATTCATTTTTCCAGATCTTTTTATTCAACATGACTTTCTATTCACTTTATCAAAAGAGTTGCCCAAACACTGGCTGCTAGTGAGCATCATTTATAAGCATGGTGAGCGTCACAGTTTTCACAGACATATTTAATCATACTCGTGCCACGCTCATCGGATGAAAATCATGTAGTTTCTCAGCAATATTGCAATATTACTCACAATAAGAATGCCAAGAGTTATTCATCACCGTGGCCTCTCTTACTTGAAGGCACAAGTACTCAGTTATAGCTCTGTACTTTATTCAAAAAGAGCTGGAATCGAACAAATTACAGCTTGCAGCAACTATAAGCTTTAGGATATGATGCGTGAGAAAGCAGAAAGAGTAAAAACAAATTAAAGTAAATCTGTGTGTTGGAGAAGTGAACGTCAGACAGAAATAAACTTAAGTTCCTCAGGGATCCGAGTAGGTGGTGTGACTAACCAGGAAACAAACAAAAAACTTTTCTATAGTAAGATTTTCTTATATTTATACAATCAATATTCCAAAATATCTCTCAACAGATAAGATAAAATAATACAAAATAATTGATAGCATTTATTAATAGACTTTTAAAATCAAAAGTGTATTAATGCAGTATGATCTAAAATGAATAAGCAGTTGTATCAGTACTGTATTAACATTAATAAAAAATGAATAAATCCTGTAAAAAGAGACCTTATTTTGTTAATCGTTTTAGGATTTCAGTGTTTTTATTTTAAATTTTATGCTAATTTTTATAAGATGTAATATAAGTCTCAGGTGTGACCAGAATGTGTCTGTGAAGTTTCAGCTCAAAATCATTTATTCATTTATATCATTTATTATAGCATGTCCAAAATGCCCCTATTTGGGTGGAAGCAAAAAAGCATTTTATGTCTGTACCTTTAAATGCAAATAAGCTACAGCTCCTCAACTCCCTTACTAACAGACAATGAGCGCTTTTGGTAAAAATAGATCTGATTCCTGTAAATACACTCTGATACAATAGCATATTTAACCGCATTAGTGCATTACACTAGCATATTTAGCCACATTACAGTGTTTTTGGGTAAAATTAACTAGTCAGTGTCATGGGTGGGGCTTTGTTAGTGTGATGTCACATTAATAGGAGAATCAAAGTGCCATGTCTAATGAGACTGCTTTAGTTTAATGGGATTAAAAAAGGAGTGGGTTTATTTTTTTCGTTGTAGGATTGTTGTGATCACACACTGCCAACACAAATTTATGTCCAAACAACTTTGTTAAAATGGATTTAACATAATATGTCCACTTTAAATATTTGCTTGCTATTTGGTTTCATTTCATTACCACTAATAAAAAACTTTGTAGTATTGTCAGAAATATGAAGTTGTGTGTACAAGCAATGAACAGTGACATCCTTTTTTTCGAACTACTAAACTTTTAATTGTGTGTTCCTTACTTGGCAAGAGATGTCACATTTTCCAAAAAACGAGAAAATGTTTACTTACCATCTGCATCTGACACCCAAAGTTCCCACATTATGTCCTTTGTTAATTTAATCACATTGAAAAGTTTAAGGGTCATAGAGCAGTTCGTGTTTGTCCACTTCCACAAGTATTGCGAAAAACATTACTGTACTCAAAAACAAGAGTGAGGTAAGTTCTTAAGTTACCAGTTTATTAACTATTTCCCCGCCATTGACAACTTATCTCGTCAATTAAGAGAAAACATTTCCCTACCAATGAAGCTTCCCTGACATGCCTTTACGGTAATCTGTAATCCGCTATTATCCACTAGATAACCAAATTTACTGAATTTAATTAATTTTAAACTCTGTGTATGTTTTGATAATCATCTAAATCTAATCTCTAACAAAATTCCTTAACAAAAATGCAATTATTTCAGCTTTTTGCTCAAACCTTTTTGAATAAACCTACCCATATTTAAGAGGTTATAAATAGAGAACAAATGAAGATAGGATAAAACGTTTTTTTTTTTCACGTTTTGTTTGTTTGTTTATTGTTTGTTTGAAAGCAGAGGGTCTGTTCTTTCATTTGATATATATGTATGTTTATATATTTATAGAAGAAAATTTCCTGGAAGGCATTTTGTTAACTTTTGTGAAAATCATAAAAAATGCTGGCAGCAACTTTTCAAAATAAAGGCTGGTCTCTCTAGGTCGTCCTCAGACGAGCCTTCTATCGTTGCCTCCAGTCATCCCGATTCTCCATGCATCTGGCCAGTTCGTTGGTGCTCTGGGCTCCTGCATCCCTCTTGAGTATGTCAACGTATGTTATCGTGGGACGTCCTCTTGACCGATGGCCATGTGTTGGTTCCCATAGTACCAGCTTGCTGGCTGCCTTCGGCAATGTCCTGCAAGTCTCATTCTCGCTCACTCTTGGTACTCCCTCATACAGGATGTTGTTGGTTACATGCGCACTCTTGCTGATGTTAAGCACTGCATGCAGCATCCTGGTGTAGCACCAGTCCAGGGACTTCTCTAAGGTTGGATTCAGGGTCCAGCATTCACTGCCATAGAGGAGAACGGACTCTACCGTCGCGTAGAAGAGGCTGAGTTTGATTTGGCTGGAAAGGTTGGAGTTCCATACAATTCAATTCAATTCAATTTAATTTATATAGCGCTTTTCACAAAAGTCAATTGTTTCAAAGCAGCTTTACATAAATAGAAGCAGTGAAAAGCACAGAAAACGACAGATAGCACAACAAAATACATGATAGCATAAGCAGTTAAATTTGCTGCGGCTATGACTCAATATTATAAGCGAACGTATTACTAATGTAACGTCTAGAAGAGGAAGCTAAGTAAAGCCCAAAAAGGCTGCCTCCCCGGGGTGAAAAACCCCCTAGGAGAAAAAAACCTGGGCTTTTATCAGAGGAAAAATAAGTCCTAGGAGGGAAAAACCCTTGGGAGAACGGATAAGGAGATTTAGCGGAGATTAAGCGGGTTCATACATTGCTCATGCCGTTCAGGGCCCTCGATGCAAGCCTTCCTCACTTTTAGATCTTGCTCAGTTGAGTTGACCCATGCGCCCAGGTATTTGAAGTCCTTAACTTCTTTCAGCACAGTGTCTCCTGCTGTTATCAGAGGTTGATGTTCTGGTGGAACGTTGTAGGTCAAGACCTCAGTTTTCTTTGCATTTACCCTAAGGCCAACCTTGGCGCACTCTAGCTCTACCCTGTGTAGTAGTTCCTGTGCTTGTTACATGTTGTCGGAGAAAAGACTGATGTCATCCGCATAGTCAAGGTCTGTCAAGACTACAACCGGGTGTCGATTTGACTTTCTTGGTGTCAGCGTGAAGCCAAGTTCCTGCTCTCGCCCACTGATTGCCTTCTTGAGCGCATAATCAAGGACTATGATAAAGAGGAAGGGGGCTAGTGTATCTCCTTGCATAACTCCAGCCAGGATGTCAAACTCCTCGCTGTTGCCATCTGGGGTCACCACCCTGGCCCTTGTTCCTGAATATATGTACTTTATTGCCCGGAGTAGGTTCGGAGGAATTCTGTATGCTTTCAGGATCTTCATCATCGTACCTCGTGAATTGAATCAAATGCCTTTTTGAAGTCTATGAAACAAAGGACTGCAGACAGGTTGTCCTTCCTCACCTCCTCTATCAATCTCCTAAGTGCCAAGATCTGGGCTGTAGCAGTTCGCCCTCCTCGAAAGCCGTTCTGATTTGCTCTCAGGTGAGGGTCGATTGCTTGCCGGACCCTGTTTAAAATCATGCGGTTGTAGATTTTCGCAATACTGCATGTCAGGCTGATGCCTCGGTAGTTGTCCGGCTTCGAGAGGTCTCCGGATTTGGGCACTGGCACGATGTTTGATAGAGACCACATATCAAGCAACCGATTGTGCAGCAGAGTATGATTACAGAACTCTAGAACGATGTCATCAAAAACACAGTTCTTCAGCACCTCTGGAGGTATGCCATGCAGACCAGCACTTTTTCCCACTCTTACTGTGGCTTTTGCCCTGACGAGCTCACCGAATGTGAAGGGACCATCGTTGATGTTCAGGTTTGGGAGGTCTGATGGTATTTCCTCTTCCTCAGCTGCGTCTGCTGTTTCCCCCAGCAGCCTTTTGAAGTGGTTTGACCAGGTCATCACCCTCTCCTCCGGGCTGTGTCCCTTCACCTGTCCCTCCTTGGTCCTCTTCCGCCCTGTCATTTCATTAATGACCCTCCAGGCCTCCCCATACTGCTGTTCCCCTTGCGCTGCCTGCACCCGCCACACTCTTTCCATCAGTTCCTCCCCTTTGATGGCATCATAGGTTCTGAAAAGAAACGGTTTAGCTTCGTTCAGCTCGCTGCGCCTCTCCGCAGTTGGTTCCCGCTCAAAGTTGAGGAGGGCTACCTCCATCATCCCACATGCTGCTTTGACCTCTGGATGTTTTGATCGCAGGGAGGTTCTGACTTTCTCCATCTTAGGCACGCACAGTCTGGTCGCCTCCTTGTTCGCAGTGACAAATCTCCTGTATTCGCCGCTTGCCTCCGCTCCCCCGTCCAGTTGCTGGAATCGTCTCCTCACCTCCTCTGTGTATCTGGTTAGAAGGCCAGGGTCACTTGAGAAAGCTTTCCAGTTATACCGGATTCTGGGACTTGGTTTGGGGACCCTGAGGCTCAGGCGAACTCTCATTGAGACCATGCGGTGGTCTGAGCCCACAGAACTAAAGGTGCTGTATGGCTTAGCATTCATGATGGAGTTCCTCCACTTCTTCCTCACTAGGATGTAATCTAGCTGCCTTAGCGTACCTGAGACTCGATCTCGGAATGTCCACCTCTTTCCAGTTTTCTTCCGGAAGATGGTATTTGCCGCCAGTAACTCGTGCTCCATGAGGAAGGCAGTGATGTAGGTGCCGTTGCGGTTGGTAGAGTCGTGGTAGGGGAAGGGTACGTCCTCTGGTCCAAGCCTCGCATTGAAGTCACCAGGAAGTTATGTGTTGGGACGCCGCGGACCGCTCTTGCAAGGTCATCAAAGAACTTCTCCACCTCGTCAGATGGCACCACGTTGGTGGGTGAGTACACAACTATGACTGTTGTTACTGGATTACCCGAGAACTCTGCGCACATAATCCTGTCGGTGTGGTGGTAAACCCTTACGAGCCCGTGGGCCCAGCATTAACCCTACACCACCTATAGCGGCTTGGGCATCGTTCCTCCATGCTGATGCAGAAATAAACGTGGATCTCTCCACTCTGCAGTACAGTATCAGGTCATCAGTGTGCACTCTCCTATGTTCTTGGACCCCCAGAATCTCCACTCCCCATTCCTCTGCACAATGTGCAAGTTCTATCAACCTCTCTTCTTCTCTCGCTGTGCATGCGTTGAAGGTTCCCATAACAACTGGTTTCCGACAGCGCATGATTGCATTGGACGGGGTGATGTTGTCGGACAGGACCCACCCTGGGACAATCCCAGGGTTTAAGGTCCGGATGTCATGGTGTCCTCCATGAGGAGGACCAGCACCACCGTCCGCCGTGATGTTCCTACGGACTCCCGCCACTGGAAGTATAGGATTTGGAATGTCTTTGTGCTCCATGGTTGGCTTTACTATGCTGATAGTGGACTGTGGGGCGCAACTCCTCACAGTCCCGATTTTTATTCAGAGTGACCTTCTCTTAGACAAGTTGCCATCCAAGGCTATGAGCCCCATCTGCCCATGCTATTTGACCCCTAGCTGGGGCAGTGGTTGACAGACGCCAGGGCGTGTCCACACACCGGTGGGCTTGCACGTCATGCCTCTGGGGCCCACTGCTGCTCCGAGATCCCTTGCAGATTAGCCTGGGGCCTCGCGGCACCCAGTATCCGTGTGTGGCCACTTTGAGGCACTGCAGGAGTCTTGGTGGTAGAGAGGCTACGTACTGGCAGGAGGAGGCTTACACACTCGGCTCCTCTTTTTCACCTCCATGGGGGGGCTAGCCGGTGGCAGTAGCTGAAAGCATAGAGTAGCAAGCAGGAGCAACATGCAGCACACACCATGCAACATGCACTGACTACAAGTACTACTACACAACTACTGCACGTGACGCATCACACACACCCTGTGCAAGCACACACACACAATGAGTTAAATGAGTTGGGAAATGAGTTAAACTCTTTTTATTCACATAGCATTAAAATTTGTAAGAAAAACTTGTAAACATAAAAACAAACCTGTAAACATAACAGATTAAGTATATTTTCAACTGCAAAAATTTACAAATTTTAGATTTCATAGACTGTATAATTTGCCAACATTTTTATTTTGGCCAGGAAAAAATATATATTTGGCCCTATGCATTGTAAAATTAGGAATGTATTTGTTGTCCCTGAAATACATTTTGAAATATACATTACTGTGTATGTTAATATACAGAGGTTTAAACTCAAAAATATATTTAAGCTATACTTTCTGCAAAATGTATTTACCTTATAATTCAAACATATCTTTGCCAATAGAAATATATATTTTTGCTGTATATGGGTTGTAACAAAGCTGTTGTAAATATAGACAAAGCTGAAAAGCTCTACAATCTACAGTACTATTACTGCATCTTTTGCAAACAATGTGCACATACAGTAGATCATGCTCTTATATTTTTCTCTTTCATTCAGTGTTGGAGGTTTTTATTTTATCTTTATTCCCAGATTGCCTGTGGTTGTGATATAAACAGCTGTGATTTTCTATATAATTCTCAGTGGGTCATGTGAGGTGGAGGTTTGTGTGACAGAATTTAATCACAGGAGCACAGACATGTGAGAGAGCAAAACGTTGGTGTCATCTGTGTCTCCCCAGTCTCCCTGTCATGCACACATCAGGTTAAAGCACAGATGGATTTGACAGGCCGGAGATTAATTTCTAAATAGCAAGCACAGATGTTGCTTTATGAATGGTGGTCAGTGATACAGTACCTGCACACTTCTCTCTCACACAGCATCACCAGTGTCTGACCTCATTCTTTCATTATTAAATGTTACACATGGGATCAGAGTGTATTCTGCCCCTTTTCGCTTCTGATATTCTGTTTAAATGTTTTGTTATATATGTACAATATATATATATTAGTAGCAATCAGAGGATGGGTACGTGGTGGTCATAAAGGGATGGACATGGTCAAAAACAATGCTCAGGTAGGCCGTGGCATTTAAACGATGCCCAATTGGCACAAAGAGGCCTAAAGTGTGCCAAGAAAACATCCCCCACCCCATTACACCACCAGCCTGCACAGTGGTAACAAGGCATGATGGATCCATGTTCTCATTCAGTTTATGCCAAATTCTGACTCTACCATCTGAATGTCTTCACAGAAATCGAGACTCATTGAGACTCCAGCCAACTTTGTAGGCTCTTTTTCCTATTTGTAGTGGAGATGAGTGGTACCCGGTGAGGTCTTCTGCTGTTGTAGCCCATCTACCTCAAGGTTGTCCGTGTTGTGGCTTCACAAATGCTTTGCTGCATACCTCGGTTGTAACGAGTGGTTATTTCAGTCAAAGTTGCTCTTCTATCAGCTTGAATCAGTCGTCCCATTCTCCTCTGACCTCTAGCATCAACAAGGCATTTTCGCCCACAGGACTGCCGCATACTGGATGTTTTTCCCTTTTCACACCATTCTTTGTAAGCCCTAGAAATGGTTGTGCGTGAAAATCCCAGTAACTGAGCAGATTGTAAAA
This sequence comes from Misgurnus mizolepis, assembly GCA_025389145.1. Lineage (NCBI taxonomy): Eukaryota > Metazoa > Chordata > Actinopteri > Cypriniformes > Cobitidae > Misgurnus > Misgurnus mizolepis. The sequence continues at coordinate 8,356,794 of JAIFKI010000008.1, read as the reverse complement.
TACTCGACCGGCCCGTCTGGCACCAGCAACCATGCCACGCTCAAAATTGCTTAAATCACCTTTCTTTCCTATCCTGACATTCAGTTTGGAGCTCAGGAGATTGTCTTGACTAGGATCACTTGCAGTCTGTTACTTGACTCCTGTCAGCATTTCATTGTGAGCAAATCTTTTAAACATGGTAAGGAGTGTCACATTTCCAGCTGACGTCAGAGATATTTAGGCCAATCACAACGTACAGATTGTCCTATTCAGAGACACAACGCTTGTCAGATCGATATATGGAGCTACAAAAATACGATTTGTGGAAATAATGTGTTTTTTAACCATAAACAATGCGAACACATTGTATTATACCAAATACACAAAATAACATGTTTTTTTTGCGCAATGAAATAGGTGCACTTTAACATGCAGTGTGATTTCATTGATGTTGTTTATTTGCAATAGGCAAAAGTCAGACTAACCAGCCTTTATAGACTTGAAAACCCAATTTGCTGAGATAAAGGAGAGTTAATTGCTTTCTGAAACTGAAGGCTGCTCATTCTGTTACTTTGTTTTTCAAAGCTTACAGAATTTGAAGGCCTACAGCTTTGAATGACAGGACGCACTCCTCAGAAATGCAATTTTTATTAAATGCATATAGGCTGTGTTTGTCTAATACATTTTTCATAATAAAATATAAAATTTTGCTGTGAGTGCAAACTCATTACTGGAATTCAGTTGCTTTAGATTTATTCCATGCCTAGATATTTTTTTCACATTTTTCTCATGCCATTCAGGAGACTTTTACAAATTAAAAATCCCAGCATTTATTTGTGGGTATGTCATTTAAAGGTTTGATGGTAATCATAATAAACAAACAGCAATGATCCTTAGCAAAATAGAGTGTTTGGGTTTTTGTTTAGCTTTTCAGAGGGCATGAATATAAAAACACTGCAAAAAAGAAAGACGCGTTATAAATAAAATGTATTATTATTATTATTATTATTATTATTATTATTGTCTTGTTTTCAGTAGAAATATCTAAAAATTCTTAAATCAAGATGTATTTTCTTGATGAGCAAAATGACCTAAGAAAATAATACTAGTTTTTAGACAAAAAATATAAAATTTAAGTGAATTTATGCTTAAAACAAGCAAAAATATCTGCCAATGGGGTGATAAAATTTTACTTGAATTAAGTGTTAAAGAAAAACGAAATCTTATTTCACAATTTTTTTTTCTCACCCCATTGGCAGATAATTTTGCTTGTTTTAAGGACAATTTCACTTAAATTGTATATTATTTGTCTTAAAACTAGACTTATTTACTTGGGTCGTTTCGCTAAGAATTTTTAGATATTTCTATTGAAAACAAGACAAAAATACTAAGTAAGAAAGTCATTTTTTGCAGTGTACACCAGTATAAAGAACCCTTTTTTATCAATCCTTAAAGTCGAAATGAAATTGAAATGAAAAACTGTAATTTGTTGTGGAATATTTGTGGTATTTATTACAAATGACTTATCAGTGAGCTTCATTATTCTTAAAAAAAAAAATTAATGTGGCCTCATAATCTATAATCAAAAACGCAAATCTCCTACCCAAAACGATCAGCAACATGACCCAACTTCCAATGATCCAATCGGTTCTCAGTGGACGAATTCAAGTCCAGCCCTATACTTTTCATTTCAGAAGCCGTTTTACTCAGATACTCAGGGAAAATAAGACAATCACTACATACGTTTCATGGCGACTTTAAACAGTCCCTTTCTGTTATTGTCAGGACTCTGCCTTGAGGTCTTGTTATATTTGTCTTTTGTCATGGTGGCAGAGTTCTGGCAGTCCCTGGTCTTGTGTGGAGGTTCATGCCCTGTTTTTGTGTTTGGCATGTGCCTCCGGTGTCTTGTCCTGTGACCCCGCCCCCCTTGTTCGCATGCTTATTGTTAATTAGTATTTATTCCCATCACCTGTTCCCCTTGTTTGGTTTATTCTATTTAATGTCAGTGTGTCTTTAGTTCTGTGCAGGATCATTGTGTTGTGTAGAGTCAAGGTCTCATGTTACATGTTCCAGTCAAGTCTTGTTATCTTGTAAAAGTTTAGTGTTTCATGTTTCATGTCGTGAACCCCCTCGTGGGTCTTTGTTTTGTTAAGTGTAGAAATAAAAGTGTTTTCTGTTTTCCCCCGACATCGTCTGCATTTGGGTTCATCTGTCCTGCAAATCCCCTCACAGTTATAGTATACTGGGATTTACAACACAAAGCAAAGCACAAACCAAAGTATTTTAAAAGTATTTTGGCACACTTCAAATGAAACGTTGTTGTTATTGAATGAAATACCAAAAAAATCTAAGAAAAATGCATTCTGTGTGAACCTTGAAGGAGCTGACTTTACATTCCCCCAAAATATTACTAACTATCCCAATTCATTTACTTTCTTTGTTATTTACAATATATTACATTATATTTACTGTTTCAAAATATAAATTGTTAAAAAAAGAGCATACCATGGCATTGTAAATGTATTTGGCAACTTCACTGGCAGTATTTAGTTCATGTTTACTTGATTGACGAACAATCAGCATCTGATTGATTAATAATCAGGATCATCTTTAAAGTGATTAGTGTGCTACTGTGTGTTTATGGCATAGCCTACTGTGATGTTCGTGTGTGTCTTAAAAGCCTTATTCCTTTAAAACAATAAAAAAGGTACCAGCATCATGCTTCAAACAAAAGTAAAAAACAATGACACTAATTCATTTGGGTGATTTTTTTTGTAGTTAAAAATGTGCAATGAATTATGTCGCAAAACAAATTCTTTATGTTAGCCATCATAAAATACATAATAAATAAATATGTCTATTTAAATATATAATACAATATTTTTATTTTACTTGCTTGAAGTTAAACTTGCTTATGTAAAAACATCAGTAGATTGCCTATGCATGATCAGCAGATCTTCAGTGGCTCCACTTCTCGTCTTTCCAGTTTGGCAGGCAGCATTGCCCGGAATCGTACATAAAATGAAATCATAAATAATGAATGAAGAATAGTGGAAATAAAATGAGGAATGTGCACATATAAATGTTAAATGTGACAGGATGATTGACAGTCAAGTTTATGGTGACAGGAAACATGTATGTGACAGAGGTCCCTGCAAATAAGATGCACTTTTATGACATTGCATAAAATCACATGCATGGCTGGGACACAAAACACACACAAAAAATTGCGACGAAACTTCATGCAGCTGTTTCTTATACAAAATTAGTTTATACTGACCATATGTGTTAATCTCCAGGTCCACTGAAGCTATAATAAAATTTAATTATGCTCAGATTCAGAAATGGTGACCGCCTCTTTGGACCTACAGGTTTCACAATAAACTGCCCTTAAATAATAAAATTAAATTAAATGATTAATAACATAAAATTTCCAAAAAGAGTAAATAACATTTTTAAATGAACTATTCCTATAAAAAATGTTAAACTACAGATCCAAATTTTACCTTAGAGACTGAATGACTGAATGTCCAGGATATACTGTATAGACTTTATACCCATTAAAAGAGCGGTCACAGCTTTCAGACTTCCTCCAGCCCAGAGGAAAACACATCATCCACAGCTATTCAGTAAACTCCATTCGACACTGGATGTATCTGTTCTCCCAAGAGTGCCGGTTGCAAGGTGTATTAACAATGAGATATTTGACAGTCCATCAGTGTTCAAATAGTGTGGGGGGGGGCTGGGGTGATCCCGGACCATATCAGAATTAAGGGAATCCCTCTATAGCAGGTTTAGATAGGAGACCCCCATAATCTTTAACATAATTCAAACACTGCAGTCCATGGAGAAGGTCCTGGAAACTTCAGTAATAGGAAATATGTTTGAGCTACAACAATTTCAGATTTTTGCCTAAAAAGACCAAAGAGGACACTATGAAAGCTTTGCTATTTTAAAGATACATGAGATAAGATGAATGAGGCTGAATTCAGTGTAACAGGAGAATAGGAATGTGGTGAAACACAACGTGAACCGCAGCAGGAGACGACGGGTTTAGAACTGAAAAGTTAATTGAACAAATGAGAGAGCTCCTTGGATCATGTCCATCTGCGGAGCGATTACAATGCTTTGAAATCTCCATGAAACATCATTAAGATCAAAAGGTCATTCAACATTATCATTATTGTTAGTAATCAGGATGTGTGGTTACATTTTCTTCAACTTTACAGTAATAATCATATTGTAGTTTTCTTAAAAGAGACCAAATTCCTTTACATTTAAATATTTTACCTTTCAATGCTTTAAATTTGCTTAGCTTCACATAAGAAACTGATGTTGTGGTCAACGAATAGTGAAAATGCTTTTAATGTGACAGGGCGGTGTCACAAGTGGTTCCTTGAAGTCTGAACAACAAACATGCAAAGAGTGTTACTGGGGTGTAATTATCCAATGAGAACTAAGAAACATGGATAAGTCTTCTCTTATACAAAAAAAAAGGGTTTTAACCAAGATACTCTGTATCGAAAAATTTTTAAGAAGCCTTTATAACAGTGGTTTCCAACCGTTTTCACTTCAAGGCCCAATAGTTGCCCACAACAATATTGCAGGCCCCCCACTCAGTCATTTTTCCCACATAAAGTAACTAGTATTTGGAATGACTAGACACATTTATATTCTCTATTAAAATGGCCAAAAAACAAGAAACATCTTGATGTTTGATTGTTTTAGCTTATTTAAATGCTTGTTTTGTCCAATGTTTTATAATTTTAAGTCACATTGAGGCCCCCTTGGAAATCTGCTGAAAAAAACAATGTATTTGTTATTCAATATGTTTGTTGATGAAGGCGGATGAAGGCTGTTTGGCAGAAAAAGATAATTCACCATCATCTGCATCTGAATAACAGAAAAACAATTTGATTTAAAAACATGAAGGGGTCTGAGTACTGAGACATGCGGGACACCAATGGGGAGGTGGTGTGGAGGAGGACCACTTACATTATATTTGAAATGAAATGAATGTGGAGTGTATAACAGACACATTTAGTTGACCATCTGTTCTTTACTTAAACTTTCTTTTTGAAAAAAAAAAAACACATTTGAAAAAGCAACACTCTTCAAACATAATCATTAAACATATTCTTTATTACCATTAAAATACCTGAAAAGGTTTTAAGAACAGCAATATTAATATACCTTAAACCATGGAGCTGCGTGTCATAGCTGCGTATGTATGGTTCTTTGTCTACAGCACATATTGAGTTTCTGCACGAGAGCGCCCTCTGGCTTTTGGATGTAGCTGCAATTTACCGTATTTCATTGGGAAGCATAGCAAGCATCATCGGCCGATTGATCGGAGCATCCCTATATTGTTTATTAAAAACATTTTCAGCATTATTTGGACTTTTTCTTAAACTAAACTTACTAAATCCAGTAGTGGTGCATGGTGCACCCTCACTTAGCAGTTCTATATGTTAACAGTTCAAACGTCTATCAGATGCCAAAGAATCAATCGTTTTTGTATTTGTGATATTTGATACCTAAATGTTAGTAAATGCTATGATTTGATTTATAGTCATATTGTTACAGATGTTCATTTCAAGTCACGGCTCAATTAATTGTTACATTGATCAAAGGCTCTATAAATAATGAAGTGTGGAGGTTTGTCTTTAGTGATTCAGTGCTTGTGGTTGGGTGGAGGTTAAACGTACACGATGCTAAGGAAGGTAGGCAGCATTATCCCAGGAGACTCATGGGGTGTAGGAGCCGACTACTGGCATTCGTGCTGACTTCTTTACAGGCTGTGGGTGTGCAGATACCAGTAAAGCGTCCTTCATAGCGATTGACTGTGGGTGCTGCTGAGACCCTTGGAAGTAAGACACAGCTTTTGGAAAGTCTAAATTTAAGTCAAGTAAAAGCAGCACTTTTTCAAGACACGAATGGACTAAAACCGACACCAAATTGGTCCAAATATGCAATTTTTCAAATCTAATGAATCTATATGACAACACTCTTCAGAAAAACAGTCAGCACACTTAATTCAAAATGAATCAACTGAAGAATGGAGCTTTATAATGAAAGCAAAGATTAAATGTCCCTTCTCCTAAAACCCCTTAATTTGTTTTTTACCTCTGTGTTTATGCAATCACACCACAAACACCCACCGAATGGTTGACTTCACAGCACCTTTCATACTTTCTCCAGAGGCGGTGGAACATTTGCATTAAGCATGACCGCAGGATGAACTTAACTGCGTAGTAAGGGCCATAAAACTGAGGCTTGTCAAACGGTCAGTAAAATATAGAAATCCACACAGTTCACGGACAGATGAAATTGACTATTATCAAGGCATTTATTGTTTCCTTAGACCCATCCACTGAAAGATGGTAAATATCCATAAAACCAGCACCAAGTTTCTTTCTTTTTACTTTCCCTAAATCAATCAGCAATTTTAACCAATAGGGTAAAAAAAGTATCAATCCGTATTGGATATGTAAAGTAGAGTTTAAAATCTTGATTGTTTTTACAGCTTTCTTTTCTCCATATCTTCACTTTGATACTTCGATAAACATTTATTCGTCCCCTGAATTGTGTTGGATCTCAGCGCGAGTTATTTTGCTCAAAAGGCAGCGTATTTGAAAGATTTTTGGAAATCCACAGTCTTTGATATAACTCTGCCGTCTCCCAGCATTCTCTGCTGTGCACCCAGACGCATAATCTTTTATTCATCTCTGCTTCTGCTTCTCCAATCATCTCGAACCCCCAAGTCAAAACAAAATAAACAAACAAGCCCAATTCTGTGAGCAGTCACCTCTACAACCCTCAGAGGAAAATGTACGGGATTGCCTCGCTGTCAGAATATAGCTCCGCCTCTTCTCCTAAAAACTTTTGAGAAAGTTCTGTGAGGTTACGTGAGGAGTGAACATCTCTGTAGATCAATGGACCTTATTATATATAATATTATATAATATATTTATAAAGACTTGCCCATGCTGCTTTTGTAACAGTTCTGATAGATTTTATGCTTTTTGCAACATGGACAGCTTGTTGCATTGCGTTTGTGTATTTAACTTGTTTGTACGTGTGTTCGTGTCTGGCTCTTTAACTTTTTTAGAAAGCAATTCAGTGCTAATATTTAAGTTTTCCTTTTCAGTGATATGGGACAGTTACAAGCTCATACAGATTTAAAGATCACATGACACACACCACTTCTGCCTATCTCATGTTAATCTTGGTTACCCATGGGCGTCGGAAGAAAATGAAAAGTGGGTGGGTCCCCACATACCCCCCCCTCCCCGAAAAATACTTTTTCTGCAATAAATGACATTTTCATGTTTCCTTTTAATTAGCCTGAACATTTGCGTTTATTAAATTAAAGACAGTGGCCTATTGCGGTCGAAATTCTGGTAATAGCCCTTTAAATATTTTGCAAATAATGACAGATGTCATGTTTCATTTATCTTTCTCTGTGTCATTTTTTTTCTCTACTCTGCTGACAGTAGGGTACAATGTTTATTTTTTATTTTGAGGAAATAAAAGGTAAGAAAAACGAATGAAGGTAAACTGATACAACTTTTGTATACCTTTTTTATTTGTTATACCCAATCTCTCTTTCTCTCTCTTAGAGAAATATAAATGTGAGATTCTGGAAATGAGATCACTTTATTTTATGGTATCCGTCGGGACACAATGCGGTCATAAGAGTTTGAGCATGTGTACTTCTAAAACACTATCGATTAAACAGAGGTATGACTTTATGAATTATCTGCAAATGTACCTCGCAAATAATACCAATACGTGAAGACGTTCAATGCTGTGATATCGCAAATGAAAAGTAATTGGCTTCTGTAAAAAAACTTGAAAATTATCCAGCGATCGTGCCATAACCAAAATAAACTATTTTACAGCAGTAATAATATTTTAACAAGTAGCCTACACTTTTAACGTTTGAAAAAGGAACCACATTTAGTGCTGTGTTAATTATCATTAAAAGCAAAACGGGAGTCTCCGTGCCTCCGCGACAGATGCAATTCTTCTGGCATCTCTCCTCATCATCTCCTCCTTTTTTCTTCTGTCTTGAACTTGGGGCTCGACTACGACCTAAGGTTCGAGCTGCCTTTAAGAACAGCAAGCTAAGTTCGTTTACCGTTAATTATTAAGCCTAATGGGCAGGCAAACTCGTGAAACAATGAAAGTAAAATAATCCGCTATAACATGGTTTTACACGTCTATAGAAAATATACTATAAATAAAGCAGTTATTTATTTTCCTAATGAATGGTTGTTAGACATTTACTTCTGTTTAAAACGTTATTCATTTGGCAAAGGAGGTTTTTCAGCACTATGTTCGAACAGCAACCCAGCGTCCACTCACCCCCGCGAATTATGTTTAAAAGCTGAAACGGGTCTGCGGTGTAAAAAAAGCAAAGGTTAGGGATCCCTGCTCTAGTGGAATGGATTTGGACTAACAGCGCTTTGATAAGTGAACAGACAAATGCGCTAAATTAGAGAAAAAGTGGGTGGGTCCATTATCATTGGTCTTAAAAAGTGGGTGGGTCCTGTCCCACCCACCTGTAATGGTTCCGACGCCCATGTGGTTAACTATAGAGTATTTCATCCTTCATATGTCCAAAGAGTCTTTTGTGTTGAAAGATTTATACTGTAAAAGACAATATATGACATTATTACGCCAGAATAAGAGTATGGTTCCTAGCCATATCGGCCTAGAAAATAGCAACTTTTAATTTTCTGTCGGTCTTATGTAGAGTCAAGTTTTAAATAGGAAAAATATCAAAACTCTTTTGTTATTTTTTAGCACGATGCTAATGGTCTAATCAGATTCAATGGGTTATGCTAAGCTATGCTAAAAGTGGTACCGCCAGACCCGGAGATCGGCTGAATGGATTCCAAAATGTTAAAAATCAAATGTTTAACTCTAGGGGAGCTGGAAAATGAGCACATTTTTTTTTTAAAGTGGAGTGTCTCTTTAAGCGCAAGTTATTAACATGTTCGGGCATTCGACGTGCGTAACGTGATTTGAGCGAATCGCACACATTGAAAAATCTGAACGTTGGCAGATATTCACACCTCGTTAACCAATCAGGAGCTTGCTCTAGTGATATGATAACAACGTAGCGAGACAGAAATTTTATACAAAATGGAGGACAAAATCATTGTCGCTGTATGTGGACACCCAGAGCTGTACGACACATCTTCATACTTTTATTACAAAATTGAGACTACAACCTAGCTAAAGCCGTCAAATTAAGCATATTTGAATCTGAATTTCACGCACAAATTATGAAAATTTTGTGTACGAATGACGTGAATGCATATTAAGCGAGTTAACTCACAATATTCAAGCGTCCAACTACGTGCAAATAGCACAATTTATTTGCTTCATTCTTGTCTGGTATGAACGCACAGTCACACATAACACAGAATAGACCAGCGATGCATGCCAGCCCAGTTGCACCTGCACCCAAAAGATATCATAAACAAACCTGTCACCCTGCCTGTCTTCATTGTTCACTTTATTTTGGGCTTTTATCAGTTTAATTGATTGGAAACCTGGAGACGTGAATCTGAGAGAAACAGGAGACACGATTCAGATTTAAACTCATTTAGGTCTGGAAGAGCACCATGAGTTTGGCCAGTACAGTATGACACTAACTAATGCACTATTAAAATTATAAAAGTGGGGGAAAATCTGAAATTAGAAAAACACTCAAACATGTTTACCATCTTAAATATTTACACTTTACTTTTAAAAGTGAAGAATATGCAACAAATCTACAGTACCGCCTACAATACACATCATGACGTTCTTATATTGTGAATAGAAGGAAAACAGAATAAAGAAATACGAAAAGAAAAAAGTGATGAAAGGAAAGTTTAAATGTATGCCAACCTTAATTCACTTGCCAAAGTGCCGCCTTTGAAAGGAGACCACAATAGTGTCTGTAACTCGGTTGAGTTTAGGAAGTGCAAAGATCTTAGTGTGGGCATGCAGAAGGATTTGTTTATATTTTATGAATGCATTCATATACTGTACTGTACTTGGTATTCACAGCATGTACAAGGGAAACAAGTTCAATAGCTTTCAGCACAGCAGCAACATTTCAATGACATCTATACTGAGGAGTCAGCCAGGAGCTTTAAAAATATAACAAACGAATATAATTTGAACATAATTTCGTGTGAGAGGGTCAGTGAGGTCAGAAACATACCCAACACAGCATTCAAATGCAGAAGCAAATCCTGGAGCAAAAAACTGCATGTGTATGATTTTTTTTGTGGTTGTAAATAAAACTGTAACTCACCTGCAAGTCGCTGTGGCCCCTACCAAAATATGTTTTAGGTAGGAAGCATCCCAGATAGCATGCAAACCATTGAAACAATGTTAAAAACAGTTGATTTGTCAATGTTAACTGCATTGAATCAATATCAGGTTTGCACCCTCCATTAATATTGAAAAAATATTAAGATTTCAACAAATCACCATTATTGTGATCAGTGGTTGCTTTAGTTGGGTCCTTGACTCTTGTTTTTCACTAAGTTAAATCTTTCTTTTCTTTTATTTTGTGTTTGTGTGTGTTTATGTAGAAACACATCTGCGTTGGAAGAGAAAGATGTATTTCAAAGTTAAGTTGAAACTGATTGTGTTTTGTGAAGAAGTCAAGATTATATAAAATTAAGCTGCTTTACATGATGATGTTGATCCATTTTTGACATTTGTAATTGTTTTGGTTTGTAAATACACTGTGACAAGACAAGCAGAAAAATTGCTGACACATTTAGACATCATTACTCATCCTACAAATCACGTCAATGGTGACAATCATCAAACAAATTCATATAAAACGATCAACTGCAATGCATGCTGGGAGTTATAAATTAGTTTAGTACTACGATGATACCCAGCATGCATTGCAAAATGAAGCTTTCTTTTATTAATCGTCACAATTGATGAGATTCATAGACCGATTCATGATATCAGATATAGATTCAGTAGTTTAACTTTTTAAATGTGTTTTTGTAATCCTCAAAATAACAGACCTGACACGGTTTCCAACTAGTACTGTAAAATCTATTTTTTGCATAACTTTAACAGTAATCCATTAATATCATTTAGGTATATCTAATAGAATTAAACTACTTGATACCATCAGATCTTTGTTTTCTTTGCAATAGCAGATGTATTTTAAAACACTGCTTCAGCAGCCAAAGAAAACTTACCATTAAAACACAAGAGTAAAGGGCCCAACTAAAGCAAACACTGATCACGATAATGGTGATTTGTTGAAATTTCCATGTTTTTTCAATATAAATGGAGGGTGCAAACGTGATATTGATTCAATGGTATTAACATTGACAAATCAACGATTGTTAACATTGCTTCAATGGTTGCATGCTATCTGGGATGTTGACAGTTTAACGAATGTTAAACATGCTTTTTTCACCCTGTGGTTGGATAAAATATGAAGAAACCAAACTACTGGGTTTAAATTAACCAATGCTGAGTTGACCAGTTTGCATTAAAATGTAAGGAATGACATAAAGCGTATTTGGCGTGCTGTCCCAAGAGAGGGCTCCGAGCTCAGAATTTTAATGTAGGCCTACTCCTTCCTCTTTAAAGGGATAGTTCGGCCAAAATGATATTAAACCCATGATTTACTTATCCTTAAATCGTCTGAGATGCATATGTCCATCATTGAATGCAGAATGCAGAGGCGTCTAAGATGGCTGTGTTACTGAAAACTAGATATTTTTTTATAAAGTTTTAAATATGGATATTTCTATGACAAACCCTCAAAAAGGCCTTTGTTTATCCCCCTGAAGCCGTTTGGAATACTTTTGTAAAGGATGGATGCACATTTTTGTACTTGAAGAAGGTGGACACCCTATCCTTGCATTTTATAAACTGACAGATCTAGGACATTTTCTAAAATAACTGTTTATTTGAAAATGATGGACATATGCATCTCGGACAGCTTGAGGGCGAGTAAATCATGGGTTTTATATCATTTTTGGCTGAACTGGGATAAATGAACTAGCTGAGAGTTTGGTGATGGGGTAGAAGACGATGCTGCAAAAACTATCAAGGGACAGAGGTGAGGGACGGCTATTAATAGATACCTCTTTGCCCTGATTGGATTGTAATCCCGGTTGGATTACATGATCAAGCTCCTCCCAGACTTTTTTAAACCATAATTAAACTTTTTTATTTTATCCAATGGTTGGGTTTGTCCAGGCTGATCCTCATAAGGTTTTGTACATATTTTACGAGTTGGCTAATGCATATTAATTTGTACAAAGTTAATCATGCAAAACATTTTGTAAAATAAAAAAATATTTTTATATAAATTAGTTTATAATTTTATTCTCATAGTATGAATAAAGTTAAAAGGTATACTCCACTTTCATAAAAAAATCCTGATCCTGTCATCCAAAAAATACAGTTTTTTTTTGCGGAAAACATTCCATGATTTTTCTCCAAATAGTGGACTTTATTGGACCTCAATGGTTCCAATGCAGTTAAAATTGCAGTTTTAAAGCACCTTCAAAGAGCTCTTAATAATCCTAAACAAGGCATAATGGTCATAATGATAGTCATTTTCGAAAAAAAAGAACGAAAAATATATACTTTTAAATCACAACTTCTTGTCTATCACTAGCCGTAAAATGGCCAGTGTGACCTTATTTATTTCGTAATCATGTCTAAAGGTCACACATTATGTAAATGCACACTTGCGGACCACTTTAAACAATAAATGGACACAAAGACATTAATAAGTATCATTCCACATACAACACCTTTCTCCACATGAAAACACTGGAGTGGTAGTTTCGCATACATCATAGAGACTCACCAACAGATTTTATTTTTAACTTAATAAAATTGGGGATTTTAGCTTTAAAGGATTTTTTTTCAGTCAGTGAAAATGCATGAAATAGGTGCATAACCAGAAGCGGTTGTGTTGCTGTAATTGTGTTGTTCTTTTGCTGTGAGCGTGGGTCCGCTGTTCACCATCTGTCAGCAATGGTACTTCTCCAGGTACGGCCGTCCGTCTCCGTTCCAGGTGGTTTGTGGCAGAATAAGATGCCAAAAATATGATGCTAAATAATACAAACCTTTAACCAAGTCCAGATTGTACAGTCCCAACCGAGTTCGGCGTCTCTTCAACAGAAACAAGACATTCTGGACGAAATTGACCGAGCAGGATGGACTTTCTAAATACGCAAAATCCTTTATTCACGTGAACAGATTATAGAGAAAAATCACGTGCACAAATTATAACTAAATTACTCTTAAAACAAATACGGATGGTAAAAATAAATATGATTGTCTAAATACCAGGCCAGACGTGCGGCACAGATTCATTGTCAAGCCAAAGGGATTTAAATGAGTTCCTGGTTTCAACAAAAAGCTTTTCATATAAATATAATTGTAGATTTAGACAATATCAGTATGAATCAGCTCTAAACAAATGTGATAGAGTTTCACAAGGTCACCAGCGTTCGTTTATGTAGACATGATGAATTAGACAAGGCTGTCGGGTCTTTTAAAAGAGATCTGAACTCTGAAACTGACTCTCAAAGCTACTTGAGGTACTTAAACATTGATTTGTTTGTGAACTTTAGTTAAACAGAAGACATCTTCACTGAATTCTTAAGCCGTTTGACAGTCAGTGATGTATTTACTCTCTCACAGGGGCCAAAGATGAGCTTAAGAAGAGATGGTCTGGCCATAAAGGCGAGAGATGGGTTGACTTGTGGGCTCGCTGTCAAAACAAGATTTAGATACAAAAAACAGATTTAAAATTTTGAAGTTCAATGGGGCGTCCACTTATCCATCATACATTCACAGCAGTCTAACAGTGTTAATTGTGTCCACACCTCTAATGATACATTAATTGTGTCCTTATGACATTCTTGTACAGCTTGCTGTACTTCACTTCTCTTTTCACTTCATTCACCGCATGTAATTGTTGATTCTTTAAACTGTCTGAACTTGAGCAACTTGACCCCCACAAAGTTTCGTGGGACAGACACCACATTTTTTGGTCATTTTTCCGTGGCATTCTCACGGATCTCCGCATTTTTCCGTGGCCCTGATACGGACTGTCGTTTTCCTTGGCATTCTCACGGATTGGTTATTCAACTGCTTTTTCCTATTTCAAACCATTTTCGCTTCGGTTTAGATATACATGAAAGGACAAAACAGTTGAGTAACCAATCCGTGAGGATGCCACAGAAAAATGAGCAAAAAATTCTGTGACTATCCCACGGAAATTCGTGAGATCAGGCTGACTTGAGTTTACCGGCCTGACCTTACAGGAAATTTTAAATTTTTTCAGCCTGATTTCATGAGAATTCGTACATATTTTACGATTTGGCTTATTCGTATGAATTTGTACGAAGTAAATCATGCAAAAATTTACAATATTCCTAAGAATACAATAATGAAACCCCACCCCTAACCCCAACGTCAAAGGGGTCAGCAATTCGTTCAAAAATGTACGTACAAATTAATATGAAAGATAGCTTGGGTTTTTTACAAGTTGGCTCATTCGAATTGTACAAAAGCATTTGTTTATTATTAAAGTAACAATAATAATAATGAAACCCCACCCCTAACCCTAACGTCACACGGGGGTGAAAGCAAATCGTACAAAATGTATGAATGCGGTCGTACGAATTAACATGAAAGATAGCATTGGTATTTTACAAGTTGAATAATTTGAATTGTACAAAAGCGTTTGTTTATTATAAAAACAGTATCAATAATACTAATGAAACCCCACCTCTAACGTCACACGATAGCAAATCGTACAAAAATATACAAATGTGTTTTTACGAATTAATGTAAAAGATACCATTGATATTTTACAAGTTGGCTGATTCGAATCAGTCAAAAGCATTTGTTTATAATTAAAACAATAATAATAATGAAGCCACACCCCTAACGTCACAGGGTGAAAACAATTTGAACAAAAATGAGCGAATATGGTCTTACGAATTAATACGAAATAGCCACCTTGTAAAATATGTACAAATTGCCATGAGATAGCGTTGGTATTTTACTAAGTTGCTAATTTGAATCGTACAAAAGTGTTTATTTATAATTAAAACAACAATAATAATAAAACCCCAACATCACAGGGGTGAAAGCAAATCAAACAAAAACGTATGAATGTGGTTGTACACATTTACAGTAAACAAATTAGCCAGCTCATAAAATACATACACTGCAAAAAATGATGTGTTAATTTTTTACACATTGTGTGTCATGCCATTTAAGGGCTTATTTCATGTTAAAATAAATGAGAAGGACAACACAAGTTGTGTTAAAAACAGTGACGGGAGTAACGCGTTACAAAGTAATTCCGTTACTGTAATTCCACAAAGTCAAATATGGCAGAGGATGGAAGTTCACTTAACCAAATGACACAATAATGAAAATAAATAATATCAAGTGGGATGCCTTTGATAACTAGTTTATTCAAAATGTAAATTCATGCAGGATTTGAACAAGGTTTCTTTGCATTACATATTTTTAACCAGCATTCAACATATTAATAGTGATATACTGTGTATTGTTAAAATGTGCAATGTATCAAAATGCATTGAAGATCAATATGCATGAAATAGAAACGGGTAATAGTTTCATTGAGCTGGCAGGGATCACTGAGTCAGCTTGGTCCATTCCTCAGCATGCACACGCCAATGTGCTGTGTGACAAAAGATCCCCACAACTCAGCTGTCTGGTTTCATTAGGAACACTCATTAAAATCAACCTAACTAACTGACCTTTTAGTTTCATGATTAAATTTTGGTGGCCGCTGAGCTGACGGATTACGAATTAAAGGAAAACCCTAAATAATGCTTCTGCAGAGGCCTTTTGTCTGCACAGTTTGAATCCACTTGGTCTTTTAGAAGAAAAAGTCACTGCAAATAAATACAAAGCTGTTTTGAGTGATCACCTTTATCCTTAACTACAGTAAAAAAAGGTGCAATGCCCTTTCAAAAAATACATCTTTGTACATAAAAATGCATATTAGTACCTCAATGGTCTACATATCTGTACCTAAATGAGGTAATAAGGCATGAAGGGTCACAGAATGGTTTGTGGATACATTATTGATTAATGTTAAATGTGCTATATTAATATCAGTCTTCATGTGGATTAAACAAAATCAAAACCAAACAAATCTAGGTGAATGATGAAGAGATATGTAGGCCAGTGGGTGTCAGTACAGCTGATTGGCTGGATTGAGAACAGACGGGCTGAACTGGAATACATGTGACTGAGTGATCAGGATGTCTGGCACAGGTGGGAATGTAATACAGTAGTACAGTACCACACGTGACAGAAAAACACATATATTTACAGAAATATTGGATATCAGTGCTTCATCCTCTGAGCCCAAGCCTGGTGAAGGTCATATTACCAGGCATGTATTTTAAAGGAAAGTAAAAAAAGGAAAAGCTTTGAGCTCTAATGTGGTCAACAAAACCCAAAACGACTTAACATATGACTCTTGACATTGACTAATAGGTGCTGGGCAGCAAAATACGATTTGGGTTTCACAAGGCAAACCTTAATATATCGTGCCAAGGAATTACCTACAAAAAGTTGCTCTCAAAGTCATTGTTTAATTTGTGCACTGGCTACACCTTTTCATATATCATTGATGTGAGTTTAATGCATTTACCGTAACAGTCTATAAAGTGGCTCTTTATTCATTATTGGTTGATCTAAACTCAAAGTGAACCACATAAAGAGGTTTGTAATGAGATGCAAATGGAGAGTTTGGTGGGGTGGAGGCTGTTTTTATATTGTGCTTCATTGTGCCCACTCAGAGTATTAAGTGTACAGACAACACTTTGAAAACAATGTCTCAGGCCTAGTCCACATATACTGTACAATGGCATTTTTTAAATTGAAGCACTGTCAAGAGCATGCCAAACCAACAGATGGCGATATATCCCTAACCGCAAAGCCTTGTTGGCCAATTAGAAGTCAATGCGTAGTCTCGCCTTGGCACAAACAACAACGTCACAAGCCAAAAACTCTGATGCTTTAAACTGTCTATCTTTCATATTAAACTCACCGACAACGCTGCAACCGGAGTTTCTGAAAATGTTACCTTAGGAGGAGTTTAAAAAAGGTTGCTTTCAGTGACCTGATACTGCATTTTAATGTGGACGCATGGTAAAACCAGAAAAAATACGGACATAGTGTCCATGATGTCACCCATAGGTTTGTGTAGAGCTTTTTTGAAGCCAATAGTTGGTAGAGCCTGTCATTGCCATCTTGGCCACACGTCACAGCCATAGACTGTAAAAAAAATGGACGTAGTGTCCGTGACATCACCCACAGGTTTGAGAAGATCGTTTTTTAAGCTTAATGTAGGCGTTACCTGCCATCACCATCTTGGCTGCGCGTCACATTGAAGCACACGCGGATAACCGAAAATGGTAAAGAGGTGGGATGTGGGTGAAGCTGAAGTGGCTTGTTCCTGAAACCACGCCCACCTAGCTCAACGGTAGTGACAGCTGTACACATGTCACTCAAGTGGCCACACCCTTAATTATGCAGAACTTTAAGGCTTAATATAATTTAAACAGATGACTTACAAAAATTCAGCCCCCTCACAATGGTCATGAAGGACAAAATTAGCTATAAAGACCAAAAACACTTTTTCTACCAGGCTTTAAACATATTATTTTCTGCTCTAAACAATAGCATAGCCAGAAAAGCGACTCTGGGTGCAAAATTATTAACCATAAGCATATAACCTTGCTATAACCACAATGTTATGAGTGAGAAGGCAGAGACAAATCCAAATGCAAAATTTATTAGACAAATAAGCCAGGCAAAGGTCAGTATCAGAATCAAAAATATTAAAACTGCCTTTGCGCATTGGTTGGCGCTGAGCCAGAGACGGACGTGATCAGCACAATTAATATGCAGCTGTTTTCAACCAACAACATAATGTTTATTATATGTTTCAGACATTTAAATAAACATAAGTCTAGTCAAACATTACATTTGTAGTTTGTAAAATACACACTGATGTCTATGGAATGGAAGCAGAAAAAACAATTTATTCCAATTTGCCGATGTATTTTATTTATATATCAGACACACATAGCAGAACTATAAAGTCTAACGATACTCTATTCTTTTCCCAGTTCAACTACCACTTATTTTCATGTATTTCGGGAGAAACTGGAGAATTCAGGTGCTGTAAATACAGATAACAGGACTCTCTGAATTGCAGCGCTCATCTCGTTATATATATAGAGACTATAAAAAAATTCTGCATTTATTTTTAGGTGTGCCAGCTGCCACTGTGGGTGGCACCGGCACACCCTGGCACAACCGTGGGTATGCCACTGGCTCTAAAGATGGCCATTTTAACATGAGGCTCTGTGGGAATTGACACCCTTTTGGGTCCAGCCTTTAGCGGCCCATCGATGAATTGCAGTTTAAGTCACTTCTGTATTGGCTTCAACAGTGAGGTCGGAAGGTTGCGCCTTGGTTAAAATGCATAAAAAATTTTACGGTTTTCTCAATACCAAGGTGATTCCTCTCATGTCCGAATACTGTTTATTTTTGAGCCTTTATATTAAAATTATATTGTATTATGTGTTTAAAATCCATGAAAACCATTTAAAAGCATTGATTTTGAATAGGCACTACTTGTGGCACATTGTGCAGAACTGTTTACCTGCACTCTTAATTCTGCTGGGTTATTTTTAACCCAATGCTGGATAAATATGGGACAGAACACACATGCTGGGCTGTTGCTAACTCAACCCAAGAGTGGAAAACAACCCAGAATTGTGTTGAAACAACCCGGGTTGTTATTAAAAATAACCCTTTGCAGAATGTTTTTGGTTGAGTAGTATTGCATAAATGGATAAATATTTCAAACAACAGGATGCCATCAAATTCAATTATTGACCTCATCACTTGAATAAGTGACACACCGTGTTTATCTTGGAACAAAAAATTGTACAAGTTAAATCTAATTTTATGTAAAAATGTAATTTCTGAATTTCTGACCACTGGACTGTTGCAGTTCAGGGACACACCTGTAGGGGGAGATGCTGTATTCAGACTGTTACAGTAAATTAAAAGGGATTTCTTTCTTACAGGGAACACAACTAACAGTCGTCTAGAAATAACTATTTAATCGAGATCCCTGATTATTTCTATACTAAACCTTTTTACACAGTGACATAATAGTACCTTCGTTATTTTAACAAAATACTAAGGGAACATCACACAAATTTAATGTACAGTAGAAATCAATCCCAGAATAAATTGCAACAAACTTGAAATAAGAAAAACTTAAATACTTGTAAAAGTATTATTTTAATACTGAAAAAGTATAATAGCAATTTAAATAAATAAAAAAATCTATACAAACCAATATTTTAGTTTATGTTATGTATGCTTCATTTTGTTATCAGCTCAACTATTAACTATTAAATTACTTTCATTGAACTTCAAATCAAGCCTCAGGCGGTCTTAACACACAAACAGTTGACAGCAAGGTTGCTCAGCTTGTGTCTGTTGTATGTTTAGTGTGTTATGTAACTGCTCGCGTCTGATCTTCCCTACTCATGTTTTGACAGTGCAGGATTTGAAGGGCACAAATCTCAGGTCTTAATCTAATGCCTGCATGCCACACTCTGTTTACCTTGACACACACACACACACACACACACACACACACACACACACACACACACACACACACACACACACACACAACACTTACATTTGCAAATCCTGCTGGAATATATTATGCTTTGGCATAACACTATGTTTTCTAGTGCGCACAATGTTACATCACAGGCTTACAAATGGCGTTACAAGAGTTTATAGGCAGAGAAGATCCACACACACTGAGGTAAAAACCAGGACTTTAAAAACCTAAGCATCAATGCGTAATATCACACTCATTTCTTAATTCTCACGCACATTCTTTATTACAAAAAATTAAATAGGATTAAGTGAACTGTAATCAGAATTGAGGTATTGAATAGAAATGAAATAATTACATGTCTTTGTTCTGATGAACACAAAGGAAGATATTTTTAGGAATGTTTCTAACCAATCCGATCAAGAGTCCCATTCACTTCCATAGTTGGATAAAAGAATACTATGGAAGTTAATGGGGCTCATGGATGGTTCTTCATTGTCCTTCATGTTCATCAGACATTTATACAGGTTTGTAACAACATGAAAGTGAGTAAATGATGTCAGAATTGTCATTTTTTGGTGAACTATTACTATAGGAAAACTACAACGTAGTTATTCTTAATTTTTCAACATGAATTAGGTGAAACCATCTGCACTGTAGAGATGAAACGGTATGAACATTGTACATCCAACCCTGTATCATGAAATTATGTACAGTCACATCATTTTGTGAGTCTTTTCCGTGACCCTGACACGTTTTTCCACCTTTTGCTTGAACATGTCACATTTCTGTTTGCGTATCACTGTCATGTATTTGTTACTCAACTGTTTTGTCCCATTTACAAATTATTGATGCTTCGGTTTAGGGATAGATTTGGTGTTTGCGTTAGGAAGTCACTTTAAGTATTGTTTTTTTTCCCCTTATTTTCAGATTTTTAAAACATTGTTGTCTGGCATTAGGGTTAGAGTTGGGTTTGGGTAAGGATGTCA
Source organism: Misgurnus mizolepis (assembly GCA_025389145.1). Taxonomy (NCBI): domain Eukaryota; kingdom Metazoa; phylum Chordata; class Actinopteri; order Cypriniformes; family Cobitidae; genus Misgurnus; species Misgurnus mizolepis. The sequence continues at coordinate 8,336,106 of JAIFKI010000008.1, read as the reverse complement.
TTTTATGTAAACCTAACCCTAGCCTAAACCAAAGCGATAATGGTAAGAAAATAGGACAAAACAGTTGAGTAACAAATACGTGACAGTAGCTAAGTATCTATCCACTGATAGCGACATGTCAAGCTATAATAATAAGAAAACGACACTTTCAACAAATTGCTACGATGATGCAAATTCACGTAAATGCCCGACGACAACGGATGCATTAAAGTGAAATGATAGTCCGGATCAATGCTTAACACGTTCCTCAAAGTAAATGAATACGATAACTTACCTGAGCTGTTAATATTAAGAGCCAAGGAAGCTACGATGCATCTTTGCTTTTATTTTTTCATCCGGCACTGCTGCGAGATAACTCTCTTTTTTGAAACATGTATCGCTGTTTGAGCGCCTTCCATTTACTCAGGAGGACGTCCCACGTCTTGTCATAACCATTGTTGGACATTTCCTTTGCGAGTTCCTGATAAATTATGGATTTTTGCTATCTAAAATAGCATTTATTTCTCTGGTAAATTAAATTTAAAAAGTATCTCGTCTCCTCGTTTGTCCACTTACATCTGACTTTGTTGACACCCGCCATGTGTGCCACCAGAGCGGAAATGACCTAAAACTTTTTCTTCTTCGTTTTGTGGCGGGTTGCAACCATAAAATGAACTAAAACTTAATTGCAAATCATTATTTATTTGGCAAATAACGTTTCCATCCGCATTTATCGCATAAGCCATATATCGATCAAGATAAAATCAGATGAGATCGAAACGTATTTCTTTTGAGTCGATATTCATGAAATTCAATCGAATTTTACTGTTTCCGTAAGGCATTTTTCATTCGATATCACTTAATTTGGATAAAAACGTGTGGATGGAAACATGGTTAGTGACATGTAAACAGAAATACGTGACATGTTCAATCTTGGGATATTGGGTTACATTATAGTGATTATCAATATTATCATAGTTTTGTAAACAATTTCTAAAAATGTAAAATAAAGAATGGATGCAAACCAAATTTTTGTTCGCATACATTTATTTATTTATCTGACGCTTTTATCCAAAGCGACTTACAATTGCTATATATGTCAGAGGTTGCACGCCTCGGGAGCAATTTGGGGGTTAAGTGTTGTAACAATGGATTGGAACCTGGGTCTCTCACACATCAAAGGCGTGTGTCTTATCCAGTGTTGGGAACGTTACTTTAAAAAAGTAATTAGTTATAGTTACTAATTACTTCTCACAAATAGTAACTGAGTTAGTAACTGTGTTACATTATTAAAAAAGTAATTAATTACCAGGAAAAGTAATTACTGCGTTACTTAAAAAAATTTTATATTTCAAATAACTTGAATGCCCCTTACAAAATTAAATACGTTAAATGACTAAAATGGATACTAAAGAGAAATCACTAATTTTGTGGCAGCATGTGACGATGTGAGGTGCTTTATTAGATCAGAATTACTTGCCACATACGTGGAGAGACTTTTTCTTCATGGGCATAAGTTGCACATTACACAAACATTCTTGCCTTTCACCTCAACAATGGAAAGTAGTGCTTTATACTTCGTGTTTGCGACCGCTACGTTTGAGCTTGTTGTACTTGCCATCGCCCTGTCGCCGGTGTTTTCGGAGTGATTGATGCGCGATGACCGGGCTGCATGTCAGTGCTTTGAGATGGGGCACAGTCAGCAGCAGCACCGCTGCTCGTTGAGAAGACAAAACGACGTGTATTTTCATGTCAGTCTACAAAAGTCTCCAACCACGCCGGAAAAGATTTGTCCTATAAAGTCGCTAAAGTGATTGAAAGTTGCTAAATCTAGCGACAAAGTGACCAAGTTGCTCAGACTTTTTAACACTGCTGCTCGCTCCTCGGACTTGGACTGCGCGTGTGGGCGGGCCTTTTTGTGAACTCTGCCTCTGGTTGGCTACCGATGGAAATTAAGCCAATCATCATCCGTTATGTTTCTCACAACACACACAAGAGAAAAACAGTGTTTGGCTGAGAGAGTGAGCATACGCGGCTGAAAATCACTACAGTTAGATCAATTTTAGTAACGAGCAGCATTTTAATGTCAGTAACAATAACGGCGTTATAACGGGGGAAACAGTAATTTATTTGATTACTCGTTACTGAAAAAAATAACGCAGTTACTAACGCCAATTACTTATAACGCCGTTATTCCCATCACTGGTCTTATCCACTGCGACATCACCATCCCTATACATAAATAACATTAACATCTAGTTCAGATTAAACACAATCAGATTTACATATAAACACAGGATAAATCAGCAAGTCATCTGTCTGTGTATGTTGTAAGAAATCGGGTGTACTTTAGGACCCAGGAAGCAGCAATCACAGTAGAAACCAACAAAGTAGAAAGGAGCTTAAAAATCCAAATTTTTGGGATTTAAATTCAGTCAGTGAAGCACTCTCATCACAAACACATGGCAGCAGATGTGAATGAACGTGTTTGTCTCATGTTATTGCCAAACTGGTTGAATGTCGACAGAGGTTTTTGGGCCGTGACATTGGCACGGTTAATCGTTATAATCGCTAATCGCTATAATTGGTAATCTCAACTGCACTGTATACAATTTTGTATTTTGTTCAGCTAAATTGTTTTTTTATTTGTAATAATGTAACTTTTATTTGTTAAGAAACCAAACAACATGATGCAGCTTTGCAAGCTAAAAGCGCACCCGAGAGGTTATCCGTTATTAAATGGCGGCCATTTCTTAACCTGTGCATTTTACCCAACCCTCGTCTGACCCTCTGGCCCTGGAAAGGCCATGAATTGCAGGCATCAGTTCTGTTCAAAGGCTGTATTTGTGCGTAAACTTTTCCTTGATTTCTCGGTATTGACTTCCTCTCTCTCTCTCTTCTTCATTCTCACATCCGCCTCTTGTGAAGTCTGCTGGGATTCGGGCTTATGAGAGGCAGGGAGTCAGAGAGTTTCTGTCTAATTCAGTTTGCTCAGGTCTTTCTAATGCACGTGTCCCAGGAGAGCGAATGGATGGAAGAGCACTAACGCTTCTTCATAATCCCTCATTCCAATTCCTCACCAGTACTGACTGCACCATCAGTGACCCACAGATGCTTAGATACTGTACTACAGCGCTGGACCCCCACCAGAAACCAGCTTCTGTCGATACTACAACACTGATGTTGGCAGCTGAGCTATTGACAGCTGGACCGAGGTGAAAACAAGTAGAAGATACACATCTATGCCATTAAAATTATGATTATTATGAAGATTAAGCACTTCATCTGATTTTCAGTGATGTTCACTGAAATACACACAAAATAGCAACGCGCCAACAATGCGCCTGAACATACCTCGCTTTTAGATCAGACCACCCATTGGCACAAAAATGGGCGCAAATGCATTTGCTATCGTGAAACGATCATTGCGTCTGGTGGAAACTAGCAAAAGACACTTGCGTCGCGCATTGCGCTGCATTGTGCCGCATTGCGCTGGGTGTATGATAGAGCCCAATTAATGTGAAATTAATGCCGAATTCATGCTTAGGCCGGTTTGTGTTGGTCATTGCTAGTCTGGGAGTAACATAGCTGTGATGGTGCAACAAGTTTTCCTTCCTGGTTAAGCTTGTTAAGAAGCCTGGTGGAAGCAACACCACAAAAATCTATTCAGCCGGGACAGACACCACAACCATAAATAAGGTGAAGGTGACAGCTGTGACAGATGTTTCTGGAGGCAGTGATAAGTGACAGTAGATGTGATGGGCCACAGACAGCAGTCATTCAGGGGAAGCTGGATGACAGTCAACTAGATTTGAGTTTGTACGATGTTACTCATTGGTTTCTGTATCCAGACAGCCGAGTTGTAATGTAACTCCATCCATATGGAAATTACAACGTATCCTCCAACCCATACGATTGCTTCGGTCATTTGTCCATTTCACCAGGGGCGTCATGCACCAATATTTTTTAAGGGGGCAGAGTGTGCACAGTTCACAGAAATTTGTGCATACACAGACATCAAACAAATTATATTATAGAGCTTTCAGTTTTTTTTCATGGCACTTACATTTCTAACAATATGAGCGCCCCTGCCTTCATGCAAAAACCTCCAAAATAAAAGTGTTGACTCACTTTCATATCAAATACTATTCAATCGGAATAATGACATGATATTGGTATCATATTTAAAACAGAAACGGCATGTTTTGTTTTTTTAAGTTTTGTTTAATGACTTGTTTAATTGTGTCATTAATGCATTTTGCACAACAACTGCATTATGAAATTAATGTCATTTTAAATCCATAAAGTATATAAACAACGAAAATGACATAAGCTGTAGCAACGTGATTGATTTTAATGTTCAATAATGATTTAAAAAAATATGTTTAGATAAAATGATTGGAGGAACGAATTTTTGCATAAAATTTTACCTCATATCTGAGCATGTGAACTCTGGCGAACTTTGGCGTTGTGCCAAGTAGATGAATCTAGAAATTTTTACTAATATAACTTTGAGACGGTCACATTTTAAACCATACATTTTCTATACAGAGGAGGTAAACTGCACATTACCGTAATGGGGTTTGAAAATGTTGTGAGCGTTTCTTGCGTGTTTTAATTCCTCAGCCAAATGCAGCAGCAACATGAAAGCTCGTGAGCGCCATCACGCTGATGACGTCCGCGGCTGCTCTGACTGCAGCGCCTGTCGCCAGAAAGTAATGTAACATGTTCAAAACACTATCAAAACGGCAAAAATCTCTGAAAAGTGACAAGGATGCAGCACAGAATTAATAATATTGTGCATATTAAACCGATTAAAAGACAAGTTACCGATTGATGGACGCGTGTTTGATTTTCAGGTTGCATGCAAAATCCATTTGGCTCAAAAAACCAAGGGGGCACGTGCCCCCTCAGTTTGAATGGGCATGACGCCTCTGCATTTCACCAAATACGACCAATAGATGCATTTACTAAATTAGCATCTCTACCGGCAGCAGGTAAAACTTAATATATTAGGGTGTAAAATTATATTTTGGGGTATTATTTTGCTACGATGTTATGTACAGGGATAACATTTTAATTTAAACCACCAGCATTAATTGTATTTTATTACACATTACACTATTCAGGCATTTAGAGCAAATAACGTACCCATTTATTTATTATATGATATAAACACAGCATACAAAACAGTTAGCCTGGTTCAACCAGACTCTCGTACATTCATTTCATTTGTACAGAGAGTCTGGCCAGGCTCCATTGCAAAGCGTTACTTCCGTTAAGGAGGGTCCTCTGTTGAAGTTTAAAACTATTGGATCTGCCCAGAGTCACTCAGGATCTGCCAAAGCCAATCGCTAACGTGTGGTCGTGACATATATCATGCACCGAACCCGGACAGAAACAACAAGTCAGAATAATCAGACAAACAAAAGTTAGCAAACCTGGTTCTTGCTCTGGCTTTAACTTCTGTATATTCGGCAGTTTTTCAACAACGGACCGAATAGCTTTTCTCACGGCTTTCTCCGCGGCCATTACTGAACTACAACTCAAACTGACGCACGACCTCAACGTCATCGTTCTTTGCCACCCCATCTGTTCGCTGATTGGTCCTGCAGATTTTTGCAGGAGAAAACGAAACTCTATAGAGCAGTCCCAGACGTACTGCTGAAGCTAAATAAAAATTAAGCGGAAGCACGTAGGAGGGCGGAGCCAGGCTACAAAACAGTCACAACTTTTTAAAAATGTACTTAAAATATTCCAAGTGTATCGAGGTCAAAAGATCGATTTATTTGAAGAAAAGATGCAAAAGTGACGACAATCTGCTGTAAATATCAGATCCGGTGATTCAAAAACAATTCAAAAATTGTGAAAAGGCATTGGCTTTCGTGTGTCTCGTGACCGATTGCATCATTACGTTAATGTGAAGCGCTATTGTGACCGGCAACTACGTCATGCTGGTTTATGTTTGAATGAGATCTGACTGTGCGTTTTGATCACAGAGTTTTTCATATAAACTAATCGTATGGCTTCAGTTCGCAAGGTTTGTAAAGCGAATGGTTTGTAATACTTTTATACGGTTTTATTCAATAAATACCTGACTGTACTTTTACTTGCGTGTTGTGTTTTATATGGCTGAGAAGTGGTTGGGTTTAGGGTAAGGGTGAGGTAAGATGCTCCAAAATATCTTTACAACCATAAATGTTTATGAAACCGTTTCTACATTTACAAATTCATAAAATGAAATGTGTCTAATCTGATGTATAAGGCAAGAAAACTTAGGTTGTATTTATAAGCTACTAGCTAGAGGTCACTAATGCCTTAATGTCACTTTATGTCATATTAAGGTGCTTTCATAAACGACTTATGAGGCTGTTGTTTTTTGGAGGACAGTATCTATTATTGTTAATCAGATCATATGCATACATTAAAGATACAGCATCCAAAATGAATTTGGCTTCCATGGTTTGATTGAAATTCGAGTGAATATTGCATGTATTGGTTTTTATTTTATATTTCATGACAGTTAAAGGGATAGTTCACCCAAAATATAAAATTACCCCATGATTTACCCCCAAGCCATCCTCAATGTATATAACTATCTTTATTCAGATGAACACAATTAAGGTTATATTAGAAAATGTCCTGTCTGTTCAAAGCTTTATTATGGTAGTAAATGGTGCTTCTGATTTGAAGCCCAATAAAGTCCATCCAATTCACACGGCTCCAGGGGGTTAATAAAGGAGGGCCTTCTGAGGGCAATCGATGTGCTTTTGTAAAAAAAAAATACACGATGTAGGATGTAGCGTATGAGATGTTGTGGAGATGAGTAAAGAGAGACGATCCGCTTTTTACTACAGTACGTCATACACTTGAATAAGTCTCATAAATGCCTGTCCGTCATTTAAATTTGGAAATTACTAACTGATAGTGATGCTTGTGTATTTTGACAAAAATTGTTAAACGTTACTAGTATTTTATTGTTTTTGTTCCTTATTTAAAGCTTTATAGGGGTTTCCTAATGCTTATGGGAGGTTCCAACATGATCTCATGAGAATACGTGTGTATTTTTACGTACATTTTATAACACACTGATACGTATAATATCAACGTTTTGACAGGACTGTTTGAGGTAGTTTAGGTGTAGGACTGTACTAGCAGGGTAAAATATCTTTTAAATGCTATATTGTTACTAAACTTTTCCTACACATTTCTATCTGTTACATTGCATGTTATAAAAAAATACATTATGTATTTTAAACATTTGATATTAAAAGGGTTCGGGTTTAGGGAAAGGTTTATGTTTGCAGTAGTAACATTATCGATAAAATGGTTAAAGGAAAATTATACAGCAATCTTTATGGTATGAAAGATTTATGAATGTTTTATGTTTTGTAGCTATAAAAACGTAGTAATGCTACAATTAAATGTTGCAAATATATCTACACTGTACGCTTCAGCATCTACTTAATTGTATTAAAAAATATGTTTTGTGTTTTTTAAAGTTACAGTACGTGTAAATACTACAGATTAACAGTGAGACCAAGCTGAAGCTTCGGGAACCCCCAGCCCTCCCTCAATTGAAACACTGACTGGGGCTACACCGGCTCATGCTGAACCCAATGCACCATGCTGCTGGGACTTACAGAGAAATACGGTGTGGGTGAGTTATGTTTCTCTGGGCATCTAAAAGCTGACAAACACATATAGATCCATAAACCTGTTTGATCTTACTCCTACATTATTCTGCGTCTGTTATGTTAGGTTTTTCAGTTTGTGTTGTATCATGCTACTGTAGCAAGATATCCTGTCATAACACGACACAAATGCTATGATGCTTTTTAGAGTTTGAAAGCCCCTGGTCACTGTTATTTCAGCCTGGCCTCACTGTTAATACATAGTAATTAGGGTTGTGCCAATGGACGATATCACCGTCCATCATGATGGTTGACCGACATCACGATGGAGAGACACCTTAGTGATGCCACGCCCCCACCTCACTCCGTTGCGAGTCGACATACACTCTCTTCTATAGACTATAGTTAACCTAAAATCTTTGCGGGAATTGCTCTATGAATGAAATTGAACTTGTGCATATATGCTATTTTAAATACTGTAGCCTGAGACGTGACGTGTGTTAGTCTGTGAAAATATCCTGTCAGGCATTTGATCTTGACATTGCTAGAATCTTGTCTTTTTACATGTTGTACATTTAACTTAAAATATTTAATTTGCACAAGAAAACAGCCCATATTAATAATTTATTAGTGTCTCGGAGATCGTGCTCATTGTTACATGCTATGTTAGCTATACTGCACTGAAGCGGCAGTTTAAGATATAAATTCTACATTAAACTTTCAATGTTTCTGGCCAGAAAAAAACTACTTTTTCACTTCTAGTCACGTCTAGTTTTAATAAGCTGCGGATGGAAGTGCTGGCTGCTCCCCGTGGTGGAGAAGACCCGCTCTGACGGAGTACTGGTGGAGCACATATATTTACGTGCAACCTACTGGAAAGGGCGAAGGAGTCGTTGGGTTATTAAAATAACGAAATTTTAGCTTTTAACTACAAAATAGTATTTATGTAAAGATATATATTAAAATAAAAAGTGCACAACTTATCTTAAGTGGAATAAAGCTACTATTTCCCGTATGTGCAACCTATAGGAAAGAGTCATTAGTTGGGTTAGTAAGAAAACGAAATTATAGCTTTTAAGTTCAAAATAGTATTTATGTAAAGATATATATTAAAATAAAAAGTGCACAACTTTTCTTAAGGTGAAGTAATAAAGTAAAATAACGAATAATAATTATATAAGAACGAATAATATAAAAAAATGAAAACCCCCCCAACGATATCATCGTCCATCACGATGGTTTAACGTAACCATCGTCAACTGCCAATTTTGGGGGAAATCGCCCAACCCTGCAACTTCAAAAACACAAAACATACTTTTTTGTAAGTTTAAATAAATGCTGAAGTGTACAATGTAGATGAATTTGCAACATTTAATCATAGCATTATTAAATTTTACAAAACTACAAAACTTAAAACATTTACAAATCTTTCATACCATAAAGATTGCTGTATAATTTACCTTTAAACATTTTATCAATAATGTTACCACCCTACCCATACCCTAAACCTAAATCTTTATATAAAAAAGGAATGTATTTTTGTACTTTTTAATATTCTGCAACATAATGGACAAAAATATGGAGAAATATTTAGTAACAAAAGTAACAATATAGCATTTAAAAGATATTTACAGTAACGGCGCTAATACAGACCCGTAAACCTACCCAAAGCAGTTTATTAAAGTCTGTTACAATTAAAAAAACAGACAGACAAGTGTAATCTCAATAATTGATTGAAGTATTAAAGTTATTAATCCACCAGACTATTAATGCGGCTTCTTTCTGTGAAGGCGCACATTTAACTCTTTTCCCGCCATTGATGAGTTATCTCGTCAATTAAGAGAAAACATTTCCCTGCCGATGACGCTTTCCTGATGAGTTTTTACGGTAATCTGTAATTCCGCTATTATCCACTAGATAACCCAATTTATAAAAAACTGAGGCAAAAACTAATGTAATTAATTTTCAACTCTGTTTATGTTTTGCTAATCATTCTGAATCTGATCTTTAAAGGTATAGCGGAAGATTTTTGAAAAGAACCGCCCCTCCACTTAGTAGTATTTTTTTCCTACTATAAAAAGTCAATGGACCCCATCTTTAAAGTGGACTACTCCTTCAATATAATTAACATCCTTTGTGAATTTATGTTGTGTTTTGGTGTAATTATTGCTGCATAGGAGAAAATGCCTTTTGTGTTTGTGCCTGGCAACACGTTGATATTATACGTTTCAGTGTGCCTGAGGGTGAGTAAACGATAACATGCGTTTAATTTTTAGATAGACTTTACCTTTAAGAATACCACAATACTGAGGACAGTCCAGCTTTGACCTTTAATTGTAACAACCCATGCTTTTATTTCCCCTACCTTGTGGTGTTTTGGCTACGGCTGTATTTAGTTGCTTGTTTCTGCTGTGTTTTGGGAGCTGGCGTATCATCTGAGGTTAGCACAGCTCAGTCTATGCTGATATAGCAGAGTTCTGCTACTGTCTGTTCCCTGAGCCCAGCTCGACCAATCTGATTCACATACTGTACTCTGCCAATGACTTGTCCTAACTCAAAGGTCACACCATGGGCCACAGGAACTTCAGTTTGAACTTCAGCCAGATATTATAAAAGAGCATTCGCAGCATTGCGTTTTTGATGCTGTGACGACAGTAAGACCTGCTTATGTCATTTACCGTCGTGACTGTCTCATGCTGCAAGGCGTGTTTGTTGGGTGTTTCCTCAACTATGGGCACTTTTGGCACTATGATAAAAAAACTCATAAAAAAGCAAAAAATCATAAAAGCAAACTCCCTTAAAACATATGTTCACATTCCTATTCATTTATACCAATTCTTTCAATTCTTATCTTCTTCAGAATTAATAATACATTTCTCTAAAGAAACAAATATAATTTATCTAATTTTGCAATTAATTTGAAAAAATATATAGCTGCAAGCAGTGTCAAATCAGCAAGGGCAAAAGAAGGAAATAAAGTTGAATTTGGGTGAATATTTTAGAGAACTTAGGAAAAAACCTAATTCGATGTTATGATGCTGAGATATAGGAGTTGCAAAATGGTTGCTAGGGTAATCTATTTGGTTTCTAGGGAGTGAGTTGGCTTCCACCAATGATTATACTCCGAGCCCCGAAAGGAATCATCCATGAAGGGTCATGAGTTTAGTTTAAGTTTGCAGAAGTTTTGAGCAAAATAACTTGATTATTTTATATCTCAAGACAACTAGGTGTCGCTCTTATTCAATTCAATTGTATTTATTTAGCGCTTTTAACAATTGTTAATTGTTTCAAAGCAGCTTTACATGAGTAGATGTAGAGGAGAACACAGAATATCAATAGATAATATAAGAAGCAGAATACAGTGGCTAAGAATAAACCGTACAAGCAAGCGTAGTAATAATGTAATGCATACAGTAAAGTGCTAAGTTAAGCCAATGTTGGCTGACTCTCCTGGGGATGAAAAACCCCCTAGGAGAAAAACTCCTAGGAGGAGAAAACCCCTTGAGAGAGATACATATATATATATATATATATATATATATATATATATATATATATATATATATATATATATATATATATATATATATATATATATATATATATATATATAAACACGATAGGAATATGAAACGGGTAAGCGGATTAAACTGATTCAGCCGGTGGTCGTTGGTCAGGCATCAGCTGGGCATCACGTTGAAAGACAGTAGATCAGTAGTTTGATGACCTTCAGAGCAGCAGGAAGTGAGTCTGTTTGTCTCATTGTCCTCGGGGTCGAGGACAAGACGGGGAGAGAGAAACAGAATCCTATTAGCGTAGGGGCCATTCGCATATAATGCAAGTGTCATACAGTATTGTGGTTTAAAATCCGCTCTGTTCCAGACAGGCTAACTATTGCGGCATAAGTATATTACTCAGATTAGTTATGTGAATGCTTTGTTCTGGACACACTAACTATTGCGGGATAGTATATATGTGTTTGAATTGTGTGTAATTACTATGTATATTTGACCACAGACACATACATTTATTTATTTTAGAATTGTTTTATTTATATATAATTTTGTAAATTTTTTATATAATATAGAATATATAAAAATATATAAACACATTAGGGCCGGACCAGAATATTCGAATATTCTTTCTGTGGGTTGACATTCGATTTTCATAGGTGGCGCAGAGAGACCAACATCCATAGCCAACAGCCACCAAACGTCACCAGTAGAAGATCGCCTGGAACGGAAAGCGTTACACCATATTGGATAAATAAACTTGTAAAAAAAAGAGTAAATAAACTTGATTTTGAAAGTATGCTACCGTTTTATTACAGTTTGTTGAACTTCATTCATTTATTTTCGTTGTTTTATTTAAATGGCCTACCCTTTACGTTGTCAGTAATTACTGTTCTGCTAATTTCTGATACGGGAGTGTTTGTTTGTTAGAAAAATATTCGGCTACCTTATTAAAAGTATTGCTCTTGTGTTTTGTTTCACTAATGCTGTTCTCGCAGGACGCGTGACAGTCACGCCGCTTCCGGCTTGCGGTGTTCTTGAGTTTATTAAAAGTTTATTAATTCTAAACGTTTAAATTGTCCACATTGCACGAATAAAAGGCACTACACTCCCTTGGGTCCGCAGCACCACATTCACCACATAATAAAACTGTAAACAGACAGACACACAGACAGACACACACACACACACACACACACACACACACACACACACACACACACACACACACACACACACACACACACACACACACAGAGAGAGAGACATTCCTGCCTTTCTTAAAAAGAAAAATATGTTCAGCCCCTCCTTCCGAAGCTTCGAATATTTGATTTGATTTCTACTAGAGCTTCGAAGCTCAAAAAATGGTATTCGGAACAGCCCTAAAACACATGTAAATGTTTCTTAAATACATACGTGAATGTGTTTGAATTTATATACACATAATAATTACACACAGCACACACTCACATATTATAACAAATGCAATTAATCTTTCCCCAGCACATAAACAATGCACTTTATTGAGCGTGAGCAGTGCATAAAAAATAGGCCCGGCGCCAAAACGTTCACAGCACTGCTGCTTCAGCAACGCTCCTGTTAACATAGGCGCTTTTAACATAGAAGCTGAATAAACGTGCACTGCTCATGCTTGCGGTGTAAAACCGGAGTAAGGCTTAAGCGTAAGCCTGCCAAAGTTAGGCATGTAAAAAATTTGTGTTGTGTCAATATGCGCAGGTTTGGCGAATATACAGCCTCAAATACATAAAAAATAATGTAAGTTTTTTGCACTTTTTTATTTTTAGCCAATTCTAGCAGGAAGTTTGTCGTTTCATTATTAGTATAGTTCAGAAGTATATGTGAAAAACTAGTTTTGAGTCGATCGGAATAGCATTTTCCTGTGCAAAAAAACTTACAATAAAATTATAACTATTATTAACTTTCTCTGTTCACACATCACATCTTTAAGAGGTGTAAAATATTGATTATTGTGATTGAAAAGAGGGACAGTATTGTGTACAAATTGATGTAGTTTTTGCTAAATAAATATTCTGAATTGGTTATTTATGTGGTGTTTATAGTTTAATACTTTTAATACTATTTTCTATTATTGATTTTAATCATATGTTAAGATTATAAAGTCGACAGGGATAAATCCTTATATAAAGTACAGTAAAAGACAAAAAGTAGCAAAAGCATACAGGGTTAAAAGCAAGAGCGTTTTAAGGTGACTTTAAAGGGATAGTTCGGCCAAAAACGATATTAAACACATGATTTACTCACCCCCAAGCTGTCCGAGTTGCATATGTCCATCGTTTTTCAGACAAACACATTTTCGGATATTTTAGAAAATATTTTAGATCTTTCTGTTCATTAAATGTAATGTCACGGGGTCCAGCAATAGTCCACGACCTTCAAGTCCAAAAAAGTGCGTCCATCCTTCACAAATTAAATCCAAACGGCTCCAGGATGATAAACAAAGGTCTTCTGTGGGTAATCCGTGCGGTGTTGTTGTAGAAATATCCATATTTAAAATGTTATTAACGTTATAAACTACCTTCCGGTAGCGCCGCCATCTTAGACTCAGGAGAGAGTATTAGCGTAGTGTACGCACTTTTCTTAGTGACGTATGACAAATTCGGAGGGCGGGGGCACAGAGCAGCAGCAGAGAAACTCTGTACGCTGCGTAAGCTCTCATCCTGAATGCGGATCACTCCAAGATGGCGGCGCTACCGGAAGGTAGTTTATAACGTTAATAACATTTTAAATATGGATATTTCTACAACAACACCGCACGGATTACCCACAGAAGACCTTTGTTTATCATCCTGGAGCCGTTTGGATTTAATTTGTGAAGGATTGACGCACTTTTTTGGACTTGAAGGTCGTGGACTATTGCTGGACCCCGTGACATTACATTTAATGAACAGAAAGATCTAAAATATTTTCTAAAATATCCGAAAATGTGTTTGTCTGAAAAACGATGGACATATGCAACTCTGACAGCTTGGGGGTGAGTAAATCATGGGTTTAATATCGTTTTTGGCCGAACTATCCCTTTAAGAAAGAAAACAAAAATCTATAAATGTGTTTTATTAAGAATTCACCCCCTGGGATATTAAAGGTGCCTGCATTAAAGAAAACACATCAAATTTCTTTCTTTCCACCATCATCTTAAATTAATTGAATGAAGCCTGGTGACGCACACACACTTTTAACATTCCCTTTTTATCCAACACACCTTTTCATTACTCTTAATGCGTGACATTTTAGCTACTCTCCAGGATGAAACTAAAACTAAATCAGGGATGAACTACATAATGATGTACGTGTCCCTTTATCCACCGCAGTGAATACATTCATTCATACCACAGCTCTCTTTAGTTGTTTATCTGAAAATGATCAGCTACATCCCAGGATTCGCTTGAACTCTGCACGTGACGTGTGTGCTGAGAAAACATAATGATGTTAAGAAAGTGAAAGAGTGTAAGAGGAGAGACCTCAGCACCCTGTTCTTGTCCTCCTGCCGTTTGACATAAGCAAGGGACACTGACCTCTCATTTATCTGACCACAGGAGACATGACGTGGACTTTCCACTCAGTGGATGTGAGGTATTAAATAAACACTCAGATCCAGTGCTCACGTCACTGCTAGTCTGGTAATGGATCGTGAAGAGAGTATGATAGATCTAAAGCTACATACAGAACAACGACAACTGAATAAAAATCAACATAAAATGCTCATGTACATTTTTTTTACCCGATTTATTTCTTAGTTAAAAAGTTAGTAAAAGTTCATTCATTAACAAAAACAAAGGTTTTTTTTCAAAATTTGTGATTTTCGTTTTCAGTCGCGTCACTGACTTTATGCAGCGCCGCAGTCGGATGACTACAAAGTACCGTAGTATCTTACGGAGTAGTTTAATTTCGACTCGCTCTCGCTGTACTTTGACGTCATCTGTCTGTCAGTTCTTGCAGCGCAGCATGAAGTCAAACACACGCAAAAAAGTCGCACAGAGATTGTTGAATTCTTTATATAATTGGCTACATGTTTTATCTATCAATATTTTCCATGAAGTCATTGGCTGATGGATGAACGAGCGAGCAATTGGTTACATCCCTAAAGTATGTCACGTTTTCGAAGGCGCTGTTTGGATTATCTATTATACTACATCCCTATTTTAAATACAAACTTTGAAGGCGGGTTTATGTGTTTAACGGAACGTAAATTACCGGAGTGTAATCTCATATACCCTTACATGTTACGATGTAAATAGTTCTCAGATTGTATAAACTCTATTTCAGCTCGAGAACTGTTTCTTAAAAAAATGGTCTGAAAAAGACAAATTACTGAGAGCGTTTTTTTTTTTCTTTTAAGCCTTATAAGACCCTTGGGGTCAATGTGATCCCCAAGTCACTTTTCTTTAATTAAAAAAAAAAAAAAATGGTTCCCTTCATCTTGGTGGAATAAGATTTTGTGACTTTTCTAGATTATCTGTCAATATTAATATAAAAAACTGGGCTTGATTTGGTCGTTCTGAAGATTTGTAAAAAAATTTACCAAAACAGGCCAATGGGGGTAAAAATGAGCCCAATTGAAAATTAATGGGAAATGCAAAATACATTTTTTTTTTCTTTTTGTTTGTCAAAAAAAATCTGTGCATCCAGAATAAACCTGAAACTTTTAACACAGAAAAGAAGCCCTGGTACTCAAGCACAAATGCAATATAGAAAATACATTTTCAATCACACACACACATACACACACACACACTTACATTTAATCAAATGTCTGTGGCATTTTGTAAAAACAGACATTTCAAAATGCATCAAAAACTACAAAAATTCTACTATTTGAAATAATATTTATTTTAATTTACTTTCTAATGTTTATATATACATAAATTCAGAAAATGTTCCACTAAAGTAGTGATGTGAGCAGTTGGCCACATCCATTGAAATTAATGGGTCTCGGCCTCTGCTGGTCGAAATGATTTATTTCCTAAACTGTAATTATTTTATGTTTTTTTTCTAAACACCAGATGGCCGAATTCAACACATAACATCTAGATCAATATCTAAAAATAATTTAGATCAAATGTATTTAATAATTTATGTGAATTTTTCTTAAAAAACGTATATTTTACAGGCAAGCTAATTGTGTAGTTGAGTAATTTAGTGACAGGTACAAAAGTAATTAATATCTCCAAAAACACAGCATTAATGTATATATGGGAAGTAAACAAAAAATGAATCATTAAAATGTATTTTTTTTTTAATCACTCTTTTAATTTCTGGGGTCATTTGTACACCCGCGGAACTCTAATATTAAATCGGGGCTTAAAAGGGTTAAATCAACTTTAGACCGTCCAAGCTCTGTACTCATGTTTCTATGTTTTCTTCATATGCAAATGTATCCTGTTGAACTGAGATGCAGATGAACTGATGAAACGCACGTCTGATGTAGCTGTCATTACACAGATGTAAACCCTGTACAGGGATTAGTTCAGATAGCACAGCTGTATGTAGTGTGATCATGGGCTGAGGTCAGACGGAGGACAGGTGGGATGGGTGATACATCAGAAACTAACCTATATGAGCACACAGAGGATATTACTTTTTTTGTAAAAATGGGATTGTGGGATATCCCTGTAGAGGTCACAGGAACAGCCTGCTTGATTAAAATGGACAAATGAATGCACTGTTGGTGGAAAATAAAGTAAAAATAATGAAAGATCCCTCATTAATACTAAAAACAACATTTCACCCAAAATCATAAGTTGTTGAGGCACCTTCAAATCCTTCCTTCTTTCTTCTCTAGAGAAATGAGATGTTAGGTTGAATTAAAGTGAAAAGTGAGAGATTTACGCACCGTTCTCTGAGAAAAAGAAAACTCAACTTTTATCTTGTAAAATGTTCACACAAAATCTAATGTTGGGGTAAGAAAAGACTTTCAGGAGTACAGATTAAGAGACAAACTATATCTATTTTATCTCAAGGTTTCTGGCACTTTCACCGGTTACTGCCGGACAGGATTTTATTTAGTTGTGCAATTCAGGGCACATAGTCGTGTAATAAAAGTTGTATGACTAAATCGTTCATTATTTGCTTTTGTTCCACTAAAATAAGTATCAATTCTAATAATATTATCTCATTGACGTTTAAGGGGAGTGATTGTAACATTATGTCTTCCACTAAATTCAATATTATAATCTTTTGGCACTCTTAATATTGGCATATTTTTTCACACCAAAAGATGTCAGGTATTATGCTGGGTGCACACTTTATCATTTTTATTATTTGTATGACTGATCATTGTCAGACTGTATAAACAAGATCTCAACCATGATCTAAGCTAAGCTAAGCCCCCCTCCATCATTATAGGGTCACTGTGATTTAACAAAGTAAGATGTGATACTGAATCAACGTTTTAATCAAAGAAACCCCAAATTACCCTCAACTCAAACCTTAACCATTTTTACCCCTCAAATTACTGTGAAATAATAGTTTGAGAAGAATATTTTTAAAGCCCCCAAAGTTTACTAAAGATAATAAATAAAGATTCTTATAATCAGCGAGGTAAAATAATACCAACCCTATCTCACGGCAACTCGTGTTATAGTCACAAAATTTTTGATGAATTTATTCGTGGTATTGACACCAATTTCTATTGTTTTTCGTGCCCCTGGAGCACGAATGTCTTTTTTTTATATTTTTTATAATATATTTTTTTCTCATTGTTTTTCCTATTTTTAAATCATTGCCGCTTGGGGTTAGGATTAGATTCAAGGTTTGCGTTAGGTTGTAATTTTATGCATTGGTTTCTACATGTTTTTCGCCCGCTTTTAAAACTATTCTCACCTGGAGTTGGGGTTAGAGTTGGGGTTTAGGTTAGGATGTCGCACAAAGTGATTCTAACCCTGACCCCAAGCGACAATGGTAAAAAAAACAAAAAAACGACAATGGTAAAATAACAAAAAACAATGAGAAAACAAAATATAAAATTACACGAAACAGAAAGTCGTGCCACACACGCGAAAAAACAGTTTCTAGCAATTAGTGCTGTGTGCCAAGAAAAAGACATTTGTGCTCCAGTGGCACGAAAACAGCAGAAATTCGTGTCAATAACACAAATAAATTAATCAAAATTTTTTGTAACTATTACATACATTTCTGTGAGATAATACACATGCAGAGACACTGACTTGCATATCAATTGCTCCAGAAATTAATGTAAGGTGTACTTATAGGGGGTCCGGGACCACCCCAGCCCCCCCTCAGTTCGAACATTAATCTAATTTCCACTTTACACCTGGTATTAAAATGCGTTTTGGTCATCGGATCACAAATGGCCGAGAGAGACACATTCCCTTTCAAATCCGTCTCTTTCTGTCAAGGGGGTGGTCTATGGGCGAGTGCTTTGGTTAAAAACACGGGTTACAGTTAATGCACACTAATATTATGTGAGACTACCACTGCTTTTGTTATTAGTAAACATGCTGCAAAATATTTGGTACATGTATATGTAAGAGCTTTCTCAGATATTTCATAGCAATAAACAAAATAAGCTCACGCAACTTTCACACGTTCGCAAAATGATTCGACAATGAAAGAGGCGGAGAGCAGCCGCTTCAGTTTTATCAGTGAAAGCCTAAAGATCGCACTGTACATCGAGGGTTTACGCTAGAAACGTCAGATGTAAAAATTTGTGCTCGGTACATCACACATTAGATCCAAAGACGGAAAGTAGGCAGTCATTTTGGCTGTTTTAAACACATTCATATCTACAGCACAAACGCAAACTGGACGAAATTAGTTTTCGACTACAACTTTACAACTTGTTTACACCATTCTTTGGCTTTGTCCACTTGTGATCCGATCGGCCAAAATATATTTTAATACGGGATGTAAACAGGGACGTATTAAGATGTGTACGACTCCTTAAAATGGTCATTAGGTTGTTGGCGAATATGTGTAGCAGGAAAAGCAAAGATTATATATTTTGGCCAGCATGTAGTATCTTAGGAATCTTTAAGTATTTTATAAATGTGTCTAAGACAGCAAATCGTTGCCAAAATCATAGTGTGCAGCCGGCTTTAGTCTGTGAGTTATGAAGGAATATATAATGTTACAAATGTAATGTAAGAATGCCCTCGGGTCTCCCGTACAGAAACAGAATAGGAAGTGGTAGAGATACAGATATAGGGTCAGAACAGTGGACATGTTTTCATGTTTTTTTTTTTGTTTGTGATGAAGGGTGTGTAAAAGCAAAGCTTACACAGACATAATCCCCTTTAACCTCCTTTCAATGTGAATGTGTGTATGTGTGTGTGTGTGTGTGTGTGTGTGTGTGTGTGTGTGTTAGTGAGTGTGTAGTTACATTCAATTAAAAGTGTTGTAATAATGTGTGAATACAGGCTGCTGAGCACATTAATGGTGACTGTAAATCACGCCTCACATTCTAATTTCTTACATCGGCTGGCAGTAATATACTGCGGCTGTACTCTCTCTCTCTCTCTCTCTCTCTCTCTCTCTCTCTCTCTCTCTCTCTCTCTCTCTCTCTCTCTCTCTATCTCTCTCTCTCTCTCTCTCTCTCTCTCTCTCTCTCTCTCTCTCTCTCTCTCTATCTCTCTCTCTCTCTCTCTCTCTCTCTCTCTCTCTCTCTCTCTCTATCTCTCTCTCTCTCTCTCTACACATTTTTGGCTGCATTTCATATGTCACTGAAATGCAAGAGGAGAAAAGTACCGCAGTGTCTACACATCAGCTTTGATTCATGGAGAATTAAAGGCAAGAGTCATAACTCACAATCATCTCATAATATAGATGTCTACAGTAACATAACACACTCCTACTCTATATGCTTTAAAGGAGTCATTTCATTATTTATCATTTTACTTTTTATTCTTATAATGCTTTTTTGTAGCAAAAATAGTCATATGGATTCTTCGACCATTTCCCACCCTCTTTGAACAAAGGTCTATAATAGCTCTAGTGTGCTCCTTTATCTCATTCATCACAAAGGCAGTTTTTCATCCGATTCAAAACAGTTTTACTAGTTGCCGTTTTGTCTGCACTTACTTACTATATGCAACCATTTAGGCGAATATGAAAAGCTGACTGTTGCATTCTTCAACACTAGCATCTTTGCATAGTCTGCATTGCTGTACATACATTAATAAACAATACATTTGAGCCACTCTTCAGTAATACTTGGTTTCTTTTGAAGAATAAGCGGTACGGAGTAGCATGTGCTACACAACTAAAACCATTCCACTTTGATCAGGAGGTCTTTGATGTTTAAGAATGCTAAGACAAGATCCATGCATTGACATTTTATTTCATTTTACTGGGACATGGACCTAAACCAATAATATGCTTAGAGTATGCAACCATAGTCAAGTATGCACATAACTTTTTTGGCATGGTTCTCAAAGGAGCGCGTGGAGATGTTGCTTGGTACTCACACTAATCATGGCATGCTGTCATCATCACTAATCACTAATCTCCACTCTCTTTGATGCAAGCATGGTAGACTAAGATGTACATAAAATAAAATATGCCTGTTGTTTGTTTTTAACCCATATAATTTTATGGATAATTTCTAGCCTAACTCATATACATTTCAAATATTGTTAATGTATCAAATGAGTACATGGTCAGTAATAAATAATAATCAAATTATGAGCACAATGAAACAAACTTACAAATGAAATAAAGCTCAAAATAGAGAAGATAAACTGAATAAAGCAATCACATAATACTGCATAGTCTTTACTGTGTAAATTCAGAGCCGATCCGCCCTATACGCAGGCTACGCGAGCTGCGTAGGGCCCCGCACCACTAGGGGGCCCCTTGTTTCTTAGGAAACTATTTAACAAAATTGCAGCAACGTTCATAACCTGATCATAGTACATCTCTTTTATCTCTATATATATGAGGGAAATTGTCATTTCCTGTGATGAGCTGTGTTATTAATGTGTGGGCTGATGAACCTGAGACACTTGCATGGTACAGGACTATTCATCATTACCTCACTTCCTGCCTCCCGCTAGGACGTTTGGATTGGCTGCAGCTCACAGCAGACGTCCTGTTTGACCACACCCAGCTCCTCATGTGGGACTGATGAAAGCAATCGATGAGCGAGTGAGAGAGAGACCAAGAGAGAGAGATGCCTCTTCATATCTCCAAATTATGTCTTTTCTAACCACTGTATTTAGTAGCTCAAGTAAATTAATCATTGTGATGTTTTTCCAGGACAAAAGAAATCACGGTGGAACATTAATTTTCAGGTTTTCATAAAGTTATATGAACCCAATGATGAGGCCAGAAATCTTATAGGGAGCTACAAAACTACATTACAGTGCAATTTATATATGACTTGAGGGTCCTATCCGCTCGTTTAATGTATATTGCGCTGCAGAATGGAAAGATATTGGGTTAATGAATTAAGTGTCTATAACAGACTCACCGACAGACAGAGTTTCATGCTGTTCCAAGTTTTCTTCATCTGCTCCATCTGTGTTTGTCACCAACAACAGGATTTAAACAGCTTTAGACTACCAGATCAGGCCAAGGTGACTAAACCATAGTAAAAACAACACGAGCTAACTCACCCACCTTCCGCCTGTTTAAAGAACACGAGTTAAGAGGACAGATTTGCTTGTCTATTTTCAGATACACTCAGATATATGAGATCATGTGATCTGTCCTTGATTAAACTCATAGACGTGACCCGCGTATGACTCATGAAAATGCGGTTGTTCATAAACAAACCCACACCCACGTAAGAATGCCAAGCCCACCCATGAATCTGGAGGAACCGGCCTTCTGTCGCATCATTTTGTTAAGCTGTTTAAAGTTAAATAAAGAAACAGGTTCATTGTCCACTGATTTATTTAGATAGCACACATTTTAACTTATTTTTACTTTGAATCATCATTTATAAAGTAAGCTAGTTAACTTTTGACACGGAGTTGTAATAATGACCAACATGCAGTTATTGTAAGGTTAAGCTTAGGTTTGAATGATTGTAAATATATATATATATATCAGTTGCGGTTATTATTATACTAAGTACAAGTACTATACACAGAATAAGAACACATTAAGTCAATGTACAACGTTACTGAATACATTATTAGTTAACATTATTAACTTGTTTACCCATTTACATTAATTTACATTGGAGCAAATGCTATACTGATGTTATAGACTGCACTTTTGGTAACCTATGCATAGACTTTGAAACATTGTAAAATGTGAATTGTGTCAGCACATTGGACAATGTAAATGTTATTTATCCTTTTTATTTAATTGTATTATTTCATTTAATTTTATTATGTCATTTAATGTTATTATTTATTTTATTTTATATTTTTATATTTTATGTGTTTTTATTTATCAATTATTATTTTAAATGTAATTTTTCTTCTATGGTTTTACTTTTTATTATGACTTATTGTCTTATTATTTATCCAATATTTGTTGGTCCCTTTTATGTTTTGTCTTGTTGGTCGTAAGATGGATGTATACATAAATGTTAAAAACCTATAAAAAAACAATAAAAAATATTTTCATATATAATAAACAAAAATAATTATATAATTCAAATTATAAAGTAGTGTTCGTCAGTAAAGTAAACCCAGATTTTTCAACCCCAAATTCTGATTGGATGATGAATGTTTAAAGCCATTTTAAAATGCAGAACAACCGTGACCATGCGCTACACATACATCCTTTAGTTTCGTTTTTTACAGTTTGAATGTATTGGATCTTTTATCATATCGATGTTGCCCTCATTCCCCTTTAAACTGAGGTATTCATTTTGTATTTTTTTCACTGCATGTAAGCAGACAATGAATAGAAATAATAATAATTTCCAACTGCAATTATTTTGTAACTGAATTGAATTAAAGGTAAATTAGTGCACGGTTGCATTACATGTGTTGGGCATGTGTGTGTGGTGGGATGTAGGTATACAGTTTGTCATCCGGTGCGGATATAAGTTGTCTGCACATGTCACGTCTTATGAGTCCTGTTAATTACTCAAGAGTTAATCGGTTTTGGGAGAACAGAACAGCTTTAGCTGTAATGTCCGTCTCTTTACCTTCTTTTCAAAGGTTATATACAGTATGTACTCAAAGCCATTGAGCTTACAGATAAATGCCAAATAACCCAAACTCCAAGAGCCACAGATTGGGTTAAAGCTTCGCTGTTGGTGGTCTCTGATAAACAACAAACAGTCACACTGTAATTTCGGTAAATTACCATCAAATTAACAGAATGACTTTACCAGTAAATGCGCACACGCAACAGTAAGAAATAATTTGCACATCAGTATTAAAATACCAGTTAACTCTGACAGAAAGTGGAAGTGTCCTCTAAACTGCCTTGTGTTGTGTTTTTATATCCACGGTAAAAATTTTTTTTTAAGGTTTTAGTCATGCTCTTTTCAAACAACATTGTATCAGATGACTTCAAACTCAACTGTAGGTGAAGAGTCTCGCAACCTGCATCTTTAACAACAGTAATGTAATGTGAAGGACATGGGCGACTCTGGTGAAGGGATTTGGCTGAAAACTTTGGGTGTGTTCAACTTGCCAGGACCGATTTACCAGTATTTTTCAAAGGGTCTGGTCACACATCTCTTATGTAATGGTAATTTACTAGTAAAGCAGTTTAAGTTATGTGAATTAAAGTCATGGATGTAGCGTTGCAAATAAGGCATTTTTTTGTTTTGGGTTATCTAAATATTCAGTGGCTTTGTAAATATCACTAAAATAAAAGATTAAAGAAACTTAATAAAATCTGTTAATGTCACTTACACTCACCATGAGTGTAGGAAATTTTCTGAGTTGGACAAACAAAGTAAATGACAAAAAATTTGCACAGGTCAAGTTTCACGCCAAACTTGAATTATAATAAAAAAAAAAATTGTGAAACTTTTTACATTGCATTATTTGAGTAAATGTATCCAAAAAAATTAAGTAGATCACATGTTAATTTAAAAAATCACAAAGCCAATGGTTTTTAATCAGCAGCACCTCTTGCGGGATGACAAACACCTCAGAAATGCTGGTAAGTGTTGAGTTTATGAATATTTACACTTACAATATGTATTTTGTAAATTAAATATTGGCTGCATCCTTGTATGAACAACGTGTGTTTATCTGAATACTTTTGAAACCATACTGTAATGTTAACTGGTACAGTAACAGCTTTATGTGCACATGCTAGACTATGAGGTATTTATTCACGTCCCCATAGTGTTAATAAGCTGTGCTATTTAAAATTTAGCACAAAAAAATCAATTTCTGATTGTTTCGTTACTGAACAACGTGTTTTGTTGATAAATGATAATTGATGGTCCAGTATGAATTAAATTCACTTTATATTAAGTAAATACAACTAATTTCTTTAGTTAAATAATATTCCCAAAATATTCAGCTACATCTACGTGCATTACTTTAAAATCTTTGATGATATGTACTACATTTTTACTAATAATGACTATTGTGTACTATATTGTAAATTATTTTGTATGTAATTTCTACACTGTTGTGACATGAACGCTTCCATAAATTGCATTCCAGTAGGTAAAACCAAAACACTCTAGTGTTACTATACATTGAAAGAGAAAGCTGACCCATTTCTAGGCACTGTAGACACTGGAATATAATAAATAATTGGTGGTGGTCTCTTTTACATCAGATGGTTAAGCAACAACCTATAAAACCCTACATGTTTGAGCATTTCTGGGGTCCAGTGTTTGGGAAAGTTTCTTTTAAAAGTAATGCATTACGATATTAAGTTACTTCTCAAAAAAGTAACTAATTGCGTTCCTTAGTTACTTTTCATAGAAAGTAATACGTTACTTTTGCATTACTTTTTCTTACTTGACTAAGGCTTGATCTCTTTCAGGCCTTGCAGGTGTATTTTATGACTGAGAAGTATGACTGAATGTAATTCTATGTGATACTGTTCAGTTTAATTCAGTACATAATTTTTTTATTGAATTAATTAAACTGAAAAGTAACTTGCATTACTTTATTCGTTACTTTAGAAAAGTAATATTATTTCGTAATGCACGTTTCTAGTAATGTGTTAAGCCCAACACTGGTAGGGTCAACAGCCAAACAGTTATTTCCTGTATTCCTGAATTATAATTAGATTTGCCAGCACACTTACTTGGTAAAAAAGCTGTGAAAACTAGGATCCAAGATGTTGCTCTCTGCTCTATGTGTGTTGTTATTGTGCATGAATGTGTGTGTGATCAACTCTAGCCTGGGGCTCTGTTGTTGTCAAAATTCTAGTACAGGCCATCTGCTGCCCAAATGTGCCGAGATACCAGCTGAGAGACACAAACTAAAGAAATACACACCCATGCGCAAACTTTAATGTCTCCCCATCTCTGAATCCAACCATCTTTCTTACCTCCAGCCCCTAATCTGACTCTGTTTCCTAGCTCACAAAGACCCCTTAGGCATATTTAGGCCAGAGTGAGTGGAGCTAAACGGCCGTGGAGTTGAGCAACAGGCCGGTGTGGGATATCGGGTGATTGACAACTGTCTGCAGAGCAAATGTTGATAGTATGAAACCTTAAACAATGTTCAATGTTACTGTGACGAAAGGAAAAAAATGCTGGTGAGGGGCGTAACGTCTCACGTCTGAAGCATTTCAAAACCAGCAGAAAGTGCTCCAGTTTATGGAGTCTGTGCTTAAATCAGATCGTTGAATATAACTTAATGTAATTTAGATTTGAATTACGGTTTGGACTCTGCAGATGATGCATATACTTTGGGATTTTGAAAATAAAGCTGGAATTTTACAGCTGTATACTACATGTGTATACAACATATGATCACGTTTTCGACTGTGAATTGAAAACAAAGATTTCACAAACCACACTGAAAACTATTTTTAGACACTCCCAAAATTCCAGGCATCTGGCAATACACTAAAAATAAAGATTCTAAAAAGGGTTAATGATGCCAGAGAAGAACCATTTTTGGTTTCACTGAGAACCTTCTGGTAAATTTTTTTGATAATTTACAGATTTTATCTTGATCAGATATATAACTCAATGTCTTCTGCATAACAATGGAAACAAATTCCATGATTTCTAATAATAAATCAGCATATATATCAAAAATAACAAAGGCCCTAATACAGATCCTTGTGGTACACCAGGGCTATTCAAATCTTACCCTGGAGGGCCGGAGCATGTTTAGCTCCAACCCTGATGAAACACACCTGAGCAAGCTAATCATGGTCTTCATGATCACTAGACAATCACAGGTGGGTAAGTTTGATTAGGGTTGGACCTAAACTCTGTAGTGGTCCGGCCCTCCAGGGTAAGATTTGAATAGCCCTGTGGTACATTCTTAAAAATAAAGGTGCCTAAAAGGTTCTTCACAGCAATGCCAACCTTTTTTTTTTGTTCCTTAAAGAACTATTTCTTTTTACATTTTTATAATCTGAAGAAGCCATTTAGATGATCAAAATGGTAATGGTCTAATAGATATGATCTGAACCAATGTAATGCCTGTCCCTCTATACAGTACTAGTATAATTCTGCAATTGATCTAAAAGTATGGCATGGCCCACAATGTCGAATGCAGCACTAAGATTAAGTAGGAGTAGAAGTGAGACAGAGCCTCAAAGCATTTGTGGTTTTAAGGTGTGCAGTTTATGTATATATATATTTATAAAACCTGATGGAAATATTTTATACAAGCTGTTTTTTCTAAGAAGGAGCATAACTGCGTGAACAACACTTTTTTAGTATTTTGGACAAACAAAGGTTTTTTTTGCAACAGAAGGGTTCTCTGGATGTATAATGTTCTTTATTGAACTATTTAATGTGAAAAAGTACATTTCAGGAACTTTATTAAGAGTGTAAAATAAGTATAAGGCAGATTTTTTTCTGGACCAGTTTACAACGTTTTGCCCACAATACAGCCATACATTATAAAATTAAAAGTTTTGGCTATTATAAAGTTTTAGCAAAAAAAAAAAGATTATCCAAAATATATAAGGAAGATATTTTGTGCACTGTCAGAATACGATAAAGGTACAGGTCACTGGGACGGTACCCAATGAAATGTCTTATACTGTATGCACCATATAGGAACAGATACTGTATGTACCTTTGAGGTACTATAATGCAAAAAACAAAATTTTACTTTTTGATAGGATACCACTGCAGTAACAGCTTTGTTCGATTTTTTGTACAAGAGTTTGCCCACAACAAGAGCAAAACCAAGCCGAACACTTGTGTTTCATGCCATATCAGCAGCATCCCATAGAAACTGTGTGCGTCAGTTACGACATTGTTTTGTCCCTTTATAGAAGAAGAAATGACCCCCAATCTACTGTAGGCATGTAGCATTTACTGTAGTACACTGTGGTACAAGGACATACACAAACACAATGTATAACAGTACAGTATATGTTCTTTTATACTTTGGTTTGAGTACACCCATTGATTAAGTCTCTGCTTGTTCAACCTTTTACCCATGAAGACTCTCTGACATTCACAAAGCACTGCAGTACTGTCCCAGATATAAACCTCACTGATACAACCATGGTCCAAAAACATCAATTTAGCCCTCAGAAATGGCTGAGTGGCTGAAAATAAACGTTTAGCTTAAATTGTTCAATACATTCAAGACTAGGTTCACTCCATCATGCTGTAATGCCTGTCACAGGACTATCTGACCACTGCCGACCTCTCTTTTAATGATGAAGAGTATAGGTATATACAAAAGACAACCACGAATACTGTAAGGTATACAGTATAGACACACACCGCCTCATCAATTTTGCATACATTATGACTGTATACAATCACACACACACATTAACACACGGTTGGCAAACGTTTAATGAATACAACAGAGGGATACAAATTTAACTGCCGCCTCTGTTATAAACATCCTGCTGTGTCTGAACAGCAGTGTCTTTATATCCACCACCGAGGCAGTAACTCTGCACTATTTATCTACAAATATTTATATTTTATTTAAAAACACTCAAAGTAGCCCTGCAGCTACATTATGAAGACACTTACTATGGTGCAAATCTGGCCACTAAAGCTTATACAGACACACTGTACTCACTCAAATAATGTGGGGTGAGGAGTGCAGCGCACAACTTCACTTGCTTGATGTGGCCTTGTCCACATAAGAAGAGTACACAGCAAGCAATTGCCGTCATTTCAGCGTCTAGGTTAACTATAGACCTGATATAGACGTCTATGAGTAACCCACTTCTAGCCAAAATAAACCTACATGTGGTTACATGATGTTTTTTCCAAAATAACTTGAATATTCTATTATGTAAGTTCAGTTCAGTTTATTTTTATAGCACATTTAAACATGGCCACAGGCCAACCGAAGTACTGCACAGATATAAAAAACAGAAATAAAAATAGGGATGTGTCTAATGTTATCTAATGTGAAGTGGGAACCTGCGTTCAAATGCTCGATTTAGTCAAGTACAAGGAGTTTTAAGAAGGTCTTTTGATTCTGATCTGTCCAGGGGCGACGTGATGAAGGCATTGACAGCTGTTTCCAAAGAACGCTTGTGTAGACAAGATTTGATTTTCGATAGAGAGCGAAGATAAAGCAAAGTCAACAGTTATTACAAGGTGTTTGGTTTCATTTATTTATTTTATGTCATGCATTTTTGGGCTATGGTTAGATGCTATTAAGAAGTTAAACTGAATTTAATAGAAATTAAGCTGTAATTCAAATGTTGTTTTTTCTTTGAGTTACCAATAAATGTTATTATACCCCTAAGTGTATGAATTTTTCTGGTATCTAGATAAATTAATATCATTATATCTAGCTATTCTCATTAAATACATATAAATAGCACGGCATTGAAATTCCTTCGCGTTCACGGAATAACACACATCTTTTCATGTAATTTTATGTATTGGGTTCTCAATTTTTTTCTATTTTTAAACAATTGTCACTTGGGATTGTGGTTTAATTAGGGTTAGGATGTAATTTTATGTGTAGGTTTCTCTTTTATTCCTCTATTTTTACGCCATGCTCACTTAAATGTCTTGCAATTTCTTTTTCCGGGTGGATCATCAAGACTATTGGTTGTCAATCAGGAGTGATGCGCAATTGCATTTTTTTTTTAAGTGGAGAAGGAGGTTCTTTTCTAAAATTCGAGAAAATTCTCCGCTATACCTTTAAAGTTGGGTTTAGAAATGGAGTTTGGCTTAGGATGTCTAGCTATGCGTGGCATTAAGTGAACGGGAAGAACTGGCGTAAAATTGCACTTGTATGTATTTCACGACTTTTCAACGGTGTGCTATTTAAATGCAATTCATGAGAATGGGTTGAATATATACAGTATGTATATATATATATAAATATATACTGTACATACATAGTACTGTGCAAAGGTCTTAGGCCACCATGCCAGAATTAGATTTGTTGTTTTTGCAATTGTATAGTGATCATATATACAGCAAGGAAAATAAGTATTTGACACATCAGCATTTTTATCAGTAAGGGGATTTCTAAGTGGGCTATAGACACAAAATTTCCACCAGTAGCCGGTTGCATAAAACTTAAAGACTAGTCTTAAAAGTTAGTCATGAATTTTTTTCTTCAAGACTGATCATAACTGTTTTAAGTATGTTACATAGAAAGGTAGATTGGTCTAATTTAAATCCAAATAATAAGACTAATTGCTAGTTAGTCAGAATCATTCTTAAGACGCAGTCTTAACGTCACGGCAATGTTTATGCAACCGGCCACAGATGTAGCCATCAAGCCAAATCTTTGAATTCATACAAAGAAATCAGAACATTTAAGTATACAAGTTGAGTCATACACTGTAAACCCGAATGCTCAAAGTAATTAATTGTATTTAGCACTGTTAACTTAAATCATTACAATTAGTTCAAATTAATTAACCTTGTTGAGTATTTAGAACTTTCAGATATTTATGAGTTTGTAAAAATTAAACTTTTTAAGTTAGATGAATACATATTGTTTTTTAATTTGCACTAACTGTCTCTTTAATGTACTCCAACTTAAAATAAGCTGCTCGCGTTGAGTTCTTCTCCTCAAGATGACGGATCGGTCGCTTCATGGGGTGCTGTAAGTCTCACCTTTCAACTCAATGTATCAATTCTAAAGGCCATTATGTTTACTTTTCATGTACGTAATTGTGTTTAACAGTTAGATGTGATGTAAATATGATATTTTTAGATGCGTTGTCACATTGTTGCTGTCTTTTGTGAGTAATGCCATATTTGGCTAGGGAATTTAGTGACTGCAGTACTGGAATCTTCCAGTAGGGGGCGTGGACAGGTGACTAGGGTCAAGCACGCGTTCCTGTAGTATCATAGAACAATACACACTGATCGAGGGAAACTCAGCGTGTTTGTTTGTCTCTAATACCTGTTCCCTTATTGCAGGTAAAACCCGTAGAAAACCTATTATGTATTGCTTTAATGCTTCAGTGACTGTTGTGGGAATTATTATGAGTTTGTTATATGCACTTTATTAGTTAAAAAGTAGCTAAACTGTGTTTAATGAAAAGTAGGTCACGCATGGCGCACGTGAATCACCCCCCCCCCCCCCAATGTGACGATAACTTGAGAGTAATGGTTGTGGTCTAAATGATTATTTCTCATGATGTGTATATTAAGGTTATGGCAGTGCAAGTTTTATATGTATTGATCAGGATTTTTAGTTTGTGTTTATACTATTAGTCGATGTGTTAAGTGACTGGTCTAAAAGTAATAAACAGTGGTTAATGTGAATCGTTGTGCACATGGCTGTTTAAGTGATTAACTGAAAAATGAGACACATATGTATACTATTAATATGCATTATATTGCATTTGTCAATGTATGTGTTTTAATTAGAGAGAATTGTTGCGTTTGCTACCTGTTTATTTTTAGATCCTGCTTGCATCATAATGTTTAACCATGTAAATGTTTCTTTTCAGATTTCAAATAAGATGATAGACTGGGAGTGCAGGGTGTAAAAAGATTCATCGTTCAAGACTCCACCTTCTCAGACACCACAGACTAGAACATAGACACTGCTCAAAAATAAGTCCACTTCCATGTATGTATCATGATTGCCCCTGCATGTTTCACACATTCGGTGAACTCAAAAGTCACCTGTGTAGAAGCCATGTAACGGATAATTCCTAATAAGTGATGTACTAAATTCTGGCAGCATCATTTTCATGTTCTTAATCTTTTTTGTTCCTTATTTTTAAGCTTGAAGATTCTGAAGTGCACATTGAGAAAGAGCCACTGGAGCAATATACGGTTGTGCGTTACAGCTCTAATGGCCAAATGCATAGTGACCCAGTGAATGTCTCTCAAAATACACAAGTTTAGTAAATTAAATGTTTGAGTTGCAAGAACTCAAAATATAACTGTGTAGTAATTAAAATGTTTGATATGCAAGAACTCAAAATATAACTGTGTAGTAATTAAAATGTTTGATATGCAAGAACTCAAAATATAACTGTGTAGTAATTAAAATGTTTGTGTTAACTTACTTAGTACTTTCAGTTAGGTCCAATTAACATAAATGAGAACCAGAAACTCAAAACTTATAAGTTCTGCATAATTAAAATCAGGATCATCAAAACTCAAAAGATTTGAGGCAACTGATTACCTCAAATTCTTTGAGTATTTCCAACTTATTCGGGTTTACAGTGTAATAAATAAAGTGAGATGACACAGGGAATAAGTATTGAACACACTTTATTTAATACTTTGTAGAGAAGCCTTTGTTGGTGATTGCAGCTTCTAGACGCCTCTTGTATGGAGAGACCAGTCGTTCGCTCAGGAGTGATTCTGGCCCATTCTTCCACATAAATGGTCTTTAAATCTTGAAGGTTCCTTGGGCATCTTTTATGAACTTTGATCTTCAGTTCTCTCCATAGATTTTTATGGGATTTAGGTCAGGTGATTGACTGGGTCATTCAAGCAGCTTGATTTTATTTCTTTGAAACCACTTTTCATTGTTTCCGTGGCCTTGTGTTTGTCCATCCTATTTTCATTTTCAACTTTCTGGTAGATTGCAGCAGATTTTTATCCAGAATGTCCCGGTACATTTCTCCATTCATCCTGCCTTCAATAATATGATGTCTTTGCTGACAAGCATCCCCAAACCATGATGCTTCCACCCTCAAACATTACTGTTGGTATGGTGTTCTTGGGGTGGTGGGCAGTGCCATTTCTTCTCTAAATATTGTGTGTAGAATGACTGCCAAAAAGTTCCATTTCTACCAATAATCCACAGGCTCCTCCAAATGCTCTTTCGCAAACTTTAACCGAGCCTCAACATGCTTTTTGTTCAGCAACGGAGTCTTGCGTTGTAAGCATGCATGGATGCCATGGCGGTTCAGTGCATTGCTTATAGTTTTCTTTGAAACAACAGTACCTGCTGATGCAATTTCTTTCTGAAGTTTTGAGTGGTTCTTGGCTCTCCTGATTATTCTTTGGACTCCTCGGACAGGGATCTTACGTGAAGCACCTGATCGTGGCTGGTTTATGGTGAAGTGATGCTCTTTCCATTTCCGGATAATGCCCCCACAGTCCTCACAGGAACATTCAGCATTCTGGAAATGCGCCTATAACCATTCCCCCATTCAACAATAAGATTATGAAGATCTTGGGAGATTTATTTGCTTTTGCCCATCAGGAAGTCTTTCCTGTGTGCCTCCTGGGTAATGAGAAACCTTTATAGGCCATCAATTAGGACTGATAGGGGGCAGGGTTTCTTTCTCAATACTGACAGATTTCATGTGATCTCCTGGCTTTCTATGCCATTTTGCACCTTGTTCTCTTCATGTGTTCAAAACTTATTCCCTGTGTCATTTCACTTTATTTATTATGACTCAACTTGTACACTTAAATGTTCTGATTTCTTTGTATGAATTCAACATTTGGCTTGATGGTTACATCTGGTGGAAATTTTGTGTCAATATCCCACTTTGAAATCCCCTTACTGATAAAAATGCTGATGTGTCAAATACTTATTTTCCCTGCTGTAATTGTTTCTCACTCTCTTTAATAGAATACATCTATAAAATACAGTATATGTGTATATAGTATACAAATGTAAACTGATGTGTTAAGTTTTTAGGGTAAACTTCCACTTGAGCGATAGAAGGAAACTGCAGGATCTCTTAAACCTAAATGAAATTAAATCCTAATATCTACTTCTAAATAAAATAGTTTTTATACTTCGTTCTGCTCAACTTCGTTTTTCTGTATTTCTGTTTGTATTTATAATAAATAGATTGAAAAATAAATATGATTGGACATTAAAACTTCTAAAACAATAAGTCTGGTGGTGGTGGCCTAAGACTTTTACACAGTATTGTATATATCAAAAACATTTCAGAATGCTCAATTTACTTTGTAAATAATATAATTGATAGAAAAAATCTATTATTATTGTCTTTATTTTTTATAATGAAAATGATGTGTTGGGCATTTTTTGGTGCTAATTAAATTTGTTTAGCTTCAATAATTGTACACTTCAAAATCTGTTCAACATTTCTACTTGAAAGCTGAAATGATGCCAAGACTTCTGTTTAACCCTGCAAGAAGGAATTGTTGAAAGAATGTTGAAAGCTGAATGTTGAATTTAAAAATAGGTGATGGTGCCATTCATGCATGCATATACAAGTTATTAGCAGGAAAATACAGTATGTAACCCTGTCTATGAAATCCAGGCTAACGTTTTATAATCTATATATCTTTATAAATGATTTTGCACATTAAAGTTTGATATCAGTCAACAATTTCACATTGATTTCAATCTTTGACATGACCTTACTCAGTCGATACAAGATGCATTTTCATTACATTATGTACAATGAGTTTATGAAGAAAACAGTAATTCTCAAAAAATTACTAGGGTTTTCACATATTTAGCGCAATATAACCTGGAAAATAGTTTACTGTCTGTTGGTTGTATATGATGTGTTAATGAGGCAATACTGTAGTATTGAACAACTTGACCAGTTTTTACTTTAGAATAACACACAATGGGTGTATTATTTTTTATTTAAATGGTAATTGTTATAAAATTGTGAGGTAAACGTGTAAACCATCCATGTCTCTCTCTCTCTCTCTCTCTCTCTCTCTCTCTCTCTCTCTCTCTTCTTTCTTTCTCTCATATTTCCATCCATGAATGAATTATCTCAATCTCTGCATACATTCTGCTGAAGATGATAGGCGTTTGTGCCGGAGTACCACTCCCCATAAAAACCCAGTGATCACTACATCAGTCCCACCTTATTGGAGAAAGATGGACGGTTGTGCAATGGCATTTTATAGAGCCAGCACATTTCCCCCTCCTCTCTCTCTCTCTCTCTCTCTCTCTCTCTCTCTCTCTCTCTGTCTGTGTCTCTCTCTATAACACACACATACTAATCGCTCAAGGCCTGCAGATAAAGTCCCTTTTCACTCCTAACTCTCCCATGAGTGTCTGAATGTCACTCTGTTCTTACAGCCCTTAGTCTTTACCCGTGTCATGATTTATAAAGTGTCTCACCAACAGAAAAGAAAAGTCTTGAATAAAGAAATATTTTAGCACCAGTAAATTAATTAGTCATTTAGTTGGGTGTTTGACAGCAGCTAAGAGTGCCATAGTCCCACATGCGCACACACCTGAGGATTTTTACGTACCAGCTACATTATATTATTCTTTCAACAAAGTAATTTAGTTTATCCCACCTTTTGACTTTAAAATGGATTACATTCAGGTTAAATGTTGCCTTTTTAATAGAGCAGATATAGTTTTTTTAAGTGTTCAGCTTTATGTTTATTTTACATTTTTAATTTGGTTGGTCAGAATTTGGGTCAAATATGGACAAACCCAACGGTTGGGTTAATTTCAACCCAAATGCTTGGTTGCTTAAACCCATAGTTGGGTAACAACATCCCATCATATGTTTATTTATAACCCAACAGTTGGGTTTGTCCATATTTGACCCAATTACGGATTGAAAACAACCCTGCATATTTTTTTAGAGTTTATATGAAATATTCACTTTGTTTAATCTACCAGTCGAAAGTTTGAACACCCACTTCTTCCTTATTTCTATTTTCCACATTTCCAATGTGGTACCATGATCAGTGTTGTGGAAAGTTTCTTTTAAAAGTAATGCATTACAATATTAAGTTACTCCCAAAAAGTAACTAATTGCGTTACTTAGTTACTTTTCATGGAAAGTAATGCTTACGTTACTTTTTAGTTACTTTTGTGTTACTTTTTCTTGGCTGAGGCTTGATCTCTTTCAGGCCTTGCAGGTGTTTTTTATGACTGAAAGATCTGCATTCAGAAAGTGCATATTTCATCACAAAAATGTCGAGCTCTGGCCTGCCATCTGAGTTTGTGACTCAAACTGTTCCCACACAGGAGTGTACGCATAGAGAGCATGATGTAACTACGTTTAGTTTAATTCAGTACATCATTTTTTTATTCAAATTAATTAAACTAAAAAAGTAACTTGCATTACATTTTTTAAAAAGTAACTCAAATATTTATGTGTACATTTAAAAAGTAATGCGTTACTTAACTCGTTACTTCAGAAAAGTAATATTATTACGTAATAATTATTACGTAACCCAACACTGACCATGATAATACAAGAAAGTGAACTGAAAGTAAAGTGACATGTTTTGTCTCTGTTATCTAATTATAATAATACCACCCCTTAATCTGCACTATCCAACCACGACACCACCATTTGGTGGAGAGAGAGAGAGAAAGAGAGAAAAAAATTAGAAAATTAGCTTCAATTTTAAACATTTTGGCGATCAGTGTTTGCATTTCATCAGTTCATTTGCATTTAAAGGGACACACAGCAAAACAGCAAATTTTTGCTCACACATACAAAGTGGTAATTTTAACATGCTTTTTTGAGTTAAAACTTCAAATACACACTCTGGGGACACCAAAGATTTATTTTACATCTTAAAAAAAGTCTTGTGAAATGTCCCCTTTAATAATAACATCCGCTTGTCTGATCTAATCATAATAGATCAGTGGAGACAAATTTCCATTTCTGTTTGTCTCAGATGTGTCTCCTTTGACTGCTTGTGTTTCATCGAGTGGAAGGGTCTCTTATTTCACAACTAAATGCATCATTTATGTCAATGTATAGCTGCAGATCTTTGTCCCTTTCAAACAGATGTTATTTATCGATGAACCTCAGATGTATACATTAATT
The DNA here is from genome assembly GCA_025389145.1 of Misgurnus mizolepis. Taxonomy (NCBI): domain Eukaryota; kingdom Metazoa; phylum Chordata; class Actinopteri; order Cypriniformes; family Cobitidae; genus Misgurnus; species Misgurnus mizolepis. The sequence continues at coordinate 8,299,739 of JAIFKI010000008.1, read as the reverse complement.
CATTTCGTAAATGCTATTATTTGAAGTCAATTATCTGGCACTGCACACTAACAAGGATGTTGCATCTGTATTTATCATTGACCACGTTTGATTGGACGACCCAAGAATGATAATACCAGGTGTAAACAGGGCCTTTAAGGCATAGGCTTGTGTATGCATATAGATTAGTGGTGATCGGCCATTACAGACAACGGATGTAGGACAGAAACATTTATCTCTTTTCTTCGCAAGCGCACATAGCAATGAAACCGCTTCATCACATGTCTGCAGGAAACACCCTGGCCCAAATAAACACATTAGTTACATAAATGGCATGAGCCGCCCCCCTTCCTTTTATTTGTTTTGGCAATTAGCGCTGATAGGTCCGCTGAGAGCCCGAGGAAAGCCGCGAGTTTCTTTAATTGCTCCATTATAAACTGCTGACTCCAAACCGGCTCTGGGCTCGCAGATATATATCTCATTGTCTTCAAAGCTATGGAAAAGGTAGAAATACTGCATATGCAAATGATATCTGGTAAAAAGGTGGAACTTCATAATCATTTGTATGCCCACTGGTGCAAGGATTGCGGAAGAGCCACATGTCACAGCGGTCGGATAGCCGCACGCCTTCACAGTCGATACGAGTCACAGCAGATGACGGAAAGATGATTGGAGTGCAGATGATGGACTGATGTGTTGTAATGTCTGCACTGGCTCGCTGCGACTGTTTCCATCTGCTGCTGGACGTAACCCCTCCGGATCATCCCACTTCAGTTTGGCACAGACACTTTGAGCTCGGGCCAAAAGCTCTCAGTGGTCCTTTACAGGCGTAATGACGTCTCGTCACCGCCCAGTGATAACAGCCATTCATCAGTTTTCCAGAGGATGCTGTGAATCACAAGAGTCTCTCTCTCTCACTCGTCTGCTGCATTCATTCCGAAGCCAGATGTTGGATATTTCCACTTTATGCCCAGACTTCCGGCCTTAAAAGCATTCCATTGCCCAATGCTCGGAAGATGACATGTACAGTATATACAAATTAGCAAAGCTACCATTAGCTGATTGTTTCTTGGCATACTGTGGTTTAGGATAAATGAGGCTGCATTTGTTTCAGCATTAGATATACGATTATCAACTGAGAAAATCTATAGCTGATTTTACACATTCATCCGAACAACAGGTGATGTTTCCTAATGTACAAATCATTATTACACCTTACGGTTGCCAAGGGGTGCGCAAAACAGCAGTAGCCTACTTTCATTATGTTTTCTTCATTTGATTGCATTGCTTTCTTAATTAGTTTTTTTTCTATTTACTTCAACACATGCAAACACCAAACTTAAATTTTTTATTACTTGAAATGTAATTGATTGTGTGACATCATAAACCCACATTTTGAAGAAATTAAAGTTGTAGATATCATGAGCACAAGTTCAGAAACCAATTCCAAGAAGTAGTATTCCCAAGTAGATAAAAATGGAGCAAGAAAGAGATCACCTATTTTATGGCTAAAAACTACGTTATTTTGTTTATTTGGTATAATACAACGTGTTCCAGTGCAGTGTTGTTTTCGTCAACGATGACAATAACTAAATTATTTCATTGACGCACCTATTTTTTATGACGATAACGCGACGGTGACTAGCTAAAAATGGCTCTAAGGTGGCGAAAACATGACAAGACGCTTTCGAGGTTTCTTTGAAAATGATTATAAGTCTGACGTTCACAATGCATGTAATTTCTGCCTATTTTGTGTGAAATCTGTCTGTTTTTAGCTAAAAAGTATCAGCAATGCTGCCGCAGCCGCTTCCTATACGTTTTTTTCCGTTAGCACCACCACCATGCCGCGATCGCGCACCAGATTTCACACAACAACAACAACACACCTGCGGCTGTGGCGAGATCGAAGGACCGTGGCGGTGACGCCAATAAACGTTAACGACGAGATTATTTATTTATTGGTTTATGGTTAAATAAAACACATTATTTTCCACATATCGTACATTTTTGTAGCTCCAGATTTCACTCTCTTCCTGAAACGCACAGATTTGAAAAGCTCTGTGTCTCTGATTGGCCAGCTAATCTGTACGTTGTGATTGGTCTGAATATCTCTAAAGTTAGCTGAAAATGTAATGCTCCTTACAATAATGTCGGTCTTGTCTACATCACCAATCCCAGGAAGTAAACTGTTGCCTGCAATCCGTGTGTTTGTTGTTCAGGAAAAGAGATTTAAATTGGAGACGATAACTCACGTCATTGTTTACTTTGGGGTTTGTAACTTTTGCATATTGATAACATGTACTAATACACACTTACACACCAAAGGAAATGCTCTTTAAGATGCATTTGATTGATGTATCAGTTTTTCTTCTTCAGTTTTCCTTTAGGCAGCACACTGAAGTGTAAAAGTTGAATCACAATAGGCAGCCAGTTTAATAGCTGCCATATTTGTTTAAGCCCCCGTCGTAGTTTGAAATATCACTGCAGTTCATTGATTACCCCTGCAGATGGTCACGTGAGCTAACAGCTGGAGACAGAACAGAGCCCGGGATGCCACAGACGCATGCTGACTGCGAAGAACCGCATTCACATGCATGCAAACATATTCACATATGCCTCGCTACTGTACTGTTAAAAATCCACCACGCTGCAGTAGCTTCTACTGTAGCTGTTCCACCCAATCACTAGCCAATAGATCAAACCTGTTTCCTGTTCTCAGTAGGAACATGTCACATCTGTGCCAGAATAAATGACAGGCTCTGCATTTCATTCAAAGGGGATTTGTGCCAGCTGAGAAAACGACACGAGGTATTTCCGTGTCGAGAGAGACACGCATACATTTCTTGTGTCTGGAGCTCCGCATTTGTTCTTGCTCGCAGCTGAGCGCACAGCTTTCCAATTGTTAAGGTCGACTGTAGTGCACAGAAGAGCTGGGTACTTCATGTGTTTAGCCAAAGACCAGCTCCCACATTGCAGTTTAGATTGAAACACACACACACAAGCTCTCACACGTGGGTTTGGCATCACATGTTACTCACGGATGAGAATGCCAGTTGGATTAATCTTCAAGGTCATGGGAAATTTGATTGCGATGGGCTACATTTATGCATATCAGAGTAACACATTTATAATGGGTGAGTAAAGGCATATCGGGTTCATCTCTGTGTACCGCGCTGCCTTTTTTAACTCCACCTGGATAAAATACATTAATAAAATTTGAATTGTTATTGTTACTGTAAATTCCACTTCATGTTGATCCAGGAATACTCCTTACCCACTGTTAAGCCACAGTAAAGTGTTTTTTTAAGTGTACGCGAACGTACGCACACGGTCGAATGCACAGCCTTGCAAAGTATCATTTATTTGACTTGTACGTGTACACAGATGTTCGATGCGTGCTCATTGCGACAAAATACAATGCATCTCCTGGGCCACATAGTATATTGATTTAAAAAATCCGGTGGTGCGTGTACAGTACGTGCGCACTCTTCTTATGACGAAAATTGTGTCACGTGCACTGTACGTGGACCCTCGCGTACAAGTAAAAAATTGACTTTACTTCACCCTAAACGCACATCATGCCAGGGCTTGCTGCTTTATTACGGGTGGTTCACCTTTTGCATACTGTATAAAATGTTTTCTTTCCCATGCACTCTCCGACTTTCCGAGCTGGGTTGCATTGTATTTGAGTGCGCTTGCTGCGTGTCTACATTCAAAATAACGTATTTGCATGTGCAAAAGATGCAAAATGTGAACCGCCCCTTAAAAGGCATTATGAATAAAGAATTAGGAATATCTGTGCAATGCATTATCCTGTATGTACAAGCTTTTTGACAAACGTGTTTAACCAATGACAGCATTTGACACTTTTCATCCTATAAATACCAAAAAATCCACATTCACTTTCTCAACACATAATGTGCAGAAATGAATAAACATCAGTATGTACGGCTGTGTGGAGTTGACACCGGTGATATACAAGTGAAAAGGTTGTGCCGTGAGGGAGCTCTGCTTTATTCCTCCAAAAAGAGCCGTGCTGACAGAAAAGAAATAATTCCCTGAAGCTCAGGTCTTCTACAGGAGAACGCTGCTTTTCTCAGGATAGTTTCAGAAACATCAGTTTGGCAGGCTCAGAGGGAAGCAGACAGGAGCGGGTGGGTGTGAAGGGTACTAGCTGCAGTTTACCTCATAGTACATACTGTGTCATCCTCAGGAAAAATGTAGAAATATCCTTTTTACATCAAACTAGCATTTACAAGAAAGTACTGTCGTGATGATATTAGATGCTTAAATTTTTGCACAATCTGATTCGTTTTTAATTGATCCACTTTAAGTTAAAGGGTTAAACCATTCATATCATACAACTTTCTAGCATTTTTGTAAAGAAAAATTACACAGTAAATAAAACTGGTATAAACATGATACATGATCCGAACCTACTAAGCTCTTAGGGGTTGTGTACACCAAAACTTTTACGCCCGCGGCCGGCGCATGTTTTCTATTGTTTCCAATGGAAGCTTGGCGTTTTTCAAATAAGCCAGCAGCTAGCGGGGTTTTTCCGCGCTCGGCGCTGAGCGTCGAGAGTCGAAAGTGATTCAACTTTGGGAGAAAAGCTCCGCTCGTCAATGTCAGTTCTCACACGGCCGCCCAATCACAGTGGATGAGGGGCAGGACATTACCACAGCAACCAACCAGCTCGCAGCTGAAGTATCACAGCTACCAAAGCGCTCAGCTGAAGAAAGCTGGCACTCAGCTGAAAAACAGCTGGCATTCGGCGTCCTCAAGGCGTTTTCAGCCGCGTTTAAAAGTTTTGGTGTGTCCAGCCCCTTATAATTAGAATAGGAACAAAAATTCCAAGATCAGTCTTGAAACTCCTCAGAGATGTCTTGAGTCTCATTGGTTCTCATGAAGCTGGGAGCAAGGCCAATTGATCTTTCCATCCTATCTTACTAACCTATTTATCCTTGTCCTGGCTCCGTCAGTGTAGCGCGCTATGGGATTTTTCCTTGCCCCCCTCCTTCCCCAGCACCACCTGCCTAGAACTCCACCTGCCCAGTAAGGTTTTCCCTACTTTCCATGCAGGGAATTATGTAATTATGTTCAATTATGTTCATCTAACAGCAAAAGCCTTCACTCATGCCAGGAGCAGCCGAAACAGCATAGCAGATCTAGCCTGCCATCACATTTTATGCCCTTGATGCACATTTCATGCCCCATTTAAATGCTAAAATTTGATTCTGAGAGTTGTCATGATTAAACTCTAGCCTATAGCTTTCAGTTCTTCTTCCAAGTAGGCTAATAAAACACTGTTTATGTTGCTGTTTACTGTATGTACCATTAACATGGATTGTTTGGTCACATGTGAGTGTTGTTCGGTCTTTTGCAGTAGGTTTGAATGTCTCTTATTTATACAATTTGTGGCCAGTGACCTCTCTTCCGAGGGGCGCAAATTCTAAATATGTGTTTGGTGTGTCGTGTGTTGCGTGTCATGTCAAAATATATGTTTGTTGTGTCATCGGAACCATTTGCATCAAGCGTCAGTTCAAAATGCGTGCCTGCTGGACATGTGTTGAAACGGTTTATGATAAAAGAGGCACTAACTTAAAGGAAAACTATTTTACTATGTTATTATTTCAACTTAGACAATTAATACATACCTACATTTTTACAATGCATGCACTTCATCTTTGCACGGCATGTCATAAATGTGTTATCATTTAGCCTAGCCCCATCCATTTCTTAGGATCCAAACAGGGATGAATTTAGAAGCCACCAAACACTTCCATGTTTTCCCTATTTAAAGACTCTTACATGAGTCAACCTGATCTCACAAATTTCCGTGGCATAGTCACAGAATTCTTTGCTAATTTTTCCATGGCATTCTCACGAATTGGTTACTCAACTATTTGGCCTATTTTCTTACCATTGTCGCTTCGGTTCAGGGTTAGATTACATAAAATGACATCCCCACCCAAACCCACATCTCTAACCCCCACACCAGGCGTCAATTGTTTAAAGTTTAGAAAATATAAAAGAATACATCAGAAAAAATTATATAAACCAATACTTAAAGTGACCAAATCACGCAAACACCAAATCTAACCCTAAACCGAAGCGACAATGGTTTGAAAATAGGAAAAAGCATTTGAGTAACCAATCCGTGAAAATGCAACGGAAAAGTTAGCAAATAATTCCGTGACTATTCCTTGGAACTTTGTGAGATCATGTTGGATAAGTAGTTACACAAGTAAGTATGGCGGCACAAAATAAAACGTGACGATTTTTTTAGGTGGATCAAAATTAGAACTAAATTGTATGGCGGAAGAGCACTTAGTTTGCAGCACTTCGACTTCTGGTGCAGTAACATCATCACTCCTGAATACTCCCTCGCTCGCTCAAACTTAAAAGAGGGGGAGTGATGATGTAACTACGCGCAAGGTCAAAGTGCTGCAAACTAAAGATACATTCACATTACAGGTACATTCGCTTGTCTCTTTCAAAAGAAACTTTTCTATATCTCGTTGTCATAAACACAACCTGATCTCACAAATTTCCGTGAAATAGTCACGCATTATTTTGCTCAGTTTTGCGTGACATTGTCACGTATTTCCACCACATTACGTGCCCCGACACGACTTTCTTTTCCGTGACAGTTTCACGTATTGGTTACTCAACTGTTTTTCCTATTTTTAAACAATTGTCGCTTCGGTTTGGGGTTAGATTTGCTGTTTGCGTTAGGATGTCACTTAATGTATTGGTTTATAAAAAATGTTCGTATGCTTTTTAAACCATCGTCGCCTGACGTTGGGGTTAGAGTTGGGTTTGGGTAAGGATGTAATTTTATGTAACAGAAAGTTGTTCTAACCCCAAACCGAAGCGACAATTGTAAGAAAATAGGAAAAACAGTTGAGTAACCAATACGTGAAACTGTCACGGAAAAGAAAGTCGTGTCAGGGGCACGTAATGTGGTGGAAATACGTGACAATGTCACGCAAAACTGAGCAAAATAATGCGTGACTATTTCACGTATTTTGTGAGATCAGGTTGCATAAACAAATGAGTGACTCCAGTAACTGAAGAGAGACGGATGACATGAACTGCCCTGCTTTGTTCTCATTGGAAGTCGCTCCCGAATGTCGCTCATAATTTGCATAAAGTTAAACATTTCTCAACTTTGTTGCACGACTGGACACGCCCCACCCAGTCGCCAACGGTTACTGTCCCCTCGTGTAGCCGGAAGTCGCCAAGCTTCCATTGAAATCAATGAGATCGCATCACTCTGCTACTGCTAGTCGCTGCTATTCTGAATGCAGCTTAAGTGTTTGGTGGTTTCTAAATTCATCCAAAAATTCATACAAAATGAATGGGACTAAGCTAAATGCTAACACATTTACTACGCACTGTGCAAAAATGAACTGCACGCATTGAAAAAAGATAGGTATGTATTAATTTGTCTTAATGTGTGTATTAAGTTGTGGTAAGAACATAGTAAAATATTGAAAAGCGGTGGTGTTTTCCTTTAACACTGAACTTTGCTTACACATGAGGTTAAGCGAGTCATCTCTCTTATCATAAACCCCTTTGAAGCATCTGCAGCAGGCATTTATTTTGACATTACAAGTGCACATAAGTTAACATGACACGCCAAACACATATTTTGTAATGATGAGCCAAATAATTCATAGGATAAATGTTGTGACGAGCTTCGCATCGTGCGCCCTCGAAAAAAAGAGGTCACCGGCCGCCTCTTCTTTTGAAAACCATTCAAAAATGCTGGGGCATTCTTTATATAGAGAGAGCTGTGATCCAATAGTTAGCTTGTGTTTTAGACATGTTGAGCTGCTCATGTAGGAGATACAGAGTCCAGTGGTTCGAATACAGCCTGCGACCCGTTTCAGTCCCAGTTCTCTGCTTTTCAAAGAAAGGTTCACTTCACAGCCATGCTTTGAACATAGCAGCATTAACTTTTGATGGACACAGCATTGTTCTTCTGTTGGCCTTGATCTGTTGCTTAGATTTGCTATCCTACGCACCAGATGCTGTTGAATTCAAACTCAACAATAACTTTCAATAAAGGTAGCAGACTGCACAGAATTCAGAGAGCTCTGTGTTATTAACACAATCCTGGGCACTTTCCAGACACCCCGAAGTGAAATCACAGCTTTAAAGACAGCCGGGGTCAAGACAGGTTTATAAGGTACTCCCATTTTCCTACACCTGTGAATCTAAAACCGTTTCTAAATCCATGGGACAATGATTCAGACAGTCCACTGCTAAAACAAGGGTGCTTGATATAGCCACCATCCAATTAAAGGGAACACAATACAGAAATAGATACAACCAGAGAAGGAACATTTAGATGTTTGTCGGAACAATCCAATTAAACAGATTAAAGGTCACGTCCAGGGTATTACGCTCATTTACCGCCCCGTGGCTCAGAGCGCCAGTGTGGACGTTCACCTTCATTTGTAACAGCAATTACAGTTTGCTGTCAATGATACGGATTAAGATATTTATATTACATCACATGCATGACTCAGATCAAGCAATGCCATCGTGTCTAGACTTATGTTTTAAAGCAGCTGTGAGTCAAGCAAAAGTTGCATTTTTCTGTGGCCCTGCCACGGACTGTCTTTTCCGTGGCATTCTCACAGATTGGTTACTCAACTGCTTTTTCCTATTTTCAAATTATTGTCGCTTGGGTTTAGGGTTAGATTTGGTATTTGCATTAGTATGTCACTTTAAGTATTGGAAACATTTTGAAATTTGTACCTTTTGCATATTGTTAACATGTACTTATACGCACTTACACAACGAAATGAAATGCAAAATTGTAAATCGGATAATAGGGGTCTTTTTAAACAGGAAGTCGTGATCGACTTTACTTTTGTACTGTGACGAAAAATAGTGGCCATGGTTTGTGTAAATTGATTGGATATAAAAAAGTAGGCGTTTCATTCAGACATGGAATATGCAGCTGCAACTGACAGTCGGAAGGGGGCGGAGTTAACTGATGCACCACACAAGCCATCAAACTGAGATAATCACGCAAGGATCACCACAAGGACTTTTTCAGATTTTGATTCAAATAAAAAAGCGCTAGCCATATGTCTGCTGTTTGACAGTATTTTGGACTAGTGAAACATATCATTCATATGTCTAAAAATGTCTCATATGCCATGCTGCAATTTAAGCAATATTCTATAAAAAAATAAAAATTGTCAGTTTTGATTTCATGTGGACTTTAAAAAATATAACATTTGAAACCAAACTACCTTTGTTCCAAATCCTTGAGAGTTACTTATTTTTTATTTATTTTTTGCAAAAGTTTACAGATAGTATTATCTTTGCAAATCAGAACAGAGACACTGCTAAAATCTTTCATATATCTCAAGAGAAAAAAACTTGAATAATACTTTCTGTTCAGTTATTGCAACATGCATTATGCAGTTACCTTCTAAAGCAGACAAAATGTAGCTGTAAGCAGCCTAATGTAGTTTGTTGATTTTAGCTGGTCCCCATACTTTAAATGATAAAACCAATTTGCTTTTTTGAGCGTGTTATGTAAAGCGTTCCAAAGCTTTCATTTCTGTTGGTATGCTGCTATAGAAACAAAGGTGCCTATGAAGGTGGTAGACAGCGAGAATTGATTCATTCATCAATGTTGTGGCAGATTGCTGCGCTGCCATCATCTCTCCTCCGACGGCCTTTGCCAGCTCAGCATTGAGGTGCTTATAACCTTCAGTGAAGTGTGGGCCACTCGCTTCAACTTTGCAGAAATGTGCAATATTCAGTTGCTTTGAAACCTGGGCAGCACTTACTGTGATCAATGGACAATGGCGGTGGTGGCAGAACGAGAGATACCTGGAGGGAGAATCAAGCAATCTGGTTTTGAGGTCTGTGAAACAACATCAGCTATGAAAAAACAAAGTCTTACAAGATTAGAGTTTATTGCAAATGCCCTACCTAGCGTTTACAGTACCTCTCCGAAGCATCACAGGAACTAATAATTTAGATAACATTTGAGAATTGGAATATAATCTTAGATGGAAAAGGCGGGAACTCTATTACAAATACTCCCAAAAAAAACCAATACAATCACAAATGATTCCAGAGAGAAAAAGCATTGTTAGCAAAAACAAAACAAGAAACAGTGGTCAAACTTGCTGGAATTGAACTTTAGATATTAAAGGTGGAATAGGCGATTCTCTGAAAAAACATAATTTTTTTATTATGCTGGCTGAAAGTCTTTGTTAAGATGCAGATTTACTAACAACTTGCGCCAGCGCAAACCATTATTTTGGCGTTAAATAACGACTGTCGGAATTTACTAAAAAGCCCAGTGGATAATTAGCACTGAAAGGTGTGGTGTAGTTATTTTTGCAACTGACCTTATTTCATACAGGAGTTTCCCTTTCAGACACAAAATGTATGGGAGGACATTATTTAAATGATTCACGCAACGTGATTTAATAATGTTTGTGAGTGTGATATTACCATTATTTAATGCCGGAAAATGTCTTAAATCATTTTGTGCTTGAAATGGATGCAGTTGTTGCTTATATGAGGAGGCATCGCATTGATCAGAGAGCGTGTGGTACAAGGCAATGGATTTTTTAACATGTATCAGTTTATTTGGAATGCCAGAGAAAAATATTTTTCAAAAAAATTGTTTGTCAAGCAACGTTATGTTTTATTTGCTAAAGGAAATAATAAATGGGGTCACTAGGAGTAGTCAAACAATAGCAGGTGTTTCAAAACTTCTTGTAAACCTTTATTTTTTGTCCTCCGGTTCTTTTCAGTGTACGTACTATGGCTTTGTTAGCTGGGATTTCACACCCCAAATTTTTAGCTGCGATGCACCTGAGGATCATCATCTTTGCTTATTTGTGACCCTGAACTAATTTGCGCTGCTCTTAATAGATTGGGTTGATCATTATGGAAATCAGCTGTTGCGCCTGTGTTATTCAATTTGCACCTTTTTAGTAAATAAACTGTAGATATATCTCTCAAGCTAATTTGTCCCATTTAGTAAATCTGGCCCTAAGTGATCTAAACTAATAATATGTCATCTAATTTACACTCTGAAGATAGAATGAGAATGGCTTTGAATGGTGATTTAGCAGGTACCTCTACAGTGGGATTGTATGCCTTCATTGCTATTAGGCTGAAGTTAACATTATCCTCCATCTTTGAAGTTGCAATTTGTAACATTTTTGGTTAACAATACACAAAAATCAGTTATTGATCAAGTACATAAAGAATAAGGGTGAACTTTTTCCCCTTCTTTTTTAAAGAAGTTGCCAGCCAGCACTAGCATTTTTCATGATTTTCACAAAAGATGAATGCCTTCCAGAAAAATGTTCTTCTTTAAATATATAAACATACAATATATCAAATGAAAAAACGGACCCTATGCTTTTCATCCTATTTTCAATTCTTCTCTTTTAATCAACTCTCAAATATGTTTAGGTTTCTTAAAAATACAAAATCTTTGAGCAAAAAGCTGAGATATTTGCTTTTGTTAGAGATTCAGAACGATGATCAAAACATACACAGAGGGGCAGGGATTAGACTAGTCCTAGACTAAATAAATGTGAGAGCTGTCTAAACCGACAACAACTTGCACTGACATATTTTAAAATAAAAAAAAATTGTTTTGCCCTTAAAATCCACACATGTAATGTTTTTAGTAAGGCATGTTTGTTCAAACTAGTTATATGGCTTAAACTAATCCCTGTCCGGGAAACCACCCCAGATTTTTTTTACTGTTTTTGGCTTAGTGGATGCTTCCGTGTTTTATATGTAGGGTAAGAGCACCACCTGGTGGATAATGACGGAAATGTGGATTGCCATAAAAACCCGTCATTGGGAGGGAAGTGTTAAAACGCATTTGGCCCTAAACCCACGTCACATTGCTGTGTGCTTGTTCATGAAAACGTAACATTTGTACACGGATTTAAGCACCACAGATTTCAAGAGCACCAATTGTTCAAATTAAAATTTTACATTTCCTATGGTGTGTATTTGTGCATGTTAATGATATGCAAAAGTTCCATTTCCCTAAAGTAAATGATGACGTAAATCTCTCTTCTTACAAACATGATTAGGAGCGTCACATGTACGGCTGACATCAGAGGTATTCAGTACAGTCACAACGTACAGATTAGCTGGAAAATCAGGAACAGTTTTTTACACAATCCGTGTGTTTCTTGGAGACAAGGAAATCTGGAGCTACAAAAATGTACGGTTTGTGGAAAATAAGTTTTTTTTTAACCATAAACTAAGCAAACACATTTTATTATACCAAAAAACACAATAATAACTTTACTTTAAGCAATGAAATACACTCTCAGAAATAAAGGTACGAAACTGTACCTTTTCTGTCACTGGGGCTGTACCCTTTCAAAAAGTACAGCTTTGCACATAAGGATTTCATTTAATTACCTCAGAAGTACATTCTGGGACCAAAGAGAGCTTATTAGTACCTCAAAAATTCATATCAGTATCTCAAAAGTACATATTGATACTAAATTTTTACCGGTACATATCTGTACCTAATGGTCCATACAATTGCCTTTTTAAAGGGTGCTGCCCCAGTTAGGGTACATATTTTGACTTTTTTCTAACAATGTAGGGTCCTTAAGATACGGTAATCTACCCAAAATTGCATTCTGTTTTGTATTCCTGTAAAGATACCAAACGGAAACTTAGGGTACAGCCCCAGTGACAGAAAAGGTACAGTTTTGTACCTTTATTTCTGACAGTGTAGGTGCTCTTTAAACAAGTGATTGAAACACAAACAACAGTGCTAAATGCAGGCGATGTTTCTCTGTTAGAGGAGCGTGCAAGCCGCGCAACCGCTGCTTATTGATCTTGTGAGGATTTTCAACCCTTTATTAGCCCTTAATACACATATGCGTCAAAATTCCCATCTTTGCAACCATCCTCATAAACACGACCATTTAGATCTTAAGAGAAAGTAAACAGCTAAAAGCATGAGTTACAGTATATTAGAACTGGACTTTGGTTACCTAATTTTCTACTATCTGTCACTCATGTTAATCAGCATTTAGAGACAATCTTTGTGAGAATTGTGAAAATTATTTGGCATTAAAGATTTTAATAACATTAAAACCTTATTAAAAGAAAAAGAAAACTCTGTCGTGATACATATCATTATCATAATATAAAATTGATCCTATTGTGACATAATTTGGTCATATAGCCCACCCCTACTCACAACGTTAAGCTTACATTAATAAGTTAAGCTGTTGGACTGGATTTTGTTGTTGGTTAATACATATAAGTAGGTCAAGTAAATGATTTTAAGTTTTAAACAGAGCAACATAAAGGCAAAAGTTACTATTGGTTAGTACAAAATTGTACCACTACTAAAATCAACACAGTTTTATAAGATAACCTCATTGTTTTAACAACAGCAAAAACACATCATTCAAGATTTATCCAAAACTTTATCCAACTAAGAGCTTCAATGAAGCCTTTGCTGGAATTTCTCAACAGAATGAAAAAGCGACAACTTGTCTTAGAAGTATCATTATCCAGTTGATGTGGTAGATGAGTGAAACTGCTGGTCTTCATGACACCTTCCTAATGTGGTGGTCAATATTCAGTGATCAGTGATCCTGTTCGCTCATTAGCACTTACATGGTTAGCTGAAATCGATCCTCCATGTTTCCCCATCTCCACCTCTAAGGTCAGTGTTCATCAGCTCTCTTCATCTCTGTAAAGTTGATCAGTCAACAGGTGTTGATTTCATATCAGGTCACAATTACAATCATTCAAGTCTACAAAAAGCTCTGTAAGATACAATGTCGTACATAAAATCTTTTAGTTTATTCTGCAACAAATAACAGTTAATAAATTGGTTAAATGACTGTATAGCCCTTTGTCCATTTATACAACCCTGAAAAACTAAAGAGATATATTAAAAAGTGGAATATTTAATTGCATACTGTTAAGACACGATCTGACCACTTGTGTTCCTCCTAAGACTCTTTAATTAAGACTTATTAAGACTTGCATTGAGATCAGAGCTCTTTGGGGGCCAAACCATCTGCTGCAGGACTCTTTGTTTTTTTGTCACTATGTGCATAATTCTTTGTGATTTGAAGTCTAAAATCGATCATTCTACTGACACTCAAGCAAAAGATATTAAATTGCATCAATAAAACTAAAGATCCTTGCACAGCACAATTTTCATATGCGTTTTTCTGTATTTGTCATCTTAAAAATTTGTAACGCACATAAACCTCTCACATTGAGTTTGATGCGTATGAATTAATCCACTGCGAAAAATGAGTTCAAATGGAGTCTTCATGATGTGAGCACTGTTCACTACGAAGGGATGAATGACATTACCAAGTTATTGTTTAGCTAACTTAAGCACAATACTGCATAATCTTACCTACTGTAGTTTTAAAATCAATACCTACCATCCTGTTTTCCAGTGGCGGCCGGTGACTTCTTTTTTCGAAGGCGCTCGATGTGAAGTTCATCACAAAATTTTTCCAAATATGTGTGCATTGAGAGATCCTGTGTGCATCACGTGTCTTGTCAAAATAAGTGCCTGCTGCAGATGCATCTAAAGTGTTTATGATAAAAGAGACGCTCGCGTTTGCCAGATACTCGAATAATATCATGCGTAATCAGAGTTTACTGTTCAGTGAGTGTCTTGCGTGTATTTTTTGAAAGTGAGCGTCTTTTTTATTATAAATTGTTTTGACGTGTGTGCAGCAGGCACTTATTTTGACAAAACATGTGATACACATGGTTTACATGGTGCAACAAAAACATATTTTGAAAACGCAAGCAACACACATGCCACTCGGATGAGAAGTCACGAGCCGCCACTGCTGTTTTCCAGATTGTTTTGCAATCATCGTCTTTATTTTCCATTTCTTTGTACTTCCACCCTTTTTCTTTTTTTCATTTATATAGTGCTTTGTGCTACAAGCATAGGTGTCATTTACACTGGGGACGCTGGGGACATGTCCCCACCACTTTTTGAAATGTCTGATTTTGTCCCCACCACTTTTTGAAAGCAATCTAAGTGAATTTGTGATTAAAACAAGCAAAAAAATCTGCCAATGGGGTGAGAAAAAAATCTAAAAATAAGATTTCTTTTTTCTTAAACACTTAATTTAAGCAAAATTTTCTCACCCCATTGGCAGATATTTTTGCTTGTTTTAAGCACAAATTCACTTAAATTTTATAGTTTTTGTCAAAAAATTAGACTTATTTTCTTACGTCATTTTGCTTATTAAGAAAATACATCTTGATTTAAGAATTTTTAGATATTTCTACTATAACAAGACAAAAATAATAAGAAAGAAAGTCAGATTTTCAAGAAAAAAAATCTTAGTATTTTTGTCTTGTTTTCAGTAAAAATATAAAAAAATTCTTAAATTAAGATGCTTTTTCTTCATGAGCAAAAATCTAGTTTTTAAACCAAAAATATCAAATTTAAGTGATTTTGTGCATAAAACAAGCAAAAAAATCTGCCAATGGGGTGAGCATTTTTTTCTTGAATTTTTCTTGAAAAATAGTGTTTAAGAAAAATGTTTACGATTATTTTGCTTACCCCACTGGCAGATTTTTTTAATGCACAAAATAACTTACATTGGGTATTTTTGGTCTAAAACTAGAGTTATTTTCTTAGCTCATTTGCTCATCAAGAAAAAGCATCTTAATTTAAGAATTTTTAGATATTTTACTGAAAACAAGACAAAAATGCAAAGAAAATATTTTCTTGAAAATAATTTTTTTGCAGTGTACGACTGGTTTTGTGGTCCAGGGTCACATATGTTGCGTTGTGTGCTTATAGTGTGTTTTCTTTTACATATGTAATGAATTTCATTGTAATCATTGACTTAACGTGCTGCTGTCTATAGTATGGTGCTTTGGCACTGTTCGGTTGAGCTGGTGTTGCAGGGACTGTTACATGTGCAGTCGACATTGTTGAGGGTTTTATGCCCATTTTTGATGCGCCGTTATTCAATATTTTTCCCATCCTGCTATAATGTTTTTTCATCTGATCTTTTGTCCCCACCACTTTTCAACACAAACTGACGCCCCTGGCTACAAGACAAAGTTAATCAACTTTTCAAACACCATTCTGGATTCTGCCAGTTGCTTGTATGGCTCTCTTGATTTTGCCAAGTTGTTAATGTCCTCGGGGAAACATTATGATGACCCTGGGACAACATTTGCCCATCATATTTTAGAAATAAGTTTACAGTTTGTTTCAAGTTTAAGCTTACAATCAGTATTAGGTGCTTCTAGACCATTGATAAGCATTTTCACTTTGATTCCCTCACATTTTAGGGTTCATTTATAGTTATGGTTGGGATTTGGGGTGGGTTTAGGTTTTAATTTAAAAAAATATTGCCCTTTGTTCAACACAATGTGTTGCCCTGAGGACATTAACCAGTTGAGAAATCAGGTCGAGTTTGCTTGTACGGAGGCTCTTAATTGTCAAAACACAATTGCTTGCTACAGATGCGCGAAAATTTAAGATGCACAAATGTTTTGTAGGCAGTGTGTAAATGTGATGAACACAACATGAATTCCTATTTATTAGGCCTGTCAAACTCGATTCCTTTTAAGGATCCGGGTTATTGTGAGTCACTCACTGAAGTGATCCGGGTTGTGTGATTCACTTGAGTCATTTGAGTCAGTATTTCCAAGGAAACTCAGTACAGACCCACTTGTAACCGGCTGATCCTAGCGACTCGAGATTCTCAGAGCCGGAAACTTTGCAGACCATGGACATGAGACTCGCTCTAAAGATCCACTAACCGGCTGATTTGCGTGGATCAGCCGGAGCCGGTTAGTGGATCTATAGAGCGACTGAAGTCCCCTCAAAAGCAAATCCATAACAAAAGCCTTTCACTTCTGAAATAACATGCTTATAGGTTTTAGGTTTGGTGTGTATGGTCGACCATTTAAAAAAGAAGCCTAATAACAATAGCATAATAATATAGAGAAAATTTAGAAAAAAAACTGTCCTGCTTATGTAGCCCCCAGAGCCGGAGAGACAGTTCGCGCAGATCAGCCGGTTACGGATCAGCCGGCGGATCAGCTGGTTACGGATCAGTCGGTTACGGATCAGCCGGTTACAAGTTATGAGACTCTCGAGTCAGAGCAGATTCGCATGTCTCTCGAGTCCGCATTGTTTCCGGCTCTGAGTGAGAATCTCGGCTCAGTTCGCGGCTCGCGCGGATCCATGGGTCTCTCTATTTTGCAATGTTTCCGGCTCTGAGTGAGATTCTCGGGTCAATTCGCGGCTCGAGCGGATCCGCAGGTCTCTCGAGTTTGCAATGTTTCCGGCTCTGAGTGAGAATCTTGGGTCAGTTCTCGCGCAGATCAGCCGGTTACGAGTGGATCTGTAGTGCAGGCGAAGTCTCATCAATAATGTTGCAAGAGGTTTGTGTGTGTGGTGGCGCTGTTTATGGTTTTACATTGAATTGTAGTAGGAATCAACTGATCCGGGTTAATGACACTAGAGACTCGCGACTCATGAGTTAATTTAAAGATCTGGGTTAAAGATCCGAGTGAGTCACGACTCAAACAGGTCTACTATGTCAGACTCAGTGTCCATAATTTTTAACTAAAGGGGTGCATAATTTTAATGCTGGAGAGGCATATGTTTTCAGTTATTTCCAATGGAAGCACCACGCTTTTCAAAAAAGCCAGCAGCTGGTAAGTTTTGTCCGCGCTGAGCTTTGACGTTTTTTTATGCGCTGGAAAGTTGACAACTTTTTGTCAATATCACTTCTTACTCGGCCGGGCCGGACAAATATCACAACAACCAACCGGTGCATCGTTTAACAACTGATAAAAAAACCAGAAATATCATTGCAACCAAAGGGCTCAGCTGAAAAAAGTTGGCTTGCGTTTTTAGCCGCGTTTAAACTCTTTGGTGTATGCACCCCCTAAGTGTGCGAGTTAAACTAATGTGCCTAAAATGCCTGCTCAGTACTTTATATTTTGGTTATACAAAGCTATCAAATGTCTTCAGAAAACCCAAAATGTAAAGTATAGAATGTGTGATATACCTGTATACTATACAGTAGCATATATAGTATATGGATTACTTTCATTGTGTTCTAAAAGAAAATGGAAATAAATATTGGAAGTAAACTTTAACAAAATTTTTAAGACATAATACAAGCTAAATTTTGCATTTACCATAACAAAATCTTGAATCTGGTTTGACAAGTATGCACACTAATAAAGCAATGTGACAGACAAGCGCTGTGATTTTGGGCTTTATGTCACATGTTTAAAACATGAAAGCGTGACAAGCTTTGTTCTTGTGCCCTTGGCAACAGGATGTTACTTACTGTATTACATACAGTAGAAGAGACACAAGTGGAATCGGCCTACTGTTTCATAATAAGTGTGAAGACATATGAGCGCAATGGCTGGATGAGCAAAGTCTTCCAGCTCAGTTTACCAGCAAGCTGGCCATTGAGATGTTATATAA
This sequence comes from Misgurnus mizolepis, assembly GCA_025389145.1. Classification (NCBI taxonomy): domain Eukaryota; kingdom Metazoa; phylum Chordata; class Actinopteri; order Cypriniformes; family Cobitidae; genus Misgurnus; species Misgurnus mizolepis. The sequence goes on along the minus strand of JAIFKI010000008.1, from coordinate 8,281,249 downwards.
AGATAAAGCATGCACGGCGGCCACGGGATTATCTGAGTATACGTTTGTTTGTTGGAGAGAGATGGGTTCAGGGGGGACACACTGAACTTATTCAAATCATGAAAATATTTAACATCTCTTAATAGCCCAGAAGTAAAGATTGGAGTGACATGCAGATAATGGTCTTTATGAGGCAGGACAAAGAGCGTCTCCCAATGTCTGATGCCGTTTTATGACAGAAACCATTCCCTGGTGCTAGATGTGCTTTCTTATTTACTAAAGGCCAAATGAGATGTGACAAAACCCCAGAAATAAACTAATAAACTCCACATTCCCATTTGTAACAGTGCAACATTAAACCGTGCTTTTTTCCATGATGACTCAAGAAAGAGAGAACAAACAGCATTTATCAAAAAAATGCATTGTCATTGAATTTCAATGGTGTGTATGGTGCATAATACATTACCTGCTACTGGTGTAACCATAACAACAGCTTTGTGGGTAGACTATAATATAATACTGAAATACGACCAGTCTGTTCAATTGCAATGTTATTAAGGTCACATTTTACCCCAAAATCTTTAGAATTGAACTAACCTAAAGTTATTTTTTGCATGAATACATGTTTAAGGAACAAGATTGTTTGCTTTGTGCATTATTGACTATATATATTAAGGGTGTCACGAAAATTAAGTCACAGCCTCGAACTTCGAATTAAAAAATGGAATCGTCGATGCTGCCACGCCCCCATGTCACGTCCGGTCGGCTTGTCAAGGGAGGAAAAACCTCTCAGATATTTATAGTTTAAACACAAGGGATGTATTGCTACAAATCCTTGAAATGCATATCATAAACAGGAATACTACCTACTGATCTGCCTTTAGACAGAGCGCAGCTCTCTGCACGTGCGTGAGAATGAGGAGCCAAGACGCAGCGGATTATATTTTAAACAAAAGGGATAGTTTGCCTCAGCTCCCACGAAACGCATAAAACTGAACAAATACGTAAGGGTTACTACTTTAGTTTATGTTTAGACTTCGGACAGATGCGAGAGCGCGTGCACGTGAGACAAAGAGAAGCGCAGCTGCTTATGACCCGCTGGTTTTATTTCAGATGCCAGTCCAAGACGTGCGCATTAAGTCCATGTGCGTGCCAGAAGGAATCCTCTCTACAAGTTCTCTCGCGTAAAGTGAAGCCCAAAAATCCCCATGCGAGGAAAAGCACGCAATGTGTATGTTAATGTGTAACTTTAATAATAATAATAATAAATATTAATGGCATTTTAATTGTCATTTCTTGTCTTTCAAAAAAAAAAAAAAAAATCGAGAATTGAATCGAACTGTGACCTTAGAATCGAAAAAGTAATTGAATCGAGGATTTTGAGAATCGTGACACCCCTAATATATATTATAATAATATAATAGTATTTGAACACTAATTTTATGTTTTGGTTTCTAAATGTTTTTCTTCCAATTTTTAATAAATTTTCGCTTGGGGTCAGATTTGGGGTTTGGATGTAATTTTATGTTTTGGTATCTACATGTTTTTCTTTCAATTTTTAACTATTTTCCATTGGGGTTGGGGTTAGATTTGGGGTTTGGGTTAGGATGTAATTTTATGTTTTGGTTTCTACATGTTTTTCTTTCAATTTTTAAACTATTTTCGCTTAGGGTTGGGGTTAGATTTTGGGTTTGGGTTAAGATGTAATTTTATGTTTTGGTTTATACATGTTTTTCTTCCAATTTTTAATAAATTTTCGCTTGGGGTCAGATTTGGGGTTTCGATGTAATTATGTTTTTCTTTCAATTTTTAACCATTTTCCATTGGGGTTGGGGTTAGATTTGGGGTTTGGGTTAGGATGTAATTTTATGTTTTGGTTTCTACATGTTTTTCTTTCAATTTTTAAACTATTTTCGCTTAGGGTTGGGGTTAGATTTTGGGTTTGGGTTAAGATGTAATTTTATGTTTTGGTTTATACATGTTTTTCTTCCAATATTTTTAACTATTTTCGCTTGGGGTTGGGCTTAGATTTGGGGTTTGGGGGATATAGTTTTATGTTTTGGTTTCTACATGTTTTCTTGCAATTTTTTAACAAATTTTGCTTCTGATTATGGTTAGGTTTGTGGTTTGGGTTAAGATGTCTAAAATATAACAAAGTCATTTCTAATCCCATGCGACAACAGTACAAAAACAGAAACCCAGACTTGCCTTGAGATTGAGCTGAAATTGTAATGCTTTCATAAACAAAAATGGTATTTCTTTCTCATCTTTAGATTTTCCATTAAAATGTAACCTCTACATATTCTTGATAGATTTCCTGAGATTTGTCCAATTACTCTATTGGGTCAACACATTGCCATATAGACACAAATGTCACATTCTTCTTGTACAGATTTCCTCCTGAGAGGGAGGGAGGGAGAGAGAGAGAGAGAGAGAGAGAGAGAGAGAGAGAGAGAGAGAGAGAGAGAGAGAGAGAGAGAGAGAGAGAGAGAGAGAGAGAGAGAGTAACTTAGCATCTGTATTTGCATACAGTATACTGTAATTGACCGCTCATTAAATCACATGTTGACAGAAAGAGACACACAGATAAAGACAGAGAAATAGGAATTAAATATTTAGCCGTAGAAGAATCTATTTATAGATTAGTGATGGTTGGGGGGAGCTTGAGTTTAATAATTGATGTGAGAGCGTGTGCATGGGGCTTCAGATGGGAGAGGCGGTGAGACCTGCATACAGTAGAAAGACAGTGAGGTTTGACTGTAATGCAGGAGGCCACAACTAACACCTAAAAGTAAAAGGAGAAAGAGCACAATAAAAAGAAGTCAAAGATGAAACTTTAACTGAATGAGAGCGGATAACAGCTGGAATAATGCTTTAAGTCAGGGGGTTTTCAAACTGTGGTTCGGGACCCACTAATGGGTCGCACAGTAGGATAAGGTGAGCTGTGCAAAGTCACTTGGTTGTTGCAGTAAATGATAAAAAACAGTTTTGTGCTATTTATGACAATGGTATTGATATGTTGGGATAGCAATTACATTTTTATGAAAATATAAAGTACTTTTTCTGTATGTTTTTATTAGAGATTATTCCTGTCTAAGTGGTTTGCAGAATGACGCGTTTGGGAACCCCTGCTTCATGCGACTGCTGTCTAAAAATAAACCCACATGTCATGTATAAATTGATTTCAGAGTAAACGAGGCTATTGAACAGAGAGACATGCAAGGCTGGACTTGAGTCGGGTGGTTTGAGGAAATGGTTAGAAAATGAAAGACAAGTCCTCTTTTGTCACCAAATGATGATAATTCTCTCATGATTTACTCATCCTCACATCAGATATATACGACTTTCTTCCTTCAGCCTAACAAAAATCATTTTATAATAAAATATAATCTTCTTATATGGTCCTCAGAACGGCAAAGCTCCAAAAAGAACAAACATCCATCAATAAAAGTTATCAAAAAGACTCCTGTATATTACTAAGTTTCTTTTAAAGTGAATATATCTTCTGAACGTATCGTTTTATCTTAGCAGACGTTTATTAACCCACTGATAACTTTTATTATAGATATATGTGCTTTTTGGAGCCTTGCCATCATCATTTTAGGAGCCTAAAGCGAGATCATGAAAATGTCTCCCACATACATTAATGTGTATATAAATATTTATTTAGTTTGACAGATTTAATGTAAACACATAAACAAAACTGTGCAAGTGAATTAAAGGCATAAGTTACAACAGTGGAGGCAAAGAAACTCTCAGCACTCATATTAAGTCGTAACACTAAGACTAAATTATTTAAAAAGATATATAAAATCTTGTACTTTGACCAACACCATTTTGGCGGTACCCAACGAAACATTACAGCATAAACGATATACATATTATTCTGTAATTGTTTGGTTGTACCAGTTAAAGAGAAATTTCGGCCAAAAATGAAAATTACTACATTAAGTCTCCCTGAAGCCATCAGATATTCATGTGTCTATAATTTTTCAACACATTTTCTGTCCTAGTTATTATAGGTTGTAACGTTTAAAAATATTAATATTTTTCTTACAAGGTTGCACAATTACCCTCAGAAGGCCTTTATATTATATATATATATATATATATATATATATATATATATATATATATATATATATATATATATATATATATATATAACATGGTTTTGATTTAATTTGGATGTTTTTTGTCACAACATAATTCTTATAGTTACATTTGTGATATTTGATAGTTTTTATATGGAAACAATATAAAGAATAATTAAGGGTTCCAAACTTTTGATATATTTTAAGCATTCGAAGTTCACGATTACAGCCATTTTGTAGTTATTAGAGTAATAATATATCAAGTCGTATTAGAATAACAGTGCAACTCAGGCACATTTGTAAGATGTCTGTTGTGAACTGTTTTTTAGAGGTCATTTCTATTAGGTTAAAGACTGGGCTTTGACTAGGCAGCTCCATAAGGTCCATTTTATTTTTCTTGAGCCAGTCTGTGGTGAATTTACTTCAATGGTTAAAGGCACACCATGGAACCTTAGGCCACTAGGGGGTGCTGGACATGTATTTTTCATGTCTAGCGCCCCTAGAGGCCACAAGCATTGCAGTACTGTCGCAAAGGAAAAGAAGACAACTCTTTAGGTCACAAAGTGTGCCTTCCAGCATGTCATGTGTCATATAATATTATTGCATGTTTTTTTTAAACGTCAAAAGATCGCGTAGCTCACGTTTACAAGCCAGTTGCAACAGTGGACGCTTGGTTTATATTAAAAAAATATTGCCTTAAAGGGGAATCAAACCTGGCTCGCCCGTGTCCTAGGTCCATGACGCCACCACAGCGCCACAATGTCTTGTGATATAAGTCTTTCTCTAAACTCTCCAAGTAGCCTCTAGTAAAATCCACATAAAAAATAGTGTTTGGGCGCCAGACAGGACTTATGTATGCAAGCAATATAACGTTACTTACTAATATAAAAGCATGAGGGCCAAGTCAGCATCGGTCAGAAACCCCTCCTCCTCCTATAGTTCACGCCAGCGAGCGAAAACTGGCCCAATATAATTGATCCTCATCCTTTTTTTATTCTGTCACTCAGAATAACCTTGGGTTTCTTTTTCTTAGATGCTGCTTCGGCCATCACAAAAACATCAGGAAAATTTGAGAAAGTGGAGGAAGTGACGTATGCCGTAAAGCAGATTTTTGTAGTTCTTTGTTTTGTGCTCGGGTTACTACCCGAAACCCCAAGTTTAAAAGTACAAGTACAAGCGATACAGACCCTGTCAGGCTATGGTGGACATTTCATTCAACCTATCCTAAGTCGATGTACCATCACAAGGGTCTTGAAAATATATTATGAAGGTTGAAAAACTACAAAGTGTCACTTTAAGCACATTGTCCTACTGCATCAACCAACTTCTACTGAGCTTTAACTGGTGGACAGCCACCCTGACATTTTCCTGTAGGATATTTTGTTAAACTTGGGAATTAATTTTCCTCTCGATGATGGCAAATGGTCAAAGCATGCCCAAATCATGATGTTCCATCCACCATACTTCACTGATGGGATGATGTTATGATATTGGCAAGCTATGCCCTTTTTGCGCCTAAGTATTCTTCCTGAATAATTCAACTTTTGTTTCATCAGTCCATAAAATATTTTTCCAATAGCACTGGGGTTTGCAAAGGTGCTGTTTTGGAAACTTCAGGCTCACAACAATTTCAATTTCAAAAGCATACTGTATACGGAAATGAACCTGGACATTCAATCCGTCAAAAAATCTCAAAATCGGCAAAATGGACATACGTGGTTTTCATCGGACAATGACGAAATTTATATTGAATTTATTTGAAAGTGTTAAATTGCAAGGTCAAGATGACGAAATGATGAAATGTGTAATTATCAGGCTGTTGTTATGTGGGAACAACAAACCACAAAACGTCACTGGCAAACCAGAATCAAGTATTCCACAACAAAGTGTAATACGTAAAATATTCATACTGTATGTGTTTATATGTTTATAGCGTATTTATATAATAACAACACTTCACTGTACTGTGATTCAATGTAGATATTGAATGAGAACCCAGAAATTCCATTCATAAAAATTCCATTGCATCTAGGAAATCACACTGTACTATAGCTGTGGGCAGATGTTCTCTCATTTCTTCAATCATTAATTTCCATCCATCCGTGGCTTTCAGGGAAAGAAAAGACACCACTGCAGCCCATCTACAGCTACTTATCAAATGATTAATTCCACTAAATCACCCATCAGTTCAAAACCTCCTCCAGCCTCCATCAAGACAGCAGAGAAAACAAATGGTTTTACAAGGCTCATCCACGACTGACTCCAGAAACGTGCTTAAACTGCCTGACAGGGTCAATAACGTGTCTTGGCAGCAGGTGTTGAGCGTGAGCAAGTGGGAATGCGTGACTCAGTATCTCGCAGTCAGACAGAAGAATGGTGAGCGTTGTGAAGGTACAGCATCCAAGGCCAGATTGCATTGTGATGGAAAAAACGGCCTTGAGGAATTGTAAAAGTGTGAAAGCTTGCCAAGTGTGGGTCTGTTTCACAGTGCCACATCATCTTTGGTCTCACATTGAGTAACTTATTCACTTTCTTTATCTTTACTTTATTGCTTCTTGCATTGTGACCAAAGATCTTCAGTAAAGAAAAATTCAGTAAAGTGTTGTCCTTTTAGAAGAGCTACATAAAGCGTCCTTCAAAATAATATCTTTAAGACACTGTAGGTGAAAAAGACTGGGAAAAAATGAATTTTTACTCACTAAATAAAAGTAACTGGAGTAAAATAGGTCACTTGATAAGGTGAGCCACCCCACGTTTCTATACCTTTCATCCCTCCCCTTTTTCCCGGGATTCTCCTGTATTTTACCATTCTTTCCCACCTTCATCCTGTTTAAACAATTTGGTGTATTTCGCCCTCTAACACACACGTCTGCCCACCAGCGTACACAAATTCACACCTTTGGATGTTGGGGCTGATGTGTGTATTTTTTTTGTAACGTTGCATGTAGGGAAACACTGCTGTTTGTGCTTTACTATTTAGCTCAGAAGGTGTTAAGGAATGCAACGTCTGCAACTTATGTGTATAACAAGCAGTGGTGGACGATACTTAAGTATTATTACTTTCTACATAAAAGAAAATTTTGAAGTACATTAAACATCTAGTTTTTTTTTACTTTTACTTAAGTAAAAAGTACACAATTTGTATGTAATTAGGTATTAAATTAATTTATTATGCAATATAAAAGGAATACACAGTATTATTCTATGCTTTAGAATGTAGTGAACATTTTTTATTTCCTATCCATATCTGCCTAGAAAATCGCAACTTTTAATTTTCCTTCGATCTTAGTACACGATGTAACTACAGAAGTGTCAAGTTTTAAATAGGAAAAATATCCAAACTCTTTTTAGTGCAATGCTAATGGTCTAATCAGATTCAATGGAGTATGCTAAGCTATGCTAAAAGTGCTAGCGCCAGACCCGGAGATCAGCTGAATGGATTCCAAAACGGTAAGAATCAAATGTTTAACTTAAAGGAATGTCCCTTTAAGTTAAAAGGATGTAGTATTAAAGTGAAACCTTCAAATATATGTTAGTAGATGTGTATGGTATACATAAACTTCCAGAGGATTTTATTGGAAGGACTGTTATAAGATAAAACAATTTTTAGATATAGCATATTATTAAAATAAATGTATTTAATATGCTGTTTCTAACATTTTAACAGATGGTTTTTTGCTCCCTAAATATGGTAAAGAAACTCATCACAGTAATAAAAAGGATAAACGGTGTCTTATTTGACTCTGGTGTCTGTCTGGCACTAATGAGTCACCTGAGTTTTGTTTAGACAGTTATTGGGGCGGCGTGACAACGGTTTCCACATCAGTTTTGTTGCTCTGCTTGGTTTCGATCTGGATCATTAGCTGAGAAAGTTACCTCAAACAAAAAAGAGCTCCAAAGGGCACAAGTTCATTAAGAACACATCGCCCCAAGTCACAATATTTCTCTTCATGTCACACCAGAACAGTGTTTCATATTTTACAGCATTCTGCCATAATGACTAAACTTGTGCTCGCTCACACTATCCAAACCAAACCACGCCCGTGCCCATTTGACCCCCAAAGTTCCATATCGTGCCCTGGCCCGGTTACAGAGGTGAGCTCGGGCGCAGAATGCATAGTGCGATCAAAAAGGTGAGACATCAGTTGCACGACAGTCATTCAACTTCAGCTGTTTTTATAAAAACCTTATAAATGCACTCAGCATGGTAATGTGAACGTCTGAGCGGCATAAGCGATGGATAGGCATGGTGCAAGGACTGAGTGTTATTGTGTCACAAAAGACTCAAAAGCCACAAACTAGTGCTCCAGTGTTGATAGAGAGCTTTACTTCCTGTTTTCTTTAAAGCAATCACATCCAAATGACGAAAGCGTGCTAGGGCACAGATCAATAAAACCACAGTGTGAGTGCCAACCTGCGAGGGAGTGGGGAGGAGGGGACAATCGTGCTCGGCCCTTTCCACAACACTAAGTCAGTGTGTCCGCCAAAGCATTTTTAACCGAGTCTAGCGTATTTTTTTTAATTGTTTGCTATGGGAGTGCCAGCTGGCAAGGCAGTGAGAGTTTATTCCACGACACTTTGTATCTTTAATTGTTGGCGAAAATTAAAATGATCTTTAATAAAAATGATTACTTTTCACTTAACCGTCCAATCATAGTGGAAGGGGGGCGGGATAAATGTGACCCAAGGCGACGCGAAGTTTGTAGGTGAGTTTCTGGATAATTTTGGTTGTGATTTTGCTTAGAAAAATAAAGTTTAAATATATTTATGGAATAAAATTTACAAAATATTTTTATGGAACATGATCTTTACATAATACACTGCAAAAAATTACTTTCTCACTGTTTTCAATAAAAATCTCTAAAAATTCTTAAATTAAGATGTATTTTCTTGATGAGCAAAATGACCTAGTCAAATAAGTCTTGTTTTTAGACAAAAAAATAAACTTTAAGGGAATAAGTGCTTAAAACAACCAAAAAATCTGCCAATGGAATAAGATTTTTTTTTTTCAAAACACTTAATTTAAAAACAATCTTATTCCATTGGCAGATTGTTTTGCTTGTTTTAAGCACAAATTTACTTAAATTATATATTTTTTTCTAAAAATAGACTTATTTTACTAAGTCATTTTGCTCATCAAGAAAATACATCGTAATTTAAGAATTTTTAGATATTTTTACTGAAAAGAAGACAAAAATACTACGTAAGAAAGTATTTTTTTACTGATTTTTTTTAAATAAAGGAAAAATCTAACATTTTTACCCATGCAATATCTTTTTTGGTTTTTCTACAAATATATCCATGTGTGGTCCAGGGTCACGAACCACACCGAACCAACTGGCACATCATGCGATGACTGATAAACAAGGCAGAAGCAGGACAGCAACCAAGCACCTCAGCTGAAAAGTGCTGTCAGGTGCCCACGGTTGGCATTTTAAGAAGAGTACCTGTCATTTTCAGTCATATTTAAACACTTTCTTGGACACACAGCCTAAAGGGATACTTCAACCAAACATGTAAATGTATTATTTATACATAAAAAAAATCCTTCCATGAGCCTGGTGCAATATCGGTACTGGTCAAAATGTTTTGGTTTGTTTTCACCAAACCCATCTGTATGTTTTAAGAAAATTTGACATATACAAGTAACATGGATTTTTTTTGTGTTTGAAGGTTTAAAAAAATACAAAAGATACAGACACCATACATAGACAATATTAGGAAAAATCAAAAAGCACAGCAGAGCATTTTTTTGCAACATTAGTTTTGCTTCCAAAGAACAATGAAAGTCATGTGGGGTTTGAATACCACAAGGGTGAGTAAATAATGACCAGTTAATTTTTTGGATGAACTATCTCTTTTATTTTCCCATTCTGAAATCAGCTTTGGGCTTTGATAAAGCACTGCATATTTTATTTAATCACATTTCATTGACACCACCCTCCATTTTATAACACTACCATGCCCCAAATCACACAATCATTAAGTGTTACATGCAAAAGGCTCATCAGAAGTTTATGTAAAGAAATCTGATCTGACATTATTGCTCATGCCTTCATATCTGCATGTTTTTGTTTATTTAAACCTCTATTAAAGGCGGAATGCACAATGTTTGAAAAACACTGGAAAAGGGAGTTGGGCTGTCTACCAAAACACACTTGTAGCCAATCAGCAGTAAGGGGCTTGTCTACTTACCATCATCCTTGCCGGGGTTGTGTATGTGTGGGGCGGGTCTATCAAAAGAAAGTGCAGATTCTATTTGGGTAAGGGCGTGTTTGTTTAGGTGATTTCAAATATCAACATTGGCTTTTAAACATTGTGCACTCCGCTTTTAAGTCACAACTTTTAAAGTATGTGTAAACTTCATGATCAGATGGAGAATGTATGGCTCATTAGCTGAATGGAGATGAACACCTAAAAGGTAGATCAAGTATTCGAAAGACGAGTAGATGAGAGGTGGAGCTCTTCATTTTTTTTTATGCTGCTTATTTTGTGTTTTTGAAAACCACGTGACTACACGGACACCTGGATTACTCTCATATCTGTGATTATATATAAATGCTTAGCTCACTAGTTTTTCAGAGTCATTTCAGCATACTTCCTTCACCCTTACAGCGCTCACTCTCCATAATTGTCTAAAGGGAGCTTTCAAGTCTCATGCCTGAACTGCTTCATTACGGACAGAAGGCCAATCCCGTACACTCATATCCACATCAGTAAGATGTTACGTAAACATGTCACATGGAGCAACCAGTACTTTCATCATTAACTGGCAACACATATAATGAAGCCAGAATATTACAGATTTAACTCCATGATATGTAAATTAAACACATTGTTAAAAATACTTTGCTGCCTTAAATTCTTTCAATAAGTTTAATCAACTCGGATTTACAAGTCATTTCAATTTACTATTATTTATTTTGACTAGAGATATGTTGCTACAACTTATACAATTAAGTTGATTTCAATTATATTTTATAAGTTACAACAACTCATCTCAAGTTGTTTCAACTTAAAAATGTAAGGCAGCAAAGATTTTTTTACAATACACTTCTTAGACCTTTTCTAAGCAAGTGTGAGACATAAATGTCATTCATGGTAGAAAGATCTCATTGATTTTTAAGGCGGCGCACACTTTATCTATCTGACTTTCTGCTGAACTGTGGAGCTGCCGAACTACACGTAATTGAGAACGTCAGTACTCTTTTTATGACGGCTCTATAAAAATTTTACATAGAAACATCAAACTTCACAAGCTGTCTCTAGAAAAATCTTTGATGGGATTTCTTAATGACGCCTCTTATGCCATCCCACTGCAATGGTGCTAAAATATTTGTACATAGAAAAATACACTGTAATAAAAATGCAGCATTTTTATCAAATAATCATATTTTTTATGTTACTTTAACTTAAAAAATTAAGTTCAACTTTACTAGCAATTTCCACTAGTTTTTTTTAAGTTATGTCAACTTGTCTAATACTACTACTACTAATAATTACTAATAATAATAATACATTTGCATAAAAAAACTTTTTTTTATGTTAATCTGCAATACCAGGATTACCACTAAATGGCGCTTGCACAATAAAAAAAACTGAAGCCAAAACGTTATTTACTAATGTGAAATGTTCTCTGTGTATGTTTTGATACTCGTTCTGAATCTGATCTCTAATAAAATTCCTACACAAATGCAATTATTTCAGCTTTTTTGTATGTAAACATTTTTCCTGGAAGGCATTTTGTAAACCTTTGTGAAAATCACAAAAAAATGCTGGCGGGCAACTTTTCAAAAAATGGTTGACGGGGAATGAGTTAAAAGTTGATAGCTGAATAGCAGCAGTTTTTTCGTCGAAAAACAAACACCATCTCATTTATTTTTAAGACATTAGAGTTAAGATTATTGGGCATAACTCCATTCAATCAAAGTAGACACCTCCCTTCTATAGTCTGATTCAATATTTTGTGTTATTAAACAGATCAGTGTGCTATCATCCGCAAACCTGAACATTTTTCACAGATTCACAGTGTGAAACACAATTATAAGTGTATATTTTGTAGAATAATCGTGATAATCAGTGGCGGCCGGTGACTTCTTTGTTACTTCACAACATGTATGTAGCCCATCAATGTGTGTGGTTCGTAATTTTAATATATGTGTTCTGCGTGTCAAGTAATCCAATGTGCATCACATCTGACATCATTCCACAGTTGTGGAACAGCTCGTGAGAAGGTACGTGCTAATGTTTTTTTCACTTTTTGAGATGGCACCACAAGCCGTCGCTGGTGACAGAGCGCAGGGATCGAGAGGTTACGTAAGGCTGTATAAGTAAGTGAAGGTAAAGGGGTGCTGACCCTGTGTTGGTTTTAAAGGCCAGGAGCAGAGCCTTTAATTTGATGCAAGCTGCTATAGGAAGCCAGTGTAACTTGACAAAGAGAGGAGTGACGTTTGCCCTCTTTGGCTCATTGAAGACCACTCTTGCGGCTGCGTTCTGAATAATCTGTAAGGGTTTGGTCGTGCAGGCTGGAAGTCCTGCCAGTAGCGCATTGCAGTAGTCCAGCCTGGACAGGACAAGAGCTTGGATTAGGACCTGAGTAGCGTGCTCATTTAGGAAAGGTCTAATTTTCCTAATATTGTAGAGGATGAATCTACAAGAGCGAGCGGTGCTGGCAACATGGGTCGTGAAGCTAAGCCGATCATCAATGAGCACTCCCAGGTTTTTGCCCGTCCTGGAAGGCGTGATGGTCGAGGAACCTAGCTGAATGAAAAGGTTGTGCTGAGTCTTTGGTTCAGATGATATGACGAACAGTTCTGTCTTCGCAAGTTAAGCTGGAGATGGTGAACCTTCATCCAGAGTGAGATGTCCCTAAGTGAATTTGTCGTTAAAAAGCAAACAAAATCAGACTATGGAATACAAAATTCAGCAAAAAATGTCTTATTTGGTAGATTTTTTTGCTTGTTTTAAGCACAAATTCAATCATAAATGGTTTTGTCGCGTGTGCAGCGGGCACTTTTTGACAAAACATGTGATGCACATGGTTCACATGACGCAACTCCGAACACATATGCGCCAATCAGATGAGCAGTCACGAGCTGCCACTGGTGATAATGCACACCCTTGAGGAGCTCCCACACTGATTGTCCGAGGACTCATTGACTTTGTAGTGAATGAGTAAGTAAGTCAGTGGTTTTGCATATATTTTGTGATTTGTATGTGTGAAAGTTTCTCTTTTGCACATCAAATGTTTAGCCTTACAGCCCGATATGAAAATAGCCATTTTGCAGATGCAAATGCTTTCTGTTTTCTTCCCTCCTCCCACACTAATTAGCAAGAAGCTATATTGACATACGATTGATGCTGACTAGTCCTTGAGACACAGTCTTATCCATAGACTGTATGAAATATGGACGTGGTGCCCATGACGTCACCCATTGGTTTGTGAAAAGCATTATTTTAGCCAATAGCTGGCAGGTTTTTCCTTCGCCATCTTGGCATCGTGACCAATACACTCGAGGAAAACCAAATATGGGTAAAGAGGTGGGACGTGGGTGAAGCTGAGTTGGCTGGTTGCTAAAACTGTGCCCGCCTAGCTCAACTCTAGTGACAGCAATGGCAGTTCACCCGTCACTCAAGTGGCCACGCCCTTAATTATGCAGAACTTTAAGGCTAATTTAAACGGATAAGTTTCCAGATGCACACCTGTAATTAAATCCCAATCCTGAAACTTTGCTGTTTGAACGCACTGCAGCCATAGTGTCATAGTGCAAGGGATCAAGCTTAAAGGAATAGTCTACTCATTTTCAATATTAAAATATGTTATTACCTTAACTAAGAACTGTTGAATCATCCCTCTGTCATCTGTGAGTGTGCACGTAAGCGCTGGTGCACGCTGCGACGCTACGATAGCATTTAGCTTAGCCCCATTCATTCAATGGTACCACTCAGAGATAAAGTTAGAAGTGACCAAACACATCAACGTTTTTCCTATTTAAGACGAGTAGTTATACGAGCAAGTTTGGTGGTACAAAATAAAACGTAGCGCTTTTCTAAGCGGATTTAAAAGAGTAACTATATTTTATGGCGTAATAGCACTTTTGGGAGTACTTCGACTCGGCGCAGTAACACCCTCCCTCTCCCATTATGAGAGTGAGAAGGGGAGCGGACTTTTCAGGCGAGTCGAAGTCCTCCCAAAAGTGCTATTACGCCATACAATATAGTTCCTCTTTTAAATCCGCTTAGAAAAGCGCTACGTTTTATTTTGTACCACCAAACTTGCTCGTATAACTACTCGTCTTAAATAGGAAAAACGTTGATGTGTTTGGTCACTTCTAACTTTATCTCTAAATGGTACCATTGAATGAATGGGGCTAAGCTAAATGCTATCGTAGCGTCGCAGCGCGCTCCAGCGCTTACGTGCACACACACAGATGACAGAGGGATGATTCAACAGTTCTTAGTTAAGGTAATAACATATTTTAATATTGAAAATGAGTAGACTATTCCTTTAAAAAGAAATGACAATTAAAATGTGATCAGGAGTTCTAGAACAATTTAAACTCACAAAAGTTGAGCAATAAGCTTGGTCAAGCCAACTTAATTAACATTTAATCACATATAATTACATTTTCAAACATATAGAAACTATTCATCGGAGTGATACAGTTGTGCGCTCGCATAAATATTACACCGCATTTGTATGATGAATAAAACATACAATACACAATGATGTGATTATTCAATTCTAATTTTTATATAATACATTGAATACTTCAAATAAATATTGCTCTGCTTTATGTGATCTGTCAAGCAAAAGCTAAAGTTAAAGGCATGCATGGTGTTATTGTTAAGCAGCATGCTGTCCCTTCTGAAGAGCATCATAAATCAAGAGCTATAATACTGAGAATATTAAACTTTTAACAGATGTCATAATTCAAGTCCTGAAGCTCATACCATATGTAAATAGCATTACAGCCTAACACAGTCATTACTACCAAACATAATTACCAGAGATGAATTGTCTTGTTTTTTTAGTTAGTCTCCATCTGTGTCAGAACTGAAATTGCGAGCGCATTCGGTATTGCATATTACCAAAACAAAAAGTCTAGAAATGACTCCAATAGTTTAGTGAGATAGTTCAGTTTGGCAATTTATCATCACAACATTGTTTTAAAGAAACCTGTTTAAAGCCAAACTCTTAAACAAGGTTATGCTTATAAGCAAAACCTCACTGTGTGTGTGCAGTGAAGGATAATGATGGACTCTTCTTTACTCTTTGGGGAGTGCAAGCTTTTATCCGAACCAGCTAACAGTGCATTCGTTCAGCCATAGATTTCATGTGTACATATGTGTACCCTTGGATCAGGCCTATGTCCTTTGCGCTGTGACGTAAAGCTCGACCGCAGTACGTGAGCTACAGAAATGCTTGGGTGCATCACTGAACACTTTCATTCAACGTGAATGTTTCTGCTGGAAGATGCTGAACTGTCATCGTAAAGCCGATAGATGTGCAATGCTGCTTCAGCAAGACTTTTTATTATCGTATATTTTTATATATATACTATAACATAAGCACAGAGCAATCAATTTATGGCGGAAAGTTGAACATTTTACTAGTAAAGTCTGAAGACTCTCAAATATACATAGCGACATATAGATATATATTTATTATGCTTTAATATATTTTAGCACACACCGCATCCATTTACTGAACACTTGATGCATATTGCACACCAAACTGAAAGGTACTTTGTCAAAGCTTTATATTTTGATTGGTAGGCTTTACACAACTCTCTGGTGTGTATTGGTTAGTGAACTGAAGGTAAGTTGTAAGGCAAATGCAGGCCATATACAAAACAAACAATGAAACATGCGCATCAACTGGGTATTGCATGATAACATGGACTCACCAACAGCAGATAACAAAAAAAAACATCAAAGCTAAACAAGAGACACATGAAAGCTATCCACCTTTTTCCTGGGGGTGCTGCTGTAACATCGATTATGGGGGACTGCACTAAATTGTTTAGTGATTTATCTTTGTTGAATTCTAATAAAGTTTGCTTTATACGGGAATCTATTACAAATCATTACGAAACGGATGAGCAACACAGGATGCTTGTGGCTTCAATTACAACCCGCACTTACAACCACTTACAACAAGCATGTGTCTTAAAAAACAGCACGATACTTTCAGAAATTAAGGTACAAAAGCTGTTACTGGGGCATTATCCTTTTAAAAAGTACACTTTTGTACCTTAAGAGTGCATATTAATACCTGAAAGGTACATATTGTATACATACCTGTACCTTAATAGTACGTATAAGGACCTTTTTAAAGGGTTCCGTCCCAGCAACAGTTTTTGTAAAATTTTGAGTGTTCACACACCGACCGAAGTATTTTTTGTTCAAAATAAAATACATGACCCAAACACAAAAGCAAAACCCTTACAGGCAGTAAGGGCAAGCTAGATTTTTTTGCCAAGAAACAATCGTGCAATGTTAAAGGTCACGACGTTCTTCCTGATCCACTTTTTCAAACTTTAGAAAGTGTCATGTTGCTGTTAGAGCATAAATAATACCTGTAAAATGATAAAGCTCAAAGTTCACTGCGAGTTGATATATTTTCTTTAACAGAATTCGCCTTTTAAAGCCAGCGAATGGCCGGTTTGGACTACAGCCCTCTACTTTCCGGTTGAATGATGTCAATTAAAGAGTTTTTGACTAAACTCCGCCTACAGGAATACATCAGTCACCAGCTAGGCTCAAACGACTCTGAACTTCATAAAACATTACGTATTTCTGAATGAGGGACTTCATAGAAGAAGGAAGACATCAGCCCATTTTAGGACAGTGAAAACAGCGCTATAGAGGTAATTAAATTGTGTGAAAAATACCACGTTTTTGTACATGTGAAACATGAACACATGTTATATTGTGCACTGTAAACACAATCAAAGCTTCAAAAACACAGGAAGAACGGGACCTTTAAAGTTTTAATATTAAGTGTTTTGATGTCAGATAACTTGGGATTGCAATTAAACATACATTTAATTCCATACATTGAAAAGATAAAATCTCTTCTTTAAAAGCACCTATTTCATTGCTTCAAAACCTTATTTTGTGTATTTGGTTTAATACAATGAGTTTGCGTGGTTTATGGTTAAAAACAAATTATTTTCCACATACTGTAAATTTCATACTGTAAACTCCAGATTTCAGTCTCTTTCTAAAACGCACAGATTTGAAAAGCGCTGTGTTCCTGATTGGCCAGCTAATCTGTACGTTGTGATTGGCTCGAATACCTCTGACATCAGCCGGTAATGTGACGCTTCTTACCATGTTTAAAAGATTCGCTCACAATGCAATGCTAACAGGAGTTAACTTACAGACTGTGAGTCCGAAGCGGGAGGAATTCTGATAATGACGTTCTTTACTACATCACCAATCCCAGCAACTGTTGCCTACAATCCGTGTGTTTGTTATAGTCCAAGAAAATATATTTACGTTGGAGACGATAACTTGCGTTGTTTCGAAATTTTTTCTGCATATTTCTAAATCAAATATTTTGGTGGGTCCTGAGATAAATGAAACCAATTGGGCTGCGGAAAGGGGGGTGGGGGTAATATTGTGGTTGGGAAATTTCTCTTCAAATCCCAATGTTGACAGGTATGCGTTTAAAGGTATAGCAGAAGATTTCTTTTTAATGGTGGATCATCATAACTATTGGTCATCCCAGTTGTCAATCATTCTGGTGATACGTTTACGTAAGGCTGTCGTACGTGCTCGTCCTTAGGTTCGCTTTTAGCGCATGCTGCGCACGTTCAGGTGTATATGTGTGGTGGGTTACAGTTTTAACCATTCATTGAAGCTCGCGTTCTCATCGTGTTTTTTCAAAATGTCTGAGGGTCGCAAGAGAAAAAGTGTTTACCTATTGTATGACAAGAAGAGAAAGGACTCTGAAGAAAGAAACAAGACCAGAGTGTTTTTGGGAGAATATTTCACACGCTGGTGTTCGCTAAAAGCACAGGCTGGGCTTCCCACTGATGCCTCAGTCGTGAAGTTTCTACTCGACAGGTAAAGTTTGGCATGCTATTTGGAGAAATCCATTTAAAATAACTGCTAGTAAAAGTCGATGTAAGCTATATTTAGCGATGCTAGCCCTGTCACAAGTCACAAACCGCGCAGACACGGTAAACACAGTAAACTTTTTGCCATGCCGGCAGCAACTTGTAAACAGAGGCTTGTGCATGATCTCTCTCATGCAAATGTTAATAGGCATTCCCTTTTCGCAAGCAGGTGTTGCGCATGTGCATTTTTAAAAAAAAAAGTGGAGGGCGGTTCTTTTCAAAAATTTGGATTGTATGAATTGTATACATTTACATGTTTGCATTTGGCTGATGCTTTTATCCTAAGCAACTTTATTGCAATTTAAGGTATACATTTGGGGGGCGGCAGTGGCTCAGTGGTTCATGTAGGTTGTCTACAAACCGGAAGGTTGGTGGTTCAATCCCCGGCTCCACTGGACCAAGTGTCGAGGTGTTCTTGAGCAAGACACCTAACCCCAGCTGCTCCCGACGAGCTGGATGGCGCCTTGCATGGCTGACACTGCCGTCGGTGTATGAATGTGTGTGTGAATGGGTGAATGTGAGGCAAACTTGTAAAGCGCTTTGGATGGCCATAGGTCTGTTAAAAGCGCTATATAAATGCAGTCCATTTACCATTTGATTAGTATCTGGAATTCAACCCAAGACTTTTTGCACTTCTAATGCAATGCTTTACCAACTGAGCTATGGAAATTGTTGACCAGACTCTCTGGCGATGATCTTACTACTGATCTTACTTACTGCTGAATGCAGTGTTATAAGACTTTTGCCATTATTGTGTTTTTAAGCAACTGAAAAAAGCACAAAGGTAGAAATGACTGCTTGTTTTACTAATTTATTTCTGACCAATAAAAACAAAATTACTGTTTGATATCAATCTTTCGATTACATTTCTTTAAGTACAGACACACAAAACATATATGAGAGAGAAGAAAAACAAAGTAATGAAAGAAGAAAATGAGTTTACTCCACTATGATGATATATGATATCTATTTTGGAGGCTTAAGAAAAAAATACAATTATAAAACATTCGTAACACATTTATCCTTAAACCCTAAAGGGAAATATATGAAAACGAGAAGCGCTCTGATGGTGTGTGACCGTAAGCGATTAAGTCTGGCTTTAATGAGCTGTACTCTGGTGTAGATGTAGTGAGCTGGTATTTGAATCTCTCCTGCACAGAGACTCTCCAGTCGGCATGACGACCTCTGACTGAGAGCATCTATCCTGCGGGACCATCCCGCCTCTTACGCCCATGAGGGGATCTTTAATTGGCTCTTTCTCTATGATGTAGTCATAAAATTCATTACTGTGAGCGTAAGCGCTGATGTGACAGCGCCCGGATGCTTTCTGTGCCTTCATTACATTTTGAAAGAGCAAGATATTCATGCTACTAATGGTGTAGGAGTTGAAAAATATCACGTTCATGGGTTACATTTTAAGGAATTTTTAAGCAATCTGCACGAAAGATTCATTGTCAATTGCCTGACATTTGATTAAAGATTTTGAGTTTGCATTACTTTATTAATTTTTTAATTACCATGTGTTTTTTTGTAAGTTTTCTATCTACACATTACTTTTATCTTGAGACATACTGTAGGAGTACATATTGCTAAACATCTTAATTGGTTGAAATACCCCAGTTTAAAACCAATTAGTAGAAATATTTTGACCAATAGGTCTCTTTTTAAACATTACAAACATTGATTTCCCAAGAAAGCACTTGCATGAAGACAAATCATTATAGCACACTGTGGTTCTTTGATGGTTTGTGGTTATATTAGTGCATTGTAAAAACTGGCCATGGACAGTAAATAAATTATGCTACCAACCACAGCTGCTGGAAAAAACATCCCGAACAGATAACTTAATTCATCCGGTTTAATTAGCCATGTAGATAATTAACCAGGCTCAGATAGACTCTGCAGACTATTTTAACATTATTTATGCTTGTTTTGTGGGGAAAGCTACGCAATTTAGTGTAGTGGAGTTAAAATATGGCATTAAAGTAGTGTTCAATAGAGCAGAGAGCAATACACTTGTATTAGTGGATGAAAACATCACATTAGTCAAATATATTAAATAAATATGAAAGCGCAAGGCTATGAATAGGGGTGGGCTGTATCACCAAAAATCCATTTCACGGAATGATTCATTTTCTTTCACTTATGGTTAAGTTAAAGTTAGTTAATCTAACAACAGATTAAGTCTTAATAGAAAGAATTTTGTTTTTAAGTCTCTTAAGTACTCTTAAACTGGTGTAATAATTATGGACTTTGCTGCTGTAACATGACTGCAGCAGGCGTAGTGATATTATGCACTGCCCGAAAATAGTCCCCTGCTATTGATAGTAACCAAGGGGACTATTTTCGGGCAGTGTGTAATATCACTACGCCTGCTGCAGCCTTATTACAGCAGCAAAGTCCTTGATTATTACGCCATAATGAGGGTACAGTTCCTAGCCATATCTGCCTAGAAAATCACAACTTTTAATTTTCTGTCGGTCTTAGTACACAATGTAACTACAGAAGATTCAAGTTTTAAATAGGAAAAATATCCAAACTCTTTGGTTATTATTTAGCGCAAGACTAATGGTCTAATCAGATTCAATGGATTATGCTAAGCTATGCTAAAAGTGCTAGATCAGCTGAATGGATTCCAAAACGGTAACTCTAGGGGAGCTGGAAAATTAGCATATTTTCAAAAATATGGAATGTCCCTTTGAAATGCAATGCCTTTAAGATAAGAAAAGAGGTGGATTTATTAATAGTAAGTATGTTGTTACAGTATATAATTTGAAAGAGTTTATTTTTGTTGTTTGGTTTTTAAAGGTAGGGTAACAGATTTGATCCTGAAACATTTTTAGTTATGCTGGTTAAAAGTCTCCTCACATTCTGATAGCAATCACTGTGTTAAGTTGTTTAAATGTATTTGTAAAAATTTATGTCATCTGTGAAAGGCGTAGGACCAAAAAATGTTCAGCAAATCATAGATTTCGGTCCGAACGGACGTTTCCTTTTATGTCCCTCATACGTAAGCGTAATTTGAATTCCCACCGCGCAGCGAGTCCACGCAGATACCATACGTCATCGGCGCGTTCACGTGCGCTCTGTCTGTAAACAGCGAAAACAGCAAACTTTTCTGCTTAATTGACAACCTACACAGGAGCAACAAAACTAAATGAATTTTTTATAACAACAACCGCAAAAACTGCCTGGATCAGCAAGAGCAAAAACCCAAATTAACATCGGTAAGTTTACTGCTTTACCGCGAGATGCAAACAGCTACAGGAGGCAAAGGGTCTGAAAGGGTCGTTGCACTGTTTATTTTGGTAAGGTAGGTACGCGATATGTTTGTATTGAGATGGATTCAGATATTCTACTTTGATGAAACGTTGTGTTGCTTATGAAATTTGTGTTCGTTTTCCGGATTAGCATAACGATATAGTTACTACGTCTACACAATCGAACGTGTGCTTAAACTGATTCTGATGTAAACCAGTTGTTTATGTTGGTTATTTTGGAAGTGTTATTCACTTTGTACTGCAAAGTTTTCTCACTGGTGAATGAGACATGAGACGTGACCGTCTGATCTGTGCGTGTTCATGTGTTTGGAAAGAGGCGCGACTTTGGATGGCGATTTGACTTGAGGGTGGGATCGGGATTTCATTGCTAGGCGGCTACCGTTAGCATTTTTCAAAATGTGTTACCCTACCTTTAATGCTTACCATTCTGCAGAGGAGTAGAGCATTTGCTTAGCATTAGAACAGTCTCATTGACATGTAACAGTTATTTAGTGTCGTTTCGATCAGAAAGCATTACACTAAAGGTGTAAATGCTTTGGTTTATAAGCATTTACATTGGCAATGTTTATGCCTAAATCAGATTCTGTGGTAGTTATGGTTATGGTTAGCTTGCAAATGTATGCTGTTTTTGTAGTGTAATAACTTTATATTTCAAAATTTAAGTAGAAATAACATGATTAGATAATAGTAGCATTTGTGAATTTAACAAATTTTTACTCAGATCAACCCAACTGAATGGTGCTAAGATACCTAAAAACAACTGAGTCAGTTCAACTAAATACATAAATCCACTTTTAAATAAATTAATTGCGTGCAGCCACTTACATTAATAAATTTGGCAAATTCAATAAAATAAAAATGTCAGTGTGTATTTGAGAGACGGATCTCTAGATATGTATATTATAGCCTACATACAGGTGCTAGGAGGTTGACCATGGAGGTTTTAGGTTCTTGATGGTCTTTACTTTCTATTAGACATGAATTGTTGTGTCGGTTTCTTATATTCTGATCAAAGAAAAACAATAAAGTTTGCTCCAGCAGTAAACGTGTCATTGGTATAAATGCAAGTTTTGTCTTAGCTTGCTTAAAGTTAAAAACCCTTTACAACTATTAGCATTATTTGCAAGAAGTGCTTTCTTTATTTGGTGATGCAGTTTCTGGCACGCAGTTCGAAAGAACACATCATGCGCGAAACCTGCTGCAGCTTGAGCACAGAGGGAGAGGGAGTTAATATATAATTACATAAATTACTCTTTCATTTGTTATAAGTGGATAATTTTAAATGTTTCTCCATCACACTCAGTCTAACAAGTGTGAGTGCAGAGATAGCCACGCCCACTAATTTACATTTTGGTAACAGAATATACCATCATACTGCCCAGCCGTAGTTATGAACATAACTTAAATGGTGAACATCTCAATATTTTTTGTTGTTAAACATGAAATGCACATTTCTTTACAAACCTTCCATACGTCTTTCAGATGAGACGTAAACCGAGGTCCTGACTCTCTGTGGTTGTTAAAAATCCCAGGATGTCTTTCATTAAAAAAAGAGTAGTGGTGTGCCCCAGCATCCTGGCCAAACTTGCCCATTGGCATACTAATCATCCCTAAAAGACTCTGTCTCCTCTCCACTAATAAGCTGGTGTGTGGTGGGCATTCTGGCGCAATTTGGCTGCCGTCACATCATCCAGGTGGATGCTGCACATTGGTGGTAGTTGAGAAGAATACCCTTTCATATGTTAAGAGAGAACCAATGGTATTTGGCATCAGTTACAATAAACTTCTATTTTAACTTCTTTTCTTAAATGTAAAGTTTTTTCTTTCTTTTTTGTCCTGTCATGTTTCAGTCTTTTCATTTATACAGAAACAGAACTAAAAGCATAGAGATTTGAAATGACAAGAGGGTAAGAAATGTGACACAGTCTAAAATGTCATAAAATTACCCTACATAATGTAAAGAATATTCTGTGAAAATATAACCTTGATATCTTTGAAATCAATGAATGAAATCAAGCTTTGATCGAACTTTTCCTTCAGGGAGATCAGGTTATCAAAAGTTTTCTGACTCAACACGAAGTGAAAAATAATAAACGTTGCCTGTGGACCTACAGTAAAACATAACTTATATAGGCCACAGAGATATCTGCCAGCCGAGATATACACATCTCCCATTTATTAATACTGGGCACTAACCTCTCATAACCCTCAGAGCTACAGAAGCCTTCCACTGAAAAACTGCTGTTACACAAAGTGCCATAACACAGCTTCAAAAGATACAGCCGTGGCGCTTTTCCTAATGTGAGGTAAGGTGAGACGCACCATGTGAAATTACAGTCATAGATCTCTGTCATTTCTCGCTGTGTTTCTGCTGTTAAGGGGGATGCATTATTTAGTGGCAGACCACAACAGGTGTAAGTCTGTTTTGTAACGAAGCTCTGGAGTATTTACTCGTTTGTGTGTGTGTGTGTCTACATATGTGTGAGAAAGAGATTTCAAACTAGAACGGTTTCTTTGCTGCACACCTTAATGAGACGGAGGGTTTGAATAGCTCATCTTGGGAGCTGTGAATGGTACATTAGATTTGCTTTTCCAGTAAGATAATGTCTTGGGTTTCTGAATGGATGTGTGCACGCCCCGCCACATTAGCGCTGGTGTTTTACAGCTTACTTTCCAAGCTGCTATCTAATAGCCATTATAAAATGCTTTGTCTTCCACAGAAAGGATTTAAATTGTAATTTTACATCGGGACGGGTATTTACTCTCATAGGCCACATTTACACTATATTAACAATTTTTTTCACAGACATCATATACAAATAAAATCTTGTGAAATTATAAGGGACTTATGAACAATAACGTTGTAGCCTGACTCACACAGTAACAACTATTGTAACTGTTCATCATGTCTACACAATTCACAATAGCTGCAGTAGTAGTGGTAGAAGTAGTAGTAGCAGCAGCAGCAGCAGGAGCAGTAGAAGTAGTAGTAGTAGTAGTAGTAGTAGTAGTAATAGAAGAAGACGTAGCAGCAGTAGTAGTAGTAGTAGCAGTAGTAGTAATAGAAGAAGAAGAAGTAGCAGTAGTAGTAGTAGTAGTAATAGAAGAAGAAGTAGTAGCAGCAGCAGTAGCAGCAGCAGCAGTAGTAGTAGAAGAAGTAGTAGTAGTAGCAGTACCAGTAGTAGTAGAAGTAGTAGTAGTAGTAATAGAAGAAGAAGAAAAAGTAGCAGTAGTGGCAGTAGTAGTAGTAGTAATAGAAGAAGAAGTAGCAGCAGTAGTAGTAGTAGTAGTAGTAGTAGTAGTAATAGAAGAAGAAGAAGTAGTAGTAGCAGTAGGAGCAGCAGTAGTAGTAGTAGTAGTAGCAGTAATAGAAGAAGAAGTAGTAGTAGTAGTAGTAGCAGCAGCAGCAGCAGCAGTAGTAGTAGTAGTAGTAGTAGTAGTAGTAATAGAAGAAGAAGTAGTAGTAGTAGTAGCAGTAGCAGTAGCAGCAGTAGTAGTAGTAGTAGTAGTAGTAGTAGTAATAGAAGAAGAAGTAGCAGTAGTAGCAGCAGTAGCAGTAGTAGTAGTAGTAGTAGCAGTAGCAGTAGTAGTAGTAGTAGTAGTAGTAGTAGTAGTAGCAGCAGCAGCAGCAGCAGTAGTAGTAGTAGTAGTAGTAGTAGTAGTAATAGAAGAAGAAGTAGCAGTAGTAGCAGTAGTAGTAGTAGTAGCAGTAGTAGTAGTAGTAGTAGTAATAGAAGAAGAAGTAGCAGTAGTAGTAGCAGTAGTAGTAGTAGTAGTAGTAGTAGTAGTAGTAGTAATAGAAGAAGAAGAAGTAGTAGTAGCAGTAGGAGCAGCAGTAGTAGTAGTAGTAGTAGCAGTAATAGAAGAAGAAGTAGTAGTAGTAGTAGTAGCAGCAGCAGCAGCAGCAGTAGTAGTAGTAGTAGTAGTAGTAGTAGTAATAGAAGAAGAAGTAGTAGTAGTAGTAGCAGTAGCAGTAGCAGCAGTAGTAGTAGTAGTAGTAGTAGTAGTAATAGAAGAAGAAGTAGCAGTAGTAGCAGCAGTAGCAGTAGTAGTAGTAGTAGTAGCAGTAGCAGTAGTAGTAGTAGTAGAAGTAGTAGCAGCAGCAGCAGTAGTAGTAGTAGTAGTAGTAGTAGTAGTAGTAATAGAAGAAGAAGTAGCAGTAGTAGCAGTAGTAGTAGTAGTAGCAGTAGTAGTAGTAGTAGTAGTAATAGAAGAAGAAGTAGCAGTAGTAGTAGCAGTAGTAGTAGTAGTAGTAGTAGTAGTAGTAGTAGTAGTAGTAGTGCAGCAGTAGTAGTAGTAGTAGTAATAGAAGAAGAAGTAGCAGCAGTAGTAGTAGCAGTAGTAGTAGTAGTAGTAGTAGTAGTAGTAGTAGTAGTAGTAGTAGTAGTAGTAGTAGTAGTAGTAATAGAAGAGAAGAAGTAGCAGTAGTAGTAGCAGTAGTAGCAGCAGTAGTAGTAGTAGTAGTAGTAGTAGTAGTAGTAGTAGTAGTAGTAATAGAAGAAGAAGTAGCAGTAGTAGTAGTAGTAGTAGTAGTAGTAGTAGTAGTAGTAGTAGTAGTAGTAGTAGTAGTAATAGTAGTAATAGAAGAAGTAGCAGTAGTAGTAGCAGTAGTAGTAGTAGTAGTAGTAGTAGTAGTAGTAGTAGTAGTAGAAGAAGTAGCAGTAGTAGCAGTAGTAGTAGTATTAATAGTAGTAGTAGTATTAATAGTAGTAGTAGTAGTAGTAGTAGTAGTAGTAGTAGTAGTAGTAGTAGTAGTAGTAGTAGTAGTAGTAGAAGAAGTAGCAGTAGTAGCAGTAGTAGTAGTATTAATAGTAGTAGTAGTAGTATTAATAGTAGTAGTCAGGGTTTAAATTGGGCCGGGGCCGTCCGGGGCTAAGCCCCGGCACATAGGCTGAAGGTCGCGCTCTGCTCTTGCCAGTGTACTCGCTGCGCTGGTGTGTGTGCACTGACGCGAAGGGAATAATGCGTTTTCATTCATTATGGGGCATACTTACCAACGCAAGTTCAACGATTTGCGCGAGCAGATTACATACAAAGTTAATGCAAAGACGCAACCAGGCGCGTCCTCGCACGGGGCGATGAAAATGACGCGAATTGGGCGCCACAATTGCCGCGAAAACACGCGCTTTTCCCTTTAAATGCGTCTTCGCGCAAGTTATGCAACGCAAGCGAAAAAACTCAGAACTTCAAGAACGCGCTCTCACGCAGGATCATTTGACGAGAGAGAGAGAGAGACAGAGAGAGAGAGACAGAGGTAATAATGGTACGGTGCCCACGTCGAGAAAACTTCATAGAAGACTAGAAACGTGTAAAGGATTAAAGTAGGCTATGTATGTCACTCATTTAATTACATTATGTTAAGGATAACACTGGATATAACTCATTGTATAGTTTAATAAAATAATGTATTTTGATTACACAAATCAAACCTAACTATATGATTGTTTTAGCTGCTGACCAGCATAGGGAATCTCCATGGCTAATTTATAAGATGATACAGTACTGTGTGTTGTACCTTTTCTTGTTAATTTAGTATTTTGTGGTAGCCTATCTTATGCCTAGAATTATTCAAAGAGGTTGATTCTTTTAACTTCCTTTAAAATTTGATCAATTGTGCATAATGACATGTGCAACAAATGGATATAGGGTGTCAAACTCATAGATTTGCATCATTTAAAATTCTTTTTAAAATAATTTGGGTCAACCTCTGGCACAGCTTTAAAGCTGAAACTTATCAAATCCTATCAGAGGTCCAGAATGTCATTGAAACACACCAGTGGCTTTGCTATCATCAGTATTAAACATGTTACCCCTTGAAGTACCCCTCCCCGCAGAGCCCCCCCACATAACAAATCCCAATTTAACCCCTGGTAGTAGTAGTAGTAGTAGTAGTAGTAGTAGAAGTAGTAGTAGTAGTAGTAATAGAAGAAGAAGTAGCAGCAGCAGTAGTAGTAGTATTAATAGTAGTAGTAGTAGTATTAATAGTAGTAGTAGTAGTAGTAGTAGTAGTAGTAGTATTAGTAGTAGTAGTAGTAGTAGTAGTAGTAGAAGTAGTCTATATATCTAAGATATATAATGCATTTCAGTCATATCAGGCCTTTTAATCTGGCCTATTAGCTCCACCCAACAGCAAGTCCGACATTTTAGATTAAACTTGGATATTTTTTAAAACATGCTGGCTCTAAACTTTAAAATTATTTGAACATGATGTATGTGATTCCCACCAGTTTATTTAAGGTCACTGATCATTTTAAATTAAAAACAGATTTTTGATATATTAAACAGAGATGGCACGGTGATTCTTAGCTAAAATAGAAACAGGAAGTTGGCCGTATCTTCAGCATGTATTGTGTGATATAGTTTTAAAAGCTGTCTCTCATTTTGAGGACTGCATCCTCCAGAGGTCGCATTTGTCAGCCACATTCTGTACTTCATCAAGGTTTATTATTTTCGGTCAGGTCTTATTTTAGAAAGTAACTACTGTATTACATTTCAATTCGAGAGTGACCCTTGGTGACTAAATTTATGCGAATTAGCAACTTTCGGGACTGACTGCTGAGAGTGAAGCAATGGAGTTCATATCATGCTTTGTCCCAGAATCCACCCATCTCTGTGTTATATTTTAACACAAAATCATCACAAAATGACACATAATATGTTAAAAGCTTAACGCACAAAGATGTGTAAAAAATTAACCCATCCTTTCTAAAAGTGTACAGTAATTATGTCTTACGAGGAATACATTTTAATTTGATATTATTTATTCCTAAAACTAGAAGACCTCAATGATGTTTGCGGCTGACAAATGCAAACCCCAAGGATGCCGCCTTTGAAATGAAACGCAGCTAAAGTTTGAGCTGGATGTTTGTTTATAAGGTCTGAATCCCAGCAAGCCATTTTGTGTTTAAAAGTCATCTAATGGCTGTCCAAACCTAGCCCAGACGTCTAGGCTAAAACGAGGCCAAATTTGTCAGTGAAAATGTAATACCACAGCCCAAAAAAAGAAATGAAATAAGAGAAATAAATAAATGAAACCAAACACCTTGTAATCACTGTTGACTTTGCTTACATGATGAAATATCATACATCACGCAAAGACACTGTTTAATTCTGAAGGGATACTTAACATCCTTAATAGTGTTTGTGTTCTATTTTGTGTTTTCACTTGTTTTTAAGGCATATGGCATGTTTTCAGTTTTATTCAATTTAACACAACACAGTTGTTCACTGTTATGGGGGATCTGTAGCCTATTCTAAAACTCATATGCCCACTGTGCATTATTTGCTTAGAGTCACAAGCTGGGTTTGAATGCATTGGTCATCCATGTGGCATTACCAAAATATATTCTTGGTAGATTCAAGAATTCGCCAGATGTATTTGACAATCAATAGTGTCAGCTGTGTGGGTTGTGTTGTGTGTAGGAAGCAGATTTATGAATCACCTTTGGATTTTGCTTCACTTTTGGACATGTTACTGCTACACTATATAACCAGGTCATTTATATAATTCAAAATCTCCTCTGCAAATTCTGTACTTGTGTGTTTTTCTTAACATTGCCTACACAATATTAAAGGACAAACATGTGAAAGAAACTTACACAATTATAACAAAACATTAATTGGGATTTGTCTGTCAATAATAGCCTTACTGACACTTACTGTATAAGTGAAGCTGAAAGAAATTATAACTGCTGTAACTGTGACTGTCATAAGGTGCAAGAAAATAATCATTAGACACATGGTGTGCAATCGCCCACAATGCTCTCCTCGACACAGCTATTGCACAACATGATTGTTGTTACATCATTAAAACAATATCTATTCTTTAAAGCTTGTATTTTGAGAGGAAGAGAGTTAAAGATAATGGCAGCTCAAGTATTTTAAAATGAGTGTCAGACAAAGTTTACAGCGTACAGCTTTATTACTTCAGGTAAATTTTAAGCAGATAGTCGAACCTTTTGATTGCTGTGAGCTTTTATCCAGTCAGGGGAGGGGAAGAGAGCTGGATAAGAACGAGTAAAACCCTTTGTTTTATATAAAGGGTTTAAGCTAATGCTTGGTACTTCATGTTTACTATTCACAGGCTCAACCAATCCAAAAGAAAATGTTGAGCACAAACTAAGCTGCAGTAATCGTTTTCTCTTTGTTCATACTATAGTTAAAACAAACCAATCTAAGACTATATTTTTAGTTTATTTAGACTAGTCTTGTTTTCAATTACAAATATCTAAAAATTCTTAAATCAATATGTATTTTCTTGATGAGCAAAATGGACTAAGAAAATAAGTCTAGTTTTTGTCAGGATCCTGCCAGATCCTTGTTTTGTATTAAGTTGTAGTTACTTGTGGCAGGGTTCTGACAGTACCATGTTTTGTGTGCGAACACGTGGCTATGGATTATTTAGAATCAGGCCACATGTTTCCCTTGTCTTGTCACTTTTTCCCCGCTCCCTTAAGGTCTTGACACACCGGGACGTTTTTCGTGCGCGTTTATCGTCGGCGTTTAACGTGACGTTTTTTTGCTTTCACACCCAGACGATTTTTACTGGCGCTGAGCCGAGTGAGGTGCAAATTCACCCCTGGACGTTAGATGGCGCTTAATACAAAACAGATTTATGCCGGTACACAAGGGGGCGCAGCGAAACTTTATGCTTCTGTTCTGACACTCACTTGTCACACAGAAGAAGAAAGCCACACGCTAGTCAATAACAAGTCATATGCTTGCTTTTAACAAAACATGGATCTTACTAGTAGCAGCTCGATTTCTAACAGCAGCAACTATACAAAGACTACTTCGACTCACCATCAGGACTCACCATCAGCTACTTGACAGTATGATCATGTGAAACATGATCTTCTCAGATAAAAGCAAACTGTGCATTCGTGTTATAGTCATTATAATTGCCATTTTGAAAACGGTGTGTTTATAATATATATATATATATATATATATATATATATATATATATATATATATATATATATATATATTTATTTATTTATTTATTTATTTATTTATTCTTTGTACAAACAATATCTCCGTGAACTTAAATACATTTGTTAAATCAAATCTATTTGATCAAATAATTCGATTCTATTATCAGCACTCTCCACATAAAATTAACTATTTTGATAGAACACGTTTTATCAAAATTAAAGCTCTTTCACAAAATATAAGGTAATGGGTGATCCGATGTGTGTATTTTTAACTAATCTTTTACAAGCATTTTCTCTTGTTAACAATTTTCTCACATTTCCTCCCAAATGTATTGTATTTTGTGATTTGGCTAAAGAAGTAGGTATGTAGTTATTACAATAAGAGGTCAACAATACTGATGTACAAATATATGCATAGTGTCAAAATGGCACGTTATTTACAATTCGTTTTTTAATCAAACATTTATTTTTGTGAATGAACTGCAGTTTGCAATAACAATCAGAGACATGACAGTAAAATCAAATAAAACAGGAGTCAGAAATGTTGGTCCAGAAAAGTCTCAATGACTTTAGTGCAACTGAACGGTAGTGCAAATCAACATTTAGAAATTATAAATTTTCAAATGAATTTCTTAAATGTATAATCACTTAAAATACATAAGTAAAATGGTATATAATAAACATTAATTTGTGTGAACAAGAACTGGCAGAGCTGTAGAGCAAAAAAGTCACAATGATAGAAGTCTAAGTTAACTGTAGTGCAAATAAACATATGTATGAAATGTACATGTTCAACTGTATTTCTTGAATGTGTAAACATAAAAAAAAAACTAAATAAAATGGTATATAATAAACATCTATAGGTGTGACCAAAAACTGGCAGAGCGCTCCTTCTGTGCTCCTCTTTCTTCTGTGCACTGCTTTCAATTTTTTCCCTTTAGCATCTTTTAATAAGAGGTACTTCTCCAGAGGTTTGTCTCAGACTGTTTTCTTTTGTTTAGATTGGACCTTGTCACGGCTGGTGCTGGATGATCCTGAAGACGTGCTTGCTGGGGCCTCCTCACTTTTGCTCACATCATTTTTAGCAGAAATATTGCAGTGAACACTGTAAAGATAAATGTAGTTTTCATCAGAATCAATCTTTCACACTGAGGGCCATGCCACGATATCCATGAGGTCAATATTTGATTACAAATGTAATTTAGATTCATGGTATTTCATCTGACTAAACAAACTAGGTTACCTATACACAGAACACAAATTAACCTCCTAAAACCTGACCTTTGGTTTGGCTTGCATTTTAGATTTCTTCCAGTTATTTTGGGGTTAGGAAGAAGCAATGAATATAATAACCAAATATTTTTCTTTGAACATGAAGCAGTGTAATTGTCCACGTTTTTGTACAACAGGTTCCAGTTACACACAAAGTATTATGGTGCAAACAACAAAACGTGATATCACACGGTGTACAGGGAACATGCATGGTATGAAGTTAATCACTGTTCAATGTCAGTGCATTACATATCATAATGTAATGCACCAATATTCATTTTTATTACTTGCAGTTATAATGTAAATTTGCACTACTGGTCCGTTCAATACACTACTGGACTGTCTATTTCATACTCCCTGTTCATTTGCACTGCTGGACTACTTGAATTGCATCGTTTACACCCCTGTACTATGTAATGAATATTAGAATAACTATTCACTGCACAATAACTTATGCCATTGCACTCTTAACTGACTAGTTACAATCCAAATTCATTCATGCACTACCTAAATATTAATTTCACTCCTGTTCTGTATAGTTTAATTTATTATGTACATATCCATTTGTAAATTTCTGTATATTATGTTCATAGTACCACCCACAGTAAATTGTTCCATCGTATTACATAATCCTGCACCTATGCAAATACTGATATCCTGCACTTTTTATACTGCTTTTGCACTTCTGGTTAGACCTAACGTTAAACTGCATTTTGTTGCCTTGTACTTGTGTAATGACAATAAAGTTGAATCTAATCTAATCATATAGCCCACACAGCTATGTATTGTTATGTTCTTATATATATCACGTTACCTTCGAAATTCAGTCGATGTTGTGAGGAACTCCGACACCTTCATAAACCTCCACAGCCTCGATGCTTCCTTGTGTGTTTACCTGTTCCACGTGCTCCGCAAGACCATTTTGTGCTTGAGCGCCACCAAGTCGTGTTTTACTGGAACTTCAGCAGCGCCAGGCACGTGAACAAAAGCGCCAATCTCATTGGTCGGCCAACTTTTAACGCGCCGCGTCAAACCAAAAAAACGTGTCCCACGCGTTTTTCTGAAAATGACGCATTTGCGCCTCGCGCTTTTCGCGTGGGTGTGCGCACTCACATTGGCGCTCGTTCTTGAGTCACGAGACGTTAAACGTCGACGATAAACGCGCACGAAAAACGTCCCGGTGTGTAAAGACCTTTACTCGCCATTTATTTCAGCTATGCCCCTCATTAGTTTTGCCCCCTCGTGGGTTTTGTTTTTCCTGTTTTGATTAATTAAATACTTTATTGTCATCAACGTCTGCACTTGGGTTCGTTTCTTGCCAAAACCCTGACAGTTTTTAGACAAAAAAAATAAATTTTAAAGGAAAAGACCACAGTTTTTCAATATTTTACTGTTCTTACCTCAACTTAGACAAAACATACCTATCTTTTTTGCATGTGTTAAATCTTTGTACAGTGCATCGTGAATGTGTTAGCATTTAGCCTAGCCCCATTCATTTCATAGTATCCAAACAGGGATGGAAATAAATTATTTTGTGGTGGCTTCTAAATTCATCCCTGTTTGGATCCTAAGGAATGAATGGGGCTAGGCTAAATGCTAACACATAAACAAAGCACCATGCAAAGATGAAGTGCAAGCACTGAAAAAAGATAGGTATGTATTAATTTAATTTGTCAGAACATAGTAAAATATTGAAATACGGTGGAGTTTTACTAAAACAAGCAAATAAATCTGACAATAGGGTAAGAAAAGTTTTCTTGAATAAAGTGTTTAAGAAAAAGGTCACATCTTTTCTTACCCAATTGGAAGATTTGTTTTGCTTGTTTTAACCACAAATTAACTTAAATTGTATGCTTTTTTATCTAAAAACTAGACAAATTTTATAAGGTCATTTTGCTCATCATCATCAAATAATAATAATAATAATCTTAATAAAAAATATATATATTATATTTTGATATTTTTACTGAAAAGAAGACAAGAATACTAACTAAGGAAGTCATTTTTTGCAATGAAATGTTTTACTTTGGGACCCAAATAATATTAAACCCAAAACTTTAACTTATGTTATGTAAACTTAATGTTAAAATAGTTTTTCATTTTATAGAAAAATAAAAAAAAACAAAAAACAAAATTATCGCAAAAGTATGTACCCGTATAATTTATATATTTTCACTTGTTATTTTTTATTGCTTTCCATATTTAGGGTGTTTTGTGATAAATTTAATTTCTTTAGGGAATGTGTATTATATTATTTTGTGTCATTTAGTTGTCCTGTTGTTTTAGCTTTGTGTTGTTAACATTATACATGCTTTGATACCTGCGTAGGGCCCGAATCACTACGGGGCCCCCTTGTTCTTAACTTCATGTAGCTGGCAATTTACATCATTGTGCAGCGAGAGCCATTAGAAATTATAACAAGCAGTCTAATCTCATGAACCTTTAATTCCAGTTGTCAGTCCATAAATGCAGCTCTGCATGTGGTTGACGCGCCTATCGACATGCATCTTCATTCGGATTTGGTTTAAAGCTATCCGCCTGGAGCAGGAAAGGCAAGTGTCGTGAAGGTAAAGTAAAAAGATTTAGAACACATTAATGTTTTAAATTCCTGTTTAGTTTTGACTAACCATGCAATAGATTTATAACAAACACTGCAGTCCAAATCCCTAGATTTAGTTTAATTCAGTGTGTTTTGTTAGAAATGCTTGTGCACATTAAAGCAACACTAAAGACTTATTGCTCTTTGCTCCCCCTACAGGTTAGAAGCGTAATTGTTCATTACCACTGTCGTAAATACTGCAGCATAGCTGGCTCTGATTGGATTGTAGTTCTGCCGTAAAGCAAGTTTTTGTAGTTTTCACTCGAACTACAGGACCACTACCCGACGGTTGGAAACTTCTTTAGTGCGGTTTTGGCCGATAGAGGGCTGCAAAGCGAATGTGAAAGTGCCATTCACCCTGTTTTGAGTGGATGAACCACTGAAACTTTTTTGGAAACGTTATTTTAAGGTAAAAAAAAAAACTCTTTGGTGTTGCTTTAATTATCAAAATCTTTCATACGTGTTAAAAAAATAAACACATCTATTCATGCAAGATGTTGCGTGACTGTTGTTAGCATTTTAAAATAATGCACATTAGGTCAAATGTCTGCATATTTAGAGAATTATTGATGTATTTTGGTATGTTTATCTGTGGAGTCTGATCATGCCTTAGTTTTTAAACAAATTGGAAAATGTTTTGAGTTGTTTGTTATAGTTTATCCCTAAATAATATATTTGTCAGTAGACCATCTTTTCTAAGTACTAATGTAACAGATTAAGGGCTTTTAAGAAAACATGAGTCAATGTTATAATAAGGGAAGTATTCTGATGAGTGTCACAGTAATGTACATGTGGCAAAAATGTACAGCTATAAGATAATACGTGTTTTAGTTAAGATTTCGTTTATAGCTACATTTAAGCAGAGACAGTGAATGTTTTTTTATGAATGTGATGACAGGGCCCCCTCACAAAGTTGCTTGGGCCCCCAGAAGGCCAGGATCGGCTCTGTTTGATACTTATTTATTCGTCAATGCTCATGGAATTGCCAATTTTGTGGCCTCCATATTGTGTTTTACCACCTGTTTTATTATAGTTGCTGTCGGTAGGCCTGTAGTTACAGAGTTTTGGACATCATACTACAGTACTGTATAAGAACTATAAGGCTTAGGGCATGTTGGTGAATTACATCTAGTCATTGAAATGCACCTTGGTGCCCTCAGTGCAACACTAAAGGCAATCCCAGCCGATATTTCATAAGCCTGGTCATTGACAGAGCATTGAGTGTTGCTCCTGGAAATGATCTCTAGGATTTGTTATCTGCAGTAACACGCCTCTAACTATTCAATAACTCAACCGCTGGAATTGATGTTACAGTTAGTAATGATATGGGAGTGTCTCGGGGGATCACATGATCAATAATTATACTGATTCTGCATTTATGCTTTCATTACTAATTGAGTTGTTCCGTTCATGATTGTTTTGGACATCCATTTACTGAAGTGAACATATCTGACAGGAAATGACAGTAGGAAAGAACATCTGCCCTCAATAATTTATGTCACGCAAGGTTACCAAATCAATACATTTTACAGCCAGTTATTTTGTTGAACAGGTTTATTGCTAAGAATTGTGTGTTAAACAGAATATAATATGAAATTATATTGCATTAAAAAAAATCTTTTGATAAGACCATAGTCCTTTTTTTACCCAAAGTCTGAACAATTACGCAATATGGATAAGAGGTGGGATTTACGTGACTATTGAACTTTTTAAAATTGCTTGTGTACTTTGAATGATATATAAAACATCTCGATGCATTTGTGTTTTTGGTTCAACATTTTCATATGCAAAGCTGAAAGTCTGCTAATGATAGTGTGAGAAAAAAAAGTCTAATTAAGATTTGGAAAGCTGAAAATCTGAGGGTGGGTGTGTGCAAATTGGGGGCAAACCCAGTTTCATTTAATGACACGATGATGATTTTTTTTATCTCCGGTAGTATCCAGGGGCGGGAGATAATGATCTCAGCACCGCAGACCGCGCGCGCTATATAAAGCCCGAGCGCAACCCAACCGGATTACAAGAAGCACGAGCTGTCCAGAGACAGAGTGGTGCTGAAATACACGCGTTATCCTTTCAGCACGACACACACATGCACACCATGGACGCCGGAGCGAGAGGAATGCACTGGAAACTTTTAATACTTTCTTGTCTCTTGGCGGACGGGATGAGCCAGGACTTCGGACAGACCCAGTTTATTTGCACGTCCGTGCCCAAGGATATGGACATATGCGCCGCCACACTGCAGAACAGCGTGCCCGGTGAGGATCTGAAAAGCACGGTCATGCAGCTGCGAGAGACCGTACTGCAACAGAAAGAAACGATCATGAACCAAAAAGAAACCATTAGAGAACTGACTTCCAAGTTGACGCGATGCGAGAGTCAGAGCGCCTCCGAGCCCGGTGACGCCCGGGTCGGGGGACGACGAAAAGAACCGGGCGCTAAGAACACGATGGGGGATGTATCGAGGGGTCCGACGGATACGTTGGCACAACTCTCTCAGACTTTACAATCCCTCAAACAGAGACTGGAAAACCTGGAGGTACGTTCTTCTCGGGATCGAATGCGTAATTGAGAACACTTTATGGAAAGATGGGTTTGTTTGCTAAATGGATTCTCTCAGATGTTTTTCTGAGTTTTAAAACTCACCAACTGACGCTCTTGTTTCAATAATATATCAATTATAAACTGTGATACAAAAATAGTGCATTTTTAGTTAAAATGAGATGAAGGCTACTATAGCAATGTACTAAACGTACTAACGCTCTTAATCTTAATGACAACTCCATAGATTTCATGATGTACAGATTGGCGCTACTGTAAATCTCACACCATATTGATCACTCCTATTTACTTTTAACGTAGACTATATTTTATAAACTAACACTATATCTTATGTGAAACATTTTCATGTTAATTTAGTAATATAAATAAACAGTTACATTTTTACAATTTCTAATAACGCACTTATGTTATCCAAAGATAAGAGGAAATTGAAAATACTAAATTTTGTGTAACTCAATATTTGGTTTTAATCATTCATTCACGTGAAGCATATATTTACAGCGTTACTGTACTCTTTATGGCATTAAAGTAAATAATTAGCATTTTTAAACAATGCACATTTCTTTTTTATATCTAGACAAACACTATATTTGTTTACGCTTGTCTTTTATAGCAATTTAGCCGGAATAACAACTCAGTCCAGGCGAACAGCTTAAAAGATCTTCTTCAGACCAAAATCGACGACCTGGAGAAGCAGGTGCTGTCCCGAGTGAACGGGCTGGAGGAAGGAAAGCCGGGGCTGCGCAACGAGAGCGAGCAGCGCGGGCGCGTCGAGTCCACTCTCACCTCACTGCAGCAGAGAATCACTGATCTAGAGAAAGGTAACATTAAGTATTTCTGCCCCAGCTATCAGAAACATCCCGTGTATATCCTGCTTTCCTGACATTTTTTACCAAAACAGTTTTCCTGAACGAGTTAGTGTGGATAAAGACGCATTGTAGTTTTTCTGGCGTGTCGCAGAAGAGAGTGGGAGGGGGTTTACACAGCTGCATTGCTTTGCATATCCAATTCCACCAAACCACTTTTATAGCGTGATTTACGGATACAGAAGTCGGAACCGGGCAGTTTTTGCAAGCTCATGCGTTTTGCGCATTTTTATTCATGCGCATCACGTTTTCTTCAGTCGTTAAAATGTAGGCTACCCGTAGCGCACCACCCTTTGCAGCACAAAGACGCCAACTTTAAAGTAAAAGTGTCCTCGTTCAGGGTCTGAACTGTAGGTTGTCAGGTAACCTCACATTTAAATGATCAGTTTTTATTCAAGTAAATTTTTTTGCCATGCAGTCATAAATTATTGAATTTTACTGAATTATTCTCATGACATTATGTAACATTAAGAGTTTACATTGATTTTTCTATAGACCAAAGCTAATAAAAAGACATAAAATAAATGTGTAATATTCGGGAAAAGGAAGAACCCAAAGTAATAACAACTAAACATTTAAAATATGAATATATTGTCGTTTTGGCCATGACCAGGACATTACTTCTGAAGCCAAATAATGCCATTTTTTAAGGTTCCAAAATTTTTTATTTACAACAAAATCATCACAAAGTAGCTAATAATGCAGATTTTGTTTGACTTTGTTTCAATGTGCAAATCAGTTTTAAACGAATAGGTTACCCCAGAATGAAAATGTTTGTATACAAGAATACAATGGAAGAGAATGGGACTCATGAACAGTTTGGTTACATACATTCTTCAAAATATCTTCATCAGAACAAATACATTTATACCGGTTTGTAACAACGTGAGATTGAGTAAATGATGACAGACTTTTCATTTTTGGGTAACCTATCCCTCTAAGATGTACAATATGAAACTTAATTGTGATACAAAGCTGTCGCCTTAGAATGCTTACACTAAAACTTAAAAATGGTGCTTGAAAGGTTCTTAACAGTGATGCCATAACAGAACTTTTTTTTTTTTTGCTTCCTTAAAGAAGCATTCAGTCAAAGGTTCTGTAAAGAAAGTTTCTTCCTTACCCTTTCAATACTCTGTAAAAACCCTTTTCCCCACCTTTTTTTGTGAAAGAAAAAGGTTCTTTGGATAAAGGTTCTTTATAGAAAAGTAATCTTATGGCATCGTGAAGTACCTTTATTTTTGAGAGTTTGGCATGATTATTATAATGCTGCTGTTTTAGAGCTTGACAGTCAGGCATGCACCACATTCACTATACAGCAGAACCATTTAGACAAAAATGGTTCTTCTATGGCATTGCGAAGCGCCTTTATTTTTATGAGTGCACGGTGTCCATCTCACAATACGTTCAAAATGCATCATGCATCAAACACAAGGGTAGAAATGACAGGGATGGGGAGGCTCATGGGTGTCATGACACCGCTTATGGTTTTTCCACAGACAAAGGGTCGATGGAATAAAATATTATATGAACTATAGTGCTGTAGTGCTAGAGTATTACAGACTATAAAAAAATCCTGCTTATTTTTTTTTAATAGATCATAAAGCTGTATTAAAAATTACCTTAGACTACGACTACAAATAGAGTTTGGCAATTTTACCATTGCGCAGTATACTGCTGTGTCAAAGACTGATATTTTTTCCTGTAACAACAGGTAAACAGGATAACAGACCCTTGGATAAATTCCAGCTGACGTTCCCACTGAGGACCAACTACATGTATGCTAAAGTAAGAAAGAGCCTGCCGGAGATGTACGCCTTCACAGTGTGCATGTGGATCAAATCCAACGCCTCTCCGGGAGTGGGAACGCCTTTCTCTTATGCAGTGCCTGGTCAGGCTAATGAGCTGGTGCTTATCGAATGGGGAAACAACCCAATGGAACTGCTCATCAATGATAAGGTGCTTATTCTTTAGAAACATTCAACAATATCAAGAAGAAAATCCTGCATTATCACATGTGATTTTTTTGTAGTTTTGTAAAAGAAACCCTGACAAGTTATTATTTATATTCAATGTATTTTTAACTTTACTATTTTGTCCTATTTATTTATTAACAATTATTAACTTAAAATCATTATATTAAAATTTTTTGTATCAAAATGAAAATCATTTTCAAGTGACCTTTGTGCTTTTTGATGTAGGTTGCAAAGCTGCCCTTCCTCATCAATGATGGCAAATGGCATCACATTTGTGTTACTTGGACCACACGAGATGGAGTGTGGGAAGCATACCAGGATGGTGTAATGAGGGGAAATGGGGACAGTCTGGCCCCTTACCATCCAATCAAACCACAAGGGGTCTTAATTCTGGGACAGGAACAGGTATAGATCCTCTGTCCAAAAATAATACACTTATCAAATAGCGACAAAGCTAAATGTGGCATAAAGAATAAAGTATTTCATTCAAAAGCTACGCATATCAACATAAGTTTGTGTTATACTTTAACTTAACAAATGAAGTTAAATGTTTTCAACTTGTTTATAAGTTATGTCAAAAGCTTAAAATAGTAGGATAAATTGACCAATTAAACTTGCACGCAGCACTGCAGCATTTTTTTACAGTGTATGTAGGCAGCGTTTTAAAGCAGAATAGATGCGATGCAAAGGCTGTTCAGAAATAAAACTTGTTTTGGCAGCATTGTAAATATCCTTCATGTAGTCCCAGAAGTCATTGTGTAGGCACATACAGTATATGATGTGGCAAACAAAGTTTATACTTTTAAATAAATATTATATAATCTACAATACTAAAGGTGTTGATTAAAAATAGTTTACCAAACATATCTGTGCTCTTTAGTGTATCGCTTAACAGTAGTGCTAAGATAGATTTTGGAACAGAGCCCATAAATCATTATACATTTATTCTAAAACGAACTAAAACCAAAAAACAATACAATTTTAGCACAGATGAGACCTTTAAAAACGAAGATTGTTGGCAACCATGAATCATTAATGGTCAAATTAGCTTCAAAGGTTAACAGGCAGCATTCATACGGCTTTAAAGTCATTAAGCATTTATTTGATCAGCATCTGAGATAAATCTGTGATCTGTCTGCAGGACACTCTGGGCGGAGGATTCGACGCCACTCAAGCGTTCGTCGGCGACATGGCGAATTTTCACATTTGGGATCGAAAGCTGTCAGTCGGAGAGATTTATAACCTGGCCACCTGCAGCAGCAAAGCACAAGTAGGGAACGTCTTCTCCTGGTTGGAAACCAACATCGAGATCTACGGAGGGGCTTCAAAATGGACTTTCGAAGCCTGTCGCCAGCTGAACTGAACATGGAGAAATCTTAAAGCCAGTGAGGGATACGAGT
Source organism: Misgurnus mizolepis (assembly GCA_025389145.1). Lineage (NCBI taxonomy): Eukaryota > Metazoa > Chordata > Actinopteri > Cypriniformes > Cobitidae > Misgurnus > Misgurnus mizolepis. Next base: position 8,240,158 of record JAIFKI010000008.1, on the reverse strand, counting down.
TACCAGGTCTCTGTTTATCAAATCATTCACCTTCGAAGGACATTTTCAAACAAGCACAATCACGGACATCGGTATGATCGGGAATTTTCTAGGCATTTCAATAATTCTCGTCTCTTGACATTTCTAAACAATCCCTTTTCCTCTGTTTATTTCTGGATCCCGGGTTGCTCGTAATTCTTAGCTCGAAGGCGCTGCGTTTTTGCATCCTTCTCTGTCGGGCAAGTGACGCCTTGTCGGAAAACTACTCACACGCATCTTTGCAATCTGGATCATTTGACCCTTCCCCCTCCCTTCTTGCAGGAAGCCATAAAGTCTCGCAGTAGATGTCTGAAACCACTTAAGTTACTTCTGGCCCATCAGGATTATTAGATTGATCTACTCACTGCCTGGGATACTCACTGTGAACTACGGATGTAGAATGTAAAACAAGCGAAGACGAGTACAAAACAATGTTTTTGTTCTTTGGTTTCCTTTACTTCTTGTGATTTTATTCTGTCTTATCACCTCCTGCTTGACGCATTTTCGTTGGTGTGTGCGTTTGTGCGTGTGTGTGTGCGTTTGTAAAAAAACTAAAAAATTATTGCCAACATATTTCAAGCCTGGGTGCCTTGGGCTGTTGAAAAAGATCAAAACAAGATCGACACATTTGTCATTTTCTGCTGTGTGCTTCTATTTATCTCTTTCTTTCCTTGTGCAACTACCGATTTGAACGTTATGTTGGTTACACCTCGAAAACAATTCAGCTGGACAATGAGAAGAGTCTCTTATTTTAAAGTACGTCATGGCGTGTTCGTATTTTTCAAGGAATGTTACGTGTACAGAAAACAGCATGACCATCTAAATGCTGCAGCAGCATCGATGAAAATCTGCTTTTATTAGCTCATTTTGGGTTGAGATTTTATACTGTATTGTTATATGCTAAAAGCATGGCAGCACTGAGAGATGAAAAAGGTCTAATTTTTGTAATAAAAATTGTTATATCAAAAAAAAGCGAGTGTGAAAATGCCTTTTAATGATTTATTTGTATTAATCAATATCAAAATGAGTACTGTCATTAATGGAATATCTCATAACCAGAGAGAAAACAACTGACATGCAAAGTGATTGTGTTTATATACTTAGCACCGATACGATATCTCATATTGATATCATACATATTCATACATATTTTCAGAGGTGGCTAATTCGTAATAATTTTATGACCACATACATACATTTTTGTACATTTTCTTGTGAAGTCATGGATAGGGGTGGGGTTTCATTAATGTTTTTGCACAATTAACTTCGTACGAATTAGCCAACTCATAAAATATGTACGAATTCTCGTAAGATCATGTTGGAAAAGGCTCATATAAAAAATGCCAATGTCTTCTGCGCTTGCACAGAAAAAAACGGAATATATTTGTTTAGGCTTATTGTGACAGAAATCACACTCTTACATTCACACCTTACAAGGAAAATCAGGGACTGTATGTTTCTGTAAACTGCACATTCTGTTGTCATTTTCACGTTTTAAACAAGTAGACTTTAAGACTTAAAATTCAGCTTTGCTTCGTTAAAATTTTATTAGTATTAAGTTAACATTTAAGCATAATAAGTGGATGAATGTCTTACTAGGGTAACAACTAACCAGGTGCATGAAGTGCCTAAATCTAGAGATTAGATTTTGTTTGCTGGCAGACTGCAAAAGCCTAAAGTTGGCTTGTATATTTTTTTAATAAGTGCTTTATTGTTTTGTGTGCAATAGAGCTGCAGGGAACCCGGAAGTTAGCTTCATATGGGCTTCCTTTGCAAAACGTCAGTGGGATTTTTCCATAGGCTTTTTGTATTACGCTAAGAAAATGATTGTATTATCGCTCTGTGATATTCGGGGGTTTTTTCCATCAAGATAATCTTCACAAATAAACACAACTCTTTTGAATTTTAAAGTCTAAATAGATTTATTAGCAATATAAAGTTAACGATAGGCTGTATGTAAACTACACAACGGTCGCTCGATTCCAACTTCATTACCATAAAGTTTCCAACAACTCTTTTAAACTTTTTAAAATATAGGATATAAAAAACATGTTCGCTGATAAGAAAACACTCTGCGAATTTAGCTTTTCTTGAAATCGTACCCATGTTGCATTATTTTTTAGATATTCACGTGTGATGACGTTCCCAACAACTGTAATCCCAATTCAGCAACTTGTAAGCGCAAGACACATATACACTTTAAAGGTGCTGTAGAATTTAAAATTGTATCTATCCATAGATAAATAATAAGAGTTTCTTAACATAATAATGATAAATTGTGAGCCTCAAACAACATTGTTTCCTAATTCTTATGTAAATCTCATGCATGCAAAAGACCACTGGAAAACTCAATCTCAACATAAATCAACTATGACGTTACAGTCGTAAACTACGCCCCAACATTAAATAACACATTAAATTAATTACAATGTTGTTACAATGCTAAAAGTGACTGCTGAGTTAGCGCTATATGCTAGTTAATGCTTTATGCTAGTGTTTAGGCTGAAGTTTTACCATTGATGTTACAGTTATGTTTTGCAGGTCCATACTGAAAAAAAACACAAACTTACAACTAAGAAACGTCCATAAACAATCTCCAAACAATTGATTATTCCTCAAATTCTGTAACTTCGTCTCAAACATAAGATCTGTTTACACACACACACACACACACACACACAGAGCTACTGTAGGAGCTGTTCTGATAAACAGCCAATCAGAGAAGAGCTCAACATTATTATTCATGACCCTTTCAAATAAGGTAATAACAGACCATTTAATTCTGGGGGCAAATCCTAGGGTTGTAAATGGACATATAAAACCATCTCTGAATAATTTTTGAAGTTAATAAAACAACATATCTGTGGATTTCAGAGAACAATTTAACATATTACAATGCATATTAAGTTTGGGTATTACTCCACTCTCAGAAAAAAATTGTCACTGGGACAATACATTTTAAATAGGTCCTAATATGTACCATTTTGGTAGAGATATGTACCTTTGAGGTACCAGTATGCACCTTTAGGTACAAAAGTGTACTTTTTGAAAAGGTAGTGTCCCAGTGACAACTTTTGTACCTTTTTTCAGAGAGTGTGATGTGTTGTATGTCATAAAATTAAACTTTTAAACTTGTGTTTAACATTTACCAAAACCCCGTTCAAAAAACCCAATGACTCCAGGAAGAGAGAACCGGTGATGCTAAAATACTAGCATGTTTATGAGTTTTTTTCAACAAAAATATGTCATCTCGTAGCTCTCTATAGACGCTTTCAGCAGTAACAACATAAACACGCGGCTTTCGTGGTTATCACGTAACTTCCGGTAAACTCTGCGAAGAATAAATAACAACAAAGTCCTTTTAAAGTACTTTATTTATATAACAAGCAAAATAAACAACATGTAGATTACCTAGGAACCCAAAACATTTGATATTATCAACGAGGTATTTGTTTAAGAGTTCAGCAACTAGTCAGACCATTAAAAAAACAGAAACCGTAAGTAAAGTTCAGACCAGACGCTTATCGCGTCACTGCACGTGCGCCCGATGAAACGGTCTATATAGGCATCAGATGATCAGTGATTGGAATGAGTGGTTCGTGGGCGTGGTCTTAGACATGACATTATACTACAGGTCCCATTTGACTCAGCACATGTAGCCTATTATGTTTGAAATCAAGCACTTTTTGACTTTATGAAAACACCTTCAAAGCAACTGAATTTAATACTTCTTTGATTTGATATATGAAACTGCTTGCTGTTCTTAATGGACGCCCACACATTAAATATGTAAGAATCAAACACTTTGAGTCAATATTCCTTATGTAAGCAGAAGCTTTTTTCGCTGCTAGTAGGTGTAATATGCACAGTTTATTCTTAAGGGCTTTCTTAAATATTTCATTATTTGCTGAGGTGTTACACTATTTACAGCAATTCACAGACGGCAATGCGTTCCCCAGTGTATGGCAAAACACAACATTATCTGCTCATATATAAGTTGTTATATAAGAGAACACGCACACACACACACACACACACACACACACACACACACCTACTCTTGACATAAATGTTTAATAAATAAGCAGATGAGCACAACATATTTAAAAGTGCAAGATTTTATATTTACGTTATATTTATCCCTTTGGCAGACACTTTCATCAAAGGTAATTTACAATGCATTACAAGATAAACAATATGAACTTGTGGACTGCTAATGCAACACTTTAACAACTGAGCTAAAAGAACATGTTCATATCTATAAATAAAAATAAAGATTTAACACAAATTTATATATTTAAAAAAAAATACACAATATTCTAGTGATGCACCGATGTATCGGCCGCCGATATTTATCGGCCGTTTTTTTATGAATTTGAAACCATCGGCATATCGGCAATAGCACGAGAAAGGCCGATACTGATTGTTTATTCATTAACTGCATAAAGAAATCCATTATATGTAAGAAATAAGTTAATGTCGTCAATAAAATAAATGCTGAATAGCAAAAACCACCTTTGAAGGTTGTCATGTTGTCTTATTATATTTGTTTTAGCTTAAGTTATGCCTCTCTTATTATGTTGGTCAGTTGAATGTTAATTAGATCCAATCCATGTTCAGGTAAAAATAATTTAATGCAGAAATAAACTAGCTAATAGACCAACTGTATAGTATTGTATACAAGTGTTTAATATCGGTATCGGCATTTGTATCGGCCAGAAGTTGTCTGTTTAAATCGGTATCGGTATCGGCCCAAAATAAAATCCTATCGGTGCATCCCTACAATATTCCATTAAATCTAATAAAAACTGTTAATACTTGATGCTAATTTCAGACCCTGTATTTTCATTATAACAAGAATTACCCATTCTTTACTATCTTTACCCTCTAACTGTACAATACTGGTTAACTAGCATTTGTTGCTGATAAACAACTTGTCTGGTCCATGCACAACCAAGCATGAACCAGCTCAAAAATGTATGTTTCTATAACTAGACAACCAGGATAACACAGACTGGGTTGACCAGGAATGCCAAGTTGACAAAACATTTCCATTATTAACATCCTCTATAGTTTCCTTTCATTAGGCTTGAGATGCAAAGCCGTCGAGCGAAAATTCTGACCCGGACCTCGTAAATTTTAAATATAAGCCAATGGAAAGTCGGAGATAATGAGAAAAGAATGGACTTCATATTAATTCCACACTGTTGACCTCTTTGCCATGGCTCTATTCCAGAACACATATTTTAATACTAATTTCCATTTATAGGGTTACTGCTATAAATACCACAGCCGTTACTGGACTCTGCATTGGACATATTGGCTTTCCTTCACATCATACTGCAATATAACCCAACACACTCGCGCACACATCCTCCAGCAGTTTTCCGAGTATATTATGTAAAATTGATATCTCTCTTCAGCTTGAGCTGACCCCCGACCGAATCATTACTGCCATTTGCATCTTCCTCTAAGGCCTTAACAGCATATGGTAAACTGATCCGTGGTCTTGCAAAGTGGTTAATGGCACTAGCCTGAATATGTAGGGTGGTCCCTTAGCAGTGTGCTTGGACATGATAAAAACTGTATGTCTGATACAAAATCTAGCAAGCTAAAGCAAGTCTTTCTTCTTAAAAAAAAAACACATTTAGGGCCAGATTTACTAAACAGGGCAAATTAGCGCATGAGCGCAATTCCAAAAATGCGCTGATGGGAGTGGTGATATCTGCGGGTTATTTACTAAAAAAGCGCTAATTAAATAACACAGGCGCAACAGCTGATTTCCATAATGACCAACCAATCTACTAAGAGCAGCGCAAATTAGCGCATGGTTGCAAATAAGCAGAGATGATGCTCCTGCAGGTGCATGTGATATACAGGCCGATAAATAAAGGCAGAGAGACGCGTGAACTTATCTGGTAAAATGATCCTGGAAATCCTCTCCCTTCTACCATGCAGTCTCTGATTTCTGCGATGTCTCCTCCTAGCAACAACAATTGCAGCCATTTCGAGCGCAAAATGATTTAAGACATGCTTTTTTTCGGCGTTAAATAGACGCGCAAATGCCATACATAACACATGCGCAAACATTAGTAAATCGCGTTGCGTGAATCATTTAAATAGTCTCCTCCCAAAATGTTTGCGTCTGAAAGGGAAACTCCTAGAAATGCATATGCAATCAGGTCAGTCGCAAAAAGAACTAGACCACACCTTTTCAGCGCTAATGATCCACTGCGCGTCTTTAGTAAATTCCGACATCGCTATTTACCGCCAAAATGATGGTTTACGCTGGCGCAAGCGCTTAGTAAATCTGGCCCTTAGCCAATTTGCAGGCAAGAATATTTTTTTTGGGGGGGGGGGTAGCATTGTGAAATTACACAACTACAAAAAAGTGAATTATGAAAAAAGATGGCAGTCAATTAGATACTATAATTATTTCTTTCATTGCTAAAAGGTATTAATTGAATTTAAATAAATATATAAGTATAAATACATTATTGAAGATGTGTGCATTTGCATTTTTATGCTCTGATGTCAGTTTCTTGCGTATTTGCCATAAGCACATAGTGGAACAGTACGTTCCAGAAGTAAATCTCATATTCACTTCTCCATTATATCGATTTGTAACCAGAATGTATGAACCTTTTAAGACAGACCTACAGTACCACAAACACTAATGGTGTTAAGCCATCTTGTACTCTTGTCTATATGATCCTGGAGTTCAAAACAGATTACAGAAACATTTCCACCAGCTATTTCTTTTTCATTATGATTTCAAATGCTGGTTGCTTGGGTTCATGATGTTTTTCAAACCCTGAATAAGTCCAGATTGCATTTGAAGGCAGATGTATATGAAGGTGATAGGCGTCCCACTGGGTTTTGAAACACGGCTCCAAACCAAAAATATCTTGAAGCGCCTCTCTTTCATATGCTAGCTAATATAATAAGTCTTCACCGGATGCTGGTGTGCACAACAGAAGGTATCCAGGTATCGCATACATACGTTTACATTCAATTCAATTTGATTTATATAGCGCTTTTCACAATTGTTTCAATGCAGCTTTACATTAATAGATGCAGGAGAAAACACAGAAAAATTGTAGACAACATAAGCAGCAGAATACCGGGGCTAAGATTAAACCGTACTAGCGAGCGCAGTATAAATTTAGTAACGTATAGAAGAGGGTGTTAAAGGATTAGTCAATTTTCTTAAAAAAAATCCTGATAATTTACTCACCACCATGTCATCCAAAATGTGGATGTCTTTCTTTGTTCAGTCGAGAAGAAATTATGTTTTTTGAGGAAAACATTCCAGGATTTTTCTCATTTTAATGGACTTTAATGGACCCCCAACACTTAACACTTAACTCAACACTTAACAGTTTTTTTTTTTCAAAGGACTCTAAACGATCGCAAACGAGGCATAAGGGGCTTATCTAGCGAAACGATTGTCATTTTGACAAGAAAAATTTTAAATATCCACTTTTAAACCACAACTTCTCGTCTATTTCCGGTCCTGAAAAGCGCCAGCGCGACCTCACGTAAATGCGTAGTGACGTAGAAGGTCACATGTTACGCATATGAAACGCACATTTGCGGACCATTTTAAACAATAAACTGATACAAAGACGTCGTCTGTGACCTCTTGACGCCATGACGTATTGCGTGAGGTTGCGCTGGGGCTTTTCAGGACCGGAGATAGACGAGAAGTTGTGGTTTAAAAGTGCATATTTTTTATTTTTCTTGTCAAAAATGACAATCGTTTCGCTAGATAAGACCCTTATACCTTGTTTGGGATCGTTTAGAGTCCTTTGAAACTCCGTTGAAAAAAACTGTTACGTGTTGAGTTAAGTGTTAAAGGCGCTCTAAGCGAATAATGTGCGACGTCACTTCCTGTTGATGTTTGAACTGTTTTCAAACAGACAGAGCGTAGCTAACTCCTCCCCCTCCCCCTCCCTTCCGTGCTTTCATGAACGCGCCCAACCCCCACCCCCAAATCCTTCTTGTCGTTTATTGGCTGGAATACTTTGTTTAGTTTTGTGCTGGCTAGGTTTGGCCATTTGTTGATATTGCCGTTTGTGAAGCCTGGGCTGTCTACAGAGATCGCGTTTTTTTACAGTTTGATCAGCGGACAGGCAGCAAGCAGATAGTGAGGAGATGTTTCCGGTATGTAACAAAAAATGTTTTATGGTCTAAAACGCTTCAATTCGCTTAGAGCACCTTTAAGTGTTGGGTTCCATTAAAGTCCATTAAAATGAGAAAAATCCTGCAATGTTTTCCTCAAAAAACATAATTTCTTCTCGACTGAACAAAGAAAGACATCAACATTTTGGATGACATGGTGGTGAGTAAATTATCTTTTTTTTATTATTTAATTATCTTTTTTTTTTAAGAAATTTGACTAAACCTTTAAGGCAATGTCAGGGGTTGAAAAAAACCCTAGGAGAAAAAACCTCCCAGCTTTTTTAGTCAGGAGGGAAAAATCCTAGGAGGAAAATAAACCGTTGAAAGAGAGAGACAGACATCTGATTATATTATATAATAGGTATGATTTTACACAATTTTATGAGAATTAAAACATTTCAAATAAACAAATAAATCAAACAACTAAAAAAAAGTGAATTACAAAAAATCCAAGATGGCAGTCAATTATAAACTATAATTATTTATTTTATTGCTAAAAAGTATTCATAGTTTAATTAAATTTAAATAAATATAAATATATACAGGAAGTATAAATACATATATAATTGAAGATGTGTGCGTTTTGCATTTTTATGCTCACTGATGTTGCTTTGTTGCATTTTTGCTATAAGCACATGATGCAACAGTACGTTCCAGAAGCAAAAATCATATTCACTTCTCCATTATATTGATTTGTAACCAGAATGTATGAACCTTTTAAGACAGACCTACAGATTACAGAAACATTTACAAAAGGTGTTTATTTATTGCAGCCCCTCTCTTTATGCTAGCTAATATAATAAGTCTTCACCGGATGCTGGTGTGCACAACAGAAGGTATCAAGGTGTCGCATACATCCATTTATATATCATATATCACCTCATGCAGTTAGCAAAAAATATGAAGCACGCTATACACTGTACAGCCATGCGGCTAGCTGGCTCATGTCCTAAATTACTGGTGTGCGTGCTTTTCCAGATCAACAGCTGCTTGTTAAGGTCTACACTGCCAAATTATATTCAGCTTTCACCAAACAAATTCCTGGATGAAAGTCTGTTAGGTTCCATCTTGCATATTAAAGAAAAAGACCCAGAAAGCACAAACACAGTTGCCTGATTTCCGTGCCTGAGCCCATTGCTCTGTGCAAAGGCTATGGAATGTAAATTTTCATTACTTCTTTGGCCTCCACATCACCTGATTAGAATTCCTATTGACCATTGTATCCCCCAGCTCCCGTCCCAATGGTGACCCATGAAAAATGCATGACCTGTGTAAACAACAACATTTCAAAGTGGGTCACTAGCATGGGGGTGGCAATTGGAAGAAAACTGGAGAGGTCTTTGCTGACATTGAGCCTGATCCATAAAGACCGACCACACAGATGACATTTCAGGGTCAGGAGCGATAATAAAGCTTAGAGATGAAATTTCACTCAGTGATACAGAAAAAGACTTCAAACATGTAGGAGATCCATATTTATTACAAGGCAAAGGAAATCATATTAATTCTTTATAATGCACACGATATGCTCTTTGATGAAGCTCTTTATAGTCATCCCATAGATCCATACATTGAAGAAGGCAATGCATTTTCTAGAGGATCAGCAGAAAGGTTATTCGATGAAATCCTGCTCATTACCTGTGAATCAAATAGATGAAGCCATATAATCTGAGGACAATACCCAATGTAGATTCTTAGTTCATAAGAAGATGTATGTTGTATGTTGAATGAATCTTATTCACATTCATACGATTGATTTGATATGCTAATACTGCTAATGCTAATACTTTACAACTGAGCCCTACAGGAGCTGTATGGTATATATTATTGTTTAGATTGTTATTCCAAGACCAAAATTATGTTCTCCTTCTTATGTAAATAACATAAAACCCATTTGCTGCCATATAAACACTAGTAAATGTGCTTAATCGGTCAAGCGTTACTCTTTCTGTTAGGACTCTTATCGGTCTTGGTACGCGAGACAACCGTGAATCAACACAATCCATAAATCTCTTTGCTTTCCTCTCTAGCATCTTCCAGTGCTGATCTCATTACGGATGCTCCATGCAAACTCAATGAATAATTGATTTCACTCCAACAGGGGAAATTTGTTTCTGATGCATGCCATCATGCCAGCCGTAGACAATCCACTCCAGGCTTTCAGCGGATACAGAGGACAAAGTTCCCTCAGGAGAAGTCCAAACAAGCACCCTTTAAGGAGCAACTCTTCAGTTTAACTAGGCAAAGCAGATACTCAATAGAAATCACATTACCTCTTATATACCGCTGACACGCTTGTACCTTCGCTCTCCAGAGGTGAACTCTGGTGCTCACATGGGCTCTGGTCCAAAACCAAAAATGCTGCTAACAAATACAGCTGACTTTTAAGGGAGCGTCAGACTTGAAGTGAAACCTCAAACATTTCAAAAACTAATACATGATCATTGTTATTTGCATTCTTACTTGGCTGTTCCACGTTTCTCTTTCTCTCTGTGTGCTGCTGCTCAGCTCACTCATATACATTTATTTTTGTTCAGTACTAAATTTTTTCAAAGACCATTTTACATTTACATCTGCCATAACTGTAAGCCATCGCGGGATCAGGCAGATCCGGCTTCCCGAATGCACAATTATGCTGTTTGGACGCTTAGAGTTGAACAACATCTCCTGCCTTGACTGCAGCTGGGAGACTTTGCTTTGCTGCACGAGGACTAAGCCGCCTGTGAGTGCTTTGGGACGGAGGTGGAGTCCACGGAAGCAAGGGCGGCTGTTCATTGAGAAGAGTGAAAGATGCATGCTTTTAAATCAAAGTCTCCAAAAGTTTCCAACAACGCCCAAAAAATTTGCTAGATTTGTCGCTAGTCGCATTTTGAAAATAAGTCATTAAAAGGGTCTAAAAAGTTGCTAAGTCTAGTGACAAAGTCGCCAGGTTAGCAACACTGGTCTGACTAGTGGCTAAACTGAACTCTGGAAAAACCTTGTTGAAAATAACAAATGTTTTGGTTTCCTAAAGACGAGGGGAGACGGTGAGCATGGATCAACGCTGTGTGAAGGGAGGTTTGGTAGCCAATCTTTAGTAAACATTGTATACATTAATTTTATGCAGTAACGTTAGCTCAGTGTAGTTTTTGATATGCTTTAGCTATGATTTGAACTAAGGTAATCTACTTTTTGTTTATTTTGCTTGTTATCAGAAACAAACTACTCTAAAAGGAGTTTACTGGAAGTTACGTTGGTTCTATGAAAGCTGTTTGTTTATGTTGTTACTGTTGAAACCATTTATATACAACTGAAAAACATTATTTTGTTTTAGCAGACATTTATGAACCCACTGGAGTTATATGAATTACTTTCTGTAACATGATCTCACTGAAAGTCGTGTTATAGTCACAAAAAATGTGAATTATTCGAGTCCATGGCACGAAATACAGCTTTTATACGTCTTGAGCATGAATGTCTTTTTCGTGTCACTCGCGAAAATTTCTATAAATTGTTTTTTGTGTCCATGGCACGACTTTTTCTTCGTGTTATTTTATGTAAAGTTTTATCTTTTTTCCCCTATTTTTAAATCATTGTCGTTGGGGTTAGATTTGGGGTTTTGTTTAGGATGTACTTTTATATATTGGTTTCCACATGTTTTTCTTCCGCTTTTAAAAACTATTCTTGCCTTGAGTTGGGGTTAGAGGTGGGTTTGGGTTAGGATGTCTAAAAATGTAACAGAAAGTCATTCTAACCCCAAGTGACAATGGTAAGTAAATAGAAAAAAACAGTGAGAAAACAATACATAAAATGACACGAAAAGAAAGTTGTGCCAAAAAAACACAAAAAACTATTTATAGATGGTTTCACCAGTCACGGAAAGTAGGGACACAAGTCGGATCTGGGGCATTTTGAGTTATTCACAGATTCTGAAAGTGCAGTTTCTAAGCTTTCTAACGATGTGTAACACATGGAAATCTGATAAGATTTGGAGATTTTTGGCCATTTGAATGTAACACATTCAAGAAAGAGAATGCTGAGAAATTTGAAAAAGAAAAAAGTTAACACTTTTCCCTGGCTGGAGAGACAATAGGGCTCATTTACATCTCATTTAGCTAAGCCATACCCCCTGTGAAGCCGTTTCGAGATATTCTATTATCATGTAGTATTTTATTACAGAAGTCCGAAACAACATGCAAAAATAAACAGTCGAATCCAGTCTGTTTCAGATGTTTGAATCATCCAATGATTTTTGTCCACAAATGCGTATAATCCATGAAATATAGATATAGTCTATTGTTTACATCAGATTTCGCATGAACTTCTGGTAATACAATGTAATATACAATCTGAGGACTATTTACATCGTAACATGTAAGGGTATATTAGATTACTATTACTATTGAAATAGGGACGTAGTACCTGTATAATAGATAATCCAAAAACAGCACCGTCGAAAACGTGAAGTCCTTAAGGGATGTTACCGATCGCTCGCTTGTTGCTCCATCAGCCAATAACTTCATGGAAAATATTGATAGACAAAACATGTAGCCAATTATATAAAGAATTATACGATCTCTGTGTAATTTATGAATTTGACTTCATGCTGCGCTGCAAGACGTCAAAGTACCGCGAGAGCGAGTCGAAAATAAACTACTCCGTAAGATTTCTTGAAGAGCTCTCGCGGTACTTTGACGTCATCCGACTGCGGCGCCCCATAAAGTCAGTGACGCGGCTGACGTACGATGCGGCTGATTGTTATTTGTTCCGCCCCACCTTCTTTTATTTTTATTTTGTTTTGTGCGCCCGAGCTTCATTTACAGTCTGTGGAGAAGCACGCTATAAGTAAAAAAAAATAAAACTAAGCAAACATGTCTGAGGAACAGGGCAGCCTCGTCACTACAGTCACGTGACTTCACGCTCGAGCCGGAAGAGAAGACAATAGGTGTGTTCGACTTCATGCGGCGCTGCGCAGACCGATCGGTGGCTGACTTGAAGCAGTGCATTCCGGTTAGTATTTTTGTCTGACTTCAGCTGGCGCTGCAGGCACGTGACTGTATCATGTGGTTTTTAAGTACCGCGAGAGTGTTTCGAGATTAGCCGGCTAGCTCAGCCGGTGCAGCTTCTCCAGAGCGGCTGCACGGAGTTGTGATGACGACACAGCTTTACGTGATTGATCGCCTCACTGATGACAACGATCACGTGCGTCTCAAGTTTAATCGAATCCTTTAGTTCCACTAATAAACAATATAAATTCATGTTTTAAAACAGGGAAAACATGTTATTATGTATAAATATGTTATATTGTGTCGTGTAACAAAATAAAAATGAAAATAACAAACTCTATTGGTATTTAAATAATAGGCTTGTTTCCCGTTATTTTCGGGTATACAGTATAAGCAGCAATTAAAATATACTATAAAATGTTTCTGGTTGCAACTTTTTATTAAAAGGTTTGTTTTGATCAAATTCAGCATCTAATTCACTTCATGTGTGAATTTTTTTTTCATTTCCATTAAGGGAATTTTTTTTTTATTGCTTTAAACAACAACAAAATGATACAGTACACAACTTTAGAGCCAGGGGAGCAAATAAAACATACACACACAAAAAATAAATAAAATAAAATACAAGACCATTAGTCAAAGATTTTAAAGACAGTACATAAATGAACAGTCTTTATAGCTTTTCTATTAGTACTAGACTGAATTGTGGAAAAATAATTTTTAAATTCTTTAAGGAATACAGAAAAAAAGTGGCTTTTTGTTAGAAAACTTACATTTATGAATATGAAATTTGACCAATAATATTAATAGATTGATTACAAAAGCCTCCTTTATCACACAGTTTTCATATTTTAATTAACCAAAAAATACATTTTCAAAAAGCAAAACACTTCATTTGTGATTAAAAACAAGGAAACATAGCGCACACGTCACTACGGCAAGCAGCAGATGTACGGCTTGACGACTCCGTCTTCAGTTCCTCCCTCGACTGCAAGCGGCAAACCTCGCCGATCGGTCTGCGCAGCGCCGGATGATCTCGAACACACCTAATGCTGAATAAAGTCGTAATTCTTGCTATTTTTGGACCAAACTGTATTTTCGATGCTTCAACACATTCTTACTGACCCACTGATGTCACATGGACTACTTTGATGATGTTTTTATTACCTTTCTGGACATGGAAACTGTACATAGATTTTCAATGGAGAGACAGAAAGCTCTCGGACTAAATCTAAAGTTAAAACATCTGTGTTCCGAAGATGAACGGAGGTCTTCCGAGTTTAGAACGACATACGGGTAAGTCATTAATGACATTATTTTCAGTTTTGGGCGAACTATCCTTATTCAGTAGTCACACTGTTCCCTTTGGGGGCAGAGGCGAAAACACCCAGATAGCAAAAAATGTCCGCAGGACTTCTTTTTGCCGCCAGCCCTAAGCTGTCGGCTATAGGTGCGTCTCGCTGGCGGGGATGAAACGTTTGCCGCCGAATACGTCACCCCCCTTTCTTGCGATTTGCCGCCGGCATCCAGCCGGCGGCCCGACTGCTTAATTTTCTCTGGCGGTTGCCTCCGTCTAACAGACCGCGGCAGGCTGGCGGCAAGCCGCTTTGAAATGTTCTCTTAATCGACCATTGGCCATTGGAGTTAGAGTACACTGACAGCATTTTAACTACCTTTCACATTTGAAGCGGTTATACAATCATAATAGCCTATATATGTTAATTATATCCAATAGGATAGTTGTTTTGCTCCAAAGCAAAGATATGTAAGTTATGTTTATACGAATGTGTTTTCAGTTAGTTTCCTTTTTTTACACCCTGAGTTCAAGCATGTTTCACATGCATCTAAAGCCAGTAGGGTTTATAACAGATTCTTGAAGGTTTAGGAAATTACATTTAAATTACTTTGAAACTCTGAAGCGATTATACAGTAATATATGTAAAATATATCGAATTATTGTATGCACTCAGTCAGGTCAACATTTTTACATGTCTTTGATTTATGCACTTGACTGGAAATTTCCTTTATGTCTTTCATTATTTTCCAACATCGATTTTTTATTTACTTTTTTTAAACCTTTTACATGTACAAGGATTATTTTGCGATCTGTACAAATTAATTTTTAAGTGATCAAGCACAAACAGTGAAGTACCGCCACCGGTCGAGAGGGGCAGCACCTCAACAAGACGGGAGAATTGTAAACCGGAAGATACCGTGTCCTGCCAGAGAGCACTCGTCGTTACAAGTTTTCAGTGTTTGAAGAGAGGATCAAGATACAGATTTAAGACAAAAGGCATCAATTACGATCGTTTAAGTAAGTACATGTTTCATTTTTGTGTAACGCAAGATTATGTTCATGTATATAAGTTGTTTAAATTACTTCGTTTGTCTGAACAAGTATGCTGCTAATCCCCTAGCTAAAGTGGCTAGCAAGTGTTAGCGAACACATGCTGTTTTGCCTTTGTTACCATAGATATGTATATAAAGGCTAGATGGCTCGTCCGCGCTGATGGCCAATTGAGTGGAACGTCCGCAGTTTGGCGGCCATCTTAGGACAGGACGCTCGCTCACTCGTAGCATTGAGTTTTAATGATGCAGGTACTTTTAAATGACCATAACTTGCTTAATTTTTTACCGATTTTCAAGCGGATTGGTTTGTTATAAACGTCAAAGATGTACCTATGACACTGAATACGTATACTAAAAATAAATAAAAAATTCATGAAACATGTTAAAGCATCCAGAATTATAGCCACGTTAATAACGTTTGTAAAAAACCAAACCGTTTGTAAATCCGTCAAGAGTTCAGCAAGTTACGAGCATTTTAGTTGGCGTATGTCACTCACCTTCCGTCCACAGCAGCAGGGAGCAGCACTATGGCAGCACTGACCTAAGATGGCCGCCAAGTGACGACACAGCTGACTCCGCCTTGAGACATCTAGCCTTTATATACATATCTATGTTTGTTACAGTACACACGGAGGTTAAGCAAAGTTCTAGTTCTTTTATTTTTTATTTAAAGGTTGTTACACTAAGTTTGCTCTCTGCTGCTAATCCAGTAGCTGAAGTGGCATTAACAATGTGGTTTTGTTCATATTTTCTTGCAGATAACTTGCCCAGAGCACAGCATCTCGTGTACAGCATGAAGTTTTCAGCTATCAAGGTATATTCTAGGCCTGTGTCTTAGTGTGCAGTGTTTTAACAGTATTGAAAATATTGCCTTTAGTTATTGTTTTTTTTTTATAATGTAGATTTCTAGAGACTCCAGAATGAAAACCAAGCCCTGCACTGCAAAAAAAATGAATGTCTTTCTTAGTTTTCTTTTGTCTTGTTTTCTAATATTAATATCTGAAAATTCTTAAATTGAGATACACTGACTTGGTAAGCAAGTGGCTTAAGATATTAAGTTTTGTTTATTGAAATAAATGATGGAAATCAAGAGGTTTTTGTTTACTTAAAACAAGTCAAAATATTTACCTGTTTAGTAAGAAAAATAAACTTAATTCCAGTTTCAACTTGATCAACTTAATTTAAGTTTACTTTTCTTACTGCATTGGCAGATATTTTGACTTGTTTTAAGTAAAAAGAAAAACTCTTGATTTTTATCATTTATTTTAATAAACAAGACTTAATATCTTAAGCCACTTGCTTACCAAGTCAATGTATCTCAATTTGAGAATTTTTAGATATTTATATTAGAAAACAAGACAAAAAAACCTAGGTAAGTCAATAATTTTTTGCAGTGTGAGGGAGAAGAACCAAGCCCTGAGGGAACGTAGTGAACTCGCAGGTGAGAACCTGCACTCTTTCTTAAATTTCACTTTTTTGGTCTGTTATGTAGGTCCAATATTACCATATGCCTTTCATTTTGTAGCTTCGGATGACAGCGGCTCACTTTTGGCGTTGCTTGACAACACTTTGAGGCAGGATAAAAAGCTCCAGGAACAATTTGTAAGTGTGCTAATTTTGCCGTAGGGTAATCTAAAAAGTAAAATTAAGTTTGTACACTGCATATACAGTCTGAATCCAGAGCCTGTCTCTCATTTATGTATGAGAAAATTCAGAGAAATGTATTTTGTAACACTTTTTTTGAATTTTCAGCTTTAGAGTATCTTCTCTAATCACCTTTTCATTAATACAACCTGGACTGGTGTAGGGAATCAAGCATGTTTTAGATACCTGTTTCTGAAGACCATTGTTCAAAGTAAGTTAGATTTTTATATTTAAGTAGATGTGTATGGCCTTATGTTATTCAAATGGAATGACAGTTCTGTATTTTCTACAGGAGCCATCCGGAAGAACCCTGCAACCCAGGATGCCACTGATTGGGCTGTCCAGGTTAATGTTACGTGTTACCTGAAAGGAGCATCTGACCGTAAAGGCGGAAAAAGGCAGTACACAGCTGAGAGGGACCCACAGATGACGCCTTAAACCGAGGCTGACTACTGACACCCCAGCATCGCTGACAACTGGAAACCTTTCTTTATCCTGCAGTCAGTAACATCAAGAACCCTAAAGAATCCTGAAGTGTCACACTACACTCAACCAATCCACACTTCACTTTGAAAATTACTATTCTTTTTTTTTTTCAAATTCCCTGTGATCCTGCCTTAAGGGCAGCTCCTCGTATAGATATGGAATGGCGAGGATGTTTGTCCTTTATACAGGTGCACGGGATAAAGTACTGATTGTAAGTGCCTCATGCTTATACATTACATTCATGTGGATCTTTTTTTTTTATATCTTTAGTGTCTTTTACTGGGTTTTTTTAGTCATGTGGATTTTTTTTTATCATTCTGTTTATGTTGGTGTGTGGTGTTATAAGCTACTGGAACCTTGAATTTCCCCTTGAGGGTCAATCAAGTATTTGTTCATTTTTAATTCACAATATACAGATCTTATTGCAGCAAAGTGAAAATATTGTGTTCCAGGTCAGCAGTGCCATTATAATAGTCTATTCTAGTCCAGAGCTTTACTCTAGGATAAGTGGTAATAATTTATTGTTAGAAATGACGATTTATTTGGTATGCTGCACGTTCTTTGGTACCAAATATCCTCATTACTTAATTTTATGTTTACTGGTAGCCAAATTCTTTTCATCCCAGAGCTGACCTCTAAATTATTAACAATTGTTGTAAATGATATGTTCTAATTTGCTTGTAATGTTTTTTTAAACTAGAATTTATTTGGAAACCTGCATGTTTTTTAGTACTTTTTTATTTTTCAGTTATTTATATTTCAGTGCTCTTACACATCTTGGTTCAATGACTGTTACTGTACTTTGAAATGTGGAATAAAAAATCCAAATGAGAATTTGTCTGCTTTGATCAATCATTATTTTTGATAAACTGCATGCTAGAATTAGCTTATATAAATATTATTTATATATATAAACAATAAGCGGCGGCAAAACGCTTGAAAATAGCGTTTGCCTCCGACGGGCCGCGAAAGAGCCGCCTTCAATATAAAGGCGGCCGAACGGCGGTTGGCCGGCGGGCCAGCCGCGGATTGAAGGCGGTAGACAGGCGGCTGCCGCTTTTAAAAAGCGGCTGCCGCCGTCGGGCCGCCGTCAGACGTGTTTGCGATTACGCCCTTATGACGCTTCTACTGCCTCCAGAGCACCGCCGGTGGTCCGCCGACTCATTGCTATCTTTTGCTATCTGGGCACAAGCTTATCCAGTATGGAAATATAGACACAGACAATGACGCCCCCTGCTGCACGCTAGAATCTCCGGAAAAACAAGCCGATTTCAACCGCAAAATCTACGCTTTTAAATATACATAAACTGCTATCTCAAACATGGAGAGTCTTCTTCGTGATCTCAACTAACCGATTCTGCAATAAAACGAAAATCACAAATTTTGAAAAAAAAAAAACTTTGATTCTCATTTTCTCGAAACTTGTGCTGCCGACTTGTGTCCCTGGTTTCTGTGACGGGTCACATATTTTCCGATGAACTCCGCTAGGAATAAATAACAACAAAGTCCTTTAAACATAGTTTATTTGAATGAATCGATGAAACTATAGAAACTATTCATGCCATGGAAACGAATAAATTAATATTTTTTTTTAGTGACTATAACACGACTTTCCGTGAGATATTCTATTCCCTTTCTCTAACCCAAATCCTCACCCCAACCATCACAGAAAACGTTCTGCTACCTCACATTTTCAAGAAACATCATCCTGTTTGATTTATATGCTTGTTTCCTCATGTCACAAATTTTCTGGTATTCCTATCTTTGTGGGTCCCCACAACGTAATAATTACCAGGTACACACACACACACACACACACACACACACACACACACACACACACACACACGCACACACACACATATTGGCTAAAACTGTATTTTTTAAAAGATTGTATGCTATTGTTACTTTTCTGTTCTCCTCTCATGTCGTTTCATATTCCTCACCTGACATTTTAGATTATCATGGCGTGACAAGTAAGAGCATCATAACCCTTGACTTGGACACGCTGTACTGATTTGATGACTATTAGTCAAACGTTAAAAACATTTGTATTACACTACATAAAATAAATCATCCTACATCTTCTCTAACATTTGACTAAAATCACAAGTGCGGTATTGGGGAGCTTTCTAAGATTTAGGTCTATCCCAGCAAGAGTTATGTATTCTCAGCTGCCAGCCCTGGAATTTCCCAGTAATATGAATTATGGACTGCAGCTCACATTCTCATCAAAGATACAGCAGATGTAGGTCAGCTTCTTATGAAATCAGGAAGCTCTTCTATCGGATAGCTGGAGATGAATAAAGGATGTGAGCTGTGGACATCCGAGATCTCAGCTCATCTGGGACAGTACATACTGTACAGGTCTAGTCTGGAGGACGTTTAAAAGGTGCAATCTAATTCTGCTGTAGACATCCCGAATGAATTTAATTTATACATTTAACACTTTCATTGAGACTATCGAACGAAAGCTGAGATGACAAAACAGGAATGGCATTGCTGTTTTAAATTTGTTATAAAGACGAAGGAAATGGCAGTTATATAATAAATACATTTCTGAATAAATCTTGATTTGATTTCTTCCCCCGGTTTTCAGACCTGACAATATCCTTTATCCATGGTAAAACCACCATAACACACAAATATCAAATTACAATCAGATTATGTCTGCCTTTTGCGTACACAATTACATTTTCGAAAATGACTTTAAGGCTTGATAAATAAATCACTTTACTGTTGTATTATGATACATTTGCCTTGACACAGGCACACCACAAATTACCTCACAGAAAACCTACAAAAACAAACTAAATTTCTTCATATCAAAGATCAAATCCTTAGCAAACTATACAGCAGATGTATTCGGATTTTGTGTACATGCTGGTTTCCACATATAGTATTATACACATAAACCAGCATAAAAAAATAAAAAAAATAAAACAAACAGATCAATATTTTGGGCCCTATCTTGCACCCAGCGCAATTGACTTTGTCAGTGACGCATGTATCATTCGTATTTTACACCGGCGCACAGCGGGTTTTTCCCTTCACAGACGCACGTCGGCAAACTAGGGAATGAACTTGCGCACCCTGGGCGGTTCAGCGCAAAAAAGGAGGCGTGTTGCGGCGCAAACCATCCCTGATGCTATATTTTAGTTTCAAAAAACAATTGCGCCACTGACCAGAAAAAACTAGTCTAAAGTCAGTGGCGCGTTGCGCGTGGTTCATTATGCTATTTTAAGGGCGCATGCTTGACCATAATGTATAGAGTGCACAACGCGCATACACTTTGCCTATCTAATCTACACAGATGCAACAGTTATTTTTGCAAATCATAAATTGTTACAATAAAAAATATTAACACATGAGATAAGAGGAATCATAGTGGTGAGCATTGTGGTGATAGTTTTTATTTATTGTGTGGCTGCGTTAAAAAATTCTCATGCAAATAACAATTAAAATATTTTCATAAGAAACCTTAATGTATATGAACTTGATTTGTAAGTGTACTTTGGGGTTGGACCTTGCTTGCGTTTCTTGGGTCCGATTTCAAAGCCCCCAAACCCTTTCAGCGGCGAGGGTGGACGCAGCGATGTCCTCTACTGGCGTCAGGTCCTGAGGCAGATCCACCTCCCGTTACACGGTGTGCCTGATTTATGCTGGCAAGCTTGGGATTCCCCCATCTCCTGACATCATTGTAGCGCTTTGCGCAACGATGGGGATGCCAGCTGATGAGACAATTGTGGCTATTTCCTCTCACGCCTGTTTAACCTACGCTGATTTGGGCGGATTTCTCCTATCCCCATACAAAACAACTTCTCTGTCTTTGACTGCTCTTACAAGAACGTCGGTCTCCTCGGCTGTGAACTGCTCCTGGTGTGCGCCTGGTAAATCCGTCATAATAATAGCAACCCGCCATGGAACTTGCGCCCTTGCGTTTAAAGGGAATGTTGGATAGCGTTCTGATTGGTTTATTTGAAGTTACGCCCAAACCACACCTATGAATAATGAACCTACTTCAGACAAACCCCTTATTGATTTGCGCCTGGCGCAAGAGTTTTTTCTCCCGCCGGGAAAATAGCAACAGCGCCCAAGATCCGCCCACAAACTCACTTGCGCATTGCGCTTTGCACTTGCGTTTCAGATCGTTAAAATAGGGCCCCATATCTTAACATCCTTTAACAGTTATCCATTTACTTTTGTTAAAATCCCAGAGCTCTTTTCCTGTTACTTTAGCTTTTAAAATGATAAATCAGTGTTTTTTAATGCATTTCTTACTGATGCAAATGGTTGCATCACTTTTGCAAGCATTTATTGTAAAGACCTGATACACTAATCACCCGCTATCCAATTTAACCATCCGCTAAAAACATTAAAATAACAGTTTGTTTGTTTTATAGGGGTCATATGATGAGATTTCCTGTTTTATTTTTCTTTAGTGCTTTATGTAGCTGTTTGTGCATATATAAGATTTATTCTGCAAACAATTTATTCCATAGAAGAGATTTCTGATTCAGATTGCAAACACGTTACAACCCACTGTAAAAATGTCTTGTAGTACTTGCATTTAAAGTTTAATCAATTTGAAATTGCATTTAATTTCAACCTTCTTGACTAGTGAAGATTTGAAATAACTTTATTTTTTATAATTTATAGCCAGGGCTATTCTAGGACTTAGCCCCTGATGAGGGTAATAAAAAGGAATAAATAAATAGTTTGAATACAATTTAAGGTTAGGTCGAAATACGAACAGTGGCAGAGATAGAATTAAATGGGGTGGCCAAGGCTACTTTACGGGGTCCATAGTCCATGAAAAAAAACCAATGTGCAACCTGCATCAAACAAGCATGAATGAATCTCATCTTTGCGGTTTACTTCATATTACCATAAGATAAATATACCTATAGTCTACTGCGCTGACTGCATGGATTACAGATGTAACACAACCCAGTCTCATGGTGGTGTGTATAAAGAGCATGCAGTATGAAAACTTATGAATTACATACGCCATATTCCAATGTTGCGTGCATATGATACGCCAGTCCTTCCCGTTCACTTATTCTGGAGCATCTTTTTTTGTGTCGTTTTATGTATTGGTTTCCTCAATTTTTTCTAAACCATTTTGGCTTTGTTAAACAGTAAAAAGAGAAAAAAAGCCCAATCTATAAACAAACATAGACTTTATTTAGTCCACAGAAAGACAAATAGAAATCATTATGTAAAATTTGCATACGTTAATATTTTTCCATATTTATTTTAACAATGTGCTGAATGAAACACATTAAAATAAACATTTCAGTTAGCAGGGGAGGAAAATGGGAGGGGAAAGGGGAAAGAGCCGAAGTCTGGCATTTTCATATGAAATTTTAAAGGGGGACTGAAGCTATCACAATGTGTTCAGTTTATGGAGCTAACATTGGAACATTTTTAGGGGAGCTGAGAAGAGAATGGGGGGGGGGGGCTTAAAGGGACATTCCACTTTTTTTAAAAATATACCCATTTTCCAGCTCCCCTAGAGTTAAACATTTGATTCTTACCGTTTTGGAATCCATTCAGCTGATCTCCGGGATCTTTGGCTATTGAAAATAACCAAGGGGACTATTTTCGGGCAGTGCATCATATCACTACGCCTGCTGCAGCCATGTTACAGCAGCAAAGTCCTTAATTATTACGCCAGAATGAGAGTATAGTTCCTAGCCATATTTGCCTAGAAAATCGCAACTTTTATTTTCCGTCATTCTTAGTGCACGATGTAACTACAGAAGAGTCAAGTTTTATAGGTGCAGTGTGTAACTTTTATAAGGATCTAATGACAGAAAAGCAATATTATTTACATAACTATATTCATATCAGGTGTGTATAAAGACCTTACGTAATGAACTACTATGTGTTTAGAACCTTAGAATAAGCCGTTTTTATTTACATGCACCGTGGGTCCCCTTACATAGAAGTGGCCATTTTGTGCCGCCATGTTTCTACAGTGGCCTTAAACAGACAAATCGTTTTTTCACCACTGTATTTTGTCTTAGAACCCAACATGTTTGTCTTGTGGGAGCTACCGTAGCTTCTCTATGCGTCAGTCGTTGGTTGCAATTCGCAATGTCACTGGTAAATTTCGCTAAAATCTACACACTGCATCTTTAAATATGAAAAATATCGAAACTCTTTTGTTATTTTTAGCGTGATGCTAATTGTTTAATCAGATGGATTGTGCTAAGCTATGCTAAAAGTGCTAGCGCCAGACCATGAGATCCTCTGAATGGATTCCAAAACAGTAAAAATCAAATGTTTAACTTTAGGGGAGCTGGAAAATGAGCATATTTTTAAATGAGCATATAATTTTTTTTTACGCATTAAATGAGCATATTCCCCTTTTTTTAAGCAAGTAAGCCCCACCCACTGATTAACATTGAATTTGCATACAAGTTGAAAATAAAAATGCACACGAAAATTAAAACGAAAATGAAAAAGAAAAACAGAACATAAAATTAAAACTGAACTTTACATTTTAATTTTGTCCCTATTATTGCTTGGGCATGAATAAAAAGCATTTTATTATTTACAGATTCTTTTTCAAGCTTGCCTTTTTATTTTAATATTGTCAGTCTTGACTCAAGATTATATTGAAAATTAAATGTCAAATTATCAATTTAATTTAATTTTTCAATTTGGCCGGAATGATGCTTCATCACGTTAAAAATTAAAATGAAATCATTTAATATAATGTTTTCATTTTTATTTTAGCATTTCATTTTCAAATTTGGGACATATTTTGCGATTTTATTTTTTATTTTATAATTTAATTAATTCTTTTATAATTTAATTAATTAATTTAAAAAAGTCCAAAAATACCTTCCATACTGGGTAAAGAAGGGCTACAATAATGTACGATATGTAAAAACTTGTATGCCTTTTGAATCTTAAACCATGTTAACAAAATGTATTACACCAAAAATACAAAATAATGCTTAAAAAAGACAAACATCATACGACCCCTTTAAGTATTGAACATATTGTCTTTTCAATTCATGGCACTTCATGGTGAGCAGGCCGTGCATCGAATGTTTAATTGAAAAGATGTTTGTGTGTGTGTTTTCTATTGATCGTAGTGATGATCAAATGATGATTTGCCACATATGCATGTCGTTGACATAATAAAGATCACAGTGCTGGATTGATGTATACAATGTTAGATGACAGCAACAAGCATGCCAGAGCGATAATCTGCAACACTGTTCACAACCTATCGTTCAGAGCTCACCCGCAAGATGGGGAATAACACTGTGCAAATTGCATTTTCATAATTCCTTCAGTGAATCTGGTGCTAAAACAACACAGGCAGTGTGCAAATAAACAACAGTATCAGCGGGCAAAATTCAATCTAAGTGAATTCCCACCTGCGTGCGAGTTATCGTTTTTACAGGTATGTGTATTTATCGGCTAAGGTCAGCTTCGTGGTGATGTAAATATATTTAGGCGAGGCATGAGACATAAGCTAACACCACAGGGATGCTTCTGCACAGATTTCACACAATTTTCCCATGATCTGGGAGTCATGCCAACAGCCCTGCTCTATAGTCAGGTCGGGCAAGGGCACACGAAGCTATTTCTCAATAATAGAAGAAAATCAGCCCACAGATTTCTTTAGACCACGGCAATGCACGGGGCGTAATCTCACAGGTCGGGTTTGTTTCTATAATTTAAAAAAATTCTCCATCAGTGCTAATATGCGCAATATTAAAAACTCTAATTGAAGCTCTTACAAACTATTAAATGCTGTATACTGTAGTTTGTCTTACATTAGTGTGCTATAGATGATAAAAGCAGAGCAGATCTGCTGGGACTCAAAACCAGCCTTCAAAATTACACAGTCAGCACACCGTACCCCTCAGGACCGCCAAAGAAAAACAGCCCACCACGGCCGTATCAGGGGCAACGCCGTCCTATTTAAATTGGATGAGAGTGTTTACTAAATATAGCAACAGAAATTTCCATGACAGAAATCATTAGCAGTCTCTAAATATGGGTTGAGAAAGATGAGACGATTGAGTGGAAACCAAACAACAGTTGTGATAAAGACAATGTTTAGTGAATGTGGAACATGGCTGGATTTATTGCCCTGGGAAAAGGGACTCCTTCCAAGTTGAAAAATGACTGCTGGAAAGCTAAATCCGGTCGGATGAATCTACACAGGCCCGAAACAACTCCGTAACTCTCAATTTGTTCAAGGTGTAGTCATCATTTAAGCTCATATTTAATGGTGCACTCAGTCATTTTTTTCTCATTAAAATGACATGCATGTAAAGAAATGACAATATCTTCTAACTAAGTAATATCGTACAACAATAATGCACACTTACATTGAAACCAGAAAACATTCATCTTGACAATTATGGATTTTGAGTCATGGATTGAACCATTTTCGGATTAGCAAAAGGGGGGATAAGAACAGATAAAGAAATTACAAGCAAATGAAAATAGAAAAGTTATGAACAAAGTTAGGTCTGACAGTAATATTTAGGTACAGAAATTGAATCTTCATTATTTAAATAAATATAATTAATCTTTTTAAAGCTATCCACCTTATTTTTGATGTAAATGTGCGCACTGCCATCTTTGAGCTCTTTTGTGCAAAACTTCTGGTGAGCCACTAAAGCTAATGGTAGTTGTATTGCGAGTGCCATTTTTACTGGCCTTTTAAGGTTTATTATGAAATTCAGGAAGACCGGCATAATTTGTGCAGTTAAGGGTTGACATAATAGCTAATACAAATGCAAAAAAATATCTACAAAACACAAGAACTGAATGTGAATGTGGTGCAGGCACCAAAAATCTGTATTCATACATCCATCCAGTAAAACCTTTAAATGCTAATAAAAATATGCTGATTTTGCTGGCTTATTTATTCTGCTAAAATACTGTATGTTATTTCAATAATGTGATTACAGTACAGAATATTGAATCAAGGGGGTCCCGAAAACATAAACGGAAAAATACAAAAGGAAAACACCACAACTTTACAAAACAAACACACACTACAGATATGCAAAACAATAGTAATAAAAATAAAAATGTCAACCTGTCCCACACTCCCACAAACCAAAGTTGAAAACAAAAACTCAGCATCCTACATCAGTAACATCAACATAAGACAGATTTATAACAAAAAAATCTTTGAATCATCAAAATAAATAAATATAATATAGTTATTATAAAATAATAGAAATAAATAAACAAATAAAAACATGAACAAGTTATTTAAGATAGGAAAATAACAAAAGCCTAAAGCGGTTAAGAGAGGTAGTAAAACTCAAAGAAACAGGAAGTTCCCTTTCAGTCGGTCACTACGACGTCACGTCGTGACCGACGAATTGGGAACTCGCTTAGAGAGACCAATCTGCTTCGAATACTACTAAAACGCCAATGAACTTGGCATTGAGATATTTGCATAATGCTGGCGCCGCCCCGCCAGGTGCGTATATAAGCAGCAGGTGCAAATAGGGAAATTAGCTTTTATTCGCTTCGAAAGCCTGCAGTATCTGCTACTGAGAAGCTACTCTACTCTGTTGGGATCTGATTGCTGAAGTTGGTTGTACTAGCAGTACCACAGCGGACGCTTCGCTTATTCCACGGCTCTACATCTGTTTGTTGTTTTTGAGTTTAGTGTGTGCGTTGCCTTTCCCTGTGCGCTCATCAACTAAGCATCTGAGTGAATTTCCCTAAAAGAGTGATACGAGAGAGCTTTGTGCCTTGTTAAAGGCAGCCACTCTCTCGTATATCCGGACATCAGCGTCCTTTTCAGGATGGCTTTTCGTCCGTGCGATCTTGGGTGCGGCAAATACATGGGTCCGAAGGACGGTCACGAGCGTTGTCTTTCGTGTTTGGGCATCGAGCACGCAGAGGCAGCGTTCGCTGGGGGTAAGTGTTCTCACTGCGAGAGCATGTCCCTTGTGGATTTGCGCAGACGGTTGTCTTTCCTCCGGGAAAAGCGCAACCCTCGTCATGCGAGTGCTGAACGCCGCCACGGTGCGGCTGTGAAGCTCTCAAAGGACGACCTGCGCATCACTGTGCTGAGCCGAGCGGGGGATTCGTCCTCAGGCTCTCAGCCTCCTCATCCACAGCCGGATGATGTGCCGATGGAGACTTCAGCGTCGTGTTCTACGATGTCTCTAGAATCCATCGTGCCGCCCTCCGGGTCCACCGACGCCGCAGCATCCGAGGGTGGGCCTCCTCCCCCTGACGTGGACCCCGACGCCCTTCCTCCCTCTGGTCGGGTTGGGACGCCGGAGTTCGATCCAGAGATGGTGGCCGTGCTCGCTCGAGCGGCGGAGACCGTAGGGTTAGAGTGGGTTCCCCCCCCTCAGCCCGAACCGTCCCGCCTGGATGATTGGTTCTTTGGAGCTGCCCGGGTTTCACAACCCTCTCCACCGGTGCCTTTCTTCCCCGAGGTGCACGAGGAGCTGACTAGAACCTGGAAGTCGCCGTTTTCCACGAGATTACGGCCGTTTCAGCCCTCCCCCCTCACCTCCCTCACCAGCGGAGCCGCTAAGGGTTATACGGGGATCCCTCCCGTGGAGCGTGCTGTCGCGATGCAACTGTGTCCGGCACACGCTCCCTCTTGGAAGGACCGCCCAACCCTCCCCTCTCGTGCCTGCAGACAGTCCTCCGGTTTAACGGGCGCTGCCCACCAGGCATGTGGAGAGGCGGCTTCAGCCCTGCACGCAATGGCGTTGCTGCAGGTTCATCAAGCGAAGGCCTTGAGGGATCTGCACGAGGGAGGACACGACTCGCCTGTCCTTTCGGAGCTCCGGGCTGCCACTGATCTGGCTCTTCGCGCTACGAAGGTGACAGCGCAGGCGATTGGTCGTGCCATGTCCACGATGGTGGTCCAGGAACGCCACTTATGGCTATGTCTGGCGGACATGTCGGATGCGGAGAAGAACAAGTTCTTAGACGCTCCCGTGTCCCAGGCTGGTCTCTTCGGTGAGTCGGTGGAGTCTTTTGCCCAGCAGTTCTCCGCCGCCCAGAAGCAGACGGAGGCGATCGCTCAGATCATGCCCCGGCGCAAGCGACCTGCATCTCGCCCTCCAGCGCCGGCGGCCCCGTCTGCTCCTCGCCGAGGGCGCCCTGCGGCGGCTGCCTCCACCCCCCCCACTAGAACATCTTCCAGGCCACGGAGGGGGAACAGCCGTCGGCAGCCCGCCCCGCCCGCCCCACCCGCTTCCCGTGGTAAACGGAAATCGAAGCGGCCCTGAGACGGGCGACCTGGATTCGGATGGGATCACTCTACGGGAGACGGTGATGGCATCGCTCCCTCCACCGGTAGAGGGCCGGGTGGAGAATCTTTGGTTTCGTTTTGTTCTGTTCCGCCGGCTTCTCAGCCGGCACCCACAAAACCACAAAAAGAGTGCATTCCTATTCCTTCTCCAGGTCTCCAGAGGATCGAGAGAGATGTGAGCGGGCATTCACGTGCTCTTCCTCCCTCTCCTCTATCGCCAGCGGGTGTCCTGAGGAGTTCCAGCTCTCCGCTGAGGAGACGGGACCACCAGCACCCTCCTCGGAGTCTGTGCTCTCCGCTGAGGAGACCAGACGACCGTCACCCTCAGCGGGCTCAGGTCAGTGTCACACACACATACTGTAGATGCTTATGCTGTCACAGCAGACGCACCGGCAGTCCCACCTGTCTCGCTTCGCTGCCCCACCGCGGGTACTTCGGTAGTGTCGTTATTTCTCCTCGTACGGTGCCTGGGTGCTTGGCTTCAGTTCCCAGCCCGTTTCGTTGGGTTTTACGCACAATCCGCCTCGGTTACGAATCCGGCACACCCAAAATTCGGGCTTTCGTTTCACTGTAGTGAAAGCGTCCGATGCACATGTACTGCGTGCAAAAATCGATATCCTGTTGGCGAAGGATGTTCGAGCCGGTCCCTCTTACCGAGATGATGATGATGATAGGGTTTTTCCAGCCTTTATCTCATAGTACCCAAAATACGCGGCGGGTTACGATCGATTTGATTTACGCACCGGCTCTACGAAGGGGTTCTTTTGGACGATAACGCCGAGGCTCGTATTTCAATATTCAGATCGTTTGCAGCCTTAGACCTGTAGACGTGTACTTTATGTGTCCATCTCCCCTCGCTTTAGACCGTTTTTCGCTCTGCGTCGTGGGGTGGGCATATTAATACGAAGTACACCATTCGAGCTGTCTCTCTCTCTCCGTGTCTCCATGTGCTAGTCACGGCATTAAAATGTCAGAGAGAGAGCGTTGTTCGCATTCTGCTTTTTTCTACGTCGACTTATAATAGCCCGTTCTTGGCAGACGTGTGCGAACACAGAGAGTTAATGCTTTGGCATCTCGCTCGTTTAAGTCTTCAGGTCGACTGGGAAAGAGCAACTTTGCCCCGTGCAGAGGATCCTTTTTCTCAGTATGGAAATAAGACTTGATCGACTAATTGGCGTGTTTAACAAGAGCGCGCAACCAGTCAGTTCTGACCTGCCTCGGTTTAATTCGAGGGAAGTACGCGGTCCCTCTGAAACAATTTCAGAAGCTCCTGGACATATGACAGCATGCTGCGACTGTGACGCCGCCCGAGCTGCTTCATATGAGACCGCTTCAGCGCTGGCTTACGATCGAGTCTCGAGGAGAGCGTGGCACACCGACATACACCGTGTAAACATTGCACCTGCGTGTCATTTAAATTTTTCCCCGTGGTAGACCCGGCATTTCCGATAGAAGATATGCCCCTGAGGGGTCTCCTGGCATTCTGTATATTGCAATGCCCTCAGCACGGGATGATCAGCCACGTATGACGGGCTTGCAGTCTCAGGGGTGTGCATAGCACCCCAACTGCCGCGAGCGGTGCGCTGTATATCTGGGACTTGTACGCTCCGCTATGGAGATGCGAGGGAAGGATGTATTAGCCGACACCAATAACATTGCGACTGTTGCGTTATTTACCGTTAAGGCGGTTTTGCGCTCTCGTCACCTGTCGCATCTCGCTCGTCATCTCCTCCTTTGGAGTCAGAAGCATCTGAGGTCCCTTCGTGCCATTTACATCCCGGGTTCGCTCAATACAGCGGCAGACGCGCTTCCCGAGCTGCGCCCCCGGCGAATGGCGACTCCACCTCCAGACGGTCCAGCTAATTTGGAAGAAGTTCGGTTGTGCGTAGATAGATCTGTTTGCGTCGCCGGACGATACCCACTGTAGCCTATTTTATTCACTAACCGAGGGCAGCCTCGGCGTGGATGCGTTGGCACACAGCTGGCCGCGGGGGGTGCGTAAATACGCATTCCTTCCAGTGAGCTTTATTGCGCAGACACTGTGCAAAGTCAGGCAGGACGAGGAGAGCCTTTTATTAGTCCCCCCGTACTGGATTGGTTTTCAGAGTTAATGCTCCTCGCGACAGCCCCTCCCTGACGATTTCCCCTGAGGAAAGACTTTCTTTCTCAAGGAAGGGGCACATTATGGCACCCGCGCCCCGACCTGTGGGATTTCCATGTATGGTCGTTGAGCGCGCGCAAGGTTTAGGTGATTTATCGCAAGCGGTATCTAACACCATCGACGCGGTTCGAGCACCGTCCACAAGACGGGCTTACGCGCTTAAAGAAACCTTTTTCGTCACCCGGTGCTCTTCGCAACGCGAGGACCCCAGAGAATGCCTATTAACATTGTGCTTTATATCTTTTACATAGGTTAGATGGTAGGCTGTCCCTCCGCCATTAAAGTTGATATCGCCGCTATTTCTGCTCATCACTCTCTTATCAACGGCAGATCAGTTGGCCAGCATGATTTAATTATTACATTTTAAGAGGCGCTCGCAGGCTAAACCCCTCGCGCCCTCCCTCTTTCCTCCTGAGACCTGTCCATGGTGCTGAAGCCTTCAGGTCCCCCTTTTGAGCCTTTGCAGTCTACGAGTCTGATGTTTTTATCAATGAAAACTCTGACCCTGATAGCATTGGCCTCCATGAAGAGAGTAGGGGATTTACATGCATTCTCTGTTGACGATTCGTGCTTTTAGTTTGGTCCTGCTGTCTCTCTGAGACCCAGACCAGGCTACGTGCCCAAAGTTCCCACCACTCCCTTCAGAGATAAGGTGGTGAGCTTGCAAGCGCTGCCCCCGGAGGACGCAGACCCAACCATGGCTTTGTTGTGCCCCGTACGCGCACTGCGACTCTACGTGGATCGCACGCAAAGCCTCAGGACCTCAGACCAGCTCTTTGTTTGTTATGGTGGCCAGCAGAAAGGGAAAGCTGTCACTAAGCAGAGGATGTCTCATTGGATAGTTGATACACTCGCCCTGGCTTATAATCTTCAGGGTATTCCTTGCCCCTTTAATTTGAGAGCGCACTCCACACGGAGCGTTGCCTCATCTTGGGCTCTAGCTCGTGGTTCCTCGCTAACAGACATCTGTAGAGCTGCTGGTTGGGCGACACCTAATACGTTCATTAGATTTTACAGTGTTCGTATTGAGCCTGTATCCTCTCGTGTTCTTTCCTCACCAGGGGGAGCACGGAGAACAGTCTCACAGGTCGGCTTGCAGCCTCCATCTGATGCTTCATAACTGTGTCAGTATGGAAGGCCTTCAGAACAAAAATGCGTAATGGTTTGAATTGTTCTTCCTCCGCTGCCTTGGCAGCCTTTGTTGCGGAGCATTGGCTGTCAGCCTTCACTAGCTGCATCCTCGCGAACCTACGTGTTGGCTCGGGCTCCACATTGTGTCCCACCGGGTTCCTTTGTGAGTATTTTTCCGTGGGGTTAATCCTACTAGCCCACGTTTCCCTTAGCAGAGCACTGCTTTGCTTACACAGCCACGGCTGTCATTTTACCTCAACTACGGTTGACTTTCGCCCACCATTAACCCTTAAGACGGGTGGTGGCTTCCGCAGCGTTCCTATCCCGCTCAGGTAGGGCGCTTCCCAGTCGCTGGCACTTCTGTGGGGTTAAAGGAACATCTAGTGCCCGGCCTTCTGCCTTAAAACCTAATTCTCCTTATCCTTAAGTGGAACCGGAGGGCTTTACGCAGACACTGGAAGAGGTCAGCCCCTAGTGGCGTTTTGGTAGGGATTCCCAATTCGTCGGTCACGACGTGACGTCGTAGTGACCGACTGAAAGGGAACGTCTCGGTTACGGATGTAACCCTCGTTCCCTGAAGGAGGGAACGGAGACGTCACGTCCCGTCGCCACAGGTGCTGCCACCTGCTGTTACGGCCGGTCACACTTTCCGGCTTTCTCAGCGAATAAGAAGCTAATTTCCCTATTTGCACCTGCTGCTTATATACGCACCTGGCGGGGCGGCGCCAGCATTATGCAAATATCTCAATGCCAAGTTCATTGGCGTTTTAGTAGTATTCGAAGCAGATTGGTCTCTCTAAGCGAGTTCCCAATTCGTCGGTCACGACGTGACGTCTCCGTTCCCTCCTTCAGGGAACGAGGGTTACATCCGTAACCGAGACGATTATTTCAGTCAAAATAAGATTTATACTGAAATGAATTACGTCCGAAAATAAGGATATTGCATATGTCTAAGTAAGATCCATATGGAATCAAACATTTTTCAAATAAAATGGACAGACAAAATAAACACATTTAAAAATGAACAGAAGCCAATGATATTTTCTTCTAAATTTAGGGTGTAACCAATTAAGCAACTCATACATAATGATGAGTACGATATGGACACCTTAACACAAATCTACACAAAAAATTATAAATAACATTAAGAGGCTTAAGATACATATCATGAGTATTTTGATAAACTATATTGGCATGATCAATAAGAGGTAATATTAACTGAGAAACAATTTATTTCCTGACTTGAAATGTAAAACAATTAATTGAACGATAAGGTAAACACAAACAATAATATGTTCTATTAACTTAACAATCAATATGGGGCTTAAAATAAATTCAGAATCAATCCAAAGGCCAAGATATTTTCTCCCTTTTTTCCCAAATCACGATAAACGCCACTCCTCCTTCTCTGCAAAATGCAATAAATCGGCACGTTGAATACACACAGAATCCTCATCTACTTTGTACTTTGTGGTCAACAAACAAACAAACAAAACAAAATAATACTTTTGATGGCATTGATAAACCTGTGGTGGTTTTCTGTAAGAAACCTAAGCCACTCGGGCAACGGAAAAATGCCGGCTGTTGCTTGTTCTCACACGACAGCATCAAGTTTCCGTCATGC
The DNA here is from genome assembly GCA_025389145.1 of Misgurnus mizolepis. Classification (NCBI taxonomy): domain Eukaryota; kingdom Metazoa; phylum Chordata; class Actinopteri; order Cypriniformes; family Cobitidae; genus Misgurnus; species Misgurnus mizolepis. The sequence goes on along the minus strand of JAIFKI010000008.1, from coordinate 8,206,295 downwards.
TAACACATTGATCCCAGGGCATCTTATGAAAACCTTTCCATTATTTTACTTGAAGTAAATGAAAATCGCTCAGGATAAAAACATTTTACAGCTGATCGCTGTCAAAAAAGTTCAGCGATGACGTCCCAAGGATGACCGCAGCAATGACAGTTTTCTTAATATGACAAAGTAAGTGTTTTGTAATTAATGTCATTAATTTTGATTTTTAATCAGTTTATTCCACTAGTCAACTAAATGAATAGGCCTATAACATGGCAAAGATGAATGCACATTTCTATAGGCTATTGATTCAATAGATTTATAGAGTTTTGAAAAAAAGACTTGTCATGGATTTATTGCATTTTGCGGAAAAAATATTCAGTTTTTGTAATAAATCTTTAAAAATCTAATTATGGATTTTAATTTTTTATGTTATTATAACCTAAAGATACTATGTGAAAGTTTGGAACAGAAAAAAAGTGGTTTTCATCTTGTCACTTTCTTGGTATAGAAAACACGTTTTTCCCAAATTAATCCAAATGGATTTATTGCGCTTTGAAACCAAACTCTTTATGTTTCCCCCTCGACATAGGTACAGGAATGTTGTTCCGGTTCGGTCCGCTCCTGTTTAACCCCTGGTCACAAAAAAATGTTTTTGGACGTTATTGTGTGCAGGGATCACTTTGTCTATAGCGCCACCTTCAAAAATTCAAGATACTAGCCCCCGCTACGGTAAACGTACATATACGAAATGTGATAGGATCATGTATCACCCCAAGACCTACAAAAAGGAAGTCACAGGAAGTCGGCCATTTTGAATTTTTCCTGTGATTTCTGTGCAAATTTTGTCATTTCCAGGCTTCATACTTTAACAAACTCCTCCTAGAGATTTTGTCAATCTTTGCTTTGCAGTAGAGAGAAATGTCACGCCATGATGAACCGGTTTTCTACTGGTCACATATCTCCATGTGATACAAATTCGTAGGGCAGAGTTCACCAGAATATCGTCGCATGAGTCTTTGTTATTAGTCTGACGCATTCGCATGCGTATGAATGGAAGTCAATGGAACGAAAACTGTTGTATGACTGCACCTTTATTATGATTGGGCCTCATTTTAAAAAGTAGCCTGGTTTTCATTATATATTTGTGATGAAACCCTCTGTAGTATGCAAATTTTGCCTCTTTTTTGAATGCTCATGTGACTTTTATGCACGTCAGGTGACCTGTAAATGCAACAACACTTTTTCCATTGCAGTTTTGTGGAATATTCCTTTTAAAAAATGGCTGAAAAACCACCTCCTGTGGGTAAGAAGTTTCCTATATGAGTATTTGCTAAATGTACAGGTTTCCATTGACCCTATTTTCAATTTGTGTAATGAAAACAAACTGTGTCAATCAGGTGATATGGATACATTCCTTTTTGAAAGAGTCCAGTGATCATGACAGCAGTAATTCAAATGATTAAGTGATAAGAAAGTAAGTTATAAATGAACATTTCAAGATGTGTGGCCGTTCTAATACCCAAGACGTTTTCGTCCATTTAACCCAAGACCATTTTGTCGATATTGATAGGAAACTGTTTTTAAAGGTCCACTGTGTAGATTTGTAGCTGCATCTAGTGGTGAGATTGTGAATTGCAATCATCAGCTCAGTCCACAGCTCACCTCGTTCTTTCGAAATGCATAGAGAAGCTACAGTAGCCACCACAGGACAAAAATAATATTGTCTAAGTGACAAAACTCGCTCTATACAACAGTTTGTCCATTTAGGGTTACTGTAGAAAAATGATGGTGACTTCCATGTAAGGGGACCCTCCCTGTTAAGGTAATAATTTTTTTTTAAACAATATGGTTCATTTTGTAAGTTCTTTATACACCACTGATAATATGGTTATGTATATTATATTGCATATCTGTCAAGAGATTCTTCAAAGTGTTACACAATGCACCTTTAATCACCGTATGCTTATTTGTGTTGATGTTCTGTCTATATGTTTCTAATTACAGTGTGATTTGTAGGTGTGATTCACGTCGTATCTTTCTTTCAAATGGGTCGGATAGGGTACGGATTAAATTAATGCTTCTGTCAGATAACAGGCCAGGGGTTTTTTTTAGTTACTGCAGGATGGTTATGGGTTTATCAAATAGGACTCTGCCTGTATTATGACAGTGCTGGAGTGATGCTGTACAGTATGCCAAATTGTGGATTTTCAGCACTTAGCAGTCTGAACTCGACTGCAAAGTCATTAACTGCCTCATGCAGATGTTTACTATGCAAGAACTGTTGCCATTTTTGTGCTGTTACCTAATTTGCATAATTTTTTAATAAGTGAAGGCACTCCTAAAGACAACGTGTGCAAATACTAAATGCAGTTCATTCTTAGTGAACCCCCCAGTGTCTCAGCCACATGTTTTGTGTAATTAAAATAATTACCGTTTCAGAGGAATGAACAAAAATGTTTTGCACACTTTTATACTGCGCTATTCATAAGAACACTAAAAACGCTTTATCGACAAAAGCATTTCATGTCATTTCGGGTCAGTGTAGTCGCCTTTAAACAGCATGTACTATCAGAGGAAATCTTTTCCTTGACTCAGCATTACATGGTTATTTTCATGGCTAAACAAATTATTCAGGAACAACTGGCATGTTCCTGGAATCAGAGCCAAAATGCAAAGAGGAATATTCTCCCATTTGTCATATTTAAAGGTAATCCATCTGCTAACAGTTTGTACCATAATCCATGAGCGATGGGCAAATGCCAAGAGGCTTATAGGCTCCTGCTGTATGATTTTTTTTAATATGCATAAAAAAGAAAAAAACAAGTCATCATTCACTCCTATAAGATTATGATTCTTAAAGCTGTGACGCATTATCTGTCTACGTGATGTTAACAGCGTCTCATTCCCAGCATCATCAATAAACTATTTCTAAGACTTTATTTCTGTGTGACTGTAAACTTGTTTTCCATCTATTCCACTGATGATGGGTACAGCCGAAACTGATGGCCTGCAATGACGTCTGACCCGGTTCAGAAGAAAATAGTATATTCATCTGATAAGGGTCTGACAGAGGTCTGGTTACATTACTTGATATCAAAACCAGTGGAAATGGTTTTGTCTGCTATAAAGGTGTTAGTGCGTCACGGATTTCCGAGACTTCACAAAAACACGTCTGATTCACACATCTTGCATCTGTAGTACGTCAATGTCGCAGCAGCATATGCGCACCAGCAGATGTGTGTTAAGCTTTATGCTGTCAGCGTGTCACTGGAAATCTAAACAAAAAAGAAACAAAAAAGTTTAAAGAGTATAGTCCTTACCATATCTGCCTAGAAAATCACAACTTTTATTTTTCCGTCGATCTTACTACACGATGTTGTTTAACTGTAGGGGAGCTGGAAAATTTGCATATTTTCCAAAAAAAAAGTGGAGTGTCCCTTTAAGTATACATCTGTCTGTGGCTTAATGCATTACTTCTTATGCATCGTTCCCAGCATCATAAATAGGTTCAGTGCTATTTGCATTGGGCTGTTTAAGTATGCAGTATGAATACTGTAACCTGTTAATATGGGCAACAAAATAAACCCACTGCATGTGTCAAAAAGGCATGAAAGACATTAAACCACAGGAGATCTCTAAGCCTTTGAACTGCTAGTCTGTTACATTATACAGCCGTATCTGCAATCCTATTGGGAGTCATGTGACTACCATTCATTGCTCATCTGTATTACGTTTAACTGCCATCAAAACCCCTTTTAGGCATTCTGGCAACACCTCTGGGCAGCTATGCTCTCTTAGGCAATAGGTATACTAATAAATCTTCTATTTACTTAAATGGTGCAGACTAAATCTATTACTGTGTGTCAAAATCTATTCAATTTAGTTTATTACTTTAGGAATAGCAATTTCACAATTGTGCTATTGGAACCATGTGTCATGGATTTGATATACAGGGAATATGTGTGCATTCAAGCTTTAAATATTTTACAAGTTGCTTTGCGAATTTGTAAACGATATTATATAATTAATACAATGCAATATTAAGGCTATAATTTCTTTGTACATTGAGGCCGCATTTACACTGCCTGTTTGAAGTGAATTTTTTCCTCATGTGGCACAGACTTGATATGACCCACAGATGTGTAAAGGGCAATTTATAGTCGTGCGTAGGTCCTACGCCGTAGCCTGACGCGCACCTCACAAAATTTTGAACAGCACGTCAGTTCTACGCGGACCAGCAAGCGCTGTGATTGGTCCACCAGAACCCCTCCCGTCAGGTAAAAAAACTGCGTCATAGGTATTTCCGTTTGTGACGGTGAAAAAAAAGATGAGCCAAGTTGAGGAGTGATTTAACTCAAACTGCATCAAAAGTCGTTGTTTATTTACTTCCATCATTGCTGGTCTTCTCAAATTATACACAACAAGTTGCTGTTTCTTCTTCGTTTGTGGGTTAACTTGCTTAGCTTCTTCTTCTGTGACTTCTTCTGCTGCTTCTGTGGTTACACGCGTGATTACTGCCTACCAGCGGTCTGCGGGTGTGTTTGCACGTCGATGCGGACGACGACGCAAAAGTATAAATGAAAACCGACGTGGAACCTACGCCGTCGCGGCTACACCGTAGGACCTATGCACGACTATAACGAGCCCTTAAGCAGGAAAAAAGCGCATAGATTCTGATATTATCCGATCAGTTTCATACGTGGAAATAAATCTGATATGAATCGGATACATTCGCGTCTGCAATGTAAGCTGATAGATCGGACATTCCCATCTCAAGACGTGTCGTGCGTCACTGAAAATGCGACACTGGCAAATGTCGTTAACTCAACCACCCGTGATCGCATGACTCTTCTTAGCAGCTCAATGAGGACAATGGCTCCAATAAGTGGAGTAAGTTTTATGTCTTGTTACAAAAATAAAGCTTTATAATCATGTATTATAATTTTGTCTTTGTCCATTGCATATCACAACATTTTACTTCCTCTGCTTGTTTCGCGTCAGTATGTCTACCTTGTTTGTCAAGGGTTTAAAGGGACAATAAGTAGGATTTTAAGGATTTTATTAATAAAAATCTATGTCTTTATTCACAAATATGTCCTAATTGGTGTCAATTTACCTCTCTGCCGATGATCTGACTTTTCGTTCTAAGCTTAAAATTTCTTCTCTTTACTTACATTAAACGGGTAAGTGCAAGGAGGCTTCCATGTCGTTCCGCAATATTGATAAACTGTAATAGAAGAGAGGGACAAAAAGCTCTAGCCGAAAACGTGTTTCCACAATGCGTTTTTGTTCAGAACACGTGAACCAGCTGAAACGGACAAGGAGATCAGTGAGTTAATAGCGGCTATCGTAGTTGCAACACGCATTTGGAAAAGCGAGGCGCTAGAGAGCACTATTTGTTTAAATGCAAAATACAATTTCAACACTACATGGGGATAAATCCTAATTATTGTCCCTTTAATGTGGTGTTGTGGCGAGCAGGACAAGAGAGAGCCGTAGGGGCGGCACGAGACCGGTGATGTGATTGCTTATGAGAATCACCTGTGAAGCACACCAATCTCGTATCCCGCGGAGGAGTCTGGAAGTATAAATGAAGAAACGATGTTAAATGTGTTCCGGTTTCCGCCTTCTTCCTCTCCACATACATACATTGGTACATTGGTGCCGAAACCCAGGAGGAAGGAGGGACATGGTGTCAAAGAGCCCTCGCTGCTGAGAAACATTTGGGTGCTGCGGAGGTCGGGCAGCGCGTTACTGGAGGCGATGGTGCTGGAGCAATAGGAGATTCAACGGGGACGGAGGCCTCGCTGTCGTGCTCCTAGGTCAAGGTGGGGTGGCTTCCGTCTGGGGCGGAGACCTCGCTATCGTTCTCCTGGGACGAGGTGGGGTGGCTGCCCTCTGTGAGGGAGTGGAGGAGTGGTACTCGCTGGCAGCTGCCCTTGAGCCGGAGGAGCCGTCGCCGGCCACCAGTGGGCGGAGGAGGGTCTGCCGTCCCATGAAGAGCGTCCAGAGCCATCGCATGGCATCACGAGGAAGAACCTCTAAGCTGAGGAGCAAGCGACAGTGTGTTGGGGAACCAGACTTTTTTGGTTTGTTTGTTTTTCTTCTCTCTCCTCTCTCATCCTGATATTCCGGCTCCTTTCTCTCATCTTATCCGTCTTTTCCTTACCTCCAGGCGCCGGGGCCGATGGGAGGACCCCCGGGGGAGAGTAATGCACAGTCTTGGTGGTACCCTCCGGCCTGTGAGGGGCGATGGGGGTATGTGGCGAGACTTCTTCCGCCTTCTTCCTCTCCACATACATACCTTGTTACAGGTGTAAATGCAGATATCGGATACGAGTCGCTTTAAAAAGATGATGAATGTGGATCGTCAAAAAAAAAAAAAAAAAAAAAACCGGTTACAGGCAACCATTTGGAATTGTTTTTCTCATTTGCTGTTTTCATTTGGTCAGATTCTGTTGAGTCGCCTTGCTCTGTAATTGTTCGCTATTATGAGAAAGAAACAAATCAAGAAGAAACGTTCTCACAAACGTTGACTGAGATTAAATATCAAACGTGTCCCATTATGTTGCCGTCTTTATGCTCACTTTGGCCATATGTTAAAAATGTCATGCAAGCAAACAATGCAAAATAATGTGTGTTGATTAGGAAAATCCCACTCTCTTCAATGCAGTTCATGTCACCTTAAAGGGACAGTTCACCCAAAAATAAACATTTCCCCCCATGTTGGTTGAGATTGTCTTTTTGTGAGCGTAATTTTCTTGTTCTTTTGTTGCTGCAAATAACTGTGAACGACCCCAGAAGTGTTAAAACTACAGCATAGAAACCCAGACTGAATCATTAAGAAACACACAGCACTTTTTTCTGCTAAGATTTTCCCAACAGGGCTTTCCTCTGGCGGACATCATTTATTTCTGTGCTGGTCATTAGTTGGCGCAGGTGTGTTAGTGATCAATACCAACATGCTGGGATACGAGGCGAAACCTTCTTCATTAACCCATAAACTAATGTTTCTCCTGATGTTACAGACACATAGGCAGTTGTAGCCTTGTGGTTAGAGTGCCGGGCTTGTAACCCGAGCGTTGCCGGTTTGAGGCTCACGACTGGCGGGTTGCGACTGTGGTGCCCTTTGAGCAAGGCACCTTAACCCTAATTGCTCCCCGTGCGCTGCAGGGATAGCTGCCCACTGCTCCGGGTGTTTGTGTGTTCACTGGATGGGTTAAATGCAGAGGGCACATTCCAAGTATGTGTTACCATACTTCCCACATTGCACCTGATAGTATCTGAGTCAAGTGTAAAACATATCAGTGTACATTTAAAGAAATATTCTGCCAATTATCCGCTTGTATGTGTGTGCTTTAGGCTCTTATGTTTTTTTTTACCTGTTTCTTGTTAATTGAATGAGTGTTCTGTGTGTTTAAACCTCATGGCCCCAGTGCACTTTGTCAGGTCTTGTTTTGTTTCAGCTCTTTATATGCTGTTCTGTATGTGAGCTCAGGGCTGTTTCTGGTCCTCGTGGTTTTTGTTATTCCCTTTGGTTATTTGTATTTATTTGTTTATTTGGGGTAGTTCAGATAAAATGAAAATTCTGCCATTATTCCCCCATGCTTATGTTCTTTTCAACCTGTATGAGTTTCTTTATTCTGTAAAACACAACAGACAAATTGATGTCTACCACACCTTTGACTGTACCTATTGGGTGTTTCTCAAACATTAGGATAAATTATAGGAAGGCTGCTATGTCATCACGCATTGTTGAAGGACATCTCAATCCAAAGGATGCTTCTAGGCAGCCTCTGTTTAGGGACACTTTTAAACCACTTAACTGTCACTGTTCCTGTAGAGGAACACCTAGGTTTACTTCAATATTTTGGATGTAAATGTTTATTAAATCATGACAAACTATATATTTTTGGAAAGGTCTAAGCCTCTAGAATACATATTTCAGCAGTGTTTTATAAAATAAATTATGTAGGGAGAGTAATTGATTCAATTTTAAAGAGAGTGCGCCTCAAAACATTTATGTACTGCTAAATGGCATTCTCCCACCGGTAGGATGCCTACGATTACTTCAGTGTTTTGCATACTAATTTTTATCCAATCATGACAAACTGTATATCAATGGAAAGCTCTAAGAGTGTAGTTTTCATTTGTCATCATCATTTTGGGAAAATATTGACATAGTGTGAGTCATTTTCTAAAAGGTCACGGGCCCTCAAGCGGGCCCACATTGTTTTTACATATTTATAACACTAATACCCTATCCTAAACCTAAAAATCTTGACAAACTATGTATCTTTGGAAAGCTCTAAGAGTGTAGTTTTCATATTTCATCACAATTTTTGGAAAATTATGACGTAGTCAGAGTCAGTTTCTAAAATGTCACGGGCCACAGGTGGACCCAATTTGTTTTTACATATGTATAGCACTAATACCCTGTTCTAAACCTAAACAATCTTGTCAAACTATATATCTTTGGAAAGCTCTTAGAGTGTAGTTTTCATATTTCATCAAAATTTTGGGAAATAAATGACATAGTGAGTGTCAATTTCTAAAAGGTCACAGGCCAACATGTAGGCCCAATTTGTTTTTACATATGTCTAGCACTAAACCCCTACTGTAAACCTAAAAAATCTTGATAAACTATATATCACTGGAAAGCTCTCAGAATGTAGTTTTTATATTTCAAGGTCATCTGATGATAGAAATAATGTAGTGACAGTTTTTAGATACATGACCCCACCCCCCATAGGAATGCATATTAATTTTATATATTCATAATTCTAATATCATATTATAAATCTTCAAAAATTTTGACAAACTATATATCATTGGAAAGCTCCAAGAATGTAGTTTTCATATTTCAAAACGTTTTAGCAGTTATAATAATGCAGTGACAGTATTTCATCAATTTGTGACAAGAGAATGCAGCAAACCGTTGACATCTAGTGGCCGTTGTTGGTAAAACCACTAAAAGTGTTACACAAACCTCATTTTTTGTGATTTTATCTTAAAATTTGGATCACAACTGCTTGAGACATATGGCCTCATGTTTACATTATTACTTTTGTGAAACATTTTCATTTTTATTATTTTATTTATCAAATTAATATGTTATTGCATTATTTTTAATTATTATAATAAATTTAAACTGCTATAACAATTTTTCTGTTAAATATTTTCACATCCAGAAACATCAGTGAAAAACCTTACATTGTCTTCTTTAAAACAAGACCAAGATTAGTCTTTTAGACCAAAAAATGCCAAAGTTATATTAATTTGAAGCTACACATCAACTTTTCACCCCCCACTCAAAAGGGTGGAGTGACAGGTAAGTGGTTGGATTCATGAACTGTATCCTTCAAAACACCCACAATCCTTTGCACACATTCAAAAAACACTGCACTTCCGTTACCCAATTTTATTCTAAAATATAAGCCAAACATTGGTACGACTTGCCATGGACACTTTTTAGGCCATCTCATTCTAGCGTTTAAAGTTCTGGAGGACTCGAACTGTCAGATGGACTGTAACAGCCTTCCTAGGGCGCATCCTGGTGTATGAGAAACACCCATTTACTCAAATAGTATTTGTTTTTCTTACTCTAGAAGTCAATGCGTTGTGTGAACAGGCATAACGGTGATGAAATTATGATCAAATTTTCATTTTTGGGTGAACTTTTCCTTTAAAAGTGCCATTTCTCCTGTGTTTTTGAAGCTTTGATTGTGTTTATGCCCTGCTGAAAAAACCAGCATGGGCATTATGCTGGTCTATGCTGGTTTGATGCTGGTGGCAACATATGCTGGTCTTGCTGGTATGACCACCATGAGATGCTGGTGCTAATGCTGGTTTGGTGCTGGTTTAGCTGGTGTTCACTAGCAAACCAGCACCAAAACACAACATATGCTGGTCTTGCTGGTATGCTGTTTTTTTCAGCAGGGTGGTGCACAGTATAACGTGTGTTTATGTTTTGTGTGTAAAGAATCACAGTATTTTTCACACAATTTAATTTCTTCTGTTTTCACTGTATTAAAAACGGGCTTATGTCTTCCTTGTTCTATGATGTCCCTCCTTTATGAATGAGTACTGATTGTGTAGCTGGTCCAGTGTGCTGTAATTCGATGACAGCAGCTTAGCGCATGTTGTCTGGAAAGGTCACGCCAGATTATGAAGCTGTACTCAGCAAAGGCCAAACAAAGGGGATTTGACTCCAGGATAAAAATACCTTGATGGCATCATAGACATTATATACGTAGACATGTATACATGACGTGCTGGAAGGTAATCCAGCATTGCCTCCATACTGGATTGGTCTTCTTACTCTACGCTAGCACCACAGTCCATCGAGTCAACGGAGAGAAAGCAACTATGCCCGTATAGTGTGCAGCTTACGTTGCAAGTATTGCAACCCACGCAGTATTGATACTAGTTTACCTTCCACAACCTAGATTAAAAAATATTTTTGTTGTTTTACCATTTATAAAACAACCTGATCTCACGAATTTCCGTGGCATAGTCACGGAATTTTTTGCTCATTTTTCCGTGGCATTCTCACGGATCTCCGCATATTTCTGTGGCCCTGCTACGGACTTTCTTTTCCGTGGCATTCTCACGGATTGGTAACTCAACTGTTTTGTCCTATTTTCTTACCATTGTCGCTTCGGTTTAGGGTTAGATTTACATAAATGACATCCCTACCCAAACCCAACTCTAACCCCAACGCCAGGCAACAATTGATTAAAGTTTAGAAAATATAAAAGAATACATCAGAAAAAAATAGTATAAACCAATACTTAAAGTGACAAACTAATGCAAACACCAAATCTAACCCTAAACCGAAGCGACAATGGTTTGAAAATAGGAAAAAGCAGTTGAGTAACCAATCCGTGAGAATGCCACGGAAAAGAAAGTCCGTGGCAGGGCCACGGAAATATGCGGAGATCCGTGAGAATGCCACGGAAAAATGAGCAAAAAATTCCGTGACTATCCCACGGAACTTTGTGAGATCATGTTGTTATAAAATTATGTCATCGTAACTAACATTACTTCTGTGTGAAAATACGGGTTAAAATTTGAGAAGTTATGATTATTGTAGTTGGGGATACACCTTCTTTAGTAGAAATAAGTGCAGGGGGGCACATTGGGGACACATCCCAAGATGGCGGCCGCGCTGATACGTCAGCTCCAATAGGCAGCGTCAGTCTATAGAGTCCGGCATACACTGCACGATTATTGGCTGTCCCAGATGAAAGATTGCCATCGTTAAACAATCATCGCGATTTCTGTGATCGTGGCTCTTCATCGGTGGTCCTATGTCGTACAATGAGACAGGTTCAAAGACGACCGTTTTCCGGTCTTGCGTCCAAAGATAGCCTACGATAGTTTTCTGACAGTGTCAGAAATTCGGCATGATCACCGCACAGTGTGTTTGCTGCTACGATCTGTGCGCTGGTATTTGTTTACCACGAGCGCATGCTGGTGACGTTGCGCAACGTGTGACGCTGCCGCCGAAGCTTCCTTGTCATCATCCTACAGTCTACATGCCTCTCGTACCCGAGTTTAAATGATACATGTTGCACAGTGTGATAAGGTAATGATCTTATAGGAGGACAAAAATCGTGCAGTGTATTCCGGGCTTAAGGCGCAGTGGCATCCCGTGACTTTTTTTCGAGGGCGCTCATTACAAATTCATCATGTATGTAGCGAAATAAAATGTCAAAATATGTGTTCTGCGCGTCGATTGATCCTATGTGCATCACGTGTCTTGTCAAAATAAGTGCCTGCTGCAGACATGTCTAAAGGGTTTATGATAAAAGAGACGCTTGCATTTGCCAGATACCCAAATAATCTCATGCGTAAACAGAGTTTACTGTTAAGTGAGTGTCTACCATGTATTTTGTGAACGTGAGCGTCTCTTTTATAATAAACGGGTTTGACGCGTGTGCAGCAGGCACTTATTCTGACACGTGATGCACATGGTTTACATGATGCAACAAACATATTTTGAAAACACGAGCAACACACGACACCCCGAACACTCATTTTGAATTTGCGCCCCTTGGATGAGCAGTCACGAGCCGCCACTGATAAGGCGTCTACATATATAATGTCTATAAATGGCATGGCGACAAAAACACCCTACTAACGCAACTCGTCCACTTCTCCATGGAAGCGCAACAAGCTCACGCCTTTTTTTGGCATATTCCAATGTAGGCGGAGGTTAGTCAAAAATTCTGAATATTGTCGTCATCTAACTGGGAAGTAGACGGCTGTAGTTCAAACCAGCTATTCTCTGTAGTCCAAGAAAAGCGAATTCTGTTGAAGAAAATATATCGCCTGGCATGAACTTTGAGCTTTTTAATTGTGCAGGTATTATTTATGCTCTAACAGAAACATTACACAATAACTAAAGTGTGAAAAATGGGTTCACGAAAACGGCATCGTTAAACACTGCCGTACCACTTTCTCTATATGTACTCATTGTTATAAAATTCCTTATTTAACACAAGTTCGGCTCTATTCACAACATAACAACATTTTATAATGGGCTAAAACACATACTAAACATAAAAGTCTTTATGGCATCGTAAAGCACCTTTATTTTTTATGTGAGTGTATAGGGCAGTTTCAGATGCCACTTATTAATTTCCCATGTGTTAATCTGCATTATGTTCTTTGTAACCTTTAATACAAATTTGTTTCGTTTCACTGGAAACTCGAGTCCAAACAACCATTACTTTCTCAAAAATCCATACATGAACCTCTGTAGCATAGAATGAGGTGAAACTATGAGGCGATAAGTGTGTTGCGCAGACCCGAGACGCTGGCGCATTTTTAAAATAGCTGAAAAGTGTCACACACACCGAGCTCATTATAGTGCAGCTGTAGAAAAAGAATGCATTAACACTGACACGCTGTCACACTCCCTGTAAAGGAGCGGATAGGAACATCGCAATGTGCATCTCCACCAGCGTGCTGCAGGGCAACACTGCATCAACAAGAATAGTGGGGCTTCTCCTGGTGGAAAAAAAGACTAATGAGATACACACACAACACACACACACGCTCCTGCCCTCAATCTTCTCAGTTTTTTTCAATCTATTAGATTCCATGGACTTAATAGCAGTTGGCTATTGAAAGATCTGTGATGAATAGTCAACGCCTAGGCAGCTTCTAAAAAGAGGTGGGATTGTACTGTAGTAATGTAGCATGCATTGTAAATGCTATTACTGCTTTCCAGTTCTCCTGTGATGTTTGTTTTTATGACTTGGAAAGTCTTGGAATGATGTGATGTGCGTTCAAATTATTTTGGTAGAAAAAATAGAGGCATTAGGAATTGTCTTTTTACTTTTTGTGTTAGCGATGCAAAGGTCATGGGTTCGATCCCAGGAAACACAGACACATACTGATAAGGATTAACACATCCGCCAAATGCACAAATGTACATTTTAGTTAAGGAAACTACAAAAAACTATGGAAAATGTAGTTTTATAGGGCAATTCTGCAACCTTATAAACTGAAATAAATGTGCTTATTGCTATCCTTTATCAATTATATTTGTACAAATTGCACACAAGCTAAATGTGTGGTTAACACACAATTTATTCATTAATTATTTAAAATTTGGAAGATCAGCTTGAAGAAAATACTGGGTTAAATTTACATTTATGCATTTGGCAATGCTTTACCAATTGTGTAAAGTGATCTGAAGAAGCAATGTAATGTCAGCTAGCAAAAATGATTTCACAGTAAGGGTTTTCTCATGAGATCAAGTTTTATTTGTGTTGTACAAAAATCAGAACAAAATTTACATACATGTGAAATGTCAACATTTGTGTACCCATACTGGTAAAAATATACATTTCAAAATATACAAAAAAATGGCCAAAAAATATATTTGCTTGAATATATTTTGGAATATGTTTACAAACATTTTTCACCAACATTTTTTTGGCCATAAAAAATATTTTAAAAGTAAATACATTTTAAAGGATTAAAAATATATATTTAGCCCTCCAAATATTTCTATCCAAGATAAAACTTTGTTTATCTTACAAACCTGTAAACATAACAGTTTTATTAAGTTTAAAATTAAATATATTTTCAACTTCAAAAATATACTTTATAAAAATATCTTGTATTTGGCATAAATGTAAAAAAAATATTTAGGCAAAAATTACATTTTTGCCATATGGGTTGTAAAATTTGAAAATAATAAAAATACATTTCGAAATACATGTTGATATATGAAGGTTAAAGGGGTCATAGTGTGAAAACATTGACCCTTTTCCATGTTTAAGCGCTATAATTGGGTCCCCAGTGCTTCTATCAACTTTGTTTGGGTAAGCCATTTTCTGTAAGCATGTGAAAAAATAGGTTGTTCAGATTTCGCCTGTTTTGTGAGGTAGGTAGCAAGGCGAATTACAAAAATACTGCCCCCTTTATCTGCACTATCCAACCACAGCACTGCCATTTAGTACAGAGAGAAAGACAAAATACTTGACAGCTCAATTGAGTTTCAATTTCAACAAACCACCATCATGGCGATCAGTGGTTGCATTTCATCAGCTTATTTGCATTTTAAAGCCCCCCCTAAAAACAGCACACCAAAGATTTATTTTACATCTTAAAAAAATCTCATATTATGACCCCTTTAAAGCTAAATATATTTCCAAATTCAAAAATATATTTTATTGAGCATTACTTTCTACAAAATGTATTTAGCATATATTTAAAACCAGAGAAATGTATTTTTTTGCCATATGTGTAAGATCTAAGATGGTTTGCTGGTCTTTCAGCCTGGCCCTCTGGACAAGATGCTCAGTATTGCTGGTTTAAAGCGATCTTGGGCATTTGCCAGCCGGTGAGGCTTATACCACCTGGCTAAGCACCAAACTGGGGGAATGTCATTGTAACATCCATTAAAAGGATGTCTTATAGACATATGTGCACTATTAGGGACAGCCCTATCACTGCACCCTTGGATGAAGTCATTTGTTTCCTAATTGTCATTAGGCGATTGGAGGCAGTGATCTATTTAAGTGCAAATTGACTGCAGAAGAGACACTCCAGAAGTTGCGTATGATCACTTAGCGAAACGGACGGACCGTAAGCGTGCAGCTTTTGTAATCGACGTGCAATTAACCACCTTAATGAAGCGTGAACGACACGGCTGAGGGTGACCAGAGGTCAGCCAGTGGAGAGAGATGACTCTAATCTTGACATTTAATGCCTGGCTTGGGTTTTTGAAGCAGTAAATTTAGTACAGCTGGCAGCTAGTAGCAGAGTGCTTTTCTGTGTATATAATTTTTATTTCGTTTAGTTATTTGTAGTCAAAATACATTTTGTGTAAATACATTTTTGTGTAAGAGAATAGATAAATATTAAGAGTTCTGTACATGGTAATGACATATCATGAGCCACAAACACGTAACCTCGTGGATGCAAAAGACTGCTGGAAAACAGACTGTGACGTTACAGCCGAGATGTACACCCCAAAGTTAAATTACACATTATATTAAGTACAATGTTGTAACAATGCTAAAAACAAAGTTGTGACTGCTGCTGGGTTAGCACTACTGTATATGCTAGTTAATGCTATATGCTAGCGTTTAGGCTGAAGTGCTACAATTGACGTTACCGTTACGTTTTGTAAGTCCATACTGAAAAAAACACACACAAACTTACCACTCAGAAATGTCCATTAACAATCTCCAAACATTTGATTATTCCTTAAATTACATATTTTTGTCTTATAAATAGGGCTGTCAAAAGATTAATCGTGATTAATCACATCTAAAATAAAAGTTTGTGTTTACATAACATATGTGTGTGTAGTGTGTATAATTAATATTTATATATAAAAACACACACAGTCATGTATATATTTAAGAAAAATTGGTTATATTTATATATAAAATATTTATATTTTACGGAAGCCGAGAACGGCCATGGACTTTTATTTTTATTTTGTATGGATTTATTTTTTTTAAGCACTGTTATCTTGTAATAACAACTTATTAATTCGTTATCACGATATAACAAAGTTTGTTTTCTCGAGATAACTAATTAATTATTTAGTTATAACCAAAAAAATAATTCGTTATCTCGATATAACAAAGTTTGTCTTCTCGAGATAACGAAATAATTAATTCGTTATAACGACATAACAAATATTGTTTTATCGAGATAATTTATTTTTTATTTTTTTATAACAATAATGTGTTCGTCTTGAATTCATACGAATGCGCTCGCGCTGCCACCACGGACTGCTTCCTAGCGCCACTGGCTGCAACAAGCTCTATCCTATCGGTAAGTTGTGCGATCCATTTGTACACATTTATTTGTTAGTTGACTGGGTTTGTTTAGGGTTTAGCAGATGGGAGGCTGATCTTGTTTAGCAGATCTTGTTTAGCAGATGGGAGGCTGACAAACTCTTAGCTAGCTATATATCCGACTGCTTCAACTAAGGTAACGTAAATGTAGGCGTACGGTTACTTAGCAATGTGATGTGAAACGTGATTAGACGTTTATTAATTCATGTAATAGTGCTTTGATATGTGGGAGGCTGACAAACTTTAACCATCCGGCTGCTTCAAATTAACGTAAATGTAACTTAGGCTAACCCTAACTTAGCAATGTGTTGTGAAACGTAATTAAATGTTTATTAATTATTTTAATAGTGCTTTGATATGTGTCTGGGCTAAGTTAACGGATGGAAGGCTGACAAACTCCTATCTGTCCTGGCCGGCTGCCTCAGCTAAGGTAAGTAACTAGCTAGGCTAATGTTAATTAAGCAATGTAAGTTAATGTGAAACGCGTAATTAAACGTTTATTAAGTATTTTAATAGTGCTTTGATATGTGTCGTGATTAGTATTATGGTTTGATGCACAGCATTACAATACGGTATATGTCGAACGTCACGTGACCAAACCGGAAAACCGGTTGCAGGTATTTGCTATTGTAGCATGTTATTCCCTGCTAAAAAAAAACAATAGACACCATCACAGAAATTCTATTGGATTTATTGGTTTTAATGGGAATTTTATTGGTTGTATTGGAAACTCTAATGGTCTCTATGGGTCTCTGTGGGTCTAGTGGTATGTATTGGTTCAATTGGTGGGACCATTAATCCTGAATTTTGTAGTAGGTTTTAATGGTAAAAGCTAATGGTAATTATTATTTGTGTTCTGTTCTTTTTTGTTGTAATATCTTAATGTATATGAGAAGAGAATTCCTTTGTCAAAAGCTATAAAGTATAAAAAGTTTTCTTTTACTTAGGTTTAAGATGTTAATTAGCATTATCGTTCCTATAGCTCCTAAAGGCATCATGTATGAAAACAGCACCATGTCAGCGTAGAGCATACAGAACCGGAAGTGATAGAGCCTGTTTTCCGCTTTGGTCACGTATTACATGGTCAAATCAAAATGTGGCTATTAAATAATCAGAAGAACTATGACCAGGGGTGCACATAACTGGTACGCATGCGCGGTTAAAATAACAAATTCAGACTTCAGACAGCATGCCAGTATGCAAGCAATGGTTAAAACAGTGTGCAAATGCCAACTAAATTAATGTTTTCTTGCACTTGAGCAGACATTTTGACACAAAATAATCTCAAAATGCTGTGATTATAGTAGTACACAGTCTTTTACACCTTAAATGACTATAAGCA
The DNA here is from genome assembly GCA_025389145.1 of Misgurnus mizolepis. Classification (NCBI taxonomy): domain Eukaryota; kingdom Metazoa; phylum Chordata; class Actinopteri; order Cypriniformes; family Cobitidae; genus Misgurnus; species Misgurnus mizolepis. Next base: position 8,188,637 of record JAIFKI010000008.1, on the reverse strand, counting down.
GTTGAGAAATCAAATGCGTGCATAACAATATATTGAATCTGTGCACTTAAAGTGACAGTACTCAAAAAAATAATGTGTTGTTACTTAACAACACCTAACTATTGGGTTCTGTCCAATACTTACTCAGCCATGGAAGCAACCCAGCATGTTTAGAGTGTATAAACTTGATGCTCTTTTCAAACCACAGACAAAGAAAATCATAATATTCTTGTCTTGATTGAATAACTTTTTATCTGATTACTTTATTCAGTTTCTGTCCTCTACCTGAAAACTACAGACCAACCTGAAAACATGAACAGCACTGTTTATTTAATTTGTATGTTTGTTCTATTGTATTTATTTGTGCTATTGGTCATAATAAGATTTTTTTATTACTAACCATTTACTTGTCTTTAACAATATTTTAAATGTATATTAGGCTAGTAGTTATTTATGAAGGTTACATGGGTTAAAAACAATAACCAGGCATATTTTATTTAGCAAACATTATCGTCTACTATGCTTAAACCAAACAAATGGCAAAGAGAGTAGTCAGGAGATTAGTGATGATGACAGCATGTAGGATGTCTGTGCCATAAATAATGTGAGTACCAAGCAACATCTCCAGCTACTCACTTGAGAACCAGGACAAAAAAGTTATGTGCACCCCTGACTATGACAACCCTTTTGTATAAGGGCCAGCAGTCAAGAATTGAACAACTTTGTTGCAGTTGCTAACAATGACTAGCCTAGAAATCTAGACGTACCCTAGTGGCAGCAAATTTAATTTGTGGTTCTGGCTTGTCAGGCTAAACAATAACTAAATGTACTGTTGAATCCTAGAGATCGCCATGGACCAGTTTCTCTCAGCCTTGAGAGAAAGGGGTGTTCCTGAGGAGAACCTGGCAAGAATGGCAGAGGACAAGGTGAAGTAGCTACACAATCTTTGACAGGTCATAGGTCCGAGCGAGGATTTGGGAGAAACATGCGGGATTCTAAATTTAAAGAGGGTGCTAGAGTCTGTCAGGACGTCCCCCGCAATGGGGTGTAAGGTTCAGGGATGAAAACACGGCGCTTTTCGGCGCATTCGCTTTTTTTCACATCAGTTTGGGTGACTTGTGTGAATCATGCAGATCCGAAGAGGTTTTTTTACACTGCGCGGCAAAACATCATGTACGGGAACCACTAGTGTTTCTTCGTGCTTCGTATCTATAGTAACAAATTTCTCCCCGAGACCAGAGTTTGGCACCGCGCTTTCCGGTTTCACACCGCATGCGTATGAAGACAGCGTTTGACGCGCGTGGCCATTGTGCTTTCACACCGGCTGTGTTTGCCGAGCATGCAGTTTAATAACAGTATAAAAATCTCAAGTTTACATTATTTTACATGCATTTATGAGCAAAACCTCTTCAATAAGTGTTTTGACGTTGAGCAAACTTGCTAAATTTTCTACCGATTTTCAAACTATGACACTCCATACTTCTAATAAAAAAAATTCATGAAACATGTTAAAGCATCCAGAATTATAACCACGTTAATAATGTTTGTAAGAAACCAAACCATTTGCAAATCGGTAGAAAATTTAGCAAGTTATGGTCATTTAAAAGTACATGCACTATTAAAGTGAGTGATATTATTATTAATGAACCATATTTTAATATCTAAAAAGTTTGCTCAAAGATCACAGAGATGGCAGCAAAAAAGCAATGTGAATGTCAAGCCCATTATGTTACAGTTTTGCAAAAGTTTGTTTAATAAATATTTAATGGAATTTTCCAAATTAGTGTCAGCGTAATACTGGATTACCTCTCTCTTTATTGACCATACATGTGTTTGCATCCCTGAAGGTTACCCTAGCAACCATTTTGGGCACTCACAACCTATCTCATAGACTTCCATTATAAAAATGCCCAGATGGATATCTTTTGCATCACAGGCTGCGTTTACATTTTGCATTAACATGCGATCTCGGTGATCCGTTCACGCAGATCCGATCATCCGTATATCAGGACACGGCGCGTTTACATTTGTCACATAAATGTGGCTCTGTATCTGGATGTGTGATCGGATCCCGTTCAGGGAGACTTGTGGGTGGATAGCTGTCAATCACAGATGGCTACAGCTGTCTTATAGACCGTTTCAGCAGTAACACCATAAACAAGCGGCTGTCGCGGTCCGCACGTTAATTCTGGTAAACTCCGCTACTACCTCTGCATCAGGACACACAGATCGGATAACATTCCGAACACAAACGCGTTTACATTTGTCTTTTCAATGTGTATGTGGACAACATCCGGATACAGGTCGCATGTTAATGCCAAGTGTAAACGCAGCCTGTGTGTCCTAGAGACATAGGGGTGGGCTCATTTTACTCAGGCATACTCAGGATACTTATAGAGTTATTACGCCATGCCCCTAGCAAGCCCTTTATCTCTGCATCAGAACATCGTAGAGACACGGGAGTTTGACCATTTGACTCGTGACTCGGAGTGTAATCACTCTCTAGCAACCAAATACAGTACATCCAAATAAACAAAGCTTTATATTTCCGCATCAGCACATCGTAGAGACACAGGGGTTGGACCGTTTGACTCATGACATACAAACATTTCAAACATACACACATTACATCATCCTCTGTCAGTCTCTCTTTGTCTCACAAAACTCACTCAATAGCACAGACACACACACACACACACACACACACACACACACACACACACACACACACACACACACACACACACACACATACACACACAAGAACACACAACTACATACACAGACACACACACGCACACAACTACACACAAACAAACACACTCACATACAGAACCACACACAAGTACACACACACAAACGTACTAGCAGAAACACACATAAACATACACAAAACACACACACACACAAACAGACATACACAAACACATACAAATATACAAACACAATATTACGCAAACATACTCGCACAGACACAAACACACGTACACAACCACACACAATTACACACACAAACACACAATTAAACACAAATACACCAACACACAGACAGACACATGAACATACACAACACACACAAAACACACAGACATACACAACCACACACAATTACACACACAAACACACAATTAAACACAAATATACTTACACCAACACACAGACAGACAAATGAACATACACAACACACACAAAACACACAGTCATACACAACCACACACAATTACAACCACACACAATTACACACACACACACACACACACACACACACACACACACACACACACAATTAAACACAAATATACTTACACCAACACACAGACACACACATAAAAATACACAACACACACAAAACACACAGACATACACAACCACATAGGGGTGGGACGGTTGTCATGACCACCGCACCACCGCAGTGGTGCAATGCCACCGCAGTGGTGAAGTGCCACCGGCGGTTGTGTGACGTCACATATCAGGTGAATGATTAAACAAAATAATAAGTAAAAATTGCAGTTTTTTTACACGTGAAATAATAATAACAAAAGTTGTACAGTAATTGAAAGCCTAAGATACAATTTTATAACATTGTTTTATGTTAATACACAAATCTCCGCTACATTACCATGTATGGCGTTTCCACTAAACTGGTGGATTTTAGCATAACTCAGCACGTTGGAGTTTAGCTATGTCACTGTGTTGTGCGTCTGCTTTAGTTTCTTTTGGTCTCCAGTGACAGTGATACATACACATCACGTTTGTCTTTTGTTGTGAAATAAAAATTTTACCAGGTTAAAGTCGCGCGCATCAGGAAGCGCATTTAGTGAAACTTTTCTTTCACCATTTAAACCACCCTAACCCCCCCATGGACCCCACCACCGCAACACCGGCGGTTGTTGTTGATGGTTCCACCGCGGTGGTAAAAATTTGCCACCGTCACAGCCCTACAACCACACACAATTACACACACAAACACACAATTAAACACAAATATACTCACACCAACACACAGACAGACACATGAACATACACAACACACACAAAACACACAGACATACACAACCACACACAATTACACAGACAAACACAATATTACACACACAAACATACTTGCACAAACACACAGACACACACATAAAAATACACAACATACAAAAAACACACAGACATTATACTCTACAAACAGTACAGTATGAATGAATCCTCTGTACATTCCTAAACCTAACCCTCAGAAAAACCTACCTACCAAACTAACTACTTGTCTGTCTGTCTGTCTGTCTGTCTACCTACCTGTAACAAGGTGGCAATAATGACTTATGTCACAAGAATAAAATGATTATTTTTCCTTCAAAAATGTTCCTTCAGTGTTTTCTAAATAGAAAAGTTCTGATATAGGCAGAAGAGGATAGAGTAGCAAAAAATTTTACTCAAGTAAAAGTATATATATATATTAGGGGTGTAACGGTTCGTGTATTCGAACCGGACCGTTTCGGTTCAGGGCTTTCGGCACGGTGCGCACGTGCACCGAAAGTATTTTGTGTGCGCCTGTGCGGAACATAATACGTGCGTTTCCGCACGAACATATTAAGTGGCGGAAGTCTCCGCGTTCAGCGCAAGTCTTCTGTCAAACATATAACATAATTCGGCCCGCAGAAAGATTTTTATTTACTTAGTTGTATATCCGTTTGATTATTGATGTAAACGTTTACGTGTCGTATCTAAAAGCGCATGTTAAACGCGTGTCAACGCGCTGCTTTGTTCTTTCAAAAGTGCGTGAGAGGATGCACGTCTTTCGTTGCTACGCATTCATGAGACGCGCTTTCTGTGACAGCGAGAATAAGGAATGCGTGATCAGATTTTTCATCTGCATATCACGTCAATCATATCATTGTCACAATGCGATCAGCTGGTCGGGACAGAGAAGAGCTGTAACCCGGGCTTACTCAGCTGTTACTCAGCTGCGGAGGGGTTCGTAAGTAAAGTCACAGGCAGCTTACATTGATGACACAAGCAAAGATTAGGATAAACGTGCAAAAGATCAAAGATGGCTATGTATGCAGCTCACTAATCTCAAAATGAGTGTATAATAAGTATATCATCATGTTGCTTGCTATGCAGTTACACATAGAGCAGTAATATTATTTTTATACAGAGATGGTACATAGCCAATTCAATTCTGTGAGTTAAACAATCAAAAATAAATCAAAACAGAAAATTTTTAGTGGCAAAAATGTAGGCTAATAGTTCATAAATGTATTCAGGAATTGAATTTGTTAGTTCAAGGTTTTAGTAGAAAAAGTTTAAGAGAAGGTTAAGATAAGAGTTACCTTCTGTTATAAAATAATGTAAAAAATAACTTTGCAGTAGTATTTTATTTATTATTTTTTCATTTTATATATATTTTATACTTTAATAAAGTGTTTAAAAAAGTGTAAACAAATTGTAAAAAAAAGTTTAAAGTAATAAACAACCTGCAGTTTAATGTTTGCATTTCTCCCTTACTGTACCGAAAATGAACCGATCCGTGGCTTCAAAACCGGGGTTCGCACCGAACCGTGATTTTTGCGTACCGTTACACCCCTAATATATATATATATATATATATATATATATATATATATATATATATATATATATATATATATATATATATATATATATATATATATATATATATATATATATATATATATATAGGGGAGAAAAGTGCCAAAAGTAAAGTGTTCTCTAGAGTCAATTGTTTATATGTCAAAGTCAATCTCTCTGTGAATACCTCTTTTAGAGCCTTCTTTTTCTGACTGTGATTATGAAATTATATCTGCTTTTGTGTTTTAGATCGATCAAGACATTGTAAAGTTCCTTGGAGAAGACAAATTCTCTGCTTTTATTCCTCGATATGGAGACCGTGTGTTTGCCAGAAACTGGAAGGAGTTATCCTCAAGTGAAAGGATAGAGGATACAGAGCAAAGGAAACATACTTTGATAAATAGACTAAGAGAGAAGATGAAACTTCCATCCACTGCCACAGCAACCAGCAGCTTTAAATCTAAGCCTACACTTCTTGGAAATAAGAACGCTGAAAAGAAGACAAGGAAAATTGAACTTGGCTGGTTGAACTACCAAGATTCTATGTACAAACAAGTTAGAAGGCCTACTGGTGGTGGAACAAGAGAGATAGTTGTAAGCAAAGATGATACTGTATCCACAATTATTGAAAAAGGGAAAACCCTTTTTTTCCCCAATGGTACATCGATGAAAGGAAAATTAGAGGACTTTGAGGTCATGCTTTCTGTCATTGGTTCTGATGAGCCCCTTGAGGGTAGCGTCACAGTTGGAAGTTTGTTAGAGCAAACTAATTACAAGATCCTCAGACTATACCTCTGTACAAAGCCAAAAGATTGTAGTGATTCTGAGCTTAGTGATGAAACAACAGACATGCCCTTTTCACCTGACACATCCAACACAATTGGGTCAGCTAAACATCCATCCTCATCCAGCCCATCACTGCTCTCCCCTACTCCTGTCAAAAGACCTCGGTACGGCAGTTGGAGTATTCCCAGTGCTACCTCAACACTCCACACAACTCCTGCTTCTCAAACATCAGTCCAGCCTCTTATAGATCTATCCAGTGATGATGAAGTTATTGTATATGAATATAACACCAACATGCCTTGTGAACTTGTCGATGGTCTTGCAGACACACTGATATACTCACCTCTACATGTCAATACCACAATAAGTCCAGATTCCTTGCCAGTTAACAGCCAACAAGAAAGTGGCACAAACACAGTCTCAGAAAATCAAATAGAAACAGTAGTGGTAGCTGAGATGGAAGAAGCTATTATTGACTTTGTGGATTCTGAGCAGGCTTTAAGTTCCACCAGCACGATGGCCACTGATTTCTTTGAAAATCCAGAGAATATAGTGGAGAAGCAAGTCATTGTGATCCGCAAAACACAGTGTGTTGTGGACATGATTAAAGCATTTACAGACGACTTCATACTGGATGCTAATATTTCAATCAGGCGTGTGCTTGGACGTGTTGAGGTTGAGGCTGGAGTTGGGAGTGGGGTCACCAGAGACTGCCTCACTGATTTCTGGGATATGTTTTATGCAACAAAGACCTGTGGAACCAACTACAAGATCCCAATTTTGTACCACAAATTCCAAGAGAAAGAGTGGACTGCTGTTGCTCGCATCTTGGCCTTTGGATGGCAGAAATTTCAGCTATTTCCAGTCCAACTTGCCCCTCCGTTCCTTACAGAGGCGCTATCTCTCTCCTGCTCAGACAATCTACTGGATGCTTTCTTTAACTATATCAGCGCAACTGAGAAGGATGTGCTAACTGAGGCCATTAGCAACTTCAAAGGGGCAGATATGGATGAACTCCTTAGCATACTCAGCAGTCACAACTGCTGTGTACTCCCAACTGAGGAAAATCTACAGAGTCTTGTGGAGGAAATAGCCCACAAAGAGATGGTACAAGAACCAGCATTTATCATAAAGTGTTGGAAGCCAATTCTCAGGTCTATTGGAGAATCCATGAGTACGGAAGGACTGAAGAAGATTCTAGATGATCTCAAACCCAAGGCAAGAAACATTACCAAAACCATCAAGTTTCCAGAATCTATGTCACTGGAAGAAAAAAATACCTCAAATCATCTATTGAGATTTGTAAGAGAAAGAGATGAGAAGGAGCTTGGCCTATTCCTTAGGTACTGCACAGGGTCTGACTTGTTCCTATCTAAGACCATTAAAGTCACATTCACAGCAGAACAGCCACAGTTCGAAAGGGCACCTTTGGCTCACACCTGTAGTTGTTCTTTGGAACTGGCATCTAACTACAAAAACTATGCAGATTTTAAAACAGAATTCATCTCTGTGTTGAAGAGTGGAGTGTGGGTAATGGATTTGGCCTAATAAGGCTTTGTTTGCTTAGACAGCAAATTAAAAACTGCACACACATTTTGAAGGTTAGCAGCGTTATCTTTTATAAAATCCACAAGTTCTATATGTGGAGAGCAGATGCATTGTCATAGTAGAAGGAGATTGATTTTTTTTTTCAATTTATGATCTCTTTAAAATTCAATTCTGACAGCTGACAGGGACTGTGGGAAAAAAATCACAAAACAATTTAAATGTTACAATGTATTCTTGGACAAGTTGTGTGTAAAAACTGGCCAACTGTTTGTGGTTGATGTTTTTCCATTGTTGTTAAAATTAAACTAGGGCTGCATAATGATTAATCGGGATTAATCTAGAATAAAAGTTTTTGTTTACATCATATATATGTGTGTACTGTGTATAATAACGTATAGATAAATACACACACGTGCATGTATATATTTAAGAAATGTGTACATGTGTATATACATTTGTATATTTATGTATACATTATATTAAATATAAATACTTAATGTATAAATATATATTCTTTCTTAAAATTATACATGCATGTGTGCATATTTATATATACATATTTATTATAGACAATTCACACACATATACGATGTAAACAAAAACTTTTATTCGGCTATGGATTAATTCCGATTCATCGTTATGAATCCCTAAATTAAACCTAAAAATAGTTCATAAATTACAGTGTAAAGCTATGCAGATCTTCAAACCTGGAAGAGTTATATTGCCAGTAATGTTCTATGTTGTCAGTGTCAAATGTGCTATACATATACATTTTAACCACACTTAAAGTAATATTTGACTTAGAACTAGTTTCAGTAGTCTTACCTGAAAAACTCAAAATCTTACAAGGAAATCTTGTAGTTTGTACAATTATTTTGTTTTGATTAATTTGATTTAGAATACCCACCTCCATAGGACCCTGCACTTTCCCGGGTCCATGTTCATGTTATTAAAATGAAGGCACATGTTACTTAAATGAAGGCACTGGCTTATGAGTTTGCAATGTTTGCAAATAAAATGTTTCATAAATTAAACTATGTCAACTGTTTTTAATTTTCACTGTCTTTTTTAAACTGTTAATGTGTTGTGTTGACTAGTCGATGAGTCAGTTCTAATGCTGAATTAGTAATGTCCTGGAAGATTACAGTAATTAGTAATTTCCTGGAAGAGTACAAGGACATATCTGATGAGCATGGTATTTAAAGATTCCTACCTTACAATGATTTAAAAAACAATTCATAGAATGGACCCTATATTTGTTACACTTAAGGGACACAGACTCTCATTTTATGTAAACTTGTCTTTTGGTCCCAAATCTGAGAATATTTTTATTAAACCCAAACTACCGTTTGGGGTCACTCACTCATATTTTTTTCATATTACAGAATAATAATAAACTCGTCCAAACTATGGCATAACACAAATGTAACCGTGAGACTCATGATTGTGACTAAAAGCATCCAAAATAAATCAAAACCCTGTTATATTTTATTATCTGAAGTGCAGTCACCCTTTGACTAGAAATTGCAAAACCGTACGCCAAGAAGCTTCTAAAATTTTCAATTTAGGAATTTTAGAATTTTGAGTATAGATGGAGTTCATATTTAATCTGGGCTCTTATTGGCTGCTTCAATATTTAGTGCAAGTCATCTATTTAAAAAATTATATTTTAAACTAACATTTTAGTTTTCAAATAACAGAAATTAATCTGTTTGGCACAGGTATATTTCTGTCTACAAAAGTAATTTCAAGCATTTAACCGTACACCAGATTAAATTATTTTTAAGATCATAGTTAACATTTTAGTCAAGTGACCGTAAACATTTGAACAGTAGTGTATATACAGTTATGTGCAAAATAATAGCAGTGTAATAATAAAAGTGAAAAAAGTGCAGACATGTTATAGATTGTATTTCCTTATTTCAAATGTATTGAAAACATTACACATTCAATTCCAAATCAAAATATTAACAAAATGTACAAGTCTGTCTTGTTCTTGTAAAGGGAAACAAAGAAAACAAATATTAAAGGAATAGTCTACCCTTTTGCCATATTTATTACCTCAACTTAGACAAATTAATACATATCTATCTTATTTCAATGCGTGCACTGTACAGCGCGTCGTGAATGTGTTAGCATTTAGCCTAGACCCATTCATTCCTATGGTACCAAACAGAGAAGCCACCAAACACTTCCGTGTTTTCCTTATTTAAAGACTGTTACATGAGTAGTTATAACAGTAAGTGTGGTGCCACAAAATAAAACTTTTTTTTGGTACCATAGGAATGAATGGGGCAATTTTGGGAATTTAGCTTATTCACCGTATCCCGTATTCACCGAGTTAGATAAGTCCATACATAACTTTCTCATCTCCGTGCGTGCTGTAACTCTGTCTGACGCAGCCCCCACTAGCTTAGCGCAGCCCCCACTAGCTTAGCACAAAGTCTGGAAGTGAATGGCTTCAGCTAGCATACTGCTCCAAATAAGTGACAAAATAACGCGAACATTTTCTTATTTGTGTGTTGTGATTTGTATAGTCACACTGTGTACAAATAACAAGGTGATATGAGACACAGCCATCTCTTAACAGTACTGGGAACTATATTCTCGGTAGACGAAGCACTGCTACTTGGGCAGAGTGATTTGCTCGCAGCACCCGAGAAGCCCTCTGGTGAGGAGCAGAGAGTTCGGTCAGAGTTGTGCAAATCACTCCGCCCAAGTAGCAGTGCTTCATCTTCAGAGAATATAGTTCCCAGTATGTATACTGTTAAAAGATCGCTGTGTCTCATATCACCTTGTTATTTGTACACAGTGTGACTATACAAATCACAACACATAAATAGGAAAATGTTCACGTTATTTTGTCTTTTATTGGGAGTAGTTTGCTAGCTGGAGCCATTCACTTCCAGACTTTGTGCTAAGCTAGGTTAGCGGTATGTGCTTCAGACAGAGTTACAGCACGCACGGAGATGAGAAAGGTATGGACTTACCTAACTTTGGGGGATACAGTGAATAAGCTAAATTCCCAAAATCTGGGTGTGTTCCTTTAAGTGCCCTTGCTGGTCCCAAGACCCAACATTATGAATCTGGCCTACTACACAGAAATCACATTATCTTAGTAAAACATTTCAACACACAGCATCAATGGATGCAAATGCCAATGAAACTTGAGAAATGTAAATTTTTAGAGAGGCATCATTGCTGGAAATGCCACCACCATCATCATCATCATCATTATTATTAGTACCATAGACAGTACATCTGTCTGTATGCTACAACAACATCAGTGATGAGGCTCTGGCAGGAGTGCTCTTATTAAAGGCCTCAGGTCTTTGTAAAGTCGTATTGCCTCTGTAGCGTTATGACACAGTGCTATGTTGTTTTCTTCCATCACCATCAAACAGAGCTCATGCAGGTCATGGTCGCAGGGAATGTCTGTTTTCCACAGGCAAATGTCCTCTTGGAGAACAATTCCAACTCTTTCATACTGTAGTGGATGCAAATAATCTTGTGTATGATAGAGCTCAGGTACATTGTACATCAAACATGGTTTTCCATGATAATTTGGGTGTCCGTTTCCACCTGGTCGAATGCGATGGTTGTCCCACATTGTCACAACGGTGTCTAGCTCATTCTGCAACACAAAAACATGAGGATTTCAATACGTATGATGACTTATTTTGAAAATAGTACATGGAAGAAGCCACTTTAGTCGCCTTACACCGAATATATCGTCATTGTGATTAACAAATGACTCAGGCAATTATTTTAGGAAGGTGACATTATTTATTATATCTCATTATAGCATAATAATGGGGAAATGCAGTAATGTTTTATGCTATGCTGGAGTTATTAGTAGAATAATACCGTGCCCCAGCTTCCAGCACTCAGCCATAGTAGCCTTCATAATGAAGACAAGAGTATTGAATGCAGGAAAAAAAGCCTACATATTGATGCAAAACAGGCTTGGAGAAGAAGAAATAAGTAGTTACAGAGAGCTCAGAAGTTTAGACACATGTTATGAGTGTGCTCTATTATGGGAGGATTTTAGTCGTATTATGGTTAATAAATGCACACACAATTATACATGTACTATAGATAAATGTGGTGAATGTATTTTACTAACTTCAAACAAATGCCATTTAATTTGAATCTATGGAATTAGGGATTTAATGATTGTGCAGCGATTTATACAAATACAGACATGTTTGCGAATAAACATGTTCTGTTCTGCATTAATAAATAAAAATTGCTCATGCAAAAATTAATCCATTCATTTGTGGATCAGAATACATGCATGCATTTATTGACATCTTGTTCGAATCAATCGTGCTTGGTTCATTTGGATTTTGGGACTTCCTTTTCGTAGTTTAGGTAAAAGCTACTTGTCTGAGCCTACAGACAGGTAGACAAGTGGAGCAGGTGGCAAATTGATATTTAAGCTGGTTCATATCAAAACAACACAAAAAAACAGCTCTGAGATGTAGGCTACTACACTTTCAGAAATTAAGGTACAAAAGTTGTCGCTGGGACAGTACCCTTTCAAAAATGTACACCTTTGTACCCAAAGAGTGCATATTAGTAGTTCAAAGGTACACAGCAAAATCCCCAGTGTTAAATTAACACTGCTCAGTGTTTATATAGGTCCACACTACAGAGTGCAATCTGTGACTTTATCCTCTCTATCATCATCTGTGTTTGAAACCTAAAATTGCAGTTTACATCTTGTAGAGTTATTCATTAACTTAGATTTAGATGTTTGCTTTGTTTTATTTAAAGTCGCCATTATGGTGATTAGTGTTTGTAGTTGGACTCTTAGTTGGACTTTTTAGCTTGTTGGTTTTTTCTGGCTGCTATAACTTTATGTGTTTAAAACATGTTTGTTGTGGCAAAGTAAAGAGACTGTAGTGCAATATTTGACGACACTTGACCATGCGTCAATATGTTGACGCGGAGGGTATACCTTTTGCGTCATTTTTTGACGAACTGGGGACTTCAATACTATTACGTCCGTTGCATTCTCTTTCCTATTTTCTTACCATTTTCGCGTCGGTTTAGGGTTAGATTACGCAAAATTAAACAGTGTACGCGAAATTAAACAGTTGTCACCTGGCTTGGGGTTAGAGTTAGGTACGCGAAATTAAACATTTGTCACCTGGCGTTGGGGTTAGAGTTAGGTTTGGGTAGGAATGTCATTATGTAAATCTAACCCTAAACCGACGCGAAAATGGTAAGAAAATAGGAAAGAGAATGCTACGGACTTAATAGTATTGAAGTCCCCAGTTCGTCAAAAAATGACGCGGAGGGTAACATATTGACGCATGGTCAAGTGTCGTCAAATATTGACGCCATGGGGTGAGACTGTGTTACAACCGGATATAATGTCAAACATGATCTAAAAAATTGATTTATTATTTTAGTGTTTGCTTACTCACCAGAAGTATTTTTTCTGTCAATAATATGATACTAAAGTATGCGATCTGGCACTCTTATATCAGTTTGTCATTCTGAAGAATTTTGAAACACTGTACAATAAAAAATGTACAGACAGTTGTCTAATAGACACACAAACATTAAGAATCGAGGGATTGATCTCAACGATGGTGACAATAAAATTAAATGTTTCATGCTGCAATGCATGCTGGGCATCAACAAATTATAAATCTCAGAATTCCCAGAATGCACTGCGGCATAAAAAATCATAAACATTTTGACAATTTTCTTTGTCACCATTGTTGAGTGTCGTTGTATCAAAATCTTCATGATGACAAAATGCTATGAGTGTGTAGTATCACATTACTGAGAGAGAAAGATACTTCTGATGAGTGAGCAAACACTAAATTAATAAATAAATTTTCTGGATGATAACGTTTGACATTATGTATCAACCACCATAATAGAATTGCAACATGGTCTCTTCTTCGCCATAACAAATTTGCTTTAAACACACAAAGTTATAGCAGCCAAAAAAACCCCGAACAAGCTAAAAATCAAGAGTCAAGAGTCCAACTAAAACAAACACTGATCACAATAATGATGTCTTTAAATAAAACAAAGCAAACGTCTAAACCCAAGTTACTGAATAACTCTACAAGATGTAAGATGTAAACTGCAATTTTAGGTTTCAAACACAGATGATGATAGAAAGAATAAAGTCACAGATTGCACTCTGTAGTCTGGACCTATAGACGGGTTGCACGGCGACGTCACTAACTGGTTGCGCGTGCAACCGAGAGGCAAAAAGAAGAGACGTGCATTGAGTTGTAGGCTAGTAGCTGTGTCTGTAAGTCAAAATGCCAAGGAGTTGTTGCGTGTAAAATAGTACCAACAGAGTCAGTGCTGGGTGCCTGATGTTAACATACCAGTAGATGCGACTATTACGTTACTACCCTAACATTATAATTCATACATGTATCACAGTAACGCTGCAAAAATAAAGACAGAAAAACAGATCCAACTAAAATCAAATTTTATTTATATACAAACAATAAAGAACGCTTCAATAATTAAGGTTGTTGCAGTAGCGAATCAGCTCACCAAGTGGGCTTTCTGCCTCCTGGATGCGCGCGCACCCTGCAATGTTTGTAAACTTGCAACCCGTCTTTATATACACTGAGCAGTGTTAATTTAAAGGAAAACAACACCCATTTTTTATATTTTACTATGTTCTAACTCAACTTAGACAAATTAATACATACCTATCTTTTTTCAATCGTGCACTGTACAGCGCGTCATGAATGTATTAGCATTTAGCCTAGCCCCATTCATTCCTATGGTTCCAAACAGGCATGAATTTAAAACACTTCCATGTTTTCCCTATTTAAAGACTGTTACATGAGTAGTTACACGAGTAAGTATGGTGGCACAAAATAAAACATTTGTTTGGATCCTAAGGAATGAATGGGGCTTGGCTAAATCCTAACACATTCACGAGGTGCAGTAAAAAGATTAAAAGTGCACGCATTGACAAAAGAGTGGTGTATTAATTTGTCTAAGCTGAGGTAAGTACATAGTAAAATATTGAAAAACGGTGGTGTTTTCCTTTAACACTGGGGATTTTGCTGTGTACCTTTGAAGTACTAATATGCACTTTGGGTACAAAGGTGTACCTTTTTTGAAAGGGTACTGTCCCAGTGACAACTTTTGTACATTTATTTCTGAGAGTTTATTGAAGATATGGACAGTGGAGGACTTACTTGAATAATCTTAAGAAAGCAGAATTGGATGAGACCCTTGTCTATGAAATCCCCATTAAAGTCTCCAGTTGCCTGGAACTCCTGGAAGACGTCCCTCCAATAGCTTGCGTTCTGTCTCCTGTAGATCCCCCACCAGCTTTCGATCCGTTGATTTGCTGTACTGCGTCCTTGGAACACACACGGCCCATGCACAACGCCAGTCTCATCTTCTCGGAAGAAGTGTTGCAGCCTATTAACATGAACATTTTCAGTTCCTAAATCCGATCGGATTATTTTTGGACACCCCCCGAGTCCCGTGACTGCATTCATAAAGTATGCTGCAATTACTTTGGGGTTACTATTGGAAGAGTTTGCTTGCATCCAGATTATATGACGCGAAAACCCATCAATGCATCCGTTTATTCCAATGCCGAAAGGAGTCAGCTTGTCATAAGAGTCCATATGCCATAAATAATTGGGCCCTGGGACACTATAACATCTTCTCCGAAGTCTTGTTCCTCTCCGTTGCTGTACGCCCTCTGGGTCAAGATGTGACTGAATCTCCTGAACCATGTCTCGAGTCACGCGCAGTCCAGCCAATCTGCACCTCTCGTGCATCATTCGGTAACCATGAAGACGACCCGGTCCTCTTATCTGGTTGCTAATGAAGTTAACAATCTCAGCAGCATCACTTAACCGTCGTCTGTAAAGTTGTAACCGGGCTAGTCTTCTCCTTAAATGACGAGGACTAATCTGAAAGCCATCTCTAACAGAAAGGCACAATGCAATTTCTGCCTGTGTTAGACCTTGATTGTAGTACATCCTGATGCGTTGATCAATAATGTGATCTGCCATTTCCCTGGGACACACTTACTGTAGACCAGATAGTGACAGCAGCTCTGAAGGCTGAAATCAGAACGATCACATTAACCAGCATCAAACCATAACAATAAACAACACATCCTCATCCCATGGCGTCAATATTTGACGCCACTTGACCATGCGTCAATATGTTACGCGGAGGGTATACCCTTCGCGTCATTTTTTGACGAACTGGGGACTTCAATACTATTAGGTACGCGAAATTAAACAGTTGTCGCCTGACATTGGGGTTAGGGATAGGTTTGGGTAGGGATGTCATTATGTAAATCTAACCCTAAACCGACGCGAAAATGGTAAGAAAATGGTACGAAAATAGGAAAGAGAATGCAACGGACTCATTAGTATTGAAGTCCCCAGTTCGTCAAAAAATGACGCGAAGGGTATACCCTCCGCGTAACATATTGACGCATGGTCAAGTGGCGTCAAATATTGACGCCATGGGGTGAGGATGGGCTAAACAACACATATCAACGCACTATTAAATGAATTAATAAACATTACGTTTCACATTGCTAAAAGTTAAGGTTAGCCTACATCTACGGCTGCGTTTACATTTTGCATTAACATGCGATCTCGGTGATCCGTTCACGCAGATCCTATCATCCGTATATCAGGACACGGCGCGTTTACATTTGTCCACATCAAAGTGGCTTCTGTATCCGGATGTGTGATCGGATACAGTGCGGGGAGGCGCGCTGGATGAATAGCTGTCAATCAAAATGGGTACAGCTGTCTTTAGCCACATAATTTAGGGTTTTCGCGCTAACCGCAATCCCGTATTGTACAGTGCTACTGAGAAGCCAACAACAGAGAATAACTAGCTACCCCAACAACCGTGATGTTCACATTTTAAGCGTTATTTTTTTAGCTTTAAAAGCCTTATCTTTAAAAGCCTTACAGCGTCCGCACCGCGGATGAATGTTCTGTTTAACTTTACCTGAACTTCACCCGCATGCTTTAAATCAACAATAAAATCCGTGTGAAACATGACCGACTCCACTGTTTTATTCTGCCTTAATAACGGGCTTTTGGCTCTGCCTGAACTTATATGTATATTTCTATTTTAACCATACCAACTGTTGTTAGTTATGTTTCCTGGTAATAATATGATTTAATTAAATAAAAGAGCTAACAAATTCCTGTTCATAGTGCGTAAGAAGTAATATAATTTACAAACACATATAAGTAACCTTGCATAAAACCAACACTGACTAAATGTATTTGGTTAATGTTATTGTGATACACCTTTATGTGATAACACAAGTAAGTGTTTAAAAGATATGTGTTTATGTGTTAACACAATTTTGTGTTTAAAATATATGTGTTTATGTGATAACATTCAGCGTCTATTAAAATTGCAACTTTCATTGTGTAGTACAATATTAATGTAGAGGGGAACCAAATGAAGCAGAACCAAAGTGCGGGTATTGTTGCACTGTGCTGCCTAAGTGACGGACGTCTCCCTCTTCTCTCATATTGAGATTTAGAGACGAAGATGGCGGTTCGCTCTTTCACTCATTGACTTCATATTCTGTTTTCCAGGCTGTCATCCAGGAGAGTTGAGAGTAGTGAACCCCAATTTAAAAAAAAACATTTGTTACTCCAGTTCCATACATTTGAAACTTGTAACATTATTATGGTTTGTACGTGTTTTAAAGTAACTTAAAATGTGTTAAATGAGACAGAAACAGCCGTTTGACCAGAAAGAAGAGCAACATTCACATTGATTTGTCGCCATGGAAACTCAAACATTATAACGACGATCCTGAATTCTGCCATTAAATCTCACTATGAATAGTTGTAACATATAACATATGCCTGAATAACTGAAATACAGTTAGCAGTGTTAAAATGCTTTTGTATATCGATTTATTAAGATACTTTTAAGCGTATAGCTAGCATTGCTCCACAAATATGAATTTATGCGCCTCTCACCTGCGCTCCATGACCTAACATCCTTTATTTTTGACAGCTTTCAGTGAGAGGAGATGATAGTGGGCGGGGTTTTGTGTGACGTTGACCTGTAAATGCAGATACGATGGCTGGATTGCGTTTACATTACAATGAGATCCGATCACAAAGCGTCCTCGACTACCTCTGCATCAGGACACACAGATCGGATAACATTCCAATCACAGACGCGTTTACACTTGTCTTTTCAATGTGTATGTGGAATACAGGTCGCATGTTAATGCCAAGTGTAAACGCACCCTGAGTTACCTTAAGCAGCCGAATAGAGTTTGTCACTTACCGGTAGCCTAAACAAACCCAGACACACATCAAAGCACTATTAAATGAATTAATAAACGTCTAATCACGTTTCACATCACATTGCTAAGTAACCGTACGCCTACATTTACGTTACCTTCGTTGAAGCAGTCGGATATATAGCCAGCTAAGAGTTTGTCAGCCTCCCATCTGCTAAACAAGATCTGCTAAACAAGATCAGCCTCCCATCTGCTAAACCCTAAACAAACCCAGTCAACTAACAAATAAACGTGTACAAATGGATCGCACAACTTACCGATAGGATAGAGCTTGTTGCAGCCAGTGGCGCTAGGAAGCAGTCCGTGGTGGCAGCGCGAGCGCATTCGTATGAATTCAAGACGAACACATTATTGTTATAAAAAAAATAAAAATAATAATCTCGATAAAACAATATTTGTTATGTCGTTATAACGAATTAATTATTTCGTTATCTCGAGAAAACAAACTTTGTTATATCGAGATAACGAATTATTTTTTTGGTT
The DNA here is from genome assembly GCA_025389145.1 of Misgurnus mizolepis. NCBI lineage: Eukaryota > Metazoa > Chordata > Actinopteri > Cypriniformes > Cobitidae > Misgurnus > Misgurnus mizolepis. Next base: position 8,169,937 of record JAIFKI010000008.1, on the reverse strand, counting down.
ATAACTAAATAATTAATTATTTATCTCGAGAAAACAAACTTTGTTATGTCGAGATAACGAATTAATTAATTCGTTATCTCGAGAAAACAAAATTTGTTATATCGTGATAACGAATTAATAAGTTGTTATTACAAGATAACAGTGCTTAAAAAAAATAAATCCATACAAAATAAAAATAAAAGTCCATGGCCGTTCTCGGCTTCCGTAATATTTCTATATAATATAAATTATATAAATGTTTATACAGTATATAAATGCAAATATTTCTTAAATATACACATGAATGTGTGTGTATTTATATATACATAATAATTATACACATTACACACACATATGTTATGTAAACACAAACTTTTATTTTAGATGTGATTAATCACGATTAATCTTTTGACAGCCCTACTTATAAAGTCTCAAACATTATGGGCCCTGCACCCAGCGCAATTGACTTTGTCAGTGACGCATGTATCATTCGTATTTTGCACCGGTGCACAGCGGGTTTTTCCCTCCACAGACGCACGTCGGCAAACTAGGGAATGAACTTGCGCTTCCTGGGCGGTTCAGCACAAAAAAGGAGGCGTGTTGCGGCGCAAACCATACCTGATGCTATTTTGCCGTTTCAAAAAACAATTGCGCCACTGACCAAAAAAAAACTAGTCTAAAGTCAGTGGCGCGTTGCGCGTGGTTCATTATGCTATTTTAAGGGCGCATGCTTGACCATAATGTATAGCGCGCACAACGCGCACACACTGTGCTTATCTAATCTACACAGATGCAACAGTTATTTTTGCAAATCATAAATTGTAACAATAAAAAATATTAACACATGAGATAAGGGGAATCATAGTGGTGAGCATTGTGTTGATAGTTTTTATTTATTGTGTGGCTGCGTTAAAAAATTCTCATGCAAATAACGATTAAAATATTTTCATAAGAAACCTTAATGTATATGAACTTGATTTGTAAGTGTACTTTGGGGTTGGACCTTGCTTGCGTTTCTTGGGTCCAATTTCAAAGCCCCCAAACCCTTTCAGCGGCGAGGGTGGACGCAGCGATGTCCTCTACTGGCGTCAGGTCCTGTGTAGAGGCAGATCCACCTCCCGTTACACGGCATGCCCGATTTATGCTGGCAAGCTTGGGATTCCCCCGTCTCCTGACATCATTGTAGCACTTGGCGCAACGATGGGGATGCCAGCTGATGAGACAATTGTGGCTATTTTCTCTCACGCCTGTTTAACCTACGCTGATTTGGGCGGGTTTCTCCTATCCCCATACAAAACAACTTCTCTGTCTTTGACTGCTCTTACAAGAACGTGGGTCTCCTCGGCTGTGAACCGCTCCTGGCGTGCGCCTGGTAAATCCGTCATAATAATAGCAACCCGCCATGGAACTTGCGCCCTTGCGTTTAAAGGGAATGTTGGATAGCGTTCTGATTGGTTTATTTGACGTTACGCCCAAACCACACCTATGAATAATGAACCTACTTCACACCAACCCCTTATTGATTTGCGCCTGGCGCAAGAGTTATTTCTCCCGCCGGGAAAATAGCAACAGCGCCCAAGATCCACCCACAAACTCACTTGCGCATTGCGCTTCGCACTTGCGTTTCAGATCGTTAAAATAGGGCCCAATGTCTGTTTACATACTTTGTGAAACAGCCAATCAGAGCAGAGCTCAACATTATTATTCATGACTCTTTTAAATAGGTAACAATAGACACTTTCATGCTGTGGGCAAATCCTAAATGAACATGTAAAACCGTCTCTGGATAATTTTATCACTTAATAAAGTCACTGTCTATGTAGATATCAGAGAACAATTTAACAGATTATTTCTGCATACATTCTTTGGCACCTTTAACAGTTGCAAGTGTGATTATTCTTGGTGTTAAAGGAATACTCCAGCCAAATACCAAAATTACCCCATGATTTATCCATGATTACCCCATCACGCTCAAAGAAATTGTTAGTAAAGTTATTTTAGTAAATATCCAAGCTTTATAATGATAGAAAACAGGGATCAGAAAACAACTTTGGTTTCCCTGAGCAGGTTTTCAGAAGCAATGAAATTCTAATTATGGGAAGCAAAGTAAGATTTTAATAAAGGGAATAATAAAGGTCTTCGGTGGGTAATCGATTTTGTAAGAAAAATATCCAGATTTCAAACTTTATAAAATATAATAACTAGCTTCCAGTAACGACGCCAAATTGGAGTCACATGATTTAAAAGAATCACAGGGCAAAGTACCCATGGCAATGAACGCCCGCTGCACTAAAACTCTCTTGTGAATCGTTCAATCGAGTCCAAGATGGCATCCTTTATTAACTCATTGGAGCCATGTGGATTCCTTCTGTGGAGGTTGAATGCACTTTTTTGGGGTTTAAAGTGGGATGTTGTTCCCTGATGTCTGTTTTCTATCATTACAAAGCTTGGAAGAGCAAGGACATTTACTGAAATAAAGTCAAATGTGTTCGTCTGAAAGATAACGGACATATGTATCTTTGATTGCTTCAGTTTTATAGGCTGGTGAATCCCTTTAAGTTTAATATTGTAAGGACTAAAGCAAAGAAGCAAATTCCAAATACAAAAACGTTTAATAAATCCAAGCGATAAAACCCAGGAGCAGAGAAACAAGCACTCAAGATCAAGCAGCACTAGACATCAAACACAAGAAACACTAGGGTATATAAATGTATGTGGAGACCAAGCACGTGCGTTGGAACAACATAACCACAGGCAGACATAGTACTGTATTACCAACAGAGACAAAAGTTGTTTAAGTGTAACAGACAAAAGAACGACAAAATGAAATTAAAAAGTCATGCAGAAGGCCTAAAATGAAAAATGCTTGTATTAACATTCAGCCACACACTTTTCAAAGGCTATTGTTCCTGATGAATGCTGTTTGTTCCCCTTAAACGGCTTATCTATTACAGAGTTTAATTACAGCTGATAAAGACGTTCCAGCAAAGAGCTATGAAAGATTAAATATGTCACAGCTATTTAAGCGTTGAAATCTGGATTGAAGTGTGCACAGGGTGGATCTGCTGGCCAGAAGAGACAATAAGAAGGGTTATATCATAACACAGTGAGTGCATTTACATGCACAGACTACGCGGATGGATAACTATCAAAAATATACATATTATAGAAACCAATAAACCGGCTATGCAGAAAACTGTGAGGGATTTAGAGATTTGTCAGGTTTCTCGCAGGCATTGACGTCACCACCTATAGTACGTATAGTCATTCAAAAAGCCTTCAGGAAATCTGTCTTAAGCTATACTTTTGAATCTGTTCTCATGTCTGCAGAACCTGTAAATGTAAAATGAGCTTTAATTTTCAAAGTTTCTCTGCCGATCGCTTTAGTCGGAGGCAAACTTTTTTGCGTTAATTTGCGATTCGGCATGTTTATCTTTCACACGCGCAGATGAACAAAACGGCGAAAAAATTGTTAAATTGACAAACTACCATTGTTGGTCAGTTTTTGCGTACGTTGTTTATAGGGATGGGTACCGAAACCCGGTATTAACTCTTTCCCCGCCATTGACGAGATATCTCGTCAATTAAGAGAAAACGCTTCCCCGCCAATGACGAGATTTTCTGTCTTTCCGCAATACCGCTATTATCCACCAGGTGGCGCCCTTCCGCAACTTTTTAAAACCGGAAGTATTGCCCTATGGCAAGCTGCTGCATGTCCGTGTCTGTTTTAAAGATCGCTCTGAATCGGATCTCTATGAAAAGTCCGTCATAAAAATGGAATTATCTCTGCTTTTTGCTCAAAATATGGTGTTTTTGCAAAAACCTACCCATATTCAAAAGCTGATTGCAAAAGAACCACAAAAGGTAGGATGAAACGGTTTTTTTTGTTTGAAAGCAGAGGGTCTGTTCTTTCATTTGTTATATTGTATGTTTATATATTTAAAGAAGAACATTTTCTGGAAGGCATTAAACTTTGGTGAAAATCATGAAAAACGCTGGCGCTGGCTGGCAACTTTTTTTAAAAACGCTGGCGGTGAAAGAGTTAAACTGGCCCGGGGCTAAATTATGACAGACCGTAGTATCAGTAAGATCTGACGCTATCGGTTCTGCTTTCGGTCCTGGAGACCGGCTATGCAGAAAACTGTGAGGGATTTAGAGATTTGTCAGGTTTCTCGCAGGCATTGACATCACCACCTATAGTACGTATAGTCATTCAAAAAGCCGTCAGGAAATTTGTCTTAAGCTATACTTTTGAATCTGTTCTCATGTCTGCAGAACCTGTAAATGTAAAATGAGCTTTAATTTTTGAAGTTTCTCTGCCGACCGCATGTAACGTTTATCTTTCACACTCAAAGACATGTGCACATAAACACAACGGCGAGAAAAGCCGTTTACGGTGTTAACATGCAACGCGAAATCGGGGTAATGAGCAAAAAGCTCACTGTGCCGATTGTTTTTTGCTTAATCCAATTATGGTCTTTTCCTGATAAATTTTGAGATTTGTCAGGTTTATCGCAGACAGTGACGTCACAGCCTATAGTACAGTACGCTTAGTCATTTAACTTTTTCAACGCCATTGACGAGTTAACTCGTCAATTATGAGAAAACGCTGCCCTGCCAAGGACGAGCATTTCCGGCTTTCCGCAATACCGCTATTATCCACCAGTATGTATATTAAAATGTTAAATGTGTTCCGGTTTCTGCCTTCTTCCCGGGTTTCGGCACCATTGTAACGAAGTATGTATGTGGAGAGGAACAAGGCGGAAACCTTGAGTCCTACACCTTCATTATTTCTCTTTTTACCACCTCTCAAATATGGGTAGGTTTCTTCAAAAACACAAAATTTTGAGCAAAAAGCTGAGATAATTAAATTTTTGTGAAAGACTTTTGATAGAGATCAGATGCAGAGCGATCTTTAAAACATACACGGAGTTCTTTCTCTCTCAAATGATGCGCTACTTCCGATCTGTATAAGTTGCGGAATTTCTCATCATTGGCAGGGAAGCGTTTTCTCGTAATAGAGTTATCTAGTCAATGGCGGGGAAAGAGTTAAAAAGGAACATTTTCTGGAAGGCATTAAACTTTTGTGAAATTCATAAAAAATGCTGGCACTTGCTGGTAACTTTTTTTTAAAAAAAAGTTGGCGGCAAAAGAGTTAAAAAGACGACGGGAAATCTTGTATCTCTTCTAATGTCTGGAGAACTTATAAATTAAACTTTAAGGGGCTGGACACACCAAAACTTTTAAACGCAGCTGAAAACGCCTTGAGGACGCCGAATGCCAGCTGTTTTTCAGCTGAGTGCCAGCTTTCTTCAGCTGAGCGCTTTGGTAGCTGTGATACTTCAGCTGCGAGCTGGTTGGTTGCTGTGGTACTGTCCCGCCCCTCCTCCACTGTGATTGGGTGGCCGTGTGAGAACTGACATTGACGAGCGGAGCTTTTCTCCCAAAGTTGAATCTCTTTCAACTCTCGACGCTCAGCGCCGAGCGCGAAAAAACCGCCGAGCGCCGTTTTTCAGCGCGAAAAAAACCTGCTAGCTGCTGGCTTATTTGAAAAACGCCGAGCTTCCATTGGAAACAATTGAAAACATGCGCCGGCCGCGGGCGTAAAAGTTTTAGTGTACACAACCCCTAAGTTTCTTTGCCAGGTGCTGACTTTTCCAGATTTCTTTACACTTACTTCTGTTTGTGACGTTTATCTTTTACATGCAGAGACGCGCACGTGAAAAAAACTGTGAAAGATGGTTAAGGTGTTTACATGCAATGCGAAATCGGAAAACTACCATTGTTTAACAGTTTTTGTGTACGCCATTTAGGGGCGTTTCCCGATAAGAGAAAACCATTTTACGTTTTTACACATTATCAGTTTATTAAGCATAGTCATTGTAAAACTGTGCATGTAAATGCACTCAATGAAGGCATTGTTGAAGCATTTCAAGTAGTCACGAATATCAAAACTCAAATCCAGCCGCTTGGACCGGTGTTCCAATTGTACATTCTGAAAATGTTGGAAAAGTGAGCTCAGGTCATTTGGTCTTTGTTTGAAAAAGGGAAGAAAAAAGGGTCACATTGCAAATCTTTTCAAAATAGTTCAATCTATTTTCTTTGACTCAATTCTGATAGGTCGCAGTCAAGGTGAAATGCAATTTGTAACTCATTTTCCTCCCATGACATTACATATTTCTGGGTGAAGCGGGATATATGTCAGGAGAAAATGCAGGGTAGGACTTAATATTATCCATTGGGAATTAATTAGGAGGCAGGTGCTCCATATACCAGAATAGGGCTGGTAAAAGGAAAGGAGGGGTAACAGGAAAGTGTACATTATATCATTCCTGAGCACTGGTAAAGTCCAAAAACTTTTATGCCTGATTAGCTATTAAAACAGCCGTCAAATGGTAATCCTGTGTGCTTTGACCCTCAAAACTTGTGTAGTGCCGGCCAAAAAGATTGAAACTGGAGGTTGCATTCAGTGCTTGCCGTGTGTCGGGTCCTGCTGGGTTTGGGTCTGGTAGCAGACATATACTGGTATCACAAACGCTGTGGGCAGTATTCCAGGCAGCTGCTGCAGAATTATTAAATCACAACTGTGCTGTCTCACCACTGCGGTTTTGAACAGCATGCTTTGCTGTGGTTTTGAACCGTGGGGTATTGTCCATGTACTAAACGCCTAACAACAAATGAATTCTGGGAGGGTTCGAAAGTCTTTTAAACTCAGTATGCTATCAGCTTCACCTTTGCCAGTGCACATAAAGGTAAAATTGCAGAGGTAGCGCGTTACCTGGATTTCCCCGAATCTCTCCCCTGGCTTTATCTTTGGCTGCTGAGCAACCCTCACTGTCACTTCAAAGACTGATCATCTCCTGTATTCTCCGCAGTTTCTCTTAGATGACTGTGGTGAAGTTCTGGGCTAAATCCCAGCTTGAGAGATATAAGACTTAGACCAACCCAGGAGCAGATGTGCTGTCTGAATTCAGATCAAATAAAAACATGTGATTCAGAGCAGTCGAAATGCCGCATCATGATATCTTCTATTTAGGTATGCAGTGTTTATATGGAAAAAGCTGTTGGTTAGTTTTATTTTGCTATGGGTATGTGATGTTCTTATAGCAACAATATTAAACAGAAGTGTCAATGGGAACACCCAAATTATAATGTATTTACTTATAAATAATAGCCTACTAATAAGTGGAATACATTCATCCACTGAGTATTGAAGATCATTAGCTGTACTGTAGCTGTAGGCTGTTTACTCTTGCCAAAAAACTTGACAACTTACCGCATTAAAACAGAATGGTCGTTCACAGGTGTAGATATATCAGCATTTGACAATGGCTTCAAATGCAGCTCATCCAATCCAAACGGCTTTTTAATGTAAATGTATTCATTTGGCAGATACTTTTTCCAGAATGACAGTGCCTTCAAGCTATTGAGTTTATGTTGTATAAATATGTGTTCCTCGGGAAGCGAACCCCATGACCTCAGCTGCTAAACTACGGGAACACTTTAAAACAAAGTTTGGGAGATCTATGCGCATACCAGTTGCAATGCTTAACGCAAAATAATCATTTAACAAAGGACTTTTCGAATTAACACTTTATAGTTTTTGGTTGAAGAAATCAATAGTTAAAGGAACAGTGTGTAAGAAATGTTTATCCATTAATCATAAAATGGCCCTGATATGTCACTAGACATTAAGAAATCATTTTCATTTCAAATACTTATATCACTGACAACAGTGGTCTGGCCAGGATATTGTCATTTAAAAAGTGGAGTTGCAGCCCTCAACTGATGTTTATGTTGTCATTTTGTGTATTGGCCACCAGCTGTGTGATTGCAGTACCAGTTTTGGCCACAATCCTACATACTGTTCCTTTAATATAGTCAACGCTATATCTCATGGCATTGTGTGCATATTTTACGAGGTAGCTAATTCTTAATAATTCATACAACCACATTTGCAAATTTTGTATGATTTGCCTTAACCCCTGTGATGTTGGGGTTAAGGGTGGGGTTTCATTATGATAATCGTAATTGTAACGTCATATGATTTCATACGAATTAGCCGACTCGTACAATATGTACGAATTCCCATGAGATCAAGGTTGTGCTAGCACATCTGTTGAATTATGTAGTTTGTAATGATGGACAAAACCTGTTTAAAACAAGTAATGTAGTAAAATTATACAGATTAAGTAAAAAGGCAATGTATAACATAATGCATATGCATCTTCTGCAACAATAAGATACACTTGCATGCATGCATGTAGCATCTACTTCACTTGATAGAAAGTTTGCTTAAATTTCTGTTTATTTCACACAGGAGGTGGGACATTTAGGCCCATGTAATCAATTAACCATTTGCTTTTAATCTGCATCAATATATGCATAGGATTCCATTGACACATGGCCCATAGAGTCCCATCAAAGTGAAGATTTGTCTGATGACATTGATTGTCAATGACTTAAAGATCAATTCTAATTGGACTAGAGGTTTAAAAACCTCATATTTGCTCACACCCACGCTGTGCATTATTAAAAGTCTACAGTATAGGCCATGCTCATAGTAATATAAAGTATCTATACTGTGCTGTGTCCAGATTGTTTCTATGTGTATAATTCCAGATGGTCTATAATTGCCAAAATGTGCAGTTATGCAATGAATGACACAGTAATATCATAAACTATTTTTAACGTCTAGTTATATACTCAAAATATTTAGGCATTTTAATCAAAGTAAGAATAAAATGTGAAATATGTACTGTATTCTTTTTGTCTATTTGGTGATGAGGTTATGTGAAAAAATTAATATTAATGAAGTAATTGAACTGTTAAAGTCCCACTGTGTGATGTAATTTTTATGTCTAAGTGCTGTTTTTAACTCATTCGCTGCCAGTTAAATTTTCACAAAAACGCACGTTGTCATCCCGTTTATATGCGCATATATCAAGCTAGCACGCCCATGGGCGCACAAATGGGCGCAAAAGCATTTGCTATTTAAACAACATGACGCTGTCGGGCTACAACTAGCAAAAAACACTTATGTCGTGCATTGCGCCGGGTGTATGGCAGGGCCCTTTAAGTAATAGAGTAACACAGCACATAGATAAAACAGATGTGATTTTGCCATTGATAAGTGATGTGTTATTGTTTTTTTTACCTGGTTTATTGTGAGTAATGGCTTATTTTAAGCCCTGTGTAGTGTTTCTGATATGGCTGACTTGTGTACAGTATATCTGTATGTGTGTGTTTGTGGATCCAGGCCTTGTCCTCACAGAGAGTTTAAATCATGATGTTTTATAAGCAGTGTCAGGATGCTCTGATGTGAATTCCATGATAATTGAACCAGCGGCGCTATCCAAACATTTAGATAATGTTTTGTACCCTTATCCTAATTTATCTTTGAAATGTTTTACATTCTTCAAGGCTGTTCCCCTGATTCACAACCTGAACAAAATGTGATGTACTGCAGCGGTCTACTCTAGGGCAATGCTTTTTCATCTGTGTAGTGTTACAGCTTTAACAAGAAGACAGAGATAAATGTATTTAATGAAAATGAAAGTGTCATGCTCTACAAATGTTTATGTTCACTCATTAAAAACAAGCATAAATAAAAAATGAATTACAATAATCTCTGACTGTCTATCTGTTTGTCTGATTGTCTGTCTATCTATCTGTTTCTCTCTTTGTCTGTCTGTATCTCTGTCTGTCTGTCTGTCTGTCTACCTGTTTCTCTCTTTGTCTGTCTGTCTGTTTCTCTATGTCTGTCTGTCTGATTGTCTGTCTGTCTTTCCTTCTGTTTGTCTGTTTCTCTGTCTATCTGTCTACCTGTTTCTCTCTTTGTCTGTCTGTTTCTCTCTGTCTGTTTGTCTGATTGTCTGTCTGTCTGTCTGTCTGTCTGTCTTTCCTTCTGTCTGTCTGTTTCTCTGTCGGTTTGTCTGATTATCTCTCCTGTCTGTTTCTCTTTTTGTCTTTCTGATTATCTGTCTGTCTGTTTTTCTCTTTGCCTGTCTGTCCCTCTCTCTGTCTGCCTGTCTGTCTGCTTATGTGTCTGTTTCTTTGTCTGTATGATTACCTGTCTGTCTGTTTCAGTCTTTGTCTGTCTGTCAGTTTCTCTATTTGTTTGTCTCTTTCTCTGTTTGTTTGTCTGATTGTCTGTCTGTCTGCCTGAGTGTGTCTGTTTGTCTGTCTGATTTTCTGTTTTCTGATTCTATCTGTTTTTCTCTGTCTGTCTTTTAATCAGTTTTCTGTCTGTATGTTAGTCTTGATCTCTGTCTGTCTGTCTGTCTGCATCTCTGTCTGTCTGCCTGTGTGTCTCTTTGTCTGTCTTATCTATCTCTTTCTCTCTTTGTCTGTCTGTCTATTTGTTTCTCTGTCTGTCTGTTTCTCTGTGTCTGCTAGTCTGTCTTCCCCCCTGCATCTTTTTTGTCTGTTTATCTGTCTACCGGTTTATCTGTTTCCCTGTCTGTTAGTCTGTCTGTCTGCCTGACTGTCTATTTATCTGTTTGTTTGTTTGTTTGTCTGTCTGTCTCTCTGCCTGTCTAACTGTTTGTTTGTTTGTTTGTTTGTCTCTCTCTTTGTCTGGCTATCTGTTTGTCTATTTCTCTGTCTGTCTGTAAGTCTGTCTGCCTGCCTGTCTATTTGTTTGTTTGTGTCTCTGTCTGCCTTTTTATCGGTCTATTTGTTTTATCTTTTCCTCTGTCATTCTATACATTTGTCTGCTTCTTTCTCAATCTGTTTTTTGTCTGTCTGTCTGTCTGTCTAGCTGTCTGTCTGCTTGTCTGTTTATCTGTTTGCTTGCTTGTTTGTCTGTTTCTCTGTCTGTCTGTTTCAGTCTTTGTCTGTCTATCTGTTTCTCTATTTGTTTGTCTATTTTTCTGTTTGTTTGTCTGATTGTCTGTCTGTCTGCCTGAGTGTGTCTGTTTGTCTGTCTGATTTTCTGTTTTCTGATTCTATCTGTTTTTCTCTGTCTGTCTTTTAATCTGTTTTCTGTCTGTATGTTAGTCTTGATCTCTGTCTGTCTGTCTGTCTGCATCTCTGTCTGTCTGCCTGTGTGTCTCTTTGTCTGTCTTATCTATCTCTTTCTCTCTTTGTCTGTCTGTCTATTTGTTTCTCTGTCTGTCTGTTTCTCTGTGTCTGCTAGTCTGTCTTCCCCCTGCATGTTTTTTTTCTGTTTATCTGTCTACTGGTTTATCTGTTTCCCTGTCTGTTAGTCTGTCTGTCTGCCTGACTGTCTATTTATCTGTTTGTTTGTTTGTTTGTCTGTCTGTCTCTCTGCCTGTCTAACTGTTTGTTTGTTTGTTTGTTTGTCTCTCTCTTTGTCTGGCTATCTGTTTGTCTATTTCTCTGTCTGTCTGTAAGTCTGTCTGCCTGCCTGTCTATTTGTTTGTTTGTCTCTCTGTCTGCCTTTTTATCGGTCTGTTTGTTTTATCTTTTTCTCTGTCATTCTATACATTTGTCTGCTGCTTTCTCAATCTGTTTTTTGTCTGTCTGTCTGTCTGTCTAGCTGTCTGTCTGCTTGTCTGTTTATCTGTTTGCTTGTTTGTTTCTCTGTCTGTCCATCTGACGATCTACCTTTTAGTTTCTTTGTATACATTAAAGTATTTAATATACAGAAAGCTTATGTAACCAGCCTGATGAAGAAAAATGTGACTGTTGCGACATTTTAAAAATGAAATTACGTTTCTTCTTGCACATATCACTGAAGCTCTACAGGAGAGACTTTTACTGAGTGGTGCTTAAAGTAAGTTGATCAAAAACATACAGTATGAAGTTTTGAAGGTTAATAGTCTATTGAGTTTAAAATCGACAAAAACACCCAACTGTGCTAAACCTTACTCATAATGTCAGAAAAAAATAATGTTAAAAACATCTCATTTTACCAACGTGACTTTAAGTACAGAGGTATACCTGTACAGTAGCAATTTAATTCAAACTAATTAAAACATTAAACAAAAATATATAAATATCAATAATGCACTCTTTTATTCCAAGTTGACCCAACCTCAGACATAATCTACAGTATTAGTTGTTGATCATGTTTTTTTTTCCGGAAACTGTTTGTATCTTTAATGCCTAACCCTAACCTAACCCTAACCATTTTTTTATGGGAGATTTCTAATATTGACTCTCACACCAGTTAGATCCTTAAGGCTTTTTAAACTGGTCTGGTCTATAGGTTTGTTAAATCCTGGCCTGTTTAGACCTCCCTCATGAGCCAGAATTAATTTTTTCAAGACAACATAAACTTGACAATATCTGTATATCAGCTTATAGTCTCTATTTCCAGTGTCTTTCATGACCCTACAAAGAGGAAAGATGACTGTACAGCTCGTCCTCAATTGTAATAAACTTGAATATGTGCGGTATTGTGACTGAAGTATGTTTTAAGGCAAAATGTCAAAGAGTCAATGCAACTAAGCCGTGACTTATTCACGATACAACAGAGCCTCAAGTACCTTATTGGTTTTATAAAAAAGTTACCCCAATACAAATATTAAAGCAAACAATATTTCAAATATACATATATATATATATATATATATATATATTATTTATCTAGCATATATTATTTAATGTAGCTAGCTAACTAGAGATCAATAGATGTGTGACCCTACAATACTGTCTCATAAAAATGCTTTGTGGTGCTTCTCAGTAACTTGGCACAGCAGCATGCCAACTTCCCAGCAGATCATGTTAGACAGGTCTAAATTTAGATCCGGTCTGATCCTGACTTCAGCTCTGTGAGGGGCAGATGTCTGTCTCAACTAAACTTTAGTACAATAGTTCTCAACTGCAGTCCTGAGTACCCACTGCTCTGCGTGTGGTGTATGTTTCTTTTATCTCACAGACTCAGTTGAGATGATAAAGATCTCTTCTACTGAGCTGATGATTTAAATCAGGCGTTACATAAGAGAGACTGTTGCTGCATCCAACAGCCTACTTACATACTATATAGTTAGCGAAAAGCAGTAGGCGATTCAAGTAGTATGCCTCAATTCATAGTATTCGAAAAACAGTAGGCAAAAATTCCATTAAGATTTTGAAGTATGCATTCAATGGACACTTTACTATCCTGCGAGCCCATTGGAGAGGAGTTATCCAATGAAGAAGAAGAGGCATTGATATATTTTAAAATGTTGGAAAGTGGTAACGCGGCTCTATTCAAATGTGAATACAAAAGGAAAACAGTGGTTCCTTGTGGTTTCATTGTTAGCATCCAAGCTAATGGCTCATCGCTCAACCAAATTTAATTTTAATTTTATTGAAGGTACTTAATGTAATAGGCTATAGTACGAATTGTCACAGTATGTGGTTTTTGGATGCAAGGATAGAAAATTATCCTTTTTTTAAATGCTTTAGGAAAATGTAAAGTTTTTGATATAATTTACTGTGAAATGTTTTGTTGAGAGCTCATATTGAGATCTCCAACCTGATATAATGGGAATTTATATGTATTTTTCAATTAATTGTAATTGTACAAATTGAACCAAAACTGAAAAAAAATTAAACAATAATAATATCCCACCCCTAAACCAAACATCAGAGGGACAAAAGCAAATTGAACAAAAACGTTCAAAGATGGTCGTAAGAATTCAAGTTACCCATCTCATAAGTGTATTGGCAAATCTAAGTAGTTTTTATTTTCTCAGAAAGAATCAGTAAGAGACTTATTTTCAGTTTCGTCTGAATTTAGTTGGAGACACAATTGCACTGCAAAAAAAATGACTTTCTTACTTAGTATTTTTGTTTTGTCTTGTTTTTAGTACACATACCTAAAATTCTCAAATTAAGATGCATTTTCTTGATGAGCAAAATTACCTAAAAAAAGGAATTTAGTTTTTAGTTAAAAATATCAAATGTAAGTGAATATGTGCTAAAAAAAAAAAAAATCTGCCAATGGGGTAAGCAATATTTCTTGAACTAAGTTTAAAAAAACTTAAACTGCTAACCCCATTGGCAGATTGTTTTTATTATTTATTTGTTTTGCACAAATTCACCTAAATTAAATTTTTTGTCAATATATTTAAAAGTTCTTAAATCAAGAGGCATTTTCTTGATGAGCAAAATGATCTAAGAAAATAAGTCTACTTTTTAGACTAAAAATACATAATATATAAGTTCATTTGTGCTTAAAACAAGCAAAGAGATCTGCCAATGGGGTAAGAAAAAATCTTGAAATAAGTTTACTTTTTTCTTAAACACTTACAGTTTTTCTCAGTCGCTTTGGTACAATTCTCAGATCAGAATTAAAATTCTCAAAACTGCTTGTTCAATTCTCACATCATTGTGTCACTTGTGCACATCAAAAAAGCAGTTTCTCATTTCTTTGAACAAGTTGCAAATGCTTTGGTACATCAATGCAAATGATTATGTACAATTCTCTGCTTTTTCCTACATTATCAGTTGCTTATGTCATGTTGATCAAAATGTATTATAATGGGTCTCTGTTGAATAGTCTCACTCCACACAACATTTAGGCATTAGTTCATAGTATAAGTCTTTACATGCAAAATGGTTGAACATGTTGTCAAAATACAGGATATGGTCAAACATATTTCTATACATTTCCATTAGACATTTTTTCTAAAACTGTCTTGAATTGGTAAATTGCTCCCAGGTGAATCTTGACTTTCTCTAACAGACAGAAACATCCCCAACAAGCAAAAACCGAGACATTGAAATGACTGCTAACTATAGACCCAATATAGTCCGGCTATGAGTAATCCACTTCTACCCTAAACAACCTTGAATTTGGTTACATGCCATTTTTGCCAAAATAACTTGAAGATGTATGATATTCCAACATGTAAGCAAAGTGTGTTCAATGTGTTTGCTTTCATTTCTTTTACATGTTCTAAAAGTATATGCATCATCTATTCTTGGGCTATGGTTAGACATCTTTTAGACATCTATCATGTTCACATTTCTACTTTTTTTTCCTCTTTATGCTATGCAGTGCTTGCAGTGCTGTCTTTATCTTTCTTTATGGCAATGACATGGTCTTTCAATGAATTACAGTACAAACAGTAAAAGCGTAAATGTAAATTTTGTCAAGTCTTTTGCAATCAAACTCACACATAACTTATACTAAGGTGTAACTTACAATTTACAATACTTGTCGTCAAAACTTTAGCCATAGTTTACATCAGAACATTCCTCCAGAGTAAACTGTTATATTGACAACATGACTAAACAATTTGACTGTCTTATCCGTACACAATGACACAATGACTTGTTTTTTTGATGGCACTGACATGTTCATTGACACAGATATTTAATTTTGAGAGATGAACTAAGTATTTTGAGTAAAAGAGTGGCTTTTGCAGGTTATCCATGATGTTTTGCTATTTGTACAAATTGTTTTGAGAAATGCACTTACTGTTTTGCAAATTGTGAGTATGATTCGAGAAATGTACCAAAGCGACTGAGAAAAACTGTAATTGAAAACAAAAATCAAGAAATTTTTTTACACAATTGGCAGATTATTTAAAAAAAAATTACTTGTTTTAAGTACAGATTCCCTTCAATTTTTTAAGTAAGAAAGTCATTTTTAACTAGTCAGAACTAGTCTGACCAACTCATAGTTAGTTATGGCAGAGCAGTCTTACTTTTTAGATTCAAATTAGACCAATTCAACTTTTAGAGGGCGTGCACCCCAAAGATTTTGTACGCGGCTGAAAACGCCCGGCGGACAGCTTTATTTCAGACGAATGCCAGCTTTCTTCGGCTGAGCGCTTTATTTTCTGTGATACACTTCTGCTTTGTTTATCAGTGGTTGTATGATGCACCGGTTGGTTGTTGTGATATTTCTCCCACCCCTCGTCCACTGTGATTGGACGGCCGTGTGAGAGCTGACATTGACGACCCGAGCTTTTCATCCAAAGTTGAATATTTTTACGGATAAAACACAGTGCAGCGGCTTTCAGTGCAGAAAAAAACTTATTTGAAAAACGCAGCGCTTCCATTGGAAACAACTGAAAGCATACGCCGGCCGCCAGAGTAAAAGCTTTGGTGTGCACGCCCCCTTAATGAAACTGATCTAAAAATGTTACAACCTGCAGTCTTGTAGAAAAACATTGCATGACTCACTTGTAAGACAAGTCTAAGAGGTTTATGCAACCAACCAGATCTGAAAAGCTTTTCAGAGTAAAGTAGAAGTACTTTCTTCCGATCCTGTCCTATCCCCCTATGCCCGAAACAATTAGCCATTATTTACTTTTAACACACTTTATCTCTCGATCTCAAAGTAGCTTGATCTCTATCGAATACTAACACTTAACCTCCACATGAATGAGTGGATGGTTACATACAGTATATATATATATATATATATATATATATATATATATATAATGTGATTTATTGTGGATTATTCTAAATGATCACCATAGACATCACCATACGACTGCACTTCTACTTCAGTGGTATTCATTAATCCCTATAGTGTCAGAGGTAATATATGCTTTAATCTTATCCTCTCTAATGTCGTGCCAGACATCCTCATGTCACCTTTGGGGCAGATTGTAATCCAGAGTTAACTGTGAGTCACATGCTTCCTCTGACCTTCAGCTTGTGTAACCTATAGAGAAGCTCTATAGACCAGCGGGGTTTCATCAACTGTATAATATCATATACTAAATAATACAGGCTGTTAGGATACAGCAAGGCTAATGTAGGAGGTAATTTTACTGAATTTGCAAGGGACCTACTTGAAGAAGGAGAATTAAATAAATATGCATAATAATCTTACTGATTACTCCTCCGGTGTAAACGTGTAAGCTAAAAAAAAAAACTCTGTGAAAGTGAAATATTACTAAACTTACTTCATTAGTGTTGCAGTAGCATTGAAGTTGTAATTAGATTTTGGTTTGCTTTCAGTGTTTTTTGAGACATTATTTTATAATCTGAATTACTGCTGGTTAGTGTAAGCAATGACTAGCCCATGAACCTCCATCTGGCATCCGTGTTAAGAATGAGGTAGAGATTACTGACGGCAAGGGATAAAAATAGAATCCAGATGTGTGCAACCACAAAACCAGAAAATAACCTGGATCAGACTATTTAAGTCTAATGTGAATATCACACATTAACATCTCACGCAATTAAGTAAAATGTAGAGGAACAGGGGCGGCTTTTAACTTTTTTTCTGAGCAGGCACAACTGTGAAACTCGTCAAAACATCATCATGTGTCGATCGTCATGTCAAAATATGTGTTCGATGCATCATATGAACCTATATGTACATTGCGCGTCATGTCAAAATAAGTGCCTGCTACAGACGTTTCGTAATGGTTTATGATAAAAGACCTGTTTGCTAGAAACTCCATTAATTGTAATCAGAGTTTAAGTTAGTGTCTTGCGAGACGTAAGCGTCTCTTTTACCACGAACCATTTCGACGCGAATGCTGCAAGCATGCATTTTGATAAGACAAGCGAAGTACATAGGTTCCCATGAGGCACCAAACACGTTTTTTGACATCATGAGCCACACACAAGTCACCCTGAACACATATTTTGCTTTTTAGCCTCCTCAGAAGAGAAGGCACCGGTCGCTGCTGTAGAGGAATTTAACAATGTTGTTCTGCAACATTTTGTGATTGCAAGACAACAATCCGACCTAATTCCAATATCAGGAGATTAATTTATCATATATTCGGTAACACTTTAGTATAGGGACCAATTCTCACTTTTAACTAGTGTCTTATTAGCTTACATATTAGCGGTTTATTAGTGTTTATAAAGGACATATTAATGCCTTGTTCTGCATGACCATATTTTACATCCCTTAACCCAATCCAATACCTAAACCTAACGTCTACAACAACTACCTTATTAGCTATTAATGAGCAGTAAATTGGGAGTTTACTAAGGCAAAAGTCATAATTAATAATCAATAAGTGTTCCCCATACTAAAGTGTTACCATAAATTCAATAATCAAATAGCGACTTTGTGTGAAGACTACTCCTTTAGTCAACTTCTTGTTCAGATATGGTCAAGATCGCTGTAATCTGACGTTAGTACAATTTTCAGATTTTTTGGTTTTAAAATTAAAAAAATTTGCACTTTATTTAAAAAAAATTTTTTCGGTGTTTGGCCGAACAAGTGAAAAGACTGAATACATTTTACCAAACAACAAGGTCTTTGATGATGCGATGAAATGGCAGTCCCTCCAGAAAAACATGATAATGCATAATTTAACGCATAATCAGCCAAAGTCCGCATATTTACACAGGGGATGCATTTTTTCAAATATGCCGCACTTTTCGCAGCATAAATTGCAGATTTCTGTTCGCAAAATATGCTGGGCTTGCATGATTTCATAATCTACGCATTTTCATCACATACATCTTAGCAGGAAGTTGAGAAATGTTGCATTTACCTCACACAAGTGCAGCCATGTCCCCTGTTGCCATGGGAATGTTATGAAGTGACGTGATTATGTGACATGAACATCATTGAAAAGCTGCAAAAGTTTTTGCAAGTTCCCGCAATTTCATCACATAAAATTGCATAAATATCGAGGATTTTTGCCCACGACAATCACAAAAACACTTCCTAAAACCAGTAACCAGTGTCCTACAAAGACAAACATGGTGATATTAAACGAGAAATAAAACATTTATTAACAATAAGCTTTTTGTTGGACCGCTTTGTTAGCATTTTGTCCTCTGTCATCTCCTGTCAATCTTGCCACCGTCTCTCTCTCCCTTTGCTCGTGCTTGACTGTGCATGCAGACGCTGGTCCGCAGCTCAACATACAGTACAGTGCTATATAAGCGTTGTTGCAAGTTTCTTAAGGCAGAGTAATGAATAGGTTATTTGCATTTTGTGCAGGAATGTAAAAAAAATGTAAATAAATATAGTAAAAAGGACATTCTGAAAATGTAACTGTGTCCAATGTTGAGAAAATTGGCAAAATAATTATAAAAAATTTACAAAAGTTTGGTTGTTCGGTATTCGGCCTTCGGCTGTGTTTTTCATTTTATTTGGCTTCGGCCAATAATTTTCCTTTCAGTGCATTTCTGGTATGAAATACCTTTATTCTCTATCATGATTATTGTGTTAAATTAATGGTATTTGAATTAAAGAAGTAAAAAGCAATTTCTATGTATCTTTGCTCAATGAATCAGAGCAAACTCTCTTCTGACAGTCAATGGTCACTTGAAATGCTGATATTCACACTTTATTTTCCAAGTTGTTTACTAGTCTATATACAAGATATGCCCAACCTGAAGAAATAGCTCAAAAGTTTAGATAGAGACAACATTATGACAACTTTAATCACAAAATGTTGAAACCTTTTAGTGATATTGTTAAAACATTGTTAGAATGTTGGCTACTAAAGCAATATTGAATTTTTACAACATTTTGAGGACAAAAGTGTGTAGATGGATGCAAAACAACAAAGGGGTGTCTTTAAAAGCCTCTTTTATGTGGAACTACTGTAATTCCTTCCACCACAAATTCCAAGCTCAGGATGATAAGTAATGCCTTCAGCAATTTGTATTGGATGTCATAACTGACTTGCCAGACGTGAGTTTTTTATTGTATTTTACAAAAGTGGGAAGAGCGAGACACTGTCTTTTAACACTATGGGGCAGTTTCCTGGACAGGACTATTCCCTAATTATATTAGGACATGTAAGTAGTTTTTACAAACAGGGAATCTTTCCAGCAAGTTTTCTTTTTACAGTATATTTGCGTGGGGTGAAAACAAGGAACTAAAGTATATGAAGATGAGCAGTGATTGCAAACATCTTCATTTCTTCCAGAAATAAATTGCTGATGAGCCAACTTTAATCACCGGTACAAAGCAAACACAGAATGCCGTCTCAGTTTATACAACTGGTTTTCTCGAATCTGATGCATCTGTATCATCAACTGCTTCACTGCTTGTATCAGAGTCTTGTTTAACCTTCCAGGAAAATGTTCTTTTAAAAATATATAAACATACAAATATATCAAATGAAGAACAGACCCTCTACTTTCAAATAAACAATAAACCAATATACAAACAAAAAATGGGAAAAAATGCAGACTAAAACACTATACCCATTTGTTTTAACACATATCCTGATTAAAATATAGGGATGGTTTCCCAGACAGGGCTTATCCTACACTGTAAAAAGTAAAAGTTGGATCAACTTAAAACTTTAAATTAAGTCTATTTACCAATTTAAGTATTTGTTTATTACCTTGATAAGTGAAATTTTCAGTTGAAAATGTTTAAATATTTTAGGTGGTTACCAATTAAAGGTGCAGTGTGTAATTTTTAGAAGGATCTCTTGACAGAAATGCAAAATAATATACAAAACTATATTATCAGGGGTGTATAAAGACCTTTTTATAATGAACCGTTATGTTTTTATTACATTAGAATGAGACGTTTTTATCTACATACAGAGAGGGTCCCCTTACGTGGAGGTCGCCATTTTGTGCCGCCATGTTTCTACAGAAACAGAAACCTTTAACAGACAAACTTTTTTTACTAAGTTGTCTCTGATGATGACATGTTTTACCGGTGACGGCTACTGTAGCTTCTCTATGTGTTTCAAAAGCGAGGGGTGAGCAGTGTATTGAGCCGTTAGTTGCAATTTGCAACCTCACCACTAGATGCTTTTAAAATTTACACACTGCACCTTTAAAGTAAGTTTTTTAAGTAGAGCAGCTTTCACTTTTTACAGTGTAGTCCCAGATGCATGTTTGAGCTGCCTTCATTTTAAAACATCATGCACTGACATATCTTTACATATATCGGTGCCATTGTTTTGTCTCAAGATGCACACCAGTAGCAATGGCTAAATGCTAACATGACCATTTTGTTGCTAAATTATATTTCCTAGCCTCGTATATATTCTGTTTCAAATCCAACGAGAGCCATAAGCTGCCTTCCACAGATGCAACTAAATGATTACCGCGTGGGATGCAAGCCAGATTTTATTATACAGTAAGTGCACTGCAGTCAAGTGCAGGAAAATCAATAGCAGCTCTTATGGCAATACACTCCCATTTGCTCTAAGTTTTGAGGATGTCGAAACATGACTGTTTATATTATGACCATAAGTATAGCTTAGTATAATACAGTAAATTTGTAATGAATGAGTGTACAGTCAGA
The DNA here is from genome assembly GCA_025389145.1 of Misgurnus mizolepis. Taxonomy (NCBI): domain Eukaryota; kingdom Metazoa; phylum Chordata; class Actinopteri; order Cypriniformes; family Cobitidae; genus Misgurnus; species Misgurnus mizolepis. The sequence continues at coordinate 8,148,843 of JAIFKI010000008.1, read as the reverse complement.
TCATTTTTTCTTAAATGGTTGTAGAGGTTTGCAATTCTGTGCTATTCTGCAATTTCGGAAATTATTCAAATGTATAGACCCTTTATCAGTTAGTAAACAGACGTTTTGATTTCTACTGTAAATACCAGGACATGCCCATGCAACCATACTTTTATATTTATTCTTATTCATCTAATGTAAACAACAAAACAGAGGAAGAGGTATACTGCAGCATGAATGTGCACATCCCTAGTTTGCCCCCTCGTGGGTCTTTATTTTGTTTAAATAAAGTCTTTTTTTGCTCATCTAAGCCTGCGCCTGGGTTCTCTCCTTTATGGAGAGTCATAACAAAATACATTTAATATATGAAGTTTTGTCTGCAGCCGGTAATCACGCTAATTTAGTAAACACATCTGTTGGTCGTATATGGGGGAATAGACAAACAACCAAAACAATTGTATGGGATGGAAAATAGGTTGTAAATGAACTATATGAATATGAGTGGCAGTGGGGTCGGACTTTAGAAGAGATGTTAAAATGAGAAGAGACAAAACATAGAAATTTTATTTTAAATTATGCTTGTGTGCCTCAAATACATTCACATTAACTGAAAGATGAGGTGGGTAAGAAAATGATATCAGTTTGCAGTAGAACTTTATGAATCCCACTGTATGAAGCCTTAATCTAATGGGTCTCATTAAGGGCTTTTGACATATTGAATTGACTATTAAATTGTGTTCGATTATGAACAGCATCTGCAAAGACCCAGGCCACAGCACACCATAAGATAATCGGGTCGAATTTGGTCCGATTTTTCCCTTTACGACAATCCTACTGTAGGGAAAGTCTTGATAGTCTTGGTGGTTGTACTGATTATCTTATTTGATTTTTCTGTGGCGTGTGGTGTTTTAAGAGTGATTGTATCTACTCGGGAGCATGTAGGGCCCTCTTTGATTGCAAATCGTAAAGATTGAACATGTTGAATATTTACGATCAGAAATCCTGTTGTGTGGGTGGAAACCCTGGGGACAAACCCGGCCTGGACGCACACTGTAGATCAGGGGTCTTCAACTACTCTTCTATGAGAGCCAGATTAAAAAAAATGTAAATATGATGCGGGACAAACTTTTACCCCTATTTTTACCTTAACATTTTTTACTTTCACCTATTATATATATTATAGTTGTTATTACTTATGTTGTTTTTGTTACCTTTTGTTAAAAACATCAATTTTCCAAAAAGATGCACACTTCTATCCAGTATTTTGCCTTTTAACTTATTCCCCGCGAGCCTTTGTTTTTAAGTTGCCCGCAAGCATTTTTTGTGATTTTCACAAGTTTCACAAAATGGCTTCCAGGGAATTTCAGACCCTCTGCTTTCAAACATAAAATAAACAAACAAACAAAACATGGAAAAAACGTTTCATCCTATCTAAATTTTTTTCTCTCTTTATAAACTCTTAAATATGAGAATTTATTTCTTCAAAAATACAAAATTGTGAGCAAAATGCTGAAATAATTGCATTTTTGTGAAGGAATTTTGTTAGAGATCAGATTCAGAACGATTATCAAAACATACACAGAGTGTAAAATTGATAAATTATTTTTTGCTTCAGTTTTTTTATAAATTGTGTAAGATCGTGGTATTACAGATTACCATAAAAACTCATCAGGAACACATTTTTTCATGCAAATATTTTCTCTTAATTGACGGGATAACTCTTCAATGGCAGGGAATGAGTTAATTACTGAAAACTTATATTTTCAGTTTTAATATTTTAAAAACACTTGCAAGTTTAACTGTTTAACTTTCATAAATTGTTACATTTCAAGTATTCAAAACATATAACCACTGGCTAAGCTTCTTTTTAATATTTTAAAGATATATAGGCTAAACCACCTTTCTATTGTACACTACATTCGGACACAACTGTCGGAGTTCGTCCTCTAGTGGTAGTCGTAATGAAATTTCAGTTTAATCATAAGTCCTTGTCAACATGGTTGAGAAGCTCATTCCAGCGCAAGGGCCTTTAATCTACAAATGTGTCATGACTGCTGGGTGATCGATGGCTGTGTGATCTGTGTGTGTGTGTGTTGTTTACCTGTGGTGCCGGTTCCTCGTGTGTTCACTAACTCCGCCCCCTTGTTTCGGTAATTGTTCACCGGTGGTGTCTCGTTTACATTTTCCTTTATATTGCACATAGTCCTGTCCTTCGTTGCGCGCTCATTGTTTTATCACAGTCCTGCTGCCCTGCCTTGTCTTGTCAGTCGCTCTCTGTCTCTTCCTCTTGTTACCCCAGGTTTGGTTTTCGGCGTTCGGGGACTCGTCTTCACCCGGACCGCTCGCTTGTGGAGTACTGGATCTCATTGACTTTGTTTGTCTCTCGGTACAGCTGGTTCGCTTCGTTTCTAGGCGGTATACCAGCTGTCTCTGTCTCTCTCCGGTTTGCATCATCACCCGTGAGTGGAGTACACCTATTTACCATTGTGGATTACATTGACTCTAACGACTGTTGTTTCTCGGAACCGCTGGTTCGCTTCATTTTAAGGCGGTGACCAGTGGTTTCCGGGTGGCTCTTCTACATCAGGATTTCACAGTGGATTACCCGTCTGAGAACTTGGATCTACCAGTGACTTTGCTCTCCAGTTCTCTATCTCCTTTTCTAAATAAATATTGTTAACTTGCACTTGACTCCGAAGTTCTTTTCTTGACAGATGAGCGCGCCACGAATGGAGTCAGAAAGTTTAGAGAGTCTGGAGGTGCAGACCGCCCTTCACCAGCAGGGGGCGGCCATCGACCTACATTCATCGTTATTGTCTGCTGCTGCCAGAGATTTCAGTATCTTGTCTGAGCAATTTAAAGAGCTCAGCAATCGCTTGGACCAAGTGACTCCTCACTATGAAGCTCCAGCCTCATCCGGAGGAGCCGTTTCGATTGAACGGGAGCCACACACGGCAACACCCCCCACCTACAATGGCGACCCCAACACCTGCAGATCCTTTTTGCAACAGTGCTCTCTCGTCTTTGCGTTCCAACCCTGTCGATTTTCTTCATCCACTTCCAAGGTGGCCTATGTTCTGACGTTACTCACGGGAAGAGCGAGAGACTGGGGTATGGCCGCCTGGGGGGCCAAAGCTCCATTTACATTTTCATTCGAGGCTCTTGAGGAGGAGATGTTAAAGTTGTTTAATCGCTCACTCAAGGGGGACATGGCAGCGGCTGAGTTGGTGAGATTACGGCAACGTAATGACTCCGTTACGGACTTTGCTATAAGATTTAAGACTCTCGCTATTTGCTGCAACTGGAACGACACGGCATTAAGAGCGCAATTCCTCGAGGGTCTCACACCGGGCATTCAAGACGAGATTGCACTGAGGGAGCCACCCACGTCACTGGAAGCTGCCATCGATCTGGCTCTGAGGGTTGAGTCTCGCCATCGGCAGAGAGATCTGCGTCGCTCATTTCGCCATCTGATGTCGGAACCAGGGGAGACCGCTTCAGAGACGCCCTCCGAGGAGCCTATGCAGCTGGGCAAGTTTCGTATCTCTGCTGGTGAGAGAAATCGTCGTCTGTCTAATGGCCTCTGCTTATATTGTGGCAAGCCGGGGCATCTGGCGGCTACCTGTCCGGTAAAAGCTCACGCCCGCCGATGAACCTGGGAGTCTCGGTGGGCGCATCGTCATTTAAATCTCCCGTAAGCAGCACTACATTACCTGTTATTATTAACTCCTTCCCGTCACAGGCGTTGCTGGATTCCGGTGCGGAGGCGTGTCTTTTGGATGCTGGGTTGGCCAAGTCCTGGGGTATTCCATTCATCCCTCTCTCCTCTCCTTTGTCTGCCTGGACATTGAAGGGCCAGCATATGGCTGTGATCACGCACAGCACACCCCCTGTGAGTTTGTTTGTTTCTGGCAATCATCGTGAGGAAATTGAGTTTTACATCTTAGAGGATTCACAATCACCAGTCATTTTAGGTCATGACTGGTTATCCAAACATAATCCTCACGTTGATTGGCAGAACAATGTTGTGTTATCTTGGAAGTCTTCGTGTTATGTTTCTTGTCTTGGTCCTGCCCCTTCTCTTGTCTCTTGTTCTGTCTCGCAGGTTCCGGCTATCGATCTCTCAGGAGTCCCGGCGGAGTACTCGGATCTGTATCAGGTTTTCAGTAAGTCCCGGGCTACTTCTCTGCCTCCTCATCGGTCGTATGATTGCGAGATCAAACTACTTCCCAACACTTCTCCGCCTAAGGGTCGTATATTTTCCCTAGCTAAACCAGAAAGAGAGGCTATGGATAAATACATTAATGACGCTCTTAAAGCCGGTCTCATTCGCCGCTCCTCGTCTCCAGCTGGTGCTGGATTTTTCTTTGTAAACAAGAAAGACGGGTCTCTTCGTCCATGCATTGATTATCGAGGGCTGAATGACATTACTGTTAAGAATAATTACCCCTTGCCATTAATGTCATCAGCATTCGAGTTATTACAGGGAGCGCACGTATTTACCAAGCTAGATCTGCACAACGCTTATCACTTGGTACGTATTAGAGAGGGCGATGAGTGGAAGACAGCCTTTAATACACCCACAGGACACTGGGAATATTCCGTTCTGCCGTTCGGTCTTTGTAACGCTCCAGCTGTCTTACAGACCATGGTCAATGAAGTGCTGGGTGACATGATTAACAGATTTGTCTTTGTGTATCTCGATGACATTCTCATCTTTTCTCCCTCCATGCAGATACACACTCAGCACGTTCGCATGGTTTTACAACGGCTTTTAGAGAATCAACTATTCATTAAGGCGGAGAAGTGCGAGTTCCACAGGAAGTCGGTTTCGTTTCTGGGTTTTGTTATTGCCGAGGGAGAAATTCGTCCCAATCCCGCTAAGGTTAAGACGGTTGCCGATTGGCCAGTACCCGACACTCGGAAGGAGCTTCAGCAATTTCTGGGGTTCGCCAATTTTTATCGGCGTTTCATCAGAAATTTTGGTCAGATCGCTAAGCCTCTTACTGCTCTCACTTCACCTAACGTATGTTTCCGTTGGAATAGAGAGGCTCAGGAGGCCTTTGATGTGTTAAAGTCCCGGTTCATCTCTGCGCCTGTCCTCTCTATTCCCGATCCGGCTAAACAATTTATAGTGGAAGTGGATGCATCTGATGTCGGGGTAGGCGCCGTTTTATCACAGCGATCGTCTATTGATGGGAAAGTACATCCGTGTGCTTTTTTCTCTCACCGGTTAAACCCAGCAGAACGTAATTACGACATAGGGAATCGGGAGCTGTTGGCGGTTAGACTCGCTTTGGGTGAATGGCGTCACTGGTTGGAGGGAACCTCGGAGCCCTTTCTGGTCTGGACGGATCATAAAAATCTTGAATATATCCGTTCGGCCAGAAGACTAACATCTAGGCAGGCTCGTTGGGCACTCTTCTTTGATCATTTCAACTTCACCCTCTCGTACTGGCCTGGCTCGAAAAATACCAAACCTGATGCTCTCTCCCGTCTGTTCGAGAAGTCCGATTCGGAGAGGGTGGAGACCATTCTCCCGGAGGGGAGGGTGGTCGGCGCCCTCGTATGGGGAATCGAACAGCGGGTGAGAGAGGCCGGCCGGGAGGGGGAAGTTCCGGAGGGGTGTCCAGCGGGTCGCCTATGGGTTCCTGAGCGGTTACGTTCCGATGTCATCCGGTGGGGTCACGAGTCCAAGTTTGTCGGCCATCCAGGTATTCGGAGAACGTTAGCTGCCGTCCGTCAGCGTTTTTGGTGGCCTTCTATGTCCACTGACGTCAGACAGTTTGTACTAGCCTGTTCGGTTTGTGCTCGTAATAAAGCATCTAATTTACCACCCGCTGGTCTGCTTAAATCTTTGCCCGTGCCCTCCCGCCCCTGGTCTCATATAGCCCTTGATTTTGTCACTGGCTTACCGGCATCTAATGGTAACACTGTTGTTCTAACTGTGGTGGATCGTTTTTCGAAGGAGGTTCATTTCATTCCCCTGCCCAAGCTACCTTCTGCAAAAGAGATGGCTCAGGTTTTGATTAATCACGTCTTTCGGTTACATGGTATTCCGACTGACGTAGTGTCAGATAGGGGTCCTCAGTTCATCTCTCGTTTTTGGCAGGAGTTTTGTAGACAAATTGGCGCCACGGCCAGCTTGTCTTTTGGTTATCACCCGCAGACCAATGGGCAATGCGAACGGGCTAATCAGGATCTCGGTAGAACGCTCCGCTGTCTGTCGTCACAATATCCGAATTCCTGGTGCGATCAGCTCCCGTGGGTTGAGTATTCTCATAATTCTCTTCCCGTTACGTCTACCAATTTATCCCCGTTTGAACTTTCCATCGGTTATCAACCTCCCCTGTTTCCATCACAGGAGCCCGAGGCAGCGGTTCCGTCTGCGTTAGCTTTCGTACGCAGGTGCAGACGCACTTGGAGGAGAGCTAAGACACTGTTATTATCTAATTCCAGACGAACCAAAGCTGCAGCTGATCGTCATCGGCGACCTCCACCCCGTTACGTTTGTGGTCAAAAGGTATGGCTTTCTACCAAGGATCTGTCTCTCCGTGAGCCTTCTCGTAAGCTGGCTCCGTGATTCATTGGGCCATACAGTATTTCTAAGGTCATTAATCCGGTGACGATAAAGCTTAAGTTACCCCTTTCTCTTGGTCGGGTTCACCCTGTTTTTCATGTATCCAAGGTTAAACCTGTGATGTTTGCTCGCTATAACCCTCCTGTCTCTGCCCCTAATCCCCCCGCCCCTCGTCTAGTGGATGGTGCCCCTGTCTATACTGTTAAGAGGTTACTAGACGCCCGCCGCAGGGGCAGAGGATTTCAGTATTTAGTGGATTGGGAAGGATACGGTCCTGATGAGAGGAGCTGGGTTCCAGGTCGGGATTTGCTGGATCCTGGGCTGATCGAGGACCTCCGTCGGCGACAGGGTGAGTCTCCCGGTCCGTCTGGTGCCGGTCGTGGAGGGGGGCTACTGTCATGACTGCTGGGTGATCGATGGCTGTGTGATCTGTGTGTGTGTGTGTGTTGTTTACCTGTGGTGCCGGTTCCTCGTGTGTTCACTAACTCCGCCCCCTTGTTTCGGTAATTGTTCACCGGTGGTGTCTCGTTTACATTTTCCTTTATATTGCACGTAGTCCTGTCCTTCGTTGCGCGCTCATTGTTTTATCACAGTCCTGCTGCCCTGCCTTGTCTTGTCAGTCGCTCTCTGTCTCTTCCTCTTGTTACCCCAGGTTTGGTTTTCGGCGTTCGGGGACTCGTCTTCACCCGGACCGCTCGCTTGTGGAGTACTGGATCTCATTGACTTTGTTTGTCTCTCGGTACAGCTGGTTCGCTTCGTTTCTAGGCGGTATACCAGCTGTCTCTGTCTCTCTCCGGTTTGCATCATCACCCGTGAGTGGAGTACACCTATTTACCATTGTGGATTACATTGACTCTAACGACTGTTGTTTCTCGGAACCGCTGGTTCGCTTCGTTTTTAGGCGGTGACCAGTGGTTTCCGGGTGGCTCTTCTACATCAGGATTTCACAGTGGATTACCCGTCTGAGAACTTGGATCTACCAGTGACTTTGCTCTCCAGTTCTCTATCTCCTTTTCTAAATAAATATTGTTAACTTGCACTTGACTCCGAAGTTCTTTTCTTGACAAAATGTATTTATAGCTAATAGTTTACTTATCAGTAATCAATTGCTTTTAAGGATTCAAGTCCTACTGATAAAGTTAAACAAAATCACTTCTGGTTGGCATGTCACATGCAATGATTATTTTTTTATGCATCCAAAGCTCAAACTGGATCCTGCAGATGGTTGGCACCACACGCATCCCCTTTCCGACTCTCTTTCCAGTTTATCGGACATCATTTGTCATGTACAGTGGAAAGGCGGCTTTAAAGTAACCACGCTGATTTTAAATCAGATAAAGATGACCGGAGGGCCGGATAAAGATAATTGGAGGGCCTTACACCAGTAGACTACCCCTGCTGTTGTTTGACACTTAGCACTATTAAATAATACAGAATGAAATACTGTTGAATCAACATCTATAACATCATCAGCATTACCTTTCTTCTTGTTTAGATTTAATCCTCTTCGTTTAACGTGAGATATGAGATTGCACAATGTAATGTCATTGTTAGTAGATTGAAAATGTCATCCTCTTAATCCGTTATTAATCAAAGCTTTCAAACACATTTATACAGAACAAATAAAGAGACTTACAGATAAAACAACCGTCACTCCTTTTGTTATGCACAAGTGACCTGCGCTGGACCTGAATATCGGCCCGTTTGTTAAAGCTCTACTGTGTACTTTATTGAGTTAATTCTTAACAAAAACCCATGTTTTCTTTCAAAAGTATGTGCTCATTCATGTGTAATTACTTCCCACCCACTAATCAAAGTATTCTCGTAAGTGTAGAATCTGCTATTTAAAATGCATACCGTCGAAGCGCTCTCTGGCTGAATCCATGTTGTGCCTCCATCTTTGAAATACATTCGCCGACGAGGGACATTCCTGAAATTCAAGCTCCGCCTTTCGCGCTTTCACTCTACACTCAGGTGGCCGATAGCTGAAGCCTCCGTAGGTTGCATGTGTAGGCGGTATACGTCATCAAGACAGTCTTATTTCAGAATATTAACAATTATAAAGCTGACAATTATTCTTAGTTAATTGTAAATTGATGTAATATGCGTATGACTTGCGAATGTAATGCTCAGTTGATTTAAATAAACCAGGCTTGATGACGTATCTAGCCTGTGACCTGCGTAGCTGAATCCTTCGGATTTTACAACAACCGCACACCGTGATGAACCTGCGATCTAATGCTTTGATTTGAAAGCCTGTTGAAGACATATTCTCGAGGACATTAAAACAAGCCGCCAAGGAAGCGAAACGGGGATTTTAAACGACAACGTGACAGGAGAAACATAAAGACCAAAGTCAATATTGGAGTTAGTTTTCCAAGATGGGGCTCAAGGGACACTGAAGTTTACTTTCTATATTCTCCACAGGTAATTCAGCATATTCGTTTACATCTATACAGTCCATGTTGTAAACTTGAAGTTTTATAGTTCCTTGGCTAACTTTAGCATGATTATGCATAACACTTGTTAGTGTAAACATGCATGTGGTTTAATGTGTCCGAACGGACACACGCCGTCTCTCCGCCCATTTATGTAATCTGAGGTACTGAGATAAATGTTTTTCATCTTTTCTGACCTCTAGCACAAACACACGGTGACAGCGCTATTTTTAGCCTTTCATTGATAAAAGCGTCTGATCTGCGCGTCTTTCGTTTCATTTTACAAGCGTGTAAAAGTTGCGCGATCTTTTTTCACCAATATCAGAGAAAGCTCTTACATATACACGGACATGTAACGTTTACTTAAAACATAAGCATTGTACTCTGACATAATGTTTGACACAATACTCTGATAAAAGCGTTTGATCTGCGCGTCTTTCGTTTCATTTTACAAGCTTGTGAAAGTTGCGCGAATCTTTTTTCACCAATATGAGAGAAAGCTCTTACATATACACGGACATGTAACGTTTACTTAAAACATAAGCATTGTACTCTGACATAATGTCTGACATAATACTCTGATAAAAGCGTCTGATCTGGGCGTCTTTCGTTTCATTTTACAAGCTTGTGAAAGTTGCGCGATCTTTTTTCACCAATATGAGAGAAAGCTCTTACATATACACGGACATGTATTGTTTACTTAAAACATAAGCATTGTACTTTGACATAATATTAGTTCGCGTCCATTTAAACCCGTCATGGTTGCTTTTTGTATGTGATTTTAAGCGGACATATCATGACAATCAGACTTTTTTCATGTTAAACATAAATCTGTGTGCTTTGATGGATCACAGGCAAAGGACATTGCAAATTGTTCATTTTTTTCTCATTGCTTTTGCTTTGTAGCTACTGGAAGCCATGTTAACCTTGGCATGACACGGCTGGGCCACCGTACGAGTTAAAACGCGTTCCGAATGGGGGGGGCTAGAAAGTAATATTCAGTTACTTGTCACATAGACTTTCACCGCTAGATGGGAGTAGATCTTACACAGTGGAGCTTTAACTTGCCTAAAAACTGAGAATATACGGCCTTTTTCTGTCTGTAAGAGCACACACAGGTTTGATGTATTAAAGCTCTTTTGAAGCAGTAAATATCATTAGTCTTCCCAGCTTCAATAAGCACTGAGCTGAAAATGCCAAGTACCTCCATAAACAGCCAGACGAGCACAAGCACATCTCCCCTGAGAAACCCGCAGTCCAAAATCACTTTTCTGAAATAAACACTGTACTGATTCTTCATGTCTCTCTGAGACAACGCTTTACAAAAGTCTTTCATTTTTAAAATAATGCCCTAAACCTGAACTCATATGAAAGAGAGGCAGGGATTTAAAACTATACGAGTATAACATCAGAAAAATACTGGCCTTTACTTTATTAAATCTAAGCTCATACCCATATAAAAAGAAGTTGAATTTTGGAGGATTTGATCTCTGCGTCAGCATGTATTGTAAAAAGCAGTGAACTTACTGAACTCATGCACCCACATAATAGTACTACGGCAATACTATGGGATCTCCATAATTAATTACGTTAATAAACATGTGAAAAGACTTCCTGGGACTTTTTGATAAACGTGACACTGCAGCTTTTAAGAGTTGATTTACTAAAGTAAGGTGCTGTTTCATGTTTTAAGATGAATGGCTTCCTGTAAAATTGAAATTTTGGACAGTTTCTATTATGCCCCATACTAAACCCATAAAACTTACTTTAAAAATGAAAGCTGAATAAAAGATTACACAATGATAAATCTAACACAGATCCCAAAGGTTTGCTGGAATGCAGCACTCATTACACCTTGCACCCTTACATCACTTATAACTGCTGCTGCTTAGGCAAGTTTCAGTATTATTATTGGTACAATCTGTTTAGGGCTTTTTTTAATGCTCCTCTAAGGGGACATTCACACCGACTGTAAATTTGCAGCCATAAAATGACCTGAAGATATTCGTTTTCAATGAGAGCGACATGAGTGCTTGCTTCTGTTAGCACTGCGAATAAAGTTTAGGCGAGTTTTAAATTCAGCAAATGAGTAGTGATCCTGTGGCTTTCAATGGGAGCACAGAAAATCAATACACTCCAGCAATGATAACTTCCTTGTTGTGAATGCGTAGCCTGATCTTATGAGAATTCATATGTATTTTATTGGTTGGCTAATTTGTATGAATGTGTAAATCATACAAAACCATATGATATAATAAAAAACAAGAGGATAAAGTTTGTGAACAAACTTTGATGTTGGCTTGACAAAGGCCCCAGCTTAACGTGCCCACGCATCTGCCGGACCGTAATCTGACTCATCAGTGTTGCTCTCTCTCATCAGACCTGGCAAAATCAGTGGACATTTTAACAGTTTGATTGTCCGTTTTACAAATTAAGTAAGTTCGATCCCTTGACAATAATAATAATAATAATAATCCATAGGCTGCTTGCTAGTTTGAATTATAAAATTATGTACAATTAACTCAAGTAGGATAAATACATTGTTTCATGGCATTCCCTTCAACATAGTATCTCTATAGGGCGATTTCAGACAGCATTTGCACCCCAGGGGTACAATTTAAACCCCATTTTAAGGTATGTTGTTTTAGAGCCTGCCGGCCTCTTCAAATATGGTAACCACATGTTTTTATGAAATCCTCAGACCTGGCAAAGTCTGTGGGAATTTTGGCAGTTTGAGTGTCCGTTTACAAATTCCCTAAGTCTGTAAGTCCAATCCCTTAGAAAAGATATAGCAACTAAATTCAGATCAGTCCGAAGACTTGTGGAAAGTTTGCTGGATGTAGCTTGAAAGCTTTAGGAGGAGTTACAGTCAACATTTTCAGTAAGAAAAAAACTTCATAAAAAACCTTCTAATGCGCACAGCAGGGTTACCTGAATGTCTTTGGCTGTACACACGACAGATCAACAAAGCAATTGCTAGGCATGTGAGAGGGCTGCGTGTCATCGTGCACCAAACCACCAAACACAGACTTAACATTATGATGGGCTCCAGGGTTAAGAGAGCGCTTTACTTCCTGTTTTCTTCAAAACAATCACATCCTACTGACAAAAGGATGCCCAGATCCCTCAAAGTACAGTGTCAGTGCGTGCATCTAGTGGAGTAGGGAGGGGGGACAATCACGCTGGGGCACAGTTTGGTTGGGCCCTAACTGAAACAATGGAACTACCCAGAAGACCCTCCCCCTTTGTTAAAATAACCAATAGCATTTTATTTGTTTAACAATCCAGCAAAGATGTACTGTAAAAAATGTAGGGGGCGGGACACTTAAGCATCTAAACAGCATTTGATTGGACAGGATTTTTTTGCGCACGTGCCAAACTGTAGGTTTTGAATGTTTATATGAAGAGTTTTGTTCCATTACGAGACAAATTTTTGTCAAAACATGCTTGTTATTATGTTATCATGTGTTAAGTACAAAGGAGGAAAAGAAAAATAGATAAATAGAAATAGAACAGAATCAATACAAAGTAAACAATTGACAAAATACCTAAAGCAATTACTTATAAGCAAGTCTAAAATAATACAGTATGTTTTAAGACAAGTATTAAAAGCAATAAGAGGCTTGCCTGATTTCCTTAGGGAGGGAGTTCCACAATTTTGGGACATAATTGGAAAAATCCCTGTTACCCATAGAACCCATGCAGTAGAAGGGACAGCAAGAATATCTAAATCAGAAGAGCGGCGTGCACGCCCTGGTGTGTAGACTTTTAGGAGTTCTGACAGATGAGGTGCGGCAGTGAAGAGCCTTATAAGGGAGCATAAGAACTTTAAAATCTACACAAAACCTGACAGGGAGCCAATGTAAGGACTCCAAAATAGGAGTGATATGTTCCCTGGATCTCATCCTTGTCACGATTCCTGCTGCTGAGGACTAAAAGGAGAAAAGTTTAATTTTAATTTCATGGGGGCTTTAAATGTAGTGTAGACAATTTTTTAGAGGCTAGCCATAGCACAGTAGCTTTGAGAGTGCTCTCCAAAGCCATGACTCCTCCAAAACTCAGAAACTCTGCTCTATTTCTTGATCTACTGTAGATGTTAATTTCTTCATATCTGTTTCTTATCTTTGTTTCTTGTGTCACATTTTGTTGGTTCAGGAGGAACATAACATAGTTGCTGTTTGCCTTTTATTCTCGCTTGGTCTGCATGGCATAGTGCAGTGTTTCCCAATCCTGGTCCTCGAGTACCCCCTTTCAGAAAGTTATAGATGTCTCCTTATCTAACACACCTGATTTTACTCAACAGCTTGTTTGGGAGACATGTTATCCATTCTGGAAGGAGACTGATTAGTTGAATCAGGTGTTTTAAATGAGGAGACATCTAAAACTTTTTGGAAGAGGGTACTCAAGGACCAGGATTGGGAAACACTGGCATAGTGGATCATGCACGGTTGCCAGATCTGCATAACAAAACAAAAATTGTAAGAAAATCCAAAAGAAGCCACTGAAGTCTGTTCTGCTGACTAGGCCCGATAAATAATCGCCCATAACATCCTGAATAATTAACAGGTTGTGCTACCAAACCCCTCAGAGACAGGTTTTTCACAGCATTTCTTCAAAAGAATTATAATATATACCATATATACCCACTGGCTTGGTTTTAAAGGGTTTTGTAGTAGGGGTATACACTCTAAAAACAAACGGTGCTAAATAGCACTAAAAGTGGTTCACTGGCTCGTAATCATAGAGGAACCATTTTAAGTGCCATATACTGCACATATGTAGCACTTGTGTAGAACCATGTTGTGCTATATAGAACCATATCTGGTGCTACATGTATAGTGGTGCTATATCATCCCCGGATGGTTCTTCATAGGTGCTTTATTGGTGCTATATAGCACTAAAAATGGTTCTCCTATGATTACGAGCTTTAAGTGCAATTTAGCACACTTTATTTTTAGAGTGTTACGTTTATTTTATTTGAGAAAGAAAATTGTGTATATCTCAAATTGGTTATATTCTGCTATTACAGTGCATTAGCTTCAGTCAAATTACATTAAGCTGTCTGACAGTCTGCATATCAGGACATAACACAGTTTTACAGGTTGAGGTTCAATACTACATTCCCCATTTGTCTGCCCTTCTCTCCAATTTCATGACTTTGCTTTGTTTCTGAGCTCTCTGCTTTAATATTAATCAAACTAAGAATCTCATTCAGGGCAGATGCTTAAAATCACAATCCTTCAGTGCTTATTTGAGGACAAAGAGTTTGACCTTTTCAACGAAACTTCAAGAGAGTGTGTAATGAAATGAACCTCACGCACTCCTCCGTCCTCACTGCACAGCATTAAAATAATCCCTTTGCGTTCCGGAAAACCAAGCATTTACCCGACAGAAATGCATTGTTATTCTATGGATAAATTATTGACAGGTACCCATTAGTAATGAATGTTCACTTTCACCCGATCTCTTCACGACTGTATTTCCTCTCTGAAATCAATATGCAACAGTATTTTCTGTTAGCATTTCCTTTGTAAATGCTGAGGGTTTGAAGCCGGCCATTAGTGGACAAAGATCGTGATTGATGAGAGTGATTCTGTGTGAGTGCTCTGTGAATTCTCCTTCATTTAATATTTATGGAAATATTTTAAAGGCATAGTTCAACCGAAACTTAAGTCATTTATTTAGCCTCGTTTCAAATCATTCTGAACTTTGAATTTCTTTTCTTTTTTGTAGAACATACACAAATGGCTTGGCTGTCTTTTAAATAATAAAAGCCCCTTTTTAGCAAACTATTGTGGGAAATGTTGCCACAAATTTATATCTTCAAATGCAATCAAAGCATTTTGGCAAAGAGCTGCGAGCTGTGGAAATATTGTATTTAAAGAGGAGTCATTTTTATCATTTTTAAAACATATACAAATTATTCAATCTATAAAGCAATAGTTCATAGAAAAATTAAATTTCATTATTTCATATTGGGTTAAGACTACACAATATCAGCCTGAATTTGGCCTGATCCATCTGACGTTTAGTCTTATGGTGTCAATGGGCGTTGGTGCACAAGAACCGAACGATTAGTGTCATACAGTGTCATACGACAACCCATGTTTCATCTTTAATAATCTGACACAGGAAACAGACCAAATTTTTGTGTAGACTCAATCCAGCATAAATTGGTATTGTTCAGTTTATGTTGTTTAAAGGCGGAGTGCACGATTTCTGAAAAAGAGTTTGGAAAAGGGAGTCGGGCCGACAACCAAAACACACTTGTAGCCAATCAGCAGTAAGGGGCGTTTCTACTAATACCACATCATTGCCTGGGTTAGGTATGTGTGGGGTGGGTCTATCAAAAGAAGGTCCAGATTCTATTGGGGTAGGGGCGTGTTTGTTTAGGTGATTTCAAATGTCAACACTGGCTTTCAGAGATCATGGACCCTGCCTTTAAATAGCTGAGGAAAATAAAGTTTTGTTTTCCACAGATATCATTGCACACTCTCAGAAAAAAGGTTGTCATTCGGGCTGTACCTCTTAAAAAGGTCCCATGTGCCATTTAGGTACAGATATGTAGCTTGGGGTATCAGTATGTACCTTTTAGGTTCAAAAGTGTACTGTTTGAAAAGGTTCTGCCCCAGTGACAACTTTTGTACTTTTTGTGTATATATTGTTGAGAACTCTTCTGAAACTATGAGGGAAATATGTGAGTCTGTTTCTTAAGTGAAAAACCTAAGCAAAAAGTTTCCTTATTTGATTTATTTTTAATCTTGCTGTTGTCCAGGAGAAACCGAATATTAAAAAGTTATCATCTGCAATTTTTATTTTCAGTGAGTTCAAAAATTATTTGCAATTTATTTTGCTATGTAGCCTATTTTTACTGTCATATAAGGCAGTCCAGACCTTTTAAATGAATTTTTTTTTAAATACTTATTTTGTGCTGATGCTTAAAGTTTAAATGCTATAAACAGAATAAAATAAATAAATAAATAAAGGTAAAAATGTATATTGCAGCGATACCTACAGCAGGGGTAGGCAACGTCGGTCCTGAAGTGCCGATGTGTGCGTAGTTTAGCTTCAGCTCTAATTAAACACACCTAAACAACTAATCAAGGTCTAAAGAGTCATCTGAAGACTACAGGTAGGCAAGATTTTATCAGGGTTGGAGCTAAAATCTGCAAGATATCGGCACGCAGGACCGACATTGCCTACCCCTGCCATAGAAGAAGGTTTATCCACTACAGAGAACCTTGAAACAAACAATTCGGTGGATATTGAAGGTTCTTTATGGAACCGACTGACAAATTATTTGTAAGAGGATTCTGCTCTAAATATAAATGTGTTGGGTGTATAAGTGCCAATTTCAGCCTGATCTCACGAATTTCCGTGGGATAGTCACGGAATTTTTTGCTAATTTTTCCGTGGCATTCTCACGGATCTCCGCATTTTTCCATGGCCTTGCTACGGACTGTCTTTTTCCGTGGCATTCTCACAGATTGGTTACTTAACTGTTTTGTCCTATTTTATTACCATTTTCGCTTCAGTTTAGGGTTAGATTTACATGAAATGACAGCCCTACCCAAACCCAACTCTAACCCCAACGCCAGGTGACAATTGTTTAAAGTTTAGAAAATTTAAAAGAATAAATCAGAAAAAATAGTATAAACCAATAGTTAAAGTGACATACAAATGCAAACACCAAATCTAATCCTAAACCGAAGCGAAAATGGTTTGAAAATAGGAAAAAGCAGTTGAGTAACCAATCCGTGAGAATGCCACGGAAAAAGACAGTCCGTAGCAGGGCCACGGAAAAATGCGGAGATCCATGAGAATGCCACGGAAAAATTAGCAAAAAATTCTGTGACTATCCCACGGAACTTTGTGAGATCAGGTTGGCCAATTTTGTGGGTGCTCCGGTGCTCGAACACCCATTGAAATTCCTGAGCACCCATTGAAAAATGCCAGATATTATCAATTAATTTGAATCAAAAACACTATTGAAATTCGGGGGCCTCTAATTGATGGATTTTACGAGTTGTAATATCTATGAATCTTGATGAATATGCTGATTAAGGGGTGCTTCACCAGCAGAAATATCAATAAGTGCCTATGGTTGGATGTAATGTTAAAGACTGAAAATAATAATAATAATAATAATAATAATAATAATAATGTACTTCATTGTTTACCCAAAATATAAAGGTGCTTCATGATGCCATAGAAGAACCTTTTCTGTATAAATGGTTCTTTAAAGCACCTTTAACATCTGAAGCACCTTTCTATTTCACAAAAGGTTCTTTACAGTAATAAAAGGCTCTTTAGATTATAAAATGCATAAAAAATGATACCTTTGGGTACTTTCACATCTGGAGTTCGGTTCATTTGGTCCAGATCAAAGGCAAAAAATTATACATCGTAGCATTTTTATTGTAGCAGTTTTGGGTCCCTTTCACACCACACTGATTGCTCCGGTCCGAACCAATTGAAATGAACCAAAATGCAGTCATGTGATAACATCAACATTAGCCCCACAAAAAATGCTGGTAGGCAACTTTTCAAAAAATGGCTGGCGAGGAATGAGTTAAGACCCTTTATTTGTATGTACAAGATCACAAATGTGCATTCTATTATTTATTCTATTGAAAAAATAGTAGCCAACACTTTATTTCTGAAATTCTTAAATATAATCATTAATTCTGGATTTGTTTCCCATAACTTTTTCTTCAGGCTGAATAATTCATTGCTATGCAGTGAAATGGGGTCAAACATGGTTCAATTTCAACAATATTTATGAATAGCCCGATCTCATTCATGATATATTCACCAGGTAACATACAGCGCCTGGTTATTTAATTTCACACCGGCCATATGACTGCTGGGCACGTTTCACACTAGATTGAGGAACTTCTCTGTGGGACTGATTTCATCCTCAGAGGTGTGATGAGAATCTCAATCACTTTGTTACATTACATCTACGCAATCACACAGAAAACCATGAATTTATAGAGAAAGTTGACAAAAGAATCTATAAATGAGCAAACAAATGTGTTTCCTTAAAGCTCTATTGATTGAAAGAGACTATAATCACACATGCTGTGCGATATTTTGATATAAAATTATGCAATGTGATTTTAATCTGGTCATTACATTTCCTATAGAGTCTGTCAGTAGAGTTTGTTTATACTGTCCATATCAATTCTCTACTTCAATTCTAATTCATTTATTGCTAATGAAGTCATTTTCATATATTGAAACGTTAAGGAACAAAATGTGGTGTCAGGAATATTGCTGTTTATTTGTAGCCTTCACAAAGCCGGCATGCTGTTATTGTACTAATCTGGTTTTCAAAATTACCGTTTTGAAACAATGACATAAATATGAATAAATATTGGAAATCAAAAGTCCGAAAGACATTAAGATGTGTATTCTGTGTATATTGTTTTGTTATAGTCCTCAGCCCTAATCACAACAGTTGCCCTGCCATCTCTTCCTTTTAATATATAACTGTTGGCAGGGTGAGTAATCGGCCGGCTGGCTGTAGGTGTCAGTGGATAATTTGTCAGCTTTTGTGGACGATTTTGTAGCAAGGCAGACTGAGAGTGAGGTGGCCAATGATTCATCTCTCCTTCTGGGGACAGAGTTAAAGGGCTAAATGGCCACTAACCAGCTACCGAAAGTAATGCAGAATTACATGCTGAGGGGCATCTGGATGATCTTTCCACGTGGAGCGTTTGACAGACTCTTTGTTGATGTGGGAATATTGCAGCCAGTTAACTGATATCCATCTAGTGTCACAGATATCTGAGCTTAACATGACTCAATAATTCACAGCGAGATTTACACTTACAGGCAGTTTGTCATACAAAGAGCTGTCCGCTGATAAATGCCACCCACACACATGGCATAGGTGCATGGCTAACTACAAGTTTTACGCACTGTTAAAAAAATTGTCCAAAACTTGTCCCAAGCTGTCACTTTTATTATTGAAATCAACCAACTATCTATTTCACGATAGTTGTTCGATAGTCCAACCTCAAGTATCGATCGAGCAGGGATTATCAACAGACAATAAACCCAATTGATTTTAGGATTTTTACAATCTTGGCCGAAATCTTGTTGCAGCACACACTTAAGGAGAATATCGACAAAAATGCTCTTATTTCAACATTTTAAACAAGCTTACACTACAGGATTAGAAAATCATGGCGCATCACAGATTACAAGACATTATTAAGATTATCATGCCAGAGGGAGATCTTCACATTTGCTAGCTAGTATGCTAACAGCTTTTTGCACTCACCCAGTGTGTTTAAAAACTGAGACAGTTTCTCACCAGCACTTGTTTTTAACGGGAACTGATATGAACTCTTTACGTGCAAAGCTGTAAAGCTGCAGTGATAACTGATGTACATATTAAGATTTTTTTTAAATGCTACAAAATATTTAAAAAGCTCACCAAAAGACATCAGAGGTTTTTAAACTCTTATCCGGGCGCCTGGGGTTCTAAGGCGTCCCTCAAAAATGTAAGACAAAACAAATTTTTTTAAAGTTTACTGAACATTATTACTGTTTTAAGTGTTCATATTAAATTCTAATAGTGGGTTAATACCAGACGCAAATGATGCATTAAAATGTACATGTTAAGTCAATGTAATGACGCCATAGACATCCTGTGGCGCGAATGACATGGCGTGAATTGAGCATTTCAGGGATTTTACACGGGTAATAGTTGAAAAATGTGAACTTTTCAGATATTCATGCCGCAATAAACAATCAGGAGCTCTACTAGTGGCATAAATACGAAACCACAATTGAGGACAAAATCACTATCCCTGTATGTGGACACCCGGAGCTGTACGACTATATACTATATACGAAATAGTATATTCAGATTTTTATAGACACAGAAATAAAAAGGATCTTGCTTTACAATCTGGTAAGTTGAAAAAAACGCTCTTTACTCAATTTGAACTATATATATACATATTAAGACTACAAGCTAGCTAAAGCCGGCAAATTGAGAGTATTCGCGTTTTAATTTTAATGTGCGAATGATGCAAATTTCACATGTGAATGAAGTGAGTTAACTCAAAATGTTCAAATGCCCAATTACGAAGAGCGCAATTTATTTACTTTATTCGCATTTGGCATGAACGCACAACAAGATCTTACCTTTCTTGCTACATATAGTACATACTTAAAAAAGAATTGTGTTTTTTCATTACGCTGCCCTTTACTTCACTCACTGAGGTTTGTAAGATTATATTATCTGTATGCTATAAAACAAGATACCAGCACCATAAATACATTTTAATTGGAAATGTTACATCCAGCATTACTTTAAAAGTGTGTTTTTTAGCAGCATCAAGCAGTTGAATTGCAACCAACCTCAATCTCAAAATGCATTGAGAAGCTACAGTAGATGCCACAGGAAAAACATGTCATCGTCTGAGACAACAACGTGACAAAATGCGCTCTGTAGATCAGTTTGTCCATTAAGGGCTACTGTAGAAACATGATGGCAACTTCCTTGTAAGGGGACCTGCGGTGTATGTAGATAAAAACAGTTCATTCTCAAGTAAGAAAAGCAATACAGTTCATTATGTAAGGTCTTTATACACTGATGATATATTTATGTATATTAGCCTATATTGCATTTCTGTCCAGAGATCCTAAAAGTTACACAATGCACCTTTAAAGTTATGGGTTTGAAAACAAAAGATACAGTTCATCATACAGTATTCGGAGGTCCGTGGCATCATTAAGTTTGAAAACCACATTTCACAAGGTCAAGTTTCAACTATTAAAAGTAATAAATCAAAAAATGTCTTTTTAGGACCATTAAGATTTTTTGCATTGTGACAGATAAGCACATTTTCACTCAAAGTTCTAATTAACATAATGCAACTGCATGATGTGTAGTTCCCATTATTCTCAGCAGCGACTGCCATTACATTCTCATTACCGTAATGCAGCATTTTTTTCAAACTATAATTGATCAGTTATTCTTCCTTTTATTAAGTTGAGTCCCAGTAGATATGCTTATGACTGTGAGTTACTTTACGACTTTATATCGACTTACTTTTGTAAAGAGGCATCTGTTAAAATGAAGTTAAATTTTGAGGTGTGTTTAGAGCAGGGTATTATGCTGTTCGGAGAAAAGAGAAAGGGCTTTTGGTTGGTCTGTTGGGATGGGTGTAGTACTCACGAAACATCTGTCACACACACTCACAGCTAATCACTAACATACGGCACTTCCACAGTCATACACACTAATACACGTGCAGCCGCTATTGATGCCTAACATTCATCAGGAACATTATATCTATTTTATTTTAATATATTATTACATAAAGAAGATTAATTGCCGACAATTCATACGTGCATTTTGATAATTAAGACAATTTGCATTTAAAATGCACAAAACTTTTTTATTAATCTTAATTATTTCCACTGTGTATTTTTCAGCTGTTTTACCCCCATTCTTTAGATTATTGAAAGGTGTAAAAGAAATGGTCCTTCTATGAACCTTTGACTAAATGGTTATTTTAGGAACCAAAAATGGTTCTTCTATGGCCTCACTGTAAAGAACCTTTTAAGCACCTTTATTTTTGTAAGATAAAAACCTATTCTTAAAAAATGTAATGTGATGTGTGTGTGTCATAAAAGCTTTGGTTGTCATAGTAACCTTGCTGCCATAATCCCGTGTCAAGTGTCCTGAGTTTCCCTTCTGTTTGGCAGAATTCCATCTTTTCCCATTCGACTGTCAGCCTTAACTTCTAATGCTATTACGGCATTACGGCTAAAGGACATGAGTCACGGAAAATCATCACCTTAGGATCACAGCCGACAAGTTACCTCCACCCCCTGTTTCCCCTTCTGTTAATGTTTCGTCAAATCCCTTTGGAAAATGTAACATGCTGAATGAATGAGGGAACAGGTAAAATGTTTCAAAGATGGTAGGCGAGCTGTGTGTTGCTTGTAGGGTGCCTATAACAATAGGGAGCTTGTTTGACATTAGGGCTGCATTTAGATTGGGGCAAATAAGGAACAGTGTTCGGTGGTAGTACTTTATTTTACAGTACGTGTACTTACCTTATACATACAGTATATAGTAAATATGTTGTACATACAGACAAATGTGTGGTACTTACTTTTGAGTATGTACATGGTGTAATTAAAGGGTATCATTACTGTGCTTACCAGTGGTACATACTTGATAGTTAATATGTAACACTAGATAAGTACTGGTTAGTAACAGTTACATACTTATATTGTAGGTATACTGTAACTAACAAGAAACACTACTGTAATTACAAATTAATGTACTGACAGGTAAGTGTGGTTAATGACATGTACTTGTGGTTAACGACAGTGTACATATATGATAACTAATAACAAACACTACTGTACTTACATATGAATGTACAATATAGTATTTAGTACTCACTGGCAAGTGTGGGTTAATGACAGGTACTTATAGTATACATATATGATAGCTAATAACAAACACTATTGTACTTACATATGAATGTACAATATAGTATTTAGTACTTACTGGCAAGTGTGGGTTAATGACAGGTACTTATAGTATACATATATGATAACTAATAACAAACACTACTGTACTTACATATGAATGTACAATATAGTATTTAGTACTTACTGGCAAGTGTGGGTTAATGACAGGTACTTATAGTATACATATATGATAACTAATAACAAACACTACTGTACTTACATATGAATGTACAATATAGTATTTAGTACTTACTGGCAAGTGTGGGTTAATGACAGGTACTTATAGTATACATATATGATAGCTAATATCAAACACTACTGTACTTACATATGAATGTACAATATAGTATTTAGTACTTACTGGCAAGTGTGGGTTAGTGACGGGTACTTATAGTATACATATATGATAACTAATAACAAACACTACTGTACTTACATATGAATGTACAATATAGTATTTAGTACTTACTGGCAAGTGTGGGTTAATGACGGGTACTTATAGTATACATATATGATAACTAATAACAAACACTATTGTACTTACATATGAATGTACAATATAGTATTTAGTACTTACTGGCAAGTGTGGGTTAATGACAGGTACTTATAGTATACATATATGATAACTAATAACAAACACTATTGTACTTACATATGAATGTACAATATAGTATTTAGTACTTACTGGCAAGTGTGGGTTAATGACAGGTACTTATAGTATACATATATGATAGCTAATAACAAACACTATTGTACTTACATATGAATGTACAATATAGTATTTAGTACTTACTGGCAAGTGTGGGTTAATGACAGGTACTTATAGTATACATATATGATAGCTAATAACAAACACTACTGTACTTACATATGAATGTACAATATAGTATTTAGTACTTACTGGCAAGTGTGGGTTAATGACAGGTACTTATAGTGTACATATATGATAACTAATAACAAACACTATTGTACTTACATATGAATGTATAATATAGTATTTAGTACTTACTGGCAAGCGTGGGTTAATGACAGGTACTTATAGTGTACATATATGATAACTAATAACAAACACTATTGTACTTACAAATTGTATGTACATGGTAAGTGTGTAGTACTGTACTTACAGACCAGTGTATTTAATGACAGGTAATTACAGTGTATGTATATGATAACTAATGACAAACACTACTGTACTTACAAGTGTGTAGTACATACAGGCCAGTGTGTGTGTGTGTGTGTGTGTGTGTGTGTGTGTGTGTGTGTGTGTGTGTGTGTGTGTGTGTGTGTGTGTGTGTGTGTGTGTGTGTGTGTGTGTGTGTGTGTGTGTGTGTGTGTGTGTGTGTGTGTGTGTGTTTAATCCCATATGTCTGGTTTTCTCTCAAGGTTTTTTTCTTAATATGATTTTTTCCTCCTATTAAAAAAATATAGTTTTTTTCCTAGGAGTTTTTTCAACCCCTAAGGAGTCAGCTGACATTGGCGTAACTTAGCACCCTCTTCTATGCGTTACATTATTACTCCGCTTGCTGGTACGATTTAATCTTAGGGGCTGTACTCTGCTACTTATGTTGTCCATCGATTTATCTGTGTTTTCTCCTGAATCTTTTAATGTAAAGCTGCTTTGAAACAATTAAACTTTAACTTAATTAATAACTTCCATGTATGTACCACTGGTAAGTACAGTTATGATACCATTTAATTACCATATAGATACTCAAAAGTAAGTACCACACATATGTCTGTAAGTACAACATATTTACCATACATGTACAAGGTAAGTACACGTACTGTAAAATAAAGTACTACCTGTGCGGTAGTGTAAAAGTTCTGCAACAATTGCCTAAGGAGTGTAAAAAAACCTTGCCAAATAGCTGGGGCAACCTGTAAATAAGAAACCAAATTTTATTAGACAGTGGATGTCAGGTTCAATTGGCGGTCGAAAAAATGTTGGTTGTTCCTTAGCAAGCGATTTCAGGTTTTCCCCATTCAAGTAAAAGTAGAAATTGCTGCAAATGTGGCTGCTAAGTGATGATTTTTCTTAAAAGGGACTTTTAAGTTCAGACTTTAACACAATTCAAGTTCAGACTTTAATACTGCTTAGCTAATGATGTGATACAGTGTGGTTACAATAATGTGTTTTCTTCTACATCTCATGCCTTAAAATACTAAGCAGGTGGCCCATTTAATTTTTAGATGTGATAGTTTGCTCATTTGTTTTTTCATTTATAACATTTAATAACTCCAACTCTAATCAAACACACCTGCCTTTAATTCCTAATTAATCCAGAAGACATTGGTTAGCAGGTTTAAATTTGCTTTGATAAGAGTTGGAGCTAGAGTAAACTCAAGAGCTGCCAAGCAATTGTGACAGTGTGTAGGCGAGCCAAGTGGACAAGGCTGAGATTACGAATGGGTTGTGAAGACAGTGGAGCTCACGTCTCCTGCCAGCTACTGTAGTCATACTGTACTGTAGAGTGTCAATCCTTGCATCACCCTTAACACTGTGTTTTTATTTATATACAAATTACTGTTATGCTGTAAAAGGTAGCCTGACAATGAAGACTTTTATGCCTTAATACTTTATATTTGCCTTCAACTACTAAATTCATTGATAAAAACACATTAAATATTACTTAAAAACCCAACATATTATAATATGTATCATACTCATTTTAACTTATGGAGCCTGCCATAATGTTTGTGTTCTGAAATTGATGATGTGTAATAATTGTAGTGAAATATTACTACAGTTTACTACGGTAAATACTATGGTATCGTTTACAGTTTTTCATGTGAGAATTTTTTTATTTCCCGCTCAAACATTCTTACCTAGCTTGTCCACAAGGACATGGGTATTTTTATAACTGTGACTTTTTTTATGCAGTGCGGCTGTTCGTCCACACGGAAACGCAGTATCATGGCACTGAAACTGAATATTTTTGGTTTTCCAGAAACACTGGTTGCAGTGTTGCCGTGTAGACAGTACAACCAGGGTTTTTGCTTCTGATTAAGGCTCCTGATTGGCCAACGTGGCTTAATAATTAGGGTTATATCACCGCCTGCTGGTGTGGCATGATCTTGACAGCGCGTGATCACGTGTTTTTGTGTGTTCATGTAAGCGTAGATTTCTTTTAAACCGAGCATGTGTGGACGGGATTTTTTTTAACCCGCAGGAGAAAAAACTCTGGTTATAAAAATACCCGTGTCCGTTTGGACTAGGCCTCAGATGCTTTTATTTTAATCTTCTTTCAAAGGGCTGAACAGAAGACCTGATGCTGCATTTTTAATGAAATGCGGACCAAATACCACCATGTGCTGACTGGGTGCGTTTATAACTCATCTTCTGTTTTACATCATTTTATAAACTACTCATTGTAGACTTGTTTATCACATTTATGTTATGTTTTTCAAATTAGTAAAACGATGACATTTATACTGCTTTCATTTATTTATTTATTATTAAACCAAACATGGTCTGTCTATGTTTAAAGTTGGTAGATCATTTTCCTTCTTAGCCCCTAACCTCTGAAATGATTACCCAACAATGTCTGAGAATCAGACACAGTTTACACAATTTTAGTTAAACTAAATATATATCTCTTTAACAAAGCATTCACATAATTAGTCTTGGAAAATATACTTATGCTGCAATAGTTAGCCTGTCCGGAAACGAGCAGATATTCAACCACTATACTAAGTCTGCCCAGCCACAACCACTTCTTTTAACTTGTAATTTTTTTTTTGGTTTGTTTATTTTTATTTTTTTGTTTTGTTTATTTGTAATATAGTATCTAATACATAGTATATCTTCTATAGGATCAGCTATTTCTGGCTCTCTCTCAAGGTTCTCCCAAGGACTTTTTTCCCTAAAAAAGGTGGTTTTCTCCTAGGAGTTTTTTCAACCTCTTGAGAGCCGACATTGGCTTAACTTAAAACTCTTTATGTTACATTATTACTCACTAGTGTGGCTTAATCTTAGCCGCTGTACTTTGCTACTTTTGCTGCCCTCTGATTTTTCTTTTATTCATGTAAAGCTGCTTTGGAACAATTAAACAACTGTGAAAAGCGCTATATAAATAAAATTGAATTGAAAGTGTTTTAACCGGGGTACCTTTCAAGCTTCAACTATAAATTCAATAAGACCTTGGAGAAGAAAACTGACAAATGTGTTTTAATAAACCTTTAAAAGATTAAGTAATAATTTCAAATTTTGGTGCTTTTAGCATTCAAACGGACATTTAAAGGAACTGATAAAGACAATATATTTACAACAAACTATAATAGATAACAACAACAATAATCTTCTCCAAGTCAGATTTTTACAAATACTGTGAAGGATCAGACCAATTTAGTGAACAGAGATGAAACTGGTAATCAGTGAAGGATCTGGTAAATAAATGTAAACAATTAAAACATTTGGTAAGCAGAGAAGGATCTGATGTTCCAGGTTGAGAATGCTGCTAACTCACAGCTGATTTAACCCTTTCACGTTAAAACATATTTCTATATCCATTATAATTTGAAGGATTTCATTACCATCCTTTTCTCCCCATGTCATTTTGCACAACATTGCACAAATATGTTTGCACATTCCATTCAAAAGAGAGACGGATAAGAAATGGTGCCTTGTAAAAATGTAAAATTCAGCCTTCATACAGTAAAGTATTATAGGTCACTGTAAATCACAAATATATTGGCATGTTTTGCTCACAGACCATTTTTGTGTCTTGCAGTGCAACTATTTCATTAAAATTAGTTGAATGGGCTGCATAAAAAGATCTGGTGGGCTGAATTTGGCCCGCGGGCACCCAGATGACTGGCCTCGATTACTACATTATGACGGGTGCAGTTTGAAAACCTTTATATAACAACATCTTAGCAGTAGTGAGATTGAAACTGTTACTAGGGCAACCAGAATTAGGAACACCTACTAATGATTAACAATTACAGTATTTGGCTGTAAATGTACCAACAAATTCAGAGGGAATACAAAGGTGTTCATTTTACTAAATGGTGTTCATTTTTATGTGACATTTAAGTGCATATGAATTTTGAAAGTGATGATTCAATACACTGCCTTGAAGCAAAGTGGTAGCTCATGTAATGTATTGTTTTAAATTTTACTGAGATGATCTTTCTTCTCTGAAGGGACATTCACATATTCTGCTGCAACAAAATCATTTATTTCCAATAAAAGTGCAGATTTCCAGCTACATGTTAGCGATACGATGTGGTAACAGTGAAACATTATTGCACATGCTGTCTGTCTCATGTAAAAAAGTTTTCATTAGTTTTTGCACACATGCAGGGATAGGAAAATCATGTATGGAAAACCACATCAAAAATGTCATCATACTGACTGATGATTCTGCCATCTGAATGATTGATGCATTCATAATCGTTCTTTTGTTAATTACATAATCAATTATTCAAGCACTTTAGTCTCAGATGAAAGCTTTTTAGCAAACTGATTCTCAAATTAAAAATCTTACACTACATAGCCAAAAGTATTCAGAGACACATTCAGAGAAATATTCAGGTGTGGAAGAAATGTCATGTTTTCACATTTGTGTATGTGATGGTTTGCATTCTTGACAAAGGCCGTTTCTAGCCACTTTGACGCCTTAGGCGAAACCCCTATAGGCACCCCCTCAAAACCAGATCATACAACTTTACATGAAATATTACAAAAACACAAATCATGTAAATATCCTGTGATCAAGTAACACTCAAATCTTAAATGCATAACATTCAACAAAGCAGTTCAATAAAAATGTTTTTTTTTTAAATTGCAAACTTTACATTTACAAACGCGGGGTTAATTGTAACACGGCTATATAGGCCTGAGCAGTCTGTGCTTTAGTCTTTTTCTCTTACTGTCAGAAGATAATCTCCTTTGAATTTGTGAAAAGTTTTGATGTGTTTTCGTTAAGATATTGAAAAAGACTGTTCTGGAGGCATCTTATGTTTTTTGGATTTCTGAGTTTGGTGTGTAAGTCACCAAATCACCTTATATTATTTTAATTACTGTCTTGTCCATTTTGAAACATGTCAGCAACTCCTAGTAACTGATAGCTGGCAGTGTTCGAATTGAAGGGGTCTGGGGGGGTCCCAGACCTCCTATAAGCCTTAAGGGACCCCCCATAATGCACAAAAATATATATTAGGGGGTCCCCTGGTTTTTATTAAAATAAAATACTACATGAATTTAAAATTCTCATTTTGCGTGTCACAAAGCGATACTGTCCGTTATTTGTCCCCATTTCGCAATAAACTAACTCAAATGATTTCTGTCTGAAATAAATAAAACTCGCAAGTGCGCCACATGCTGTTTTCTGGAGGAATTGAAAGACGAGTTAATGTCTCTATCTGCGTCTGGAGTATTTTTTACCTCAGTTGCGGTAAGAATCTTTAGGAATCTTTAGGTTTAAGGGTTTTTTTTAAAAATTCTTCTCAAACAATTATTTCATAACAGTGGCGAGGCTACCAACTCATACTGACGGCTGGTCCACCCAGTCACATAAAATATTTTATTGGGAAAGCAGATGAAATCACGCTTAAATGATAATAAATGATAGTCTCTTTAATACTTATTGCTCAAATACGCATCTTTCAGAAATAAATAACTATTTATAGAAAGTATCTTTTGCATGTGTTTTTTAAACCTTGGAAAAATGTAACATGCAAGCGATTTTAAACTATTTGAATGCAAGATGTTAAAGTGAGCTGTTTTGTGTGTGCAAAGACAATGACGCACACACTTAAAGGCGCTCTAAGCGAATTGACGCGTTTTAGACCATAAAACATTTTTTGTTACATACCGGAAACATCTCCTCACTATCTGCTTGCTGCCTGTCCGCTGATCAAACTGTAAAAAAACGCGATCTCTATAGACAGCCCAGGCTTCACAAATGGCAATATCAACATAGTGACCAAACCTAGCACCACAAAACAAAACAAAGTGTTACAGCCAATAAACGACAAAAAGGATTTGGGGGTGGGGGTTGGGCGTGTTCATGAAAGCACGGAAGGGAAGGGAGGGGGAGGAGTTAGCTACGCTCCGTCTGTTTGAAAACAGTTCAAACGTCAACAATAACTAACGTCTCGCAGATTCGCTTAGAACGCCTTTAAATGGTCGCACATTTCCTAAAGCATGCAAACACAAAATTATTTCGAAAATCTCGTCACATATTCTCATAAAAACAATCACTTATGTCTTAAAGTGATTCCAAACAGTTCAGAAAGAAATCAGATCCTTGTGTTGGTCTGAAAGTAGATCTTGTCTTCTTATGTTTGTGTCATTTATATTAATTAAACAACAGAAAACAAAGGAAAATCACTTATGTATCTTTAAAATTATTAATTTTATTTCATTTATTTTTGACTTAAGGGCCACATCGGGTTTTAAAATACATTTGAAGAGCCAAGACAAATTTAGCTTTATTTACTCAAAATCAACACTCAATTATTACTTTACTGTACCATAGTTATACATGGACAATTATCTTTAACCTGCTTTTAAGAACAAAGTTTCATATTTTGGAACAAACTGTACCTCTGCTTTTGTGCATATCATGTTTTCAGTTCTACAGTAAACATCATAATCAAAGTAATATATTTAGCAAAGTAAGACAAGCAAAGTTACTCAACTGCGTTTTCCTATTTTCAAAGCATTTCTATAGAGACAGGAATAAAAAGGACCTCGCTTGGAAGACTTTGGTAAGTTGTAAATACACATTTCACTTTTGAGTCACGTGATGTTTATCAACCGCGCAGTTTATTTTCCCCTTATAGTAAGGTGACTAGACGCGCGAATGCATTCAAACTGTTCAAGCGGCAAACTAGGCGCGGTAGACATGATTTTGACGCCTCAAACCCGGTTGGTGTAAACGTAGCATAAGTATTGGTTTATACTATTTTTTCAGATTTATTTTTTAATATTTTCTTAATTTTAAACCATTGTCGCCTGTCGTCAGTGTTAGAGTTGGGTTTGTGTAAGGATGTCATTTTACGTAAATGTAACCCTAAATCGAAGCGAAAATGGTAAGAAATTAGGACAGAACAGTTGAGTTACCAATACGTGACAATGACACATAAACAGAAATTCGTCATACGATCACGAAAAAATGCGGAAATTCGTGACAGTATTATGTAAAAGAATCAAAACATTGCGTGACTATAGGTACGTAATTTCGTGTGACTGGGCTGTAAACTACAGTATGTTTATAGGTTATCATGCTAAATTGCTTTATACAGTATGTGTTAAAACAAAGGAAAGCTGGTTGTGGTCTTGAAAATTCCAAAACTTTTGGGCAAATCACACATGCCACCTTCTGTCTAATGCTGGTGAAGTATTTTGCTGTCCATTCTTTGTTAAACATGTAACATTCAGAGTTTATATTTAATTTTGTTGCAGTTATTCACTCAGTAAAGCAACTGTTAAAATGTATAGGCACTCTTTGGCGCCCCTTGCAGCTGGTGGCGCCCTAGGCGACTGCCTAGTTTGCCTATATATGCCTAGAAACCGCCCTGTTCTTCAACCACGTGCACATAAATGATAATCTGAGTAGAAGTGGACTACAGGTGACTGCCGAGATGTCGGACAATCCAGCTCATGTCCGGCTGTCAGCGATTGGTCTTAGTAACCTTTAGCTCTTTTCCATTGCATTTCAATCAAAGCCAGTGTGCTGTGTGTGTTGAGATGTCTTCCAATAATTAAGTGTTCAGCTGATTAAGCCATTCTGTTTCTATTTCGTTAACCTAAGGCTGATTTCAAGAAAGCAAAGCGGCTGATATACAATACGCACACGCCACACATGCAGTACCCCCACAATATTAATTATTTTACTACTTTGGATAATTCAAATATTCTTTCAGGAATAGGAGCATGGCACGCTCAGGTGTGTTTCACATTTACACTGTCACTTTTATTTCACAGATATCAACATCTTAATTAAGATGTGTTGTGCAGGATTATATAGCTATTACTGATAAATAATGAAGTTCTCATGAAGCGATGCACTGGACTTGATCGAATTGCATTTTATTCTCCTCTTCCTCTTTGACACATGCAGATGTTATAGCTAGAGGAGCCTATCAGTCATTGTTAACTCTAAACAAATGACACTCGTCGTTTGATTAAATGGCCATCTTGTAAAGCAGTTCTGTGCAGGCCTCAGTGGTTTCTGATCTCTGTAACAAAGACAAGAATGCTGCCATGTTCACAGCTAAACTGTAGAGGCAATGAACTTGTTTTCGGACATGTTAACGATCATCTAGTTTCACATGACACCCGATAGATCTAAACACTTCGCTTGGTACAGTTTAAACAAATAATAAATGCAAAAGTGATGTACACAACACTCTTGAATAATGCAGATAGAACAAGCATGCGGTAGTTCCTCAGTGGTATTTATGGCGAAATTGCATTTTGAGATGCACTGTATTCCTTTTGGGAATATTACTATGAAATTCGGGACATTCGTCACCTCCACCTAAGGCAGCCGAAATAATGAATTTTTATTGTTTTGCACAGACAATCTGCTCTGAAATCTAGTTGAAGCTGGAAGCTTTTTAATCTCCGGCTTCATTTCCCATTGCAGTAACAATTAAGAAAAGTTTCTCAGAGCTTTGTGTTTAGCTCCGGGGATGTCAGATGCAGGTTCTCTGGTGTAATAATGAAGTATTTATTTCAGGACTGGGCATTTCTATGCAGTAAGTGAATATTTTCAGGGTAACAAGAAGGGATTTTACTTTATATACATCAGGTTCCCTGCTCTGTTTTGGAAAACTTCCCCCAGCCTGCTAATCAGGTTAAGTATGGAAAATCCCAGCCGTGGCAACACCTAAAGCCTCTGATCCTTCTATAAAACATTCTTGAACCGCAGATCCACAGTCACTGGCCTTTGATCTGCAGAGCAAACAGCAAATGCAATCTGAAATTTAGATATGTCATATGTTTGATCTGATCCCAGCGGCCACAGATGTGGACTGATGTTATGACAGATGTGAGGTCTGAAAGATTCATCAATTGGGCTTCACAGGTGTGGAAGGCTATCAATGTCCAGACTCTTGGGTGCATGGTGGAGAGACAGACAGTGTACTGTAGATAAGGAAGGAGCCATCTTGAAATGACTTGGCTTTGGTATAGGGGACTGATTTTGGGACTGGTTTGTGTAAATCTCCCCCTCTTCTGTCTGTGTTTTGTCATAGTCTGTATAAAAAATGAAGAGGGGTGACAGATTATACCAATGCCTGCTTCATTTCTCTCCCATTTCCTGTCACATAAAGCTTAAAAAATTGGAAGAAAAATAGAAGTTTTGTGTAAACAAAAACAAAACTGAATTAAGATGCAGTAGGTTTACCTTGTGGATGTCTTTGTGTATTTGAAGATTTTCATTCCAAAACAAGACTTTTCAGAAATCTCGGTTTTTGATTGTGCATTCCAGTTAATGCAGTTGGTTTGTTTTGACTTAAGCCTTCATAACTAAAACAAATACAGCTTAGTAGCACAATAAAACATTATAAAACATGATAACATAACAAACATGTTTTGAAACTTACATTTATTTTTTTATCTTGTTTACCCAAACTCTTCACACTCTTTTGCTTTTTCTCATATTATTATTGTTTTTTCATCTTTCTAATAGAGTGGATAGTGAACGCCTTTCCTCAAGCTTCCTCAAGAAAAAGAAACAGGTTTAAAATTGATAATTTATATTTCTGCGTAAAGTGTACTGCACACCTGACGTATACCTCCCCAAATATTTTACATTGCGTTAATTCTACGTGGACCATAACCATTGTGATTGGTCTGCTTGGTAAAAAAAATGCCATACATGGGGCGGTTTCCCAGACAAGGATTTGATTAGTCCAGGACTTGGCCTTAAAACATTAACGGGTACTTTCCCGGACAGGGACTAGCTTAAACCAGGACTAGGCCTTTAATTAGAAAATATATATAGTTTTAACAAACATACCTTACTAAAAACATTTCTGACACTGAAAATAAAGGACACTGATGTATTTTAAGCTATTTTCAGTTTGGACAGCTCTTACATTTATTTTAGTCTAGGACTAGTCTTATCCCTGTCTGGAAAACTGCCCATATGACATTTAAGTATTTTTTTACAAACAAACCTTACAAAAACAATACTGGTGTGCATCTTGGGACAAAACAGCAGCAGTGAAAAATGTTAAGATATGTCAGTTAAAAGGTGTTTTTAAATTAAAGTAGCTCAAACATGCATTTTATTCTGGGACTATGACCGCCCAATATTGTCCCATTTCCTTATATGTGTAAGTTGAGGAGCAACTTTTCCAGCAACATATACTGTAAACAAGAGTTTCTTCTTCGGCTTTATCCTTGATTCTGTGGGTTACACGAGTAACACTGCCTCTCGTCGGTTTGTATGCAGAGATGGGTAGTAACGAATTACATTTACTTCGTTACATTTACTTGAGTAAATTTTTTTTGTTAACTAGTACTTTTAGAGTAAATGTAAGGATGGATACATTTTACTCTTTCTCAAGTACATTTCTAGTGAAAAAACTGTACTTTTACTTCACTACATTCGCCGGCGTTACTGCGCTACTTTCAAATGGTAATAATTAATGAATATATATATATTTTTAAAGTTTATAGGGCGTGTTCGAAAGTTTCGCGAGACAAGCTGCATCACCATTTAGCGCGTGACCGCCCCTTATGAAAATTAACCATGGTTTTATTGTGGTAAAAGTGTAGTAACCATGGTTTTTTGGTGAATTGATTACTATGAGCAAAACCATGGTTTTACTACACTAACCATGGTATAACTATGGTTTTTGAAAACCATGGTTGTCAAAACCATGGTTATTTTGTGGTTACCATGGTTTTACTACAGTAACCATGGTTTTTTGGTTTTAACTGTAGTAAAACCATGGTTAATTTTCGTAAGGGCGCGCGGTCACCCTTTAGCGTGCGTGACCGCGCGTAGATAATAGGAGAAGCAGATGAGGGCGCATGTGTGTTGTGCGAGATATGGGAGGCAGATCATGCGTGGCTTCAAGTTCGGTCTATGTTTTCACTCCAAGAGGTCTATAAGAATAGTTTCATAATGTGAGGCATGCTTTGTTCAATAAACGAGCTGACATCTCAGCGTACAGGAATTCAAGATCCAACCTGAAGTGGTAAGTGTCACAGTAATCTCTATGAACACTATTAATGGTCATTTCACACACTGTCGGAGTATTTTGCCATATGCACTCTTGTGCAAGCGATGACACAACCTAGTGTAAGTTAAACCATATAAACAGCACGTTCACATCTGCACATGTCCATATCATTTCCCCACAACTAAACAAACTGAACAGCATAATTTAACACCGTCTTGAAGCTGGCTTAAATAACAGATTCATGAGTGCTGCCAGCATTGCTATAGAAGTGGAAGATCAGATTGTCAGTGCTCAGACCATACGCTGCACACTGCAACAATTCGGTTTGCATAGTTTTCGAGTGGAACCCGTCTTGGAAAACCTCGGTATGACCCTGGCCACAGTACTGGAACTCAGTTTCAGGATGTTACCGATCTTCTTATATCCCTAGGCCATCTTTGTGAAGAACAACAATTCTAATTCTTATATCCTCAGAGAGATATTTGCCATGAGGTGTCGTGTTCAACATCCAGTGGTTTTTGCATGCACAAGGTTTACATATGAATAAGGAAACAAACACGTTTAAAGCTCATGTTATGTCATTACCTTGTACAGAACTTATTATTCATTTATGCCTAGGTAAATTATTTTTTTTATTCTATGGAACCTTTAAATGACACAATTATGAGTAAATGAACTTTCTTGTTGAGAAGCTTGGCAAGATGGTAGTAGATTTTCTCACTAATGGGACCCAAAGGGTTAGAGTAAGTGTTAGTCATTGGTGACTATAACATCCATGGGTTTTCTCCAGAGTGTGTCCTCTCACCTCTTCTACAGTAGATTCTTTATAATGATGACTGCTGACGCAAGTTCACAATTTGACCTAACTTTGCAGACGCTACTGTGCTAGAAAGTCTGTTAGAGGATGAAATGTCGTATGGTCCAGTTGCAGAGTATTTTTTTTAAATGATGTCATTCTTAGAATTAAAATGTATTGATTTTAGAAGATTGTCACTAGCTCTTTTAAACAATTGAATCAATGGTAAATGGCCATTGATTAAGCAGATAATTACAAATATCTAAGCACCATATATGATGCCAAACTGACCTTTGAGATACAGAGAGGCAATGAAGCCTAAGAAAAGCAACCATTTTAGACCGTTATAGCAGCAACAACATAAACAAATGGCTTTTGTGGACCAAGCTTAACTTCAGACAGACTTTAGCAAAGAATCAATAACAATAAGTCCCTATACAGTAGTTTATTGCTGATTACTTACCAAATAAAACCAAGTACATTACTATAGTTCAAATCAGTTTAGACACTAGCCAGACCAATAACCAAACACAGGCCGTAAATTAATTTCGGGCCAGGCGCGAAACTGTGAAAATAAGCGTGCATCCGTTGAAACTGTCTATATTGAATCAATAATTTAATTAGTATATTGGTTTACATCATAAAGTGTAAAACACTAAAAAATGCACTAAAAGAAATTTTATTACTGTACAGTCATTGGAGTGATTTGAAAATGCATTTAAATAGATTGTATTACTGTACAGTCATTGGAAACCAAGAGATAAGTCTGTCTTTTGTCTTAAGCTAAACGTATTGTCCCGTTTTTATGCGAGGGTCTGCATACAGTAGGGGAGAGCGGGGCAAAACCTTTTTTGGTTTATATTTGAGTTTGATGAAAATATATTTTTACACAAGCAACACACACATATCTGCTACAAATGACTATTTGAAGTTTGTTTCTAGTACTTATCATTCTTGGACAATTACACCAAATGTGACAGAAGAACAAACGTTACAACTTACCCCATAGGTCGGGTTTATTGTAACAGGCAGGGGATTAGTTGTAACACTTGCTAAAAATTAAGTTTGCAGGCAAATATTTCAATACTTTTTTGTCTATATACTTGAAGTGGATATTGTTTATATATCTGTCTATAATAGACAGGTATCCACACTGTATTCATTCATCCAGACCTTTTCTAACAATAGTTCAATTATAAATGGATACAAATGTCTAAATATGTGAGAAAAGCAGCACAATTATGACAAAACATTTTTTATATGGGACTAGTTACCTTACTTTTGGTTTCATGTTGACTTTACCCAGAAAAGACTACTGTAGCCTATATGAGATTGTAAACTATATAAAATACAGTGATGCAGAAAGTACATACATTTAACGGTCTACCATATATAGTTGTTTTATATACAGTGAAACAGTGCGACCAGGTGGTGGAAGATTATCTAACATCCATGAAGAATCTGCCCACAACATATTGTATATATGCTACCTTGCTTCCCAAATCTGAAATCACAAGTATCACATTTGAATTGCTTACAGACATTACAGAAACATTTCAGACATACATAAATGCATATGACCTACTAAGGTATCCGAATTTGATTTACCATTGTTTTCTGCTTTGCCATTAACTTCTCTTTCTGAAACTCATAGTCATGATTATATCATTTTGAGGAGGCGTTTATGTGCAACTTTAAAGTCGTCAACATGTGTTGCATTTACGCTCATTCTAATAGCACATGAAGGTTGCTCTTATTAAGTTTTTGGAGGTGGGTGAGTTTAGATCCGGTGGATTTACATACAAGGAATGCAGATGATTTTTCTTTGTTCAATTGAAGGTGGCAGACGAGCGTTGTGGGCCAATTTCACCCATGAATATATTAGATTATCATCATTGCTTTCGTGCGAATTAGACTCTTCCGGCTAAACCCAAAGGCAGATTTGAAATTCCTCTCACACAGCCTGAATAAAAACCATTGCTGTTTGCTGAATACCAATTTTAATCTGATCCACATTCAATGATATGATACTTAGGTGTTTTCAGCAATATAAAAATAGTCTTTGGTATCCCCAGAATTTGTCTGTAAAGTTTCAGCTCAAAATACACCACAGATCTTTCACTATACGATGTTGAACATGACCATTTGTGGCTGCAATATAAACGCGCTATTTTTTGTGTGTGTTTCTTTAAATGCAAAGAAAGCTTCTGTTCACCTCCCCGTATACAAAGAATGGGTGGAGCGTTTACACATGTGCTTTGGACTACATCAAAATATATGCGCTCATAAGGCAGATTCTTAGTGGAGTGTAATCAATGTGACATCACATTGATAGGGGATCCCCAACAGCCTGTTGCAGTTAAAGGAGATTACACAAAGATAAGATGGATTTGTATAATAACAATATGTTTCTGCACACTCACCGGTGATTCATTTTCTGATAGAAACACATTTAAAAGTGCATTAGGTTAGAAGGGCTTTAAACAAATATAGCAGATCATCTGCTTATTTACAGTACTGTATCTTCACCAAACTACCCAAAGTGCCTCACCTGGTCGATTTTTATGGAAATATTGAAACCGTAAGCAATCTGCATTTATAAATTACAAGCATCAGACTTTGCGTTTACATTTGAATGACAAGTTGGAGGCATTTTCTGAACTTTATTTTTGGTTAAACTGATGTGCCATATTGACAATTAAAGAGATCTAGAAGTCTGCCTCGTTCCACTGAAACATCCCACATCCTAATAAAATGAGATTTTAATTAAATATTAATAAAAAGAAGCGCTGCTGATGTAAATGACTCATTTCTTGCTCTCCGAGTGCTTTTTGAAGGAGCCGAATGACTGGGGTGACTCTTGTGATGATACACAAGTAACATTTCATTTCCCTCAAATGATACTTCTAATTGGTTAATGATTCATTTTGTCACGTTTTACAACTGCTTTGGAGAGAAAAGTGGGGAATGTTGAAGTTCAAACAAAAGGATGAATCTAGTACTGATCTTTTTAATCCAATTGCAGTTAACATATTGTGCAAAATGTCTATCTGTAACTTGGCACTGGGACAGAAACTTATAGTTATAGTGTAACACCAGGCTCTTCAATGTTTTTTCAGGGGTCTTCAATGGGGCAGGGACCCCTTAGATGAGAGAGGCATGGAGCAGGGCCCCATGATACTATGTGTAAAACAGAGATTTTTAAGCAAGCAGTAAGAAATGAAAGACTGCTATATTGTATTAGGCACAACGCAAAGTGGAGTAAAGCACAACTATTAACCAATCAGAATCAAGAACTGGAACTGTTTTATAAATAGAAACAAACCATATTGTCACATAGCTATACTGTGTTCTGGAAGAAAAAAATAGAGACGAGTCAAACAATTGCTTTGTGCATTTAATGGTGTAAAATAAACTTAATTTCATTCATGATTTGTAGGTCTGGTTCCCCTGAGAAAGCAGTTCATGCACTGGTATGATAGTCATTAATAAAGGGTTTTGATCTGTGTCAGGACCTCATTTGTCTGTGACTGCAGTGTGATTACTCACATGATATTTGCAGCTCAGGCCTAAAAAATCCAGGGGTGAAGCACAAATGGTGGCA
The DNA here is from genome assembly GCA_025389145.1 of Misgurnus mizolepis. Classification (NCBI taxonomy): domain Eukaryota; kingdom Metazoa; phylum Chordata; class Actinopteri; order Cypriniformes; family Cobitidae; genus Misgurnus; species Misgurnus mizolepis. The sequence continues at coordinate 8,109,784 of JAIFKI010000008.1, read as the reverse complement.
TCCAGGCTGTGACTAAATTTATTAAAATGAATGGAAATGAAGATGAGTAGCTTTTAACAGGCATAATGAATTTCAGAGGAGCTGTAGGACCTTTAAATATATGACCAGATTTTTTATATGACAAGTAGGAACATGTTCTTGTTCAATGGTTAAAATATCATCGGAATCTTATTTGTTATTGTCTATGATTTTAGAAACAGGGACAAAACCTTTTGGAATGTTTTCATCTTTTTTTGTTGTAAGTTTAAGGAAAACCGAACACCAAAAAACAGGACTGGGGACATCTTGTCGCCTTATCTATGTGCACAAGTGGGAGAAGGACAATCTGGCATCTCACCAAACCTGCATGTCTTTGGAAATCGTAGTATCCGGAGTAAACCCATGCTAATGCCGTGGTCGGTCAAGCTAGACTTTTCCTTTCATTGACTTCCCTTCATAGGCATGCAAATGCGGCAGACCAGAAACGCAAGCTCCTGTGAAAAACAAAGTTCGAATCACATGAGGATGTGTAAACAATAGGCGATCGACAGGTCGCATACGCGACCTTTCCAGAAAATCCAAGATGGAGGAAGTATTAATAGTAGCGGTGTCGCACAATCCCATTGTTCAACATTGAATTGAAAGATTACAAAGATTAATTTAAAGAATACATTGAAATAAAATTAAATTGTTCTCTAATATCTACAGGTATGTGGCTTTAATAAGTCCAAAAATTATCCAGAAACTTGTCTATTTCCTATGATTTGCCTTTAGAATGAAATGCTCTAATATTACCTTATTTGAAAGGGTCATGAATAATAATGTTGAGCTCTGCTCTGATTGGCTGTTTCTCAGAGCAGCTCCTTCAGTCCTTCACTCCTTCTGTGTGTGAAAACAGACCTTTAAGCATATATCAGACGAAGATTCAGAATTCAAGGAATAATCAATAGTTTGGAGATTGTTAATGGACGTTTCTGAGTGACAAGTTTGTGGTTTCTTTTTCAGTATGGAAGTGCAAAATGTAACTGTAACGTCAATTCAGCCTAAATGTTAGCATATAGCATTAACTTGCATATAGCGTTAACTCAACAGTCACAAGTTTATTGTTAACATTGTGACAAAATTGCATGTAACATTGCATTTAATGCTATGGCGTACATTTCGACTGTAACATCACAGTCGGTGTTATGTTGAGATTGGTCTGTTTTCCAGTGGTTAAGATAAGAAGGAGGAAAAATCGTGTTGTACAGAGCTCTTTTTATTCATCTGCCTTGACATAAAGAAGCTGCCTGGATGAGTGTCGATGTAAGCTTAAATAGGTGGTATATTTGAGAAATTTTAACAATTGGCCTGAATTTTAATTTTAAATGTTTGCTGGATTGAGTTTCCTACACATTTGTTGAAATATAACTTGGTTTGTCTTTTCAACATTTCTATCATGTTTTGTGATGTTTATTGAGCTTGCTCATGCAAAGTTTTATTTCGAGCCATTAATCCCATTTTATTTGAGTTGCAAGGATTAAATAAATGGGACATTAATGGGTGTGATAGATGTAATACTCAACTGCTGAAAAAAAATCACAGCAACATTTTGTAACTTGTAACCTGATTTACCGTTTGCTACTTCAATCTGTACTAGTTGTTGTTTTCTTATGTCTCATATGCTCAAATAACTTTTTGTTTGTTTTGATCGTTAATGTGATGTTGACACCCATGCCCATCTGCATAGAAAACTTCTGAATTGTTCAATGGTTCTGAGAATAAGCCGTCCTGACGCTATCTACACCTACACAAGAGTGCACTTAAGGATAACAACACCTTTCTCCACGGTTTAAGTTACAGTACCCATGTAGCTCTCAGACAGGATTGTCTACCACATAATAAGTGCATAACAGGATTAGAAGATCTCCGCAGCTTAGCGATTTCAGATCTGTGTGGTTTTATTCCTCTCCAGGGTTTCGTGCTGAGGACCATTAAGAAAAACACTTCTGAACTGCTGGATCCATGACATTCAAACCATCGATGCTCCCTCGGGTGATTTAAATTAAACTGATTCACATTAAGTGCCACCGTTGTGGCCAGTTTCTTCACCTTAAAACATATTGACAGTGATTTATTTCCCCATTTGTCAGTAGGTTGCCATAGCAGCCCAAATTTGAAGGATACATGAGCATTTACCCTTGCAATGTCACTAAATCTCATCTACTGTATTTAGCTTCTTTGTACAGTAACTTGTATTGGTGTGTCCTTGACTTAAATGGTTGGTGATATAACATCTATTGAAATGTGCTCATGATTTTAAAGGTCACATTATTATACTTATATAACATTTTATTGTTTCTCCTAAAGACCACTTCCAATATCTTTGAAGGATTCTAGCAATACTTACAATTAGCTATTTAATATGATCATTTACTACAGGGTTTTTCAGCTGTACTTTTAAAATATGTATGTTATGTTATGTTTAGCTGTTTTTCTCAAGGACATATTCAGTTTTGGACATTGGAATAGGTTTGCATTAGTACCAGGACTAATACATTTTGTGCCTCTACACCATTTATGTTAGCCTGGTTAGCCAGACCTACATCAAGATGTAAGGTCTGGCAACTCTTCACACAAACGGCTCAATGCAAGGGGCGGGATATAAGGTTGTCCCTCAAAATGCCTCTGCACGCAATAGGATAGCGCTATGACTAATCAGAGCAACGAAGAAGGTGACGTAGTTACCGTAACCAGTCGGCAAAACTCCAAACACATCTTTCTTGCTTAAAAAGGACTTCAGTAGGGTTATTTGCTCTTCTCTCAAAGAAAAACATAAGTCTAAGTCCTCCAGAGTCGCGGCCAAAGCCGCTTCAAAAGAAAGCTGTTCGCCAGCAGCAGCAGCAGCAGCCATTCAAGTAGGAACCGTTGCAGCTCTGTCGTCATCATGTTAAGCCCGCCCCACAGACGCTACACACGATGTGATTGGCCTGACCAAATTTTGGTTTTTGGAGCTGTTAAGTGTATTGTGAGTGCCTAGACTAAACCCTGGCAGCAAATATATTTTGCGGCCGCTAGGGTGCGTCTAGATTTCTAGGCTACATTTATGTCCCAGTAGCTGTTAGTAGCAGGACTCTTTTTACATATAATTGAGCACCATTAATTAGTATAAGCAAAAACAAGCCTAGACTTTTATTATGGCAGCTCTTACTAATAATTTTATCACATTTTATTGTTTTTTTTTTTGTGGTACAATATCAGTGTTTTGTTGTTGTCCTTCACCAGAGTTTTCACATGTCGTGCCATATCTCAAACATTATTTATAACAAATTAATAAAAAAATATATGCATATGAATTAAATGTTACTTGAACTAATAAACTACATGCACCGATTAAGCATATATATGCATTTTGTACATTATTTTGCGTAATTTCTACCTGTCCCATGGTTTAGCCGTCATTACCAGTGTTGGGGGTAACACATTACAAGTAACGTGCTATTACTTTTCTGGAGTAATGAGTAAAGTAACGCAGTACTTTTTAAATGTACACATTAATATTTGACTTACTTTTTCAAAAAAGTAATGCAAGTTACTTTTTTAGTTTAATTAATTTGATTAAAAAAATTACTGAATTAAACTAAACGTAGTCACATTATGCACTCTATGCATTCACACCTATGTGGGAACAGTTTGAGTCAGAAACTGAGATGGCAGGCCAGAGCTCGACAATTTTGTGATGAAATATGCAATTTCTGAATGCAGAACTTTTCAGTCATAAAAAACACCTGCAAGGCCTGAAAGAGATCAAGCCTCAGCCAAGAAAAAGTAACGCAAAAGTAACTAAAAAGTAACATAAGCATTACTTTCCATGAAAAGTAACTAAGTAACGCAATTAGTTACTTTTTTTGGGAGTAACTTAATATTGTAATGCATTACTTTTAAAAGTAACTTTCTCCAACACTGGTCATTACCAACACGCTCTGCATAAAGAGACTTTCCCACTGTTTTTTCATCAAAGTTTATTTTGTAGCCATGGTTACCTAATGACATAGTGTAGCACATGGATTTCAAGCTGCAAGACTAATGCCTTGATGTCCAGAAAAGTAAGTAAATCTACCCCTTATATTGTGTTGGGAATGTACAAATATTATGTGTCATTACCATATGTGTTGTATTTCTGTATTTTTAAACAGTTTTGAAATATTTTTATCACTTTAATAGTTAAAATGGTGCACATTACATGTAGAAAGCTAGCTACACTTGCTTAGTCATCATCTTAGCTAGATGGTCTAGTTTTTTGAGAAAAATGTCATTACCACTAAAGTCATTACCAGCACAATACATAATTTTGGCAATAAATGATGTATAAATAACAAAAGCATTCTACAATTATACATTTCTGACAATGTTTTGATATATGAGATAGATTGATAGCCAGGGTAGATTGATGAATCAGAAATTTAGATACGTAAATGACTATAATTCATCTTGCAAGTGAAAATCTCTTTAAGTTCAAGATAAATTAGATTCCATGTGAAACCACAAAATGTTTTAAAAGCACTGATTTATTATTCATTTAAGTTTAATTTTTTACATATATTCGATGATGTGATGGTAAAGACACTTGTACTTGACATTTGACTTTGACGTACAGATGTGTACCAAACAAGTTGAGAAGATGAAAAAGAACCTATTATAAGAAGTCTTATGCAAAGCCCAAATATTCACCCTTGGTCATGCCAGTATGCGTGGTATTAACCATCTCTTGTATACAAAACAGAAATCTGTTATTTACATAGTAATTACTGACATGATTCTGATTTAGATCAGATCTGAAGAAGCGTCCTGCTATTCTGCAAAGACTCCCGCAGAATGATGGAGAAGCACGAATCACGGGAAAGAAACAGGACTTCATGGAAAGCGCTCCAGGCTCAGACGTTGCCTCGGGCTGCGATTGCAATAGATATTCACTGGGGACTGGCTCCATATCCACCCCAACTTATGTGAGACTCCAAAGACTTCAAGTCCCATGACGATAAGAGTCGCCCACGGGTCTGCTCAAAGCGGAGCAGGTTCAGCTCAATCCTTGAACTCCTCCTCAGCCTTACATTTCCATCTTCTCTGTCATCTCCTGTATGAAATTGAGTTGCACCTGAGCTTTGTAACTGACAGATGGTGCATGAGCTCAGGGGAAATGAATGCTAATGGTGGGCAAAGTTGTTGGCACTGGGTCCATATTGACCTTTAAATTATGTATGGGGGTCACATTGTAAGATTCCTTTGAAGATACAGTGGTCCACTCTGACTGCTTCTTACAGTGTATCATTTTGAGGCCAGAATTAATTTATAATATCTCAATATAATGTACTGATATCTAATTTTATGAGTATATGTGGATTATTCGTCCTAAAGCTTTGTAGCTAGATGCATAGCTAATGCACTGTGAGTCGCTGATGCATAGCTTACGGCTTATAGAGGCAACGGTTTAGGTCAGATGCAGAAATATAAATCAGCCTAGAAAAAAGGCACTTCTTCTGCAATGTAAAAAAATCTTTAGCTTTTTAGTTAAAGGTGCAGTGTGTATGTTGTAGAAGGATCTTTTGACAGAAATGCTAAATAATACAAAAAACTATATGAACAGGGGTGTATAAAAACATTTCATTATGAACCGTTATGTGTTTATTACCTTAGAATGAGACGTTTTTATCTACATACCCCTTACATGGAAGTCACTATTTTGTGCCAACATGTTTCTACAGAAGCCCTTAACGGACAAACTTTTTACTAAGTTGTCTCCGACGATGAAATGTTTGTTCAGTGGCGGCTAACGTAGCTTCTCTATGCATTTCAAAAGCGAGGGGTGAGCAGTGGACTAAGCTGTTGGTTGCAATGCGCAACCTCACCACTAGAAGCCGCTAAAATTACTGCACCTTTAAAGCACTTCATATTTAAGTCATTTTAACTTACTATGATTTATTTTTAAATAAGTCAACTTCATTTTATGAGTTGTAGCAACTCATCTCTAGTCAATATAAATAATAATAAGTTGAAATGACTTGTAGGTCCGAGTTGATTCACCTTAACTCTTTCACCGCCAGTGTTTTAAAAAAAAGTTGCCAGCCAGCGCCAGCGTTTTTCATGATTTTCACCAAAGTTTAATGCCTTCCAGAAAATGTTCTTCTTTAAATAAATAAACATACAATATACCAAATGAAAGAACAGACCCTCTGCTTTCAAAAAAAAAAAAAAAAAACGTTTCATCCTACCTTTAGTGGTTCTTTTGCAATCAGCTTTTGAATATGGGTAGGTTTTTGCAAAAACACCATATTTTGAGCAAAAAGCAAAAATAATTCAATTTTTGTGAATGACTTTTCATAGAGATCCCATTCAGAGCGATCTTTAAAACAGACACGGACATGCAGCAGCTTGCCATAGGGCAATACTTCCGGGTTTAAAAAGATGCGGAAGGGCGCCACCTGGTGGATAATAGCGGTATTGCGGAAAGACGGAAAATCTCGTCATTGGCGGGGAAGCGTTTTCTCTTAATTGACGAGATATCTCGTCAATGGCGGGGAAAGAGTTAAAGAGCACATAAAGAAATCCTCTTCTTGTTCCAAAATTTCATAATGTAACTTTTGATTGCAATCTGCATAAAGTCACTCTTGTGGCTTTTTGTGTTATACGCTATTTCCTATAATAAAGATAGTGATCTTGCTCAGGGAGAACAGAAATAAGCATCCACTCAGATAAATCAATGTACCTGACATGCATAGCAATATCCATTAAAAAGCATTATCCAGTAATCCAGTGTAAAAAAGTAATACTGACTGCCATTCTGCCCACTTATCCTATTTCTACAGTCTATAGGGTTGAGCTGGCAGTAATGGAGGTGCACAGGTAACTGCCAGTGGCGAACCGTGGGTACTTCAGCTGGGCCTTCAAAATATGCAATGAAGTGCAAATGCCTCTCCATCCATAATACTAGGCTATTCGTATTTCGTTAAATCATACAGTGAACGTGTAAAAATTCTGAGCACGCAAAGTTAAATTACAGAATGGGCATTGTCTGCCTTTAAATGCAGTTTTAAAGTTTAAAATTACTTTAATCTAACTGATAAACACAAATACAGACTCTGCTGCTCTGTAATGACAGGGGCTCTGTAAATTTGCATTTAACAAGCTTAAATTATGTTCTTTAATTTATTTTTTTTTTTTTGGAAATATATATTTAGCTGTAGGATACCTTGTTAATCTTTTTCATAAGGGGAAATATAGCACCCTGCGTTCTCAGTGCACCTCCTTGTGGCTTATAACTGTTGTTATAAGATATCCAGGGCTCGCAAAATCTCTAGCCCAAGCCCCGAGTGCTACCAAAATGTATCTCCGCCCTGCCCATCGGTTATAGCGGGGAAAAAAAATATTTGAATGTTTTCGCATTCTCTCAGATTTAGTTAGGAAATTATATTGTATGTTATTCGGCGTCGTCTGTCAGTCATTACTATCCTCACGTAACAAGTGAAACTGTCAGGAAGTAAAAGTATAATTAAACCCATTATTTTTCTCGTGTTCGCGTCATATGCACGCGCTTCTCCCGGCTGTGCTCTTCTAACGAAATTTCGTTTTTACCTCAGCCCTATCAAGCTAGCCACAACGTCAATCACGTTTTCCGCCATTTACCTCAACCACTCTCACCGCAGAGATTCGGGCCATTAGACTGTATTAATATTAACGGTCTATGATCTTCGTCTTTGGTGTTTTACGGCAGCTCGCATCCAGTTTGTTGCATGCTTAGGACTTCATGAAGGCTTACAATGCTTTGTTTTTTACCCGCCCACTTGAAATCAAAACGTGATTGGTCGATTTGCCCGTCACTCTCCACACCAAAACACATAGCTTGGCCTTCCCTGGGATTCATGAAGTCCTAACCAATGAATGAGCCAGATAACCGGGCCTTAATAGAGACAGACGATTCTGATTGGATTAGATGTTTTCATGACATGAACCTGACAGTAAGCTTTACGTTAGAACACAGATGAGAGAAAATATATTACATGTATTGTATTAAATTGAATTAAATAGAAATTTAAAAATTTAAAAACATATTTTTATTGAATACTATATTATTTATTTGTATTATTATTATTATAAAAAAATCTTTTTATAAATTTTTTTAGGCCTTCTCTGAAGGCGTAGAAGGCCCTGAAGGTTCCCCACTGGTAACTGCTACAAGCTTTTCTGACAGGCACAGACCATGATTGCAATTGAAACGTGGATAATTGAAATGTGTCCGGATGGCAGTTAGGAAAAAACTCATGCCCACTTTGTTATCCGAGTGTCAAGGTATAAGCAGAAATTTCAATTAAACCAGGTGCACTCTTGCCAGGGAGCGGGAAAAGAGTGCAAGGCTAAGTGCTGGCCTGACACTTGTCTGAGGTTGGAAGATTGATGGTGGAATTTTTAACATTAAAGAAAGAGCTCGGCCTCTGTTAAAAAGAGGGCACTGAGCGAAATGTCACCAAATGAAAGCAGTCAGCTCAGAAATTCCCACGGAACAACATCGCCATCGATCCGAGAAACAAGAGTGGGCACGGAAAAGCCAAAGACAAACACAAGGGACCGCAGGTTTTCTGAGATAATAATGTTTTAACAATCTTAAGCCATGTTAGCTGATCTGGAACCTCTGCTACTAAATTGGACACAAAACCGTACTGTACTGAGACGGTGTAAGAGGAGAGCAGAGGCACAGCGGCCATTAAATGCAACTGTAACAAAATAGCATCCTGACATGACTGCCTATAACACTTAAATAATAAAAAACAAGTGACGGCCGGTGACTTCTCTTCCGTGAGGCGTAAATTCTAAATATGTGTTTGGAGTGCTCGTCATGTCAAAATATACGCATCATACGTCTTGTCCACATACGTGCCTGCTGCAAATGCGTTGAAAGGGTTTATGATTAAAGGGACACTCAGATGCACAAAATACTCAAAGACACTAACTTTACAGTAAACTCTGATAAAACATGAGATTAAGCACTGAAATGTTTGAATCTGATTGGCCAGTTTTGACATACGTATATTTGTAATAACAACTATGGAGTAAGAAAAATTTGTGTAAATAAATGAATAAATACATAAATGCATAATACATAAATAAATATAGAAATACAGAAATAAATATTATTTATTTATTTATTTATTGTTTGTTTGTTTCGAGCAATATCTATGATACTTCACAAAACCAAAACAGCAAAATCAAATGCATACATTGACAATACAGCAAGTATTAATCATCATACAGCATCAAACCCTCTATTGCTCGAAAAGGAGTGGGTAGAAGTCGAACTTATTTAAACCCACCCCCATGAATTACAATTTATAGGAAAAACAACAGGAAATAAGAAAAAATTGTATGTGCTTCTATAGAAGTTAAGAAAACCCTAACATCAAATAAATATATATTCCTATACAATATCATAACCCAAAAAGTACACACCCAAAAAAGAAACATAACAAGAAAAAAAAAACTAATGCAGAAACCATATCCCTTGCAAATTGCACACGCAATTGACAATATTAATACCAGCAATGGTAAACAGAATACCTGTACGGTAAGATATTACAACCACACTATATATAGCCGTATTAATACACTTCTGATAATACCAACAATGGTAAACTAAATACCTGAAAGGTAAAATACACAACCTCATCAACCCATAAATATTTCAGTACAGTATCATAATACCAACAATGGTAAACCAACTATCCATAGGATAGAAAAACTTAACCAACAACTAATGCTACGCACACAATTACGCCCCACTCTCCTTGTAATTTGTTAAGACCATTTTTTTATACAATACTTTAAATTGATTTAAGCTTCGACATTGTTTGTATTCATGCCCGAGACTGTTCCATAACTTAATACCACGTATCGTCGCACAGAAACTCCTCCTAATAGTATTTATCCTTGGTATTAAGAAATTGCCATGCCTCCGTAAGCTATGTTGTTGTTCTCTCTGTATAAATAACTTTTGTAAGTTCACAGGTAATAGATTGTAATATGCTTTATATGACAATTGTAGTGTATGTAATTTAATTAAGTCCTGTAGTTTCAATGACTTTGATTCAATAAAAAGTGGATTTGTATGATCCAAAAATTTAGCTTTATTTATGATACGTATAGCCCTTTTTTGTAACATACATAATGAATGGATTGCATTGTTATAATTATTTCCCCATACTTCCACACAATAAGACAAATATGGTAGAATCAGGGTACAATACAGTGTACGTAGTATATTGACATCAAGGACCTGTTTAGCTTTATTTATTATTGCAAGGCTTTTGGAGATTTTAGTTTGTATGTGTCTAATGTGCGTTTTCCAGGTTAGTCTATTATCTATTGTAACTCCTAGAAATTTAATCTCAGAAACATAATCAATTTGTATCCCTTCTATCTCAATCGTTTTGTCCGTTTTACTCATATAATTACCAAATAATATAGCCTTTGTTTTATCTAAATTTAAAGATAGTTTATTACTATCCATCCATTTTTTTATGTTGCTTAATTCCCTATTAATGATATTAATTGCCTTGTCAAAATTGTCATCACAATAAAAAATGTTGGTGTCATCTGCAAACAATACACACTTAATTAATTTAGAAACTTGAAATATATCATTGATGTACAAATTGAATAATTTTGGGCCCAATACTGACCCTTGAGGGACACCACAGGAAATTTCACAACACTCCGAGGAGAATTCACCCATCTCTACATATTGTACTCTGTCACTCAAGTAGCTCTTTATCCAATTTCCAGCCACCCCACGTATTCCATATCTTTCTAATTTCTTAAGTAGTATAGCATGATTAATAGTATCAAAGGCTTTTTTCAGATCAATAAATACACCAATAGTAATTTTTTTGTTGTCCAAAGCCTTTGATAATTCTTCAGTTGCATCAATTATGGCCATAGATGTAGACCTTTTATTTCTAAATCCATATTGGCCTTCATTAATCAGATTGTATTTTTCAACAAATTTTTCTAATCTGGCATTGAAAATCTTTTCTAAAATTTTTGAAAATTGAGGAAGCAATGAAATTGGTCTATAATTATTAAAATTGTGTTTATTTCCAGTTTTAAATAATGGAATAACTTTTGCCATTTTCATTTTCTTCGGGACACAGCCATTTATGAGTGACAGATTACAAATATGCGTTAATGGTGTTTTGATATTATGTATCACTTTCTTTATGATAGCCATGTTAATGGCATGGCAGTCCATAGAATAATTATTTTTGGACTTATGGACAATGTCCACTAACTCATCTTCACATACTACAGAAAGAAAGATTGTATTAGAATTATTCTCAATTTTTTCTATATTATGCTCAATTTGTACGTCTGGGATTCCTGCTGCCAAATCACGACCGATATTTACAAAAAACTTATTGAAGCTGTTGACTATCCTATTCTTACCACTACATTCACCATGTGCATCTATAAAGTATTCAGGGTAGTTAGTTTTTGTTGAGCCCTTATTAAGAATACAGTTTAATACATCCCAGGTTCCTTTTATTAGGGCCCGAGCACCGAGGAGCAGGCCAGAATGGCCTGCACCGTAGGTGCGAAGCCCTATTGTTTTTGCTCGGATTATTAGGGCTCGAGCACCGAGGAGCAGGCCAGAATGGCCTGCACCGTAGGTGCGAAGCCCTATTGTTTTTGCTCGGATTTATTATTTTTATTATTATTTTTTTTTTTTTTTTTTTTATTTTTTTTAACACTTTTGGACTTTTTGGGGGCCTTAACATACTCGAAAACTCTTGAAAATTGGCACAGACGTCAGAGTCGTCCGTCATCGCAGAAATCCAAAGGCTGGAACACGGGCGTGGCACAGGGGCTCTGTAGCGCCCCCTGTAATGCAAAAAAAAACATTGATGCACAGATCGGGCAAAAATGTATGCACATGTACGAGACTTGGTACGCTTATAGACCTCATCGACCCGAACAACTTTCGCCCTCTAACATTTAAGCTCCGCCCAACAGGAAGTCGGCTATTTTGGATTGTTTAAAAAATGCATGCGTTGAACTTTTATATACTCCTCCCAGGGGATTCATGCGATTGACACCAAACGTGGTGAACATGATGTCGAGACATTGGACTTGCTAAATTGCGAAGGGATTTTTGATATCTCGAACGGTTCTGCCATGGCGAGGCGACAAAGTTGTGGCGAAATCAGAGAAACAGGAAGTGTCTAATATCTAGGGCAAAAAATGTCTTATTGTGATGACACACGGGGTGTTTGTTCGTCTGAAGATTCTGATCGCATCGATGTGCCTATTGTGACTCCCGGGTATAGCGCCACCACCAGGCGCCAGGAAGTGTGTTAGTCACAAAGCTGGATTTTTTTGACAGTTCCATGCAATGTTCTTTTAAATACTCCTTCTAGGATTTTCATGAGATTGACACCAGAAGTGGTCAACATGATGCCGAGACATTGTAGATGATAAATTGCGAAGGGATTTTTGATATCTCAAACGCTGTTCCCATGGCAACGCGTCAAACTTTACTTTCATTTTAAAGGCATATTTAAGCCTTTCTGTTGCATGCAGGAAACTTTTAAATACTCCTCCTAGGATTTTCATGAGATTGACACCAGAAGTGGTCAACATGATGCCAAGACATTGTAGATGAAAAATTGCGAAGGGATTTTTGATATCTCGAACGCTGTTCCCATGGCAACGCGTCAAACTTTACTTTCATTTTAAAGGCATATTTAAGCCTTTCAGTTGACACCAATGTTCTTTTAAATACTCCTTCTAGAATATTCATGAGATTGACACCAGAAGTGGTCAACATGATGCCGAGACATTGTAGATGATAAATTGCAAAGGGATTTTTGATATCTCAAATGCTGTTCCCATGGCAACGGGTCAAACTTTACTTTCATTTTAAAGGCTTATTTAAGCCTTTAAGTTAACGCCAATGTTCTTTTAAATACTCCTTCTAGAATATTCATGAGATTGACACCAGAAGTGGTCAACATGATGCCGAGACATTGTAGATGATACATTGCGAAGGGATTTTTGATATCTCGAACGCTGTTCCCATGGCAACGCGCCAAACTTTACTTTCATTTTAAAGGCTTATTTAAGCCTTTCAGTTGACGCCGATATTCTTTTAAATACTCCTTCTAGAATATTAATGAGATTGACACCAAAAGCGGGCAACATGATGCCGAGACATAGTAGATGATAAATTGCGAAGGGATTTTTGATATCTCGAACGCTGTTCCCATGGCAACGCCCCAAACTTTACATTTATTTCAGGCATATTTAGGACTCTTGGCGTGCTTAGATTAACCTAAAAGTCGGCACAAACATCAGAGTTGTTGGCTGTTCAGAGTGGACAAATAGGTCAGACAAAGGCGTGTCTCTTTAGTGGCTCACTAGCGCCCCCGTTTGTCTAAAATGTGGGGTTTTTCTTTTACCTACAGTCCCCAAATGGCTCAGTAACAACATTAAATAGCCCACTGATGTTTACCCACTTGATGCCCTTGCCCGCCGTGCATCGTTTTCTCGGACGCATCGTGTAGCGGTAAAAAAACGTGCGAGGGCCCGCCATTGCTGCTTGCAGCTATATTTATTTTTATTTTTTTTATTTTTTTTATTTTTTTTAACACTTTTGGACTTTTTGGGGGCCTTAACATACTCGAAAACTCTTGAAATTTGGCACAGATGTCAGAGTCGTCCGTCATCGCAGAAATCCAAAGGCTGGAACACGGGCGTGGCACGGGGGCTCTATAGCGCCCCCTGTAATGCAAAAAAAAACATTGATGCACAGATCGGGCAAAAATTTACCCACATGTACGAGAGTTGGTACGCATATAGATCTCATCGACCCGAACAACTTTCGCCCTCTAACATTTAAGCTCCGCCCAACAGGAAGTCGGCTATTTTGGATTGTTTAAAAAATGCATTCGTTGAACTTTTAAATACTCCTCCTAGTGGATTCATGGGATTGACACCAAACGTGGTGATCATGATGTCGAGACATTGTACTTGCTAAATTGCGAAGGGATTTTTGATATCTCGAACGGTTCTGACATGGTGAAGCGACAAAGTTGTGGCGAAATCAGAGAAACAGGAAGTGTCTAATATCTAAGGTAAAAAATGTCTTATTGTAATGCCATGCGGGGCGTTTGTTCGTCTGAAGATTCCGATCGCATCAATGTGCCTATTGTGACTCCCGGGTATAGCGCCACCACCAGGCGCCAGGAAGTGTGTCAGTCATGAACTTTTAAATACTTCTCCTAGGGAATTCATACGATTGACACCAAACGTGGTGAACATGATGATGAGACATTGGACTTGCTAAATTGCGAAGGGATTTTTGATATCTCGAACGATGTTGCCATGGCGAGGCGACAAATCTAAGGCGAATTCAGATTAACAGGAAGTGTTTAATATCTAAAGCAAAAAATGTCTTATTGGGATGAAACGCAGTGTGTAAGTTCGGCCAAAGATTCCGATCGCATCGATGTGCCTATTTTGAGTCTCGAGTATAACGCCACCAACAGGCACCAGGAAGTGTGGCAGTCACAAAAGGTGGATTTCTTGACAGTTGCATGTGGTGAACTTTTAAATACTCCTCCTAGGATTTTCATGCGATTGACACCAAAAGTGGTCAACATGATGCTGAGACATTGTAGATGATAAATTGCGAAGGGATTTTTGATATCTCGAACGCTGTTCCCATGGCAACACGTCAAACTTTACTTTCATTTTCAGGCATATTTAAGCTCTTGGCGTGCACTTTGGGTGCCTTAACATGCTCGAAAACAACGGACATTTGGCACAGATGTCAAAGTCACGTGCCACTAGGCTCATGCAAAGGCTGGAATATGGGCGTGGCAAGGGAGCTCTGTAGCGCCCCCTGTAATGCAAAAACAAACATTGGGGCACAGATCAAGCAAACATGTACGCACATGTACGAGAGTTGGTACGCATATAGATCGCATCGACCCAAACAACTTTCACACTCAAACATTTTAGCTCCGCCCAACAGGAAGTCGGCTATTTTGGATTGTTTAAAAAATGCATGCGGTGAACTTTTAAATACTCCTCCTAGGGGTTTCGTGCGAATGACACCTAACGTGGTGAACATGATGCCGAGACCTTGTAGATGATAAATTGCGAAGGGATTTTTGATATCTCGAACGGTTCTGCCATGGCATGGCGACAAAATTGTGGCGAAATCAGAAAAACAGGAAGTGTCTTATATCTAAGGCAAAAAATGTCTTCTTGTGATGACACGCGGGGTGTTTGTTCGTCTGAAGATTCCGATCGCATCGATGTGCCTATTGTGACTCCCGGGTATAGCGCCACCACCAGGCGCCAGGAAGTGTGTCAGTCACAAAGCTGGATTTTTTTGACAGTTCCATGCGATGTTCTTTTAAATACTCCTCCTAGGATTTTCAAGCGATTGACACCAAAAGTGGTCAACATGATGCCAAGACATTGTAGATGATAAATTGCGAAGGGATTCTTTATATCTTGAACGCTGTTCCCATGGCAACGCTGCAAACTTTACTTTTATTTCAAGCATATTTAAGGCTCTTGACGTTCTTAGATTAACCTTAAAGTAGGCACACACATCAGAGTTGTCGGCTGTTAAGTGTGCACAAAAATGGCAGACATAGGCTTGTCTCTTAAGTGGCTCACTAGTGCCCCCGTTTGTCTAAAATGTGGGGTTTCTTTTGGCTACAGTGCCCAAATGGCTCAGTGATAACATTAAATAGCCCACTGATATTTACCCACTTGATGCCCTTGCCCACCGTGCATCGTTTTCTCGGACGCACCGTGTAGCGGTAAAAAAAACGTGCGAGGGCCCGCCATTGCTGCTTGCAGCTATATTATTAGATTTATTATCAAACAGTAATTTCTTATAGTAGGATTTCTTTGCTTTTCTTATTATATCAGTTAGCTTATTTTTATACAGCTTATACTTATTCTCTGCTTCTTTTGATTTCAATTTAATGAATAATTTATATAAATAATTTTTCTTTTTACATGCATTTATTAACCCTTTTGTCAACCATGGACTTTTTAAATATTTGTTGTGCTTACTGTAAACAGAAATGGGACAATGCTTATCATAGGAGTGTAAAAATATCTGTAGGAAGTTGTTATAGGCTCTATCTGTGTCACCTTCTCTATAAACAGAACTCCAGTCTTATAGTCTCAGGTCGTCATTAAATGCATCAATTGCATCTTGAGTTAGTAATCTTTTATGCCTCACATTACCAATTTCCTTTGTTTTAGACACCTTACAATCATACACAACAAAAACAGGTAAATGGTCTGTAATATCACAAATAAACAAACCCGCAATTAACTTACTAGACAAATCATTTGTGAAGATATTATCAATTATGGTTGCACTGTGTGATGTAATTCTACTGGGTTTTGTTATAATTGGGAATAAGGACATTGAGTACATTCTTTCAATGAATTCATCAGTTGGTTTATGTTTGTTAGGATTTAAAAGGTCAATATTAAAATCCCCACAAATGAATAAAAACTTATCACCAACTGTTGAAAACAAATTCTCCATCTCTCCATTGAAAGTATCAATACTTGACCCAGGGGATCTATAAACACAACTTATAATGATATTTTTTTTCCTTTTGTTACTTATTTCTATAGTAATACATTCCATTACATTATCGAGTGCAATTGACATATTAATTAGAAGAGAATATTTTATAGTTTTATGCACATATAATGCAACCCCACCGCCTGTTTTATTTAGTCTATTCACATAATGCAGATCATAATCATCCATTTCAAAATCAACTATTTTCTCTTGTTTAAACCAGGTTTCAGAAATTGCTATTACACTGAAGGGATGCACAAAATTTTGTAAATATTCTCTTATTGCAATAAAATTAGTGTACAAACTTCTACTGTTAAAGTGAATAATTGTAAGTTTATCATTAGTCATACAGTTATTAATATATTGATCATTCGTATAGTAGTTACAGCTGTTATTAGTAATAGAAAGGAAATTGTTGTCGGGATCAACATCCGTCTCTAAATCATGCATACTGTACTCAGTGAATTCCGTAGCACTCAAATCCGTTTGACGAAGTTGTTCAATTCTCTGTAATAAATCTGTCATTGTATAATTGTCCTTTGATCACTTCTATATGACTCAAGGATCATTGTAATAGTGTAAGTCAGATGTTACCTTAAATGAAACCAGATGATTGATGAGCATTATAATCACTGATACTTGTCCAACTCCTCCATGTTCCTTATTTTGATGATTTTCGTTAACTTAATGTAGATTTGACCATTGGTTACCCACGTGTGTTGAATTTTTCCTTGTTTCTTGAGGTATCTTGCTTTCCTGGCCATATCCGCATTCTTTTTTGTTAGATGCTCGTTTATATACACATTCGTCCCTTTAAGTTTGCGTCCTTGTTTTAACAGAGCCATCTTGTCTTTCCTGTTGACAAATCGCAAAATGACTGCTGCTGGTCTGTCATTATTCTTCCTTCTAGGTAGCGAGTGGCAAGCTTCAATACGCTCCCTGTCCAGCTCCACTCCTTTGCTCTGGAGAAAAGCTGCCACTTGTTGCTCCACTGAGCGAACTTCCCTCTCCCCCAGCTCATCGCCTTCGTCCGCTGCTACCGCGCGCGCGTACGAGCGAGGTTTGATCGGGATACCGGTAATGATTAAGTCATTTATCCGGGAGTATTGCTCCAGATCATCCACCCTCCGTTCAAGCTCCGCAATCCGTTTATCCTTTCCAATGTTTAGGAGGCGTAGCTGTTTAACTTCCTCCAATAATTCCATAAGCCGGTTTTGCTGTGTCTTAACTGTAGTCATTTCTTCAGTTATGAAGTCTAAAGACTTTTTAATGTCCTCGACTTCCTCAGATTGCACGTTCTTTTTTGGACCCATTCCGACACCCTCAGCGTGATGCTTTTCAACACACGCGTCAGTATTAAGAACTAGGCAAAACAATACGCAAGTTTAGGCAAAACACTCGTCAACTCCGAGCGCAGCACACGCGTGTCCACCCAGCGCGGCCATCTTGAAATCACAAATAAATGAATAAAGGCATAAATAAATAAATGTAGAAATAAATAAATGAATAAATACATAAATAAATATAGAAATACATAAATTAATGAATAAATAAATGAATGAATGTAGAAATAAAGAAATGAATAAATGCATAAATAAATAAATGTAGAATTGAATAAATGCATAAATAAATAAATACATATAGAAATGCAGAAATTAATGAATAAATAAATGAATTTAGAAATACAGAAATGAATAAATACATAAATGTATAAATAAATAAATGTATAAATAAAAAAATGAATAAATAAATAAATAAATAAATATAGAAATACAGAAATTAATTAATTAATAAATAAATGAATGTAGAAATACAGAAATAAAGAAATGAATAAATACATAAATGCATAAATAAATACATGTAGAAATAAAGAAATTAATAAATGCATAAATAAATTAATAAATACATAAATGCAGAAACAAACAAATAATTAAGTAAATGCAAAAAATAAATAAATGCAGACATAAATAAATAAATAAAAAATAGTTTTGTCAAAAGTATCAACTTTTAATTTTATTATTTTGCCCCATTTCTATTATACTACATGTATTTCTACATTTATTTATGCATTTCTACATTTATTTATATATTTTGACATTTATGCATGTATTTCTACATTTATTTATTTATTCATTTATTTATTTATATAGACTTGAGTCATTTTTCGTCCTCCATAAACAAGGCCTACTATAACAGTGCTCCGGCCCTCCAGGGTAAGATTTGGGGAACCTTGATGTATAGTATGCAATTTTATTTACAAATGATTAAACCAAATTGCCTCTGAATTTTGTCTTGATCAAGGCTTTGAACCGGTTCACGGAACAAAACCAGAAACTTTTTGATGTTTTGAAAGGAACAGAAACGAAACCAGAAACTTTAAAAATATATATGTGTCGGAACAGAAACGTTTATTTAAAATAATGGTAACCGGTTAATACCGTTATTTTTTTTGTTCTTTGACAAGATTTCTGTCTAATATGACTCTGTGAAGTTCACTTCCGGTCGTCGTTTACTCATCGGAGAAATGAGAAGCTTGCCACCAGCAAGTAGCCTACTCAAGCCCAAGTCTCTAATGCTCAATCATAAGAGGGAAATATTAATATGGTGTAACAGATCGCAGTTAATCCGTACAGATCACGACCCACGGTTAGGCTCACATTCGATTGGCGGATTTATACGCAAATTTTTAAAGGGTGAAAGTTGATCATTTGCACATGTTTAAAGGGCTTGCAAATGTTAACACTAAAGTTATTTTAAACAGTTTAACCACAAAAAGGCGCTAAAGTGAGCAATTTTCTTTACGCACAGATGCATATGCGGTTGAATGTGTCCGGTCCAAATCAAACGTGATCATCCCTATGCCCTTCAAAGATCAGAACTCTTGATGTGTTGCACTACTGTGTCTCATACTGTAGTCCATTAAAATACATTTGGTGAATAAAGCACTGAAAAACAACGGAAGTTTCATTGTGGAGCAACAATTTATGCTGCATCTTCTTCCCGAAGCGCCGTTTGGAATTCGTCCTCTGTGTGTGTGTGTGTGTGTGTGTGTGTGTGTGTGTGTGTGTGTGTGTGTGTGTGTGTGTGTTGCGCATGTTTAAGTGCACTCAACAAATGTAGGCATGTCAGAATTACAGTTATGCCGCTTACATAATGTAGCCTTAACATAAAGCGCTAGAAGTGGGTTTTATTATTCTCAACACCTTTTTGGTCACTTACGGTAATTAAAGCACCTGGTGGTGGCGGAAGAGGTAAAGCATATCATCTGTTCACCTGTGTAGTTCACGAGGGGAGAGAGGGGGTGACTGGGGAAGTTTTATTTTGTTGACCGCTGTACAAACGCAATCTAATGCTGTTCGGGCACGATTTCATATGCAAGTGAAATAATTATGGAATGTATTGGATACATAACCTTGTTTGTTTCTCACGCAAATAAATCTATACAACTAACTCTTTGGATTCATTATCATTGAAGATCAGGAAGCGCGTCTGGCAATAGTTTCCCCTGCTCAGCCTCTCGGCCGACAAATTTGGATTTCGGATTATCGCCCACATTTTGTCAACAAAAACTTTACGATAAACTTGGAAAAGAAACCACGCGTATTGATGGCCGTATTTACTCAATGAGAAACGGGATCATCGGACACACACACACACACGGATCTGGATGAGAATGGTCTACGAGAAGCATCGCACACAAACTGTGGTGGTATGTAACCTGCGTTTTACTGTGTTATGGCTTGTTTTGGAAGATAGTTTTGAACGGGTTACTGCCACTTGTTGAAGTATTGTGTTGCGGTTTGGAGCGGGTGAATCGCCGCTGACCGGTTGTGTGTTTGGAGCAGACAGCTGACTTATGTGTGTGCGGTGTGGCTTCAACGCGTTGGTTATTGTATCGTGCCTGCATGTAATTGCTGTGGGCCTGTGGCTATTGCTGTTGTTGGCTTTACGTTGGATTCATACTGCGATGTTCAGTTGCGTTTTACTGTATGTACAAAATGAGTGGATTAACGGTTGATTCAACTTCATCTAATATGGAGAAAAGGAAAATTAAGTTGACTGAAAAGGCTCTGGCAAACAGGATTGAGTCGATTCAAAAGCAACGTAAAAAGGAAGTAAGCAACTTAAAGAGTCAGATATTGTCTCTCAAAAGGCTGATGAGAGATGATCAAAATGCTTCACAATTTGAAGCACAGTTTGATGTTGTGCTGCGATTGTTTGAAAATGCCACTACATTACACAAATCGTTGATGCCTTTAATCCCTCCTGATGAACAAGAGAGACAAAATGCATGGTTCACAAGCATCATTGAATACAGTGAAGGCTTTATTGAGGATGCCAAAATGTGGATTTCAGAAATTAAAATGCCTCGTTCAGAGTTAACTCATAACATTGAGTGTCATCATCAGGAAGTTTTGTCAGGGGATGAAATTGTGATTCAGATTCATGAAGAAACCGAAACTCCATCCATCTTTTCAACATGATGACATATTGCCATGTGACAGTATATCAAACCTAAGCAGTAGAAAACAAGGTTCAAAATCAAATGTTTCTACTACTTCATCTGCACGTCTAAGAGCAGAGGCTGAAATGGCTGCTCTGCTTGCCCGTCAAAGTTTGCTGAAAGAAAAACATTCTCTTGAGGTGCAGGAAGAGAAACTAAGACAACAAAAGGAACAACTTCAGCTTAAAGCCGATATAGCTGCATCAGTGGCTAAAGTGAATGTTTTAAGGACCTCTGGATCTGGTGTGCGAAGTGCTGTTTCTCATCGATCTAATGCCATGGAGTCATATTTTGAGGAAAGGGGAGGAACAGTTGAAGCTCTTAACATTGATGCAGAGACTTTTGTTCCACAACTTGGAAGGGATGATTTATAGTGTGGAAGGCCAAGACAGAAAAGGGAAGACAATACCATCCATTGCCAGCAGAGGCCCTCAGAGCTTACGAGACAGAGCACAGTTCCACATACAACAACGCCTCCAGCATCTCATCCTGGAGATGTCCATGCATCATTTCTCACAAACATTAATAGTGACCAGAACCATATGTTGTCTATAATGAAAAAACAGAATGAGATAACATCAATGTTGGTACAACAGCAATGTCTTTTATCGCTTCCTAAAATAAATATCCAAATATTTGATGGTGACCCTCTACAGTACCATGCTTTCATGCGGTCTTTTGAACAAGTAATTGAGGTAAAGACTGATAATGCTGAAGATAGACTGCATTTTCTGGAACAGTACACCAGGGGGCAACCACAACAGCTTGTTAGGAGCTGTCAACATTTAACTGATGGTTCAGGCTATGTAAAAGCAAAGACTTTACTGCATGAACATTTTGGAAACGAGCATATGATAGCATCTGCCTATTTGGATAAGGTCTCTTCATGGCCAGTGATTAAGCCAGAAGATGGAAAAGCTTT
Source organism: Misgurnus mizolepis (assembly GCA_025389145.1). Taxonomy (NCBI): domain Eukaryota; kingdom Metazoa; phylum Chordata; class Actinopteri; order Cypriniformes; family Cobitidae; genus Misgurnus; species Misgurnus mizolepis. The sequence continues at coordinate 8,087,731 of JAIFKI010000008.1, read as the reverse complement.
ACATGTGTCACAAGGTGACGATCTTTTTTGGGGCGGAACCAAAAGTTGGGAAGGTTTGGTTCCGCCCGGATGTTTCCGTCCAGACCGGAGAACGGAAACACCGGACATCCGGCAGCTTCGCGAAGGCTGTAATCAGCCGATTGAGCACAGCTGTGCATAGTTAAAGAGATCGCCGGGTAATTGGACAACTGGAGTACATGGAGGAGTATAAAAAGAGCAGTTAAATCACAGTTCGGGAGTTCGGGCACGAGGGGGGATTGACACGGGGAAAGCTTCTTTGCCGAAGGCAGGAAAGAGACACGCACCCTTTGAAGAGCCCGAAGGCTCTGTTGATCCGGGCTGCGCTAGGAGCGCGCGGAAAGAAGACGGAGCCACAGGAGGTGAAAGAAGGGCGAGCTGTGGATCTCTTAAAGGAGCACCCCGTGTGCTTTTTGGAGAAGTCGTAGTGTGTGCTGAGGAACGGAGCTGTGCTCATTGCTAGACGTGGTGGCTGTCTGTATTTCTCTCTCTCTCGTTGTAGTATGCGGTGGACCTGCTGGAGTGAACGGAAAATCCTATGGGTAGAAGGAACCTTGGTCGAAACAGCACTTTTGAAGGAGTAAAGCAGGAAGAAAATCGACCCTGTTGTACAACGTAAACAAAGGCTATCCGCTGTGAGTATACATTTTGGTGTGGAGCAACTTGCAGAAATTAACCTGTGTAATCGTTGGAAACCTCCAGAAGAAGGAGGGCGGCCCTACCCCTAAAACAGCGTGGTGGGCGAGCCGTTAGAAGCGTCAATCCAAGCAGCCACAGCAACGAAACACTATTCTGGTCGTATTTCCATCGCCCTTATTTCAGCCCAAGTGAAGTGGAGGACGCCGGGCGTTTCCTTTGTTGTGTACACTTATAGTGTGGTGAGTGAGACTTTGCAATTAATAAGCTTTTCACGTTGTGAGTGGTGCTGTGTATTTGCTGTGGGTTGCTGTGTGTCTTGTCAGACGAAGCCCCGCATCATCCATTCTCCTACTGGGCAGAGGACGGAGAGGCTAACGACCTCAGAATTTATAGCTACTATACGCAGTGGGCTGTTTTGGAGCGTGAAGGGACGCAGATCAAGAGCTGTCAGCGACTGTGAGTACAATATTGGAATTATTCGTAGTGGGAACTTACCTGTGTCTGTCCTTGTCGCAGAGTCAGAGGCGAAAGGGTCCGCCGCCCCCGTGGTCTCTACAAAGGGGCGCCCCTGTCCAGGATTCGATCGCCCTACAGGCAGTGGAGATAGGGCAGCGCTCGACCCGGTGAGGTGGCGTGTGATCTTCGCCCCTCTGCTGACCTACGGAGGGAACCGTACTTACCAAGAGCTGTGAAAAGCAGAGTAGCGGCCACCTGTGGAGAGAAAGGAGAACGAGAGCGAATAATTGGAGAACAGACTGTGTAACGTGATACCTACCCAGAGAGCTGTAAACAGCAGAGCCGGTGAGAAATACTCGAAGTCCAAGTAACAGTGTTTTTGTGTCCTAGTGGCCACCTGTGGAGAGAAAGGAGAACGAGAGTGAACATACGGAGAACAGACTGTGTAACGTGATACCTACCCAGAGAGCTGTAAACAGCAGAGCCGGTGAGAAATACTCGAAGTCCAAGTAACAGTGTTTTTGTGTCCTAGTGGCCACCTGTGGAGAGAAAGGAGAACGAGAGTGAACATTAGGAGAATGGACGGTGCGGAGATCCAGTTGGTGGTGAAGGAGGAGAGCCTAGAGTGGCCATTATTTTAAGTTCCCCGTTTTCCCTTCCCTATTTATCTTTTTTTAAGTAAATTAAATAAAGTACATTTTAAATTATGCTTACCTTGTGTGTCTGGTCATTGGGGTGGCTTTGGGAATCTCCTCGAGGTGGAGAAAGGGGCGTGACCTTATTTACATCTGGGTCCACCCCTACCTGTGACACATGCATACAGTTTGTTCTTGCGCGGATGTTGCAATGCCATGGAAGAGGTTCATAGTCTGTGTGAATTGAATACACCTGCCATCATGATTACTGTGATTAAAAGATTACCCTACAAGCTGAGGGATAAATGGCGAACAGTATCGTGTAACATCCAGGAAACACATCGTCGGAGAGCTATGTTTGCTGATATTGTGACTTTTATGGAGCGGCAAGTGAAGATCATGACAGATCCTTTGTTTGGAAATCTACAGGATGTACCAGTGTTGGTGGCAAATAAAGAAGGCAGCAGGATAAAATCACTATGTTCAGGGGCTAAAGGAAGTAGCTTTGCCACTACTGCTACTACAGTCGAAAAGACACTAACAGAACATAAGGTTAAAGATGTACATTTACCTGAAAGGACTTGTTTGTACTGTAAAGGTAAACACATGCTGGAGTTTTGTACTCAGCTTGAGAAGAAAGCCCAAAGCGAGAAGATTGAAATCCTGAAAAGGCTGGGAGTTTGTTTTGGCTGTTTGTGTATTGGTCACATCAGTAAGGAGTGCAGGAAACGTCTTTCTTGCAAAACATGTGGCTTAAGGCACCCTAGTATGCTTCATATCCATCGCAAAGATAAGGAAGCAGAAGAAGAAAAAGGTAGGAACAACACAGAGAGTGCAGTGGGCAGTTCTTTGGTTGCAGTCCAAACCAGTGGTCTTACTTGGGCCGGCGAACAAGATTTTAAGCTTGCCATTGTTCCAGTAAAAGTTAAATCAGAGAGTGGGCAAAGGATAGTGGAGACCTATGCCTTTTTGGATCAGGGCAGTTCAGCATCCTTCTGCACAATGGGTTTGATGGATAGATTGAATCTCTCTGGGAGGAAAACAAAAAAATTATTTTGCGCACCATGGGCCAAGAGAGAATTGTGGACAGTTGTATTGTGTCGAACTTGGAAGTGGCTGGATTAGACAGTGATTGGTACTGTGAAATGCCAGATATCTTCACACAACCTAAGATGCCTGTGAATAGGAGTAACATCCCACGACAGGAAGATTTGCATAAATGGCCTCATTTGAAACATGTGTACTTGCCTGAGATAAATACAGATGTGGAGCTTCTGATTTGGAACCACTTGAAATCATCCGGAGTGTGGACAAAGGGCCGTATGCCATCAAGACAATGCTTGGTTGGAATGTAAATGGACCCCTTGGTGGAGAATGTTGTGATGGACCTGATATGTTTGAGTCTACATTTACCATCAACAGAATTTCTGCTGTAACACTTGATGAACTCTGGAAACAACAGTTCAAGACAGACTTTCCAGAATGCAGTCAGGAGGAACAGCTAGGACTTTCAAGGGATGACTGTAGGTTCTTAGAAATGGCTAACGATACTGTGAAATTAGTTGATGGTCATTACAATATTGCTTTACCTCTGAAGGACAGAAAGATAAGCATGCCTAACAACCGTAACATTGCAGAACAGCGCATCCTTAACCTGAAGAAAAGGTTTATCAGAGATGCATTATTCCATAAGGACTATACTGCTTTCATGAATAACCTTATATCCAGTGGCTATGCAGAGAGAGTTCCAACCACAGATCTGGACCGCAGTGATGGTAAGGTTTGGTATATCCCACATCATGGGGTATACCATCCGAAGAAAGGAAAGATCAGAGTTGTCTTTGATTGTGCAGCATCATTTCAAGGCATATCACTCAACGCACAACTACTGAATGGTCCGGATTTGACTAGTTCATTGACTGGAGTCCTGACCAGGTTTAAGAAAGAGCCTGTTGTTTTGATGTTTGATATCGAGGCAATGTTTCATCAGGTTCAAGTACCTGAGGAGGATGCAGACCTGTTGAGATTTCTTTGGTGGTCCAGTGGAGACTTCAGTCAACGTTTGGAGGAGTACAGGATGGTTGTCCATTTGTTTGGGGCAACTAGTGTTGTTTTTGGCAGCCTGTTTTAATTTTAGTTTTAGTCTAGTCCTTGGGTCAAGCTTCCATTTTAGTTTTTATTAGTTTTAGTCACATTCACACTCTTTTTAGTCTAGTCAGTTTTAGTCGACTAAAAGTATGGGTATTTTAGTCTTATTTTAGTCAGACTTATCCATGACCATTTAAGTCTAGTTTTAGTCGACGAAAACTGATGACATTTTAGTCTAGTTTTAGTCGACGAAAACTGATGACATTTTTAGTCATTGAAAATTTTATTTTAGTCTCTTTTAAGTAATGCAATTCTATTTAACCCAATCAATACACTATAAGTACCTAGTAGTGTAGGCGAAACCAAAATGTTTTTTAGCCAAACCCATTTTAAACAAGGTTATCTTATTATAATATTATTGTTACCTAGACTCAAGAATACATGCATTCCAGACATGGAAGACGCTCTGATTTGAACTTACAACATATTTATTTTAACCAAACATGTTAGAAGTACACACACACATAAATTTAAATAAAATAAATAAAAAACAATAAATAAAATAGCATTACATGACAATGCCAGAAAAAAATTATCTCTTTAAAAATTGAAGAGAAAAAAGGTGCTTGAATGCTCGAGCTACAAATTATCAAATTAAATTAATTAACATACTAAAAAATGATAATAAAATGTGTGTGTCTACATAAACTGTAACCTGGTTATTTTAAGACAAACTGTCCTGTACACATTACTCTTTGGCTATATTTTTGACATCTGATTTTTTTTCTCTGGTGCCTACCTGGCACAGATAGAGTATTTGTTTGATTGACATAAAACCAACATTTGTCAAATGGTTAAAAGTCTACATACCTTTAGCTTTCAGCTCTGTTGTTAACACTGTGTTGGCTTGAACTTATCTTAATATATTTGTTCAGAAAAAGAAAAAAACAAGTCTTTACAACCAAATCAAAATCAACAATTTAGGAGCAGCAGTTTTTGCATGGATATTTGAAATGTTACATGCATGCTTATTGCATGTCTGTTTAGGCCAGCCATTAACTACTTAGGCTTGTTTACTTTGAGGAAAGCGCTTCTTTCCAAAATGGTCCTAGCCCTGTTTCTGCGGCCACAAGATAGGTAACCAGTTACACTGAAGACCCTCTCTGTAAATGCCTGAGAGGCTGGCATCGCCAGGAGGTCCAAGGCCAGAGGTTTAAGTGTTGGAAACACAGTGGAACAACATTGAGTTAACCAATACTCGATGCCGGATTCCTCAACCTCAGCACTGGTAGCAGCAGTCTGGTGGAACTCGGACAGGTGCTCTTTATATTTAAAAATCTCCTGCCTTATGTTTGTTGTCTTGGCTGTCTTGGGCCTCGATGGATGATTAGCACTAAAGAATTTAAATCTACGCCGCTTTGCAGGGGTTGACTCTGGAGGTTCTGTACCCTCATTTGTGACTTGCTCATCATCAGTCAACTGCTCTTCTTCTCGTACTTGCACTCTTTGTGGCACAAGATAAGCAATGTAGTCCTCTGCCTTTCTGACAAGATTCTGTACTTTGTTGTCATCATTTTCCAGAATGGTTTCAGCTACACAAGGGTCCACAAAGCATGCTGCTGCAGGAAGTGGTGAGAAGTTGTCAGCCGTTATGTCAAGAAACAAACTAAAGCGCCTATCCCTGTTGGACAGCATCTTCTGAGCCAGAGTAGCTGCATCTTTGTAGGTTCGCCCATGTGCAAGCGAGAACTCTGACAGGTGGTTTTTGAGATCCAGGAGTGCTGGCACAACAAGGGAAAGTGATTGAGTGTCACTTTCAAGTGACTTAGTGTGCTCTGCAAATGGCAGAAGAAGGTCTCTCAGCAACCCAATCTTCTGCCACTCACTGGGCTGCAGGCTGTCCCAGCCCATGGACTCAGCCACAGCTGTGAGGTGCTCCTTGACTTCAAGACAGCGTGAAATCATAGCAAAGCAACTTGACCACCTGGTGGGACAGTCTTTTACCAGAACCAGAGCACACTTCTGCAGCAGCCGCTCTGTGGCGACAGATGACTTCCTAAATTTGTTCACCAAGCTCCTTACTTTCTCCAACAGCCTTCGGATTGGGGGTTCCTTCTGGACCATATTCACGACAAGCTGTATGGTGTGAACCACACATGGGGTCCTCTCTATGGCTCCGTAGTCATATCTACATGGAAATAATAAAAACAAATGTACATATTTAACCATTTTAGCATTAAATTATTGAACCAGATGAAATAGTTCTAGTAGTTAAATTCCTATGAACTTATTTGGTCTTTATGTATATAAAATTAAATCATGACCAGTTTTATAAATGCTTAATATATTAACAGCATAATTTTTAATCTTTTAATTTTCTATGTAATTACTTTTTTATTCAGAAAGAATATATGACCAGTTACATTAATGTTTAATGAATTAAAGGGATAGTTCACCCAAAAATGAAAATTCTGTCATCATTTACTTACTCTCATGTTGTTACAAACCCGCATAAATTTCTTTGTTCTGATGAACACAAAGGAAGATATTTTGAGAAATATTTGTAACTGAACCATTCGTGGACCCCAATTACTTCCATAGTAGGAAAAAATAATACTATGGAAGTAAATGGGGTCCACCAATGGTTTGGTTACAAACATTTCTCAAAATATCTTCCTTTATGTTCATCAGAACAAAGAAATTTATGCGGGTTTGTAACAACATGAGAGTGAGTAAATGATGACAGAATTTTCATTTTTGGGTGATCTATCCCTTTAAGATTTAAGAGCAAAGACTAAATGCATTTAAATTCCTTTTTGTATATGCAAACCTGGCCAATAAAGCTGATTCTAAATTAATTGCATAGTTTCATATACAGATTTGCCTTACCTGTCATCCTCCCCTTCCTGATGCTCATATTCATCATTGGCATTGTCGTGCTCCACCTCGGACTCCTCTTCAGAAGTTGTGGGAACTTCTGCATGTGTGTGGAACGAAGCCACCATATTGCTGCCATTGTCAGTAATAGTTGTGAGGACCTTCTCTCTAGGGATCCCCCATTCTTCCATTGACTCCTCCACAAGTGTACTAATCGACACTGCAGTGTGAGGGTGAACCATCTCCTTAAGGTTCAGGAGTTTGTGTTCAGCCTTTTTGTTCTCAGGGTTAAAGTAACAGGCGCTGACTCCCAGGAAAGATGCTGTCAACCCCTTTTTAGTCCAAATATCCAACCCTGTAGTTATTCTGCGTGCTGTGGCCAGGTTTTGTTTGATCTTTTCTTTCTCTTCTTTGTAAATTTGGTCAATCAGGTTTAAAAATTTTTGTCTTTTTGGCACTTTAAACTTTTTGTCCATTTTTGCCATCATGGCGATGAACTCCTCATCTTTGACAATTCGTGCTGGGAGTCCTGTGCGGCCTATCCACTGCGCTATCCCCTCCTCTTTGCTACGTTGCTCTGGGGAGTTGTCATTGTACTTCCTTGTGGCAAAGAAATCCTGAACACTAGTTGGCTTGTCCATCTTCTTGGGTGGGACCTGCTTCACTGGTGTGATTTCAGGAATCTAGCACATGAATAGATACAATGTCAGGACAGATGCAGTCTCTGGAAAATCTAACTGTTGTAAATATTAAGTAGCATAAATCCTTGCCATCCCAGGTCAAAAAGCAGTACACATCCATAATATACTTAAAGTGCTCTATTTTTGCACACTAATTTAGTAATCAATATACTAAAAATTAATCTGTAGTACTTCCTAAGATGTTGTTAAGATTATCTAAGTGTACTTAATTGTGCTATTTTAAGACACCATGAATATGAACTAAAATGCACTTTTAACATACTATCTCTGTATTAAGTAATTTATTTATTTAACACTTGTATTAAACTTGAACCAAACTTTCATACAAAGATGGGTTCCAGTTTACTACAAGTGGTACCTAAGTACATTTTTTAAATACATTTTTAGCACATTATGTTCATATTTATGGTGTTTCAAAATAGCACAGTGAAGTACACTACAATTAGATGTTCTTAAGATTATCTTAAGAAGTACTAAAGAAGAATTTTTAGAATACACTTTAGCACACCCACTTTACACTCTCTCACAAGCAAATACACACCCGTTTTAAGCTCCAGTTGCTAACGTTATAACATCTAAAGCTATCGTTAAAATGAGACACATTAATGCATGAGCTTTCTAAAATAGAAAGTAACGTTATGTTAATGTCTTGACTTACCTCAATATCTTTATGAAATGCCTTGAGATGCCTCTTAAGGTTCGTCGTGTTTTTTCCTGTGATTTTGTGGCCGCATTTTTCCCCATCTTTTTCCACAACACATTCAGTTTTCTTTTCCACTTCAATGTAACGGAAGTTTTTCCAAATGTCGTTTCTTCTTTTTCTCCCAAAGACGAACCCCGGCTGGACTGCCATCGTTCCCGTTCACTGTGTCAGACTTTGTCATTTACGCTAACTCAACTCACCGGCATCGCCGCAGATGTATCATCTAAATAATGCCGCGAGTGCGGCTGGCGAAAGTAACGTCGCTAGCGTCTGCGCACTGCAGCCCACGAAGTGAGACAGGAAGCAGAAGTATTAATAATAACGCGACTAAAAGAGACGAAATAACATTTCGTCTCGTCTCGTTTTGGTCAACGAAAATTAAAATACATTTTAGCATAGTTTTTATTTTGTAAACCACATTTAGTCTCGTTTTAATTCGTCAACAATATTGCATTATATTATTATTATAGTCATCGTCACATGACCAGCATTTTCGTTGCGTCTCGTCTAGTTTTCGTCATGTGATAAAGGTTCGTTGACGACTATATTTAGTCATAATTTTCGTTGACGAAAGCAACACTAGGGGCAACGTCTTCTCCAAGCTGTGCTAACTTTGCTTTACGGAGGTGTGCAGAAGACAATAAAGACTTCTTCAGCCAGCAAGTGATTGAGACCATTATGTATAGCTTCTATGTGGATGACTGCCTTGCTTCTGTAGTCTCAGAACAGGAAGCTATATCCCTCTATAAAGGCCTTAAATCCATCTGTGCCAGGGGTGGCTTTCATCTAACGAAATGGATAAGCAACAGTCGCAGTGTGTTGGCCTCAATACCGGAGGAGAGAGCAAAAGAAGTTAAAGATTTGGATCTGGACCATGACTCACGACCTGTTGAAAGAGCACTGGGTGTGCGTTGGTGCATCCAGTCTGACACCTTTAAGTTCAGCATAACTATTCAGGAGAGACCATTGACTCGCAGAGGGATCCTTTCAACTGTCAGCTCTTTCTACGACCCTCTGGGGATCCTAGCGCCTGTGGTTTTTACAGCTAAAAGAATTCTTCAGGACCTTTGTCGGAGCAAGCTAGGATGGGATGACTTCATACCAGTAGCAGTTGCCCAGGAATGGATAGACTGGTTGAAGGAGCTTCATCACTTGGAAGGCTTCAGCATCAGACGATGTTTAAAACCTTTGAACTTTGGAAAAGCTGCCACCGCTCAGTTGCATCATTTTGCCGATGCAAGTGAGGAAGGATATGGTACTGTCACCTATTTGCTGCTGCGTAATGAACACTCCCAGATACACAGTGCTTTCATAATGGGAAAATCCAGGGTGGCACCTTTAAAGCCTGTTACTATCCCACGTATGGAGTTGATAGCTGCTGTTGTAGCAGCTCGTATGGATAAACTGTGGAGAAAGGAGCTGAGACTACAGCTTCAAGATTCAGTTTTCTGGACAGATAGCACCTCTGTATTAAAACACATTAAGAATGAAACTTCAAGATTTCATATCTTTGTGGCAAACAGGGTCTCAGAGATTCTCAAGGTTTCTAATGCATTTCAATGGAGATTTGTGAACACCACACACAATACAGCAGATCTTGCCTCTAGAGGTGCAAGGGTGGAACCATTCCTAAACAATGAAACTTGGATTTCTGGTCCCTCATTTCTCTTGCAGTCAGAAGAAGACTGGCCTGTTAACCCAGATGAATTACAAGACCTTCCACCTGGAGACCCTGAGGTCAAGATATCAGCTGCAATTGGAGTTTCCGCAATAAAGGATGAAAATGATGCTGTGACTTGTTTGATCAATCGCACCTCATCTTGGACACGCCTAACAAGAGTGACGGGCTGGGTCCGAAGATTCAAGGCTTTGTTTTTGAACCTTAGGAGAATGAAGAAGACCACTGAACATCCTACTCCGCCTGTGTCAGATGCAATTCAACGGGAAGATGCTCTCACCAAGTTTGCGTGTGATTTCAAGAATAAGCTCTGTAGTGGTTATCTCTCATTGGGAGAAATTAGAGAAGCTGAAATTGAAATAATTAGGTTTTGTCAGGAGAGAAGGTACTCAGAAGAGTTCTCCCTGCTCCAAAAGGGAAGTAGTGTTAAAGGAAACAATCATCTATATAAGCTCAATCCAATATTGGAAGATGGTGTACTAAGAGTTGGAGGACGGTTGAGTAAAGCTGCCATGCCTGAAGAGTCGAAACACCCTGCCATATTAGCTAAAGACCTTCATATATCTGACCTCATTCTACGACATATTCATCAAGAGGTTGGTCATGGAGGTAGAAATTATATGTTGTCAAGACTAGGCCAGAAATATTGGATCCCTGGGGTTAGTGGTTCCATAAGGAAAATTTTGGCAAAATGTGTGGTGTGTCGGTGGCTACATGGAGCTGCAGGGCAACAGCAGATGGCAGACTTACCTAAAGACAGACTTTCTCCAGAAGAACCTCCCTTCAGCCATGTTGGAGTCGACTACTTTGGTCCGTTTGAGGTCAAGCGTGGTAGGAGTCTTGTAAAAAGATACTAAGTTATCTTCACATGTTTAGTGATAAGAGCAGTACACATTGAAGTTGCCTCATCACTGGACACAGATTCTTGCATTAATGCATTGCGCCGCTTTATCGCAAGAAGAGGACAGGTCAAAGAGTTGCGATCAGACAATGGCACCAACTTTGTCGGCGCAGAGCGTGAGTTGAGACGATCCATTGAAGGATGGAACTTGGAACAGATCAATAATGCACTCTCTTTAAAAGGAATAAAATGGACCTTCAACCCTCCCACAGGATCACATCATGGAGGAGCATGGGAGAGGTTGATTCGTTCTGTCAGAAAGGTCCTTAACTCTACCTTGAGGACACAAAGTCTGGATGAGGAAGCACTTCACATAGTGCTCTGCGAAGTGGAATCAATTCTCAACAGTAGACCCATAACCAAGGAATCCACAGATCCAATGACCTGGAGGCACTAACTCCGAACCACCTTCTGCTTCTTAAAACTAAACCATGTTTACCTATTACTCCTGGGTCAATGGAAGGATAACTGAAGTGGTGCCAGACAGAAGAGGACTCGTGAGACAAGTCTGGATAAAGACCCAAACTAGCCGTATATGCAGGCCCGTAACCAAGATCTGCCTTCTTCAGGAGTCAGCTGAATTCTGATTGTTGTACTTGATTTTGACTGAATTGATTGGACTATTTTTTGCATTGATTGGACTACACTTTTTTTTTCTTTCGAGAGGAGGACCAAGGATCAGTTAACTTTATATGATGGACTATAAATAATTTAACCTGTTTTTCTTCCCCTGCATAGGTAATGTATGTGTAATTATTACCATGTATAACTGTAATAATTAGGGGCCGGAATGTAAGCGCTAGGAGTGGGTTTTATTATTCTCAACACCTTTTTGGTCACTTACAGTAATTAAAGCACCTGGTGGTGGCGGAAGAGGTAAAGCATATCATCTGTTCACCTGTGTAGTTCACGAGGGGAGAGAGGGGGTGACTGGGGAAGTTTTATTTTTGTTGACCGCTGTACAAACGCAATCTAATGCTATTCGGGCATGATTTCATATGCAAGTGAAATAATTATGGAATGTATTGGATACATAACATTGTTTGTTTCTCACGCAAATAAATCTATACAACTAACTCTTTGGATTCATTATCATTGAAGATAAGGAAGCGCGTCTGGCAATAGTTTCCCCTGCTCAGCCTCTCGGCCGACAAATTTGGATTTCGGATTGTCGCCCACATAATGTTTGATGACAAGATAGAGACTTAAGGAAAATTATGTAGACTAATAATTTAAGTTTAATGTCCTAATGATCAGCCTACTTATTTGTATGTCCCACAGCTGACATAAAACGTTATTAACCGGTTTGGGTACAAAATTTTTTTGTTCTAACCGGTTCAGGAATGGAAATTCTAGGGTTTCTGTTTCTGTTTGGAACAAACCAATTGGGGAAAAAATCTGATTTCAAGCCCTGGTCTTGATTAAACATCAGGTCTTGACTTAAAGGGATAGTTCAGCCAAAAACGATATTAAACCCATGATTTACTCACCCCCAAGCTGTCCGAGTTGCATATGTCCATCGTTTTTCAGACAAACACATTTTCGGATATTTTAGAAAATATTTTAGATCTTTCAGTTGATTAAATGTAATGTTACGGGGTCCACCCATAGTCCACGACCTTCAAGTCCAAAAAAAGTGCGTCCATCCATCACAAATTAAATCCAAACGGCTTCAGGATGATAAACAAAGGTCTTCTGAGGGTAATCCGTGCGGTGTTGTTGTAGAAATATCCATATTTAAAGTTTTATTAACGTAATTAACTACCTTCCGGTAGCGCCGCCACCAACCAACTTTTTGCCTGTGAAGGCTTGCATATGAAGTGTTTCTTGTCCATATTTACCACTGAAAAAAATGCTGCATTTTGTCAAATAACATATAACACATTTTTATGCTACATTAACCTAAATTAAGTAAGTGCTAAGTTAATTAAATCAATTTCATTTATTAGTTATGTCAACAATTCAGAGGCCAAAACTTAAAATTCTATGTTTAATTGACTTGCAAAACCAAGTTGTTTTAACTCATGCTGCATTTTTAACATGTACATACTGCTGATTGTTATTGCAAACAAACCCATTCAGGGTCATAAAAGATCACTTTGCTTCACGTCAGAGTCCTGATCAACCTGTTGGGGTTTATTTTGTACAAAAATAATGATCACCTGGCTGTACATTAATCCTTAGACAAGAAGCAGAATGTGTCTGACTTGACAGCTTAGTTTTAAACACTCCTAAAGGAACAGCAGTTTTTAAACTGATTATTGTGGATTTAGCTTTAGATGAAGATTGGACCACATTTTAAAAGTAAGACTTAAGAAAAGCACTTTGTTTATCTGCCGACAGGCTATGCTGAGGCTCCATCACTATTTTAAGAGTAGTAGTGTTTCTATAGCATGACTGCAGTCAGTGCAGAGGTGATGTTTACAAGTATCTGAGGGCCTGACAGACTAAATCAGACACAGCGCTGCATGGGGACGAGTGCACGATCCAACATCATTCACCTCTCACTGCAACATTCATTAAACATCCACAAATCAATATGAAAGTCTCTTGGTGATTTGGCTGGACATCAGGGTTACCCGAGGCAATCTTCCTCAATTTAATCGGCTCTTCTTTATCTTCTACATCCAGCTGCCAACTCATCCAGACCTTTCTGTAACAGTATGACTACAATCACTTGTTTGGGTTGAAGTCAGTATGGGAATATTAATTTGTTCAATATAACCCATAAAACACATGGGGTATATTGAGCTTTATTGATCTTTACCCTATTTGATCTTTTCATGTAAATATCCAAGAAACCACATTTAGAGTTTTTGCTAGCAACTTTCAGCAAAGCTTAAATAACAAATATTAAATACAAAATTGTCATCATTTTCTCACTCTTATGTTGTTACAAACCTGTATCAATTTCTTTCTTCTGATGAGGATATTTTAATGAATGTTCATCAACAAAATCAATCAAACAACAAAATTTGTGAGCCCCATTCACTTCCATAGTATTATTTTTTTCCTAAAATACTATGGAAGTGAATGGGGCTCACAAACGGTTTGGTTACAAGCATTTCTCAAATATCTTCCTCCGTGTTTATCAGAGAAATTTATACAGGTTTGTAACAAAATGAGAGTGAGAAAATGATGATTTTTTTATTTTGGGTAAAATATCCCTATATACTATATATAAAGAATATTATAAAAATATGTATTTATTGATTTATGCATTTATGTATTTATTCATTTAAGTATTTATTTATTTAAGCATCTATTTATTTGTTTATGTCAGCATTTATTTATTTTTTGCATTTAATTAATAGTTTATTTATATCTGCATTTATTTTTTTATTTATGTCTGCATTTATGTATTTATGCATTTATTTATGTATTTATTTATTTATGCAGCATTTATTTATTTTTTGCATTTAATAAATTGTTTATTTATTTCTGAATTTATTTATTTAAGCATTTATTTTTGTCTGCATTTATTTTTTCATTTAATTAATTATGTATTTGTTTCTGCATTTATGTATTCATTTGTTTATTTCTACATTTATTTATTTACGTCAGCATTTATTTATTTTTTGCATTTAATTTACTGTTTATTTATTTATGCATTTATGTATTTATTTATTTATGTCAGCATTTATTTATAATTAATTGTTTATTTATTTATGCATTTATTTATGCATTTATTTTATTTTTTTGCATTTAACTAATTGTTTATTTATTTATGCATTTATGTATTTATTTATGCATTTATGAATTTATGTCAGCTTTTATTTATTTATTTATTTATTTATTTTTGCATTTAATTAATTGTTTATTTATTTATGCATTTATTTATGCATTTATTTATGTCTATATTTCTACATTTATTTATTTATGTATTTCCACATTTATTTATTTAAGCATTTATGTATTTATTTTAGGGCCGGGACTTTAACGCGTTAATTAAGATTAATTAATTACACAAAAAATAACGCGTTAAACATTTTTAACGCATTTTAATCGCACTTATTTTTGCACCGCGGAACATTTCTCATTGGATGAGTTTCGGCGGAATGATTATACTAAGCACCAACTAGCGTTCATGACTTGAAGAAGCTGATGAGATCGCTTTGGTTGGCCCCGTGGATGGGAATATTTTTATAAAAAACGAACGGATGGAAGCGTCGATAAGAGCATGGTTGTGTGTAAGCTATGCAACAAGGAATTCACATATCACCCGCAGCACATCGAGCCTCAAGTATCATCTCAATGCAAAAATATAGCAGCTAGCGTGGACATTAGCCCGACTCCGGGTACAACGACGTGGTTGAACTAAAATAATCAATATTTTGTTGCTTAAGCTTATGTATACAGTCATTATTCATGGTATACTAAAAATCCATGTGAAAAAATAACTTCTCAATGTTCTCGGGTCAAATATTTATATGTGATTAATTTCGATTAATTAATTACAAAGCCTCTAATTAATTAGATTAATTTTTTTAATCGAGTCCTGGCTCTAATTTATTTACACACATTTTTCGTCCTCCATAGTTGTTATGACAAATATACGAATGTTACAACTGGCCAATCAGAATAAAACATTTCAGTGTATTGTTACAAATTAAAAGAGATTTATCCACAAGTTTCCTGCGTCTCATGAGGCCTTGCGTCAAAAGTGGGCATGTCCTCTGGTTTGAAGTAAACAAGCGGGAAGCAAAGCGGGACGTGACATTCATTCATTAATGAATGAATGAATGTCACATCCCGCTATGCGTCCCTAATGATTAGTTGACAGTCACTAAAGACATAGCGATCCAAACTTGTGTGAGATGTGAGAACACAACCTCAACGAAATAAAAAAGGTTGAAATAACAGTACTTTTAACCTCCGCAGTAGATGGTTGGGTACGGGTTATCCTGTGTTGGCTTCTTATCCACGAAAGGAAACCAGCACACAGATGAGTGTTTTTTTTTACTTTAAGGTTCAGCCATATTCTTTTTGATTCGTCGTCTTTTGGGAGGTGATGAAAACTGGACAGTCGTGATCACTCCGATTTAGTTTTAGGCTTATGTTCAAAACACTCAAGTATAAGCTACTGACTTGTGTATAAGCCACTGTACGAACAGCACACGTTGTCCCTGAGCTATCTCTCAAAAAGGTTTGCGACTTTAAATAGTACAAAAATTTTCCGCAAATCACCTACACCTGTAACCTGTTCGCTATACACCACACAAAATACCATTGATATACTACTTCCGCCCCCTCACAGGAAGTTTTACCCACTTTCTTTTTTACGGAAACTTGTGGATAAGAGAAAACTCAAAATTCCCATATTCCCATACTGACTTCAACACAAACAAGTGATTGTAGTCATACTGTTATAGAAAGTTCACACGGCTAATGCAAGATGAAAAGTTATGGTTTAAAAGTGCATATTTTTGGGGTGAAAATGATGATCAATTTGCTAGAAAAGACTCGGTTGGGATCGTTTAGAGCCTGAGGTCCACTAAAGTCCACTATTTGGAGAAAAATCCTGGAATGTTTTCCTAAAAAAAACGTAATTTGTTCTTAACTAATTAAACATCTTGACTTAGACTTAAACATCTTGGATGACATGCGGGGGAAGTAAATATCAGGATTTTTTATGAAAGTGGAGTAATCCTTTAACATATGTTAGACACGCACCACAGGCAAAACAAGGAATCTCTCTTGCACATGTTCAGATATTCAGCGTGACTGAAGTATCCTCAGGTATCGGACGAGAGAGACAGATATAAGCAGATGAAGAGGCGATGTAGCTGGAGGCAACTGATGACTTTATGCTAATGACCCTTGTACATATGCAAATCAGCCAGCAGCTCTCATTGCTATATTAAACTGAGAACAACACATTTGAGGAAAAGTGAACCCCAGAGACGACGTTAGATGACTTCATTATCATAACTTATTATTTTAGCTTTGCAGATAACTCGCAGAGTGTTGACCAGAATGGGTTGAACAGCTGAAAAGTGAATATTTATGGAGTCGACATAGGATGAAGATTAGCTGAGAGATGTTGGCATTCCCGGCAGTAAATTGACACGTGTATTTCCAAGAGATCATTTCATTAAGATATTTTTTCATGAGCCTCACAAAACCCTCGAAACAGAAGCACAATCTGTACAGATCACTTCAGAGATGCTGCAATGCTAAAATTATGACTACGGGATGCGGGGGTTCTTCAGCAGGGGTCCACGAAACCTCTGGGGGCACCACTGCGTTACTGCAGAGGTCTTTGAACTACAGTACGCTATTATATAATCTCAAAGTTTTTTGTTTTTAAAAACAATGCTAAACCTTCATTTTACCTCCCACATTAAAATGTATTCAATACTCAACACATTTAATTGTTTTAACTAAATATGTAAATACATTAGTAGCGATGTAATACTTGATTTCTGCTTTCTCGGACTCGTTCCTTCAAAGACTCGGACCACAGTGGTAGGAGAAGGACTCGTAATTTCAGACCGAGTCCTTGAGACCAACGCATTTTATGTTCATATAAAAAAAACACATAACAATAATAATAAAATGCAATGTTGACGGGCATTATTTGAAAATGACATCACATGGTGCAATGCAAAGATACTACCATCAGAGCCGTTTATTTATCTCTAGAAAAATAGGCAGAAGATGATGCATGTGGTAGGGATTTTTTTAATGATAGTAAAAGTATAGTTCATATTAAAACGTTAAGACTGCTCCTCTAAACAATTCCCAGTCTAGCTTAGTCTGTAGGCCTAACTGTTGATTATTAACTGGGGTGATATTAAATCACGAATATGAAAACTGACATGTTTTTGTGGTCTTGGTCTCGAATCGGTCTTGCTTCCTCAAAGACTTGGTCTTGACTCGGACTCGACTTTATTTAAAAACCAACAGATTCGGTCTCGACCCTTTAAAGACTTGGTCTCGTCCCCATCACTATACATTAGTGTGACAGGATACTATTTGAAGAATAGGTAAGTCTTGAAATGCAACCCTCATTCAATGTGCATGTGTACTTTATCTAAAGAGTTGCATTGTGGCTCATGTTGCCATTTGCTGATTTCCATCAATGTGTTGCCATCCAGTGGAGAACACAGGTAAGTGCACTACAACAATATTATCATCAAACAGACCTATGTTATATAAAAATATAGAATTGATATGTAAATATAACTATAATTTATAGACTAATATTTTGCTTTAAACGTATGGAATCGGACCATTTTCTTGCATTTCTTTACATTTCTGTTAACCATCAACATTAAATCATTTGAATCACATGATTGCAGAATGAAAATCTTTTTTTTTGCCACCTTGAACTACAGAGAATCATGGTTCACAGCAGCTGTGGCGTAAACACACACACACACAAAAAAGAAACATTTTCTGTGTCACATTTAAGGGTCTATAATGTTAAGACCAGTCCACTAAAGCCTCCTTTTAGGCTTTTAGCCGAAGCTTTTATCCAAAGTGACTAACAGCCAAACAAACATCTCTCCGGTTTATCCTCACTTTGTGAGCAATATCGTCATGAAATGGCCGGCCATATATTTATTAAACTCTGAAATGTCTACAAGTTGGCGGTTTAAAAGCTTTTTTTAAGTTTCTCAAACACAGTACAGCAGGAAAGATGTCATGAGGCCATTAACTTTCTTTTCATAATGTCGTATTATTTTTTTCCCAAACACCAGATTCTGAATCTTTGCACATTGGCCTCTCATGCAAGCTTTTTTATTTCAAGGGCAGCTGAGTAACTGCAGCATCGTGAACCTAGTAAAAGGTTTTATTGAGAATGGGAAAGTGAAAGGTGCCAATTCTGCAGTCATTTATGCTCTGCAAACTATTCAGTGCAGTGTCCATCTTTCAGCAGGTCGCTCTTAAAGTTTGCACAACTGCAATAGGCTGATATTTTTTTCTCTAAATGTTTTAAAGGTGCCAAAGAATGCATTAATACAGTATGTTAAATTGTTTTCTGATATCCACATAGAAGGTATGTGGCTCTATTTAGTGCAAAAATTATCTAGAGATGGTTTACACGTTCATTTACAACCATAGGATTTGCTTTTTTAATTAAATTACCTTATTTGAATGGGTCATGAATAATAATGTTGAGCTCTGCTCTGATTGGCTGTTTCTCAGAGCAGCTTCTACAGTAGCTCTGTGTGTGTGTGTCAACAGATCTTATGTTTGAGTCTGTATCAGACGCAGATACAGATTTTGAGAAATATTCAATAGTTTGGAGATTGTTAATGGACGTTTCTTAGTGATAAGTTTGTTTTTGTAGTATGGACTTGAAAAACGTAACTGTAACATCAATAGCAGAACTTCACTCTAAACGTTAGCATATAGCATGAACTAGCATATAGCGCTAACTCAGGTGTCAAAACCTTTTTTGGTATTGTAACAACATTGTACTTAATTTAATGTGTAATTTAATGTTGGGGCGTGCATCCCGACAGTTGGTGCAGAGATTGGCCTGTTTTCCAGCGGTCTTTTGCATGCATGAGTTTTACATAAGATGTCATTTCTATGTACAGAACTTTTTTTTATTCATCTACAGTCAGCAGGGGTGCCCAACCCTGTTCCTGGAGGGCTACCGTCCTGCAGATTTTAGCTCCAACCCTAATTAAACACAGCTGAAGCAGCTAATCAAGGTGTTCAGGGTTGCTTGATAATTACAGACAGGTGTGTTGGAACTGAAGTCTGCAGGACGGTAGCCTTCCAGGAGCAGGGTTGGGCACCCCTGATCTACAGTATGCCTTGGTACAGTTTTACATTTTACAGCACCTTTAACCCTTGTGGGTTGTTGAGGCCATTTTTTTATGTCTTAATTTGGCCACAACTTTCTCTGTGTTTCAGCAAATGGAATTTTGGTGACAAATCTTATATTTACACATATTTTGAGAAAATGCTTTGAAATTTTTCAATAACACACCAATATAACGTGGGCAAAATGACTTTCCTTTCCGGTTGTTAGTGTACAAAAAAGCCACTTAATTAAACAGCTGTAAAAATGTATCATATTAATATTTTTTCAAAAATGTGTGTCATAAATCTGTTAATCGCCCTCAGTACTGATCAAAACTACCAAATGCTTAAAAAATTCCATGAATTTGACTCTTTAACTCTTTCGCCGCCATTGACGAGATATCTCATCAATCAAGAGAAAACGCTTCCCTGCCAATGACGAGATTTTCCGTTTTTCCGCAATACCGCTATTATCCACCAGGTTCCGCAACTTTTTAAACCTGGAAGTATTGCCCTATGGCAAGCGGCTGCATGTCCGTGTCTGTTTTAAAGATCGCTCTGAATGGGATCTCTATGAAAAGTCCGTCACAAAAATAGAATTATCTCTGCTTTTTGCTCAAAATGTGGTGTTTTTGCAGAAACCTACCCATATTCAAAAGCTGATTGCAAAAGAACCACTGAAGGTAGGATGAAACGTTTTTTTTTTTTTTTGTTTGAAAGCAGGGTCTGTTCTTTCTTTTGGTATATTTTATGTTTATATATTTAAAGAAGAACATTTTCTGGAAGGCATTAAACTTTGGTGAAAATCATGAAAAACGCTGGCACTGGCTGGCAACTTTTTTTTTTAAAACGCTGGCGGTGAAAGAGTTAATTGCCAAGTTCATAAGTGGTGTCACTGAATTGATGAGAAAAACACACACAAAATTACTGATTTTCAATATAAAGTGATTGTGGACTGGTCTTGGGCTTGTCAAAGATTGGTAAAAACATTGGCTTTGATGCATTTTTAGTTTTTGTGCAGCGGTTTTTATTTTTCTCCCTAATTAGTTGTTCGTGGCTTTTTTTGCCCGATTGACTTCCATTATAACAACATTTTTGATTGCAGAGCTATGACACCTTTTTAATCATGCATTTTTGAATGTTGGTGTTTTTTTACTTTGGCAAAGAGGTAACATTTGTCATTTTTACTGTTGATGCACCATGTGGCACCAATAACCTTTTAGTAGGCCTGTGCAAAAAACAGCTTAATTTCTGGCTTGTAAAAGGAAAAACAGCCAACAATCAAGAATGCATGATTATATGGTGTCATGGCTTTGCAATCAAAACATTTTGTTATAATGGAAGTCAATGGGGAAAAAACTGTAAATGAGGGAGGAAAAGAATAAAAACTGATGCTGCACAAAAACTAAAAATGCATCAAAGCCAATGTTTTTACCAATCTTTGGCATGCCCAAAAATTCAGTCCACAATCACTTTTTATATTGAAAATCTGTCAATTTGTGTTCCCCCCAAATCATTTGGTAGTTTTGATCAGTACTGAGGTTGATTAACAGATTTTTGATAAAAAAATCTGATAAATTTTTACAGCCGTTTAATTCAGTGGCCTTTTTGTACACTAACAAGCCAAAAGGGTAGTGAATGGGAACAACCCACAAAGGTTGATTAAACCACAAGAATGTGAACATTATTGCAAAATTGCATCCTATAATCTGAAATGATATAAAACTCTCAAAAAATGCTTATAGTCCTTGAAATCTTTCATATCAAAAAGCTGTTTATTAAACCGCTTTCATCAGTTGATGTACTTCAGGTTTTTATACATACAGTACAGTATAGTAAGTTCACAAACCTCTGGTGCACACGGCAAGAGCTGGCTGAAAACCTGCCGCTTTAAACAGAGTTTGCATAAAAATAAATGCTGTTAATTAAATTATTGTGTCAAATATCAAATATTTCAGTTGGCAGAAAACAAAATGTTATTTGCCTTGTGCTTTTTGTTAAATATATGGGTCCAAAAGACTTAAGATATAATGTTCAAAAAACAAAACAAAACAAACGTTAAAGGGATAGTTCACCCAAAAATGTAAATGTTTACTCACACTCATGTTGTATGTTTTTTATTTTGATGCACAAAAGAAGATAAATGATGGTAAGCACACAGTTGACAGTTCCCATTGAATTCCATAATATTTGTTTTCCTACTATGAAAGTCAGTGGTAACAATCAGCTGTGTGCTTACCATCATTTATCAAAATATTTTCTTTTGTGTTCATCATCAAAAAGAAACCCATTTTCATTCATTTTTGGATGAATTATAACTTTAATTGTTACATATACATAAAAGGAATAAAGAGTATTTTAATCTGGTTTTATTTTAAAGTTTCTCACCCATTCAAGTAACCTTTTTTAGTTCACACAAATAGTACTGCAGTGAGATGTTTTTTTAAAAAGTACAAATATAATATAAAGCCCATTAATACATGTGACTTTATAAAATGCTATAAGATTAAATGTCAACTAACCTCTTAAACCTGTGTTAGGCACAATCATCATTTAGCAAAGTCATCAAAACTTGTTGCATAAAACTTGTTAAACCACCAGAAAAATGTAAACAATATTTACACATTTATTTGTAACAATGTTGAGAAAACTTGCATATTCATAATTCATGCCTTGTTGCCAAAGATGAAAATGAGATAAAAGTGTTGATTAAAAATAATCATGACTTACAGCATATAAGTATTTGTTAATTGATTTAATGTCAACAGTGTTCTCTTCAATGATTAGTCCAAAAAAATGGCCGGTCTGAAGATGAAAAGCAAACCAAAGACTCCTGATTTCCATCCAGATGCGGGCGTCATCTCGAAACGATCGATCCAGTGTGTGATTGGCTGGAGGTGGTGGTTGCCTGTGATTGGCTGGATGAGGTGGTGGCCTGTGATTGGCTGGAGGAGGTGGTGGCGGCACTGAGCAGAGAGAAGCCGCTGTTACTCGACTCCAGGCTGCTCATAGAGCCCCTGTACAAAAAACACAAACACATTTAAACTCTATTCTCTCAGATCTTTTTAAAACATTTCAAATCATTACACAGAATCCAGCAGAAATGTTCACCTGGCCCTGGCTATAAGTAATATGATGCAGTGTGCTATTAAAGCTCTGTTTACAGCATATTGTGCCTAATACTGCAGCAGCATCATTTGCATCTTTACAGCAGCAAGTAAGTAATATCAGCCACAGCACAAGCAGATCTATTTCTGTCATGATCATTAACAAGCTAAAATTGAGCTGTCATGCCTGAACTAAGATAAGGCAAGTATTGTTTTACGTTATTTAAACCACCAATTACACACGTGCAAGTTTTCAAAGCCCTTAAAGGGGACATACAATCTGACTTTTTGCATTTTTAAGTGCTATAATTGGGTCCCCAGTGCTTCATCAACCTTTATCAAAATATAAAAATCAACCCAGTAACTTAGTTTTGATTAACCATTCTCTGCAAGCATGTGAAAAATAGGTCTTTGAAATTTGGCTCCCTTTGTGATGTCAGAAGGGGATCTTATTATAATAATACCACCCCCTTAATCTGCACGATCCAACCAAGGCACTGCCATTTAGTGCAAACAGAGAGAGAGAAAACAACTGAGTTTCAATGTCAACAAACCACCATTATGGCGATCAGTGTTTGCATTTCATCAGCTCATTTGCATTTTAAAGGACACACCCATAAATGGCACATTTTGCTCACAACTACAAAGTGGCAATTTTAACATGCTATATTAAATTATCTGTGGGGTATTTTGAGTTGAAACCCCACATAATGTACTCTGGGGACACCAAAGATTTATGTGTAATCTTAAAGTCATGTGAAATGTCCCCTTTAAGGCTGCGTTTAATGTGCATAGTAAATGGACAGTAAACATACAGACCTGAAGTCGGTAGACTGCAGCACCTCAGTGAAATACATGACCTTGCATTTGTGTGAGGAGACCTGCAGAGATGCCAGCACATCGTCCACACGCGGCAGACTGGAGGAAGAGTTTGATGGCGTACTATAAAAGCGCCACTGCAGGATGTAGAATCCAGACCAGCGGGTCACATGAGATCCCTGATGAGAAGATGTGCATCAAGATAAGACAAGGAGAAAACATTTGCTCTTCTTTAAAAAATGTAATTCACATCTCTTGACCCATCAACACTGTTTACAATAAAAATATACACAAATTAACAGTTCAGTCCCCCTCAGTAATTTGAGGTGCTTTAAAGGGATGTTAATCCAAAAATAAATGTTCTCATTCTCATGGGATTTTAAACCTGTATGAATTAATTTTTTTCCAGATGAACACAAAA
The DNA here is from genome assembly GCA_025389145.1 of Misgurnus mizolepis. Taxonomy (NCBI): domain Eukaryota; kingdom Metazoa; phylum Chordata; class Actinopteri; order Cypriniformes; family Cobitidae; genus Misgurnus; species Misgurnus mizolepis. Next base: position 8,063,925 of record JAIFKI010000008.1, on the reverse strand, counting down.
GAAGATATTTAGATAAATGATGGTAAACACACAGCTGATTTTCCATAGTAGGAAAACAATTATTATGGAAGTATTGCAATTTTAGCAGCATCTAGTGGTGAAGTTGCGAAGTGCAACCAACGACTCAGTCCACTGCTCAACCCTCGCTTTGGAAATGCATAGAGAAGCTACAGTAGCCGCCACTGGAAAAACATGCCATCGACGGAGACAACTTGGTAAAAAAGTTTGTCCATTAACTCTTTCACCGCCAGCGTTTTAAAAAAAAGTTGCCAGCCAGCGCCAGCGTTTTTCATGATTTTCACCAAAGTTTAATGCCTTCCAGAAAATGTTCTTCTTTAAATATATAAACATACAATATACCAAATGAAAGAACAGACCCTCTGCTTTCAAACAAAACAAAAAAAAACGTTTCATCCTACCTTTAGTGGTTCTTTTGCAATCAGCTTTTGAATATGGGTAGGTTTTTGCAAAAACACCACATTTTGAGCAAAAAGCAGAGATAATTCCATTTTTGTGACGGACTTTTCATAGAGATCCCATTCAGAGCGATCTTTAAAACAGACACGGACATGCAGCAGCTTGCCATAGGGCAATACTTCCGGTTTTAAAAAATTGCCACCTGGTGGATAATAGCGGTATTGCGGAAAGACGGAAAATCTCGTCATTGGCGGGGAAGCGTTTTCTCTTAATTGACGAGATATCTCGTCAATGGCGGGGAAAGAGTTAAGGGCTTCTGTAGAAACATGCCAGCACAAAATGCCGACTTCCACGTAAGGGACCCTCGATGTTAGATAAAAACGTCTCATTCTCATCTGAGGTACATAACGGTTAATTATAAAAAGATCTTTATACACCCCTGATAATATAGTTAATAATTAAGTGTCATTTGTTCAATTATGTCATTTTTAATGCAAATATGACATTGTTCGAGATGTCTTTGTTATGACAACTTGACATTAACCAAAGTATTATAACTTTTCATGTCAACTTGACATTACCAAGACAACATAACTGACCACTTTTTAACATTAAAATGTCATTAAGGCTTAATACTCTTTCAAATTGTTTTATAACAGCGTTATTCATATTTTTCTTGACCTCAACTACAGTGGTACAAACATTATTTGTCATTAAAATGTCATTAAGTGTTAATACTCAAATAGTTTTATAACAACGTCATAAATATTCTTAAGTTCATTTTTTTTTAAATTCTCTTCCATGAGTTTAACAAATAAAATCAATCATTCAATAATAATAATAATAATAATAATAATTTATACAATTATATTTTATTGCATTTGGAGACCAAATCACTGAAAAAAACAGTTAATTACATTAAATAAATGTAGTTTTTAATAAATCGTTTTGTTAGTTTTTCTTCTATGTCATAAAATTTGATATAATCGAACAAATGACACTTAATGACAGTGGTCAGAAATGTGCATAAAAAAAATCTCCTTCATGTTCATGACACGTCATGACATGATTATGAAGGTGTCATGTCAGTCTTATGAACACCCCTTCAAGTAAAGGGTTACCGTTTTTCCAACTATGTCTTCATCAAAATATTATCTTTTGTATTCATCAGAATAAACAAATTCATACAGGTGTAGAACAATATGACGATGAGAAAATGACAGAATTTTTATTTTGGGGTGAACCATCCCTTTAATCGGGTTCAACTACCTAAATTGTCCATTAAAAGTCTGGATGAATATGTAATAATGTAAACATCTATATTTATGTATTTATTTCATGCATGTTGTTTATATGTTTTTTAATATTCATTCACCTGTACACTTTCGCCCTCTCTGCAGGTAAGTGCCGTCTCCACCATGCTGTAGTCTTGCCCAAGCATCCATGATTTATCAATAAACTGGACGTTGTTGCTGCCGGGGCAGGCGAGGTTGTGTGTGCTTAAAGCGTCTCGTTTTGGAGGCTGAGGGGCCTTTCTGGAATGGTAGATGTTGAAGATGACGTCCCCCTTACATACGTCAAAGTCCCAGGTAATAACAGAGGACTCATCTTTAACTTCAATCAGCACCTGAAAACGAGCAGCGTGTTCACTTTTATTCCTTTATGTCAGAGGCTAAATAATATAAAACAAACACTACAGCACTAGTTATGACACTAGCTAGGATAAATCCATTGAAGTGCACGCGATGCCCTTACATTACCAACAGGTGGCACCAATGGACTACAGATGCGCAACCGACATTTGTTAAAAAAGTAAACTAGCTCTGTGTCTTGTCTTCTGTGAATGAGCTTTACCTCATGTGGAGCCCCCTTAAAAATGCTTGCGCTCTTGTAGATCGATTCAGTCCACAGTTTGACCTCTTCGTTCTCCAGCTCCTCCGCCGTGCGGTACAGAGATTTGGGCACTAGACCTCCCTCAGGAATATCACACTAAACAGAAAAACACAGTGATCAGGTTAGACTGGATGTGATAACGGTGTCATCATTTTTTTAGGAAACACATACAGCTTAAGAAAATTAAACCATTTAAATGCTTTTTAAATGATGAATGGTAGTGTAGTGCATTGCCAGAGGATTTTTAATGTAAAGGTTACTTCACATCTGAGTGTGAAACAATGTTTCCCTATGGATGCCTTTGCATAACTTTACAAGCTAAGTTTACATGCAACTAAACAATCCGTCTGTAATCGTATTGAGGGCTCAACTGATTTAAAAAGCCTTCGTTTAAATACACCTTAATCAATATTGTATCAATGAGGTCGGTAGGATGCAAATTTCGGTTGTATTGAAAAGGATGGTGTAGTCTGATCTCTGATCTGATCTTCAAGAGAAAAGTATGTATGTAAACGCATGTAAATGCAAAAAATACCTAGTACACATGTGCAGAAGAATTGTGCTTAAGTTCACGTCTTACATTTACCTCTTATTTACATATCACATGATTCTCGTCACAGAAACATGCAATAGCAAGGCAATGGCAACGCATTGTTAAGATAATGGGTTCAAGCGCTGTACATTCTGCAGCGTTCATGACTTTCATTACATAGAGTAATAAAATAACATTGTGCCCTATAAAATAAAAGTGTGTTTTCTTTGCCTTTATCTGAAAGATCAACTTTGTCCAACTCAACTTTGACTTTGTACATTTATCCAGAGATAAAAGCGTGACTTCGATGAGAGATGCTGTGCTCAGCGTTGCAAAGTCCTCCGCTTTTTCCGAGTTCAGATTTGGGCTACTGTTTAAACTGTTTACACGAGTGGTTTTCTTCTTTGGGTTAAAAATGAAAGGTTTCATTCATAAGTATTATTATTGGTATTAGGGCTGTGAAAAGTCATTGGGATGCTTTTGGAATAGTTTTGAGTGTCCATTGGGATAGTTTTGATACACAAATCTGGCAACCCTGGCTGTGCGCTTGCGCAGACGTTTGGTTCGGATTATATAGAATGTACATGTAAACCAACATTTTAGTTACATTGCAATGTTTAGGTTACATGTTAACACCATTGTGTTAATCTGAACAGCATTGTCTTAATCACCTGCAATCGGAATAAATTCAGTCGAATTGATAAAATTTTGTGCATGTAAATATAGCCACCATGTTATGGCTCCTTAAATATGGCATTCAGACAGTCCAAATGTTCTTCAAAAAAAAATAAGACCAGAGCCATACAAAGCCAAAGCTTTCCTTATTCAATATTTTTCCCTCATTTTAATTAAAAGTGGGGTGAAAACATCATGTCTCAAACTACAGGATTGGCTGTACACACGAAACCGCAAAGGTGTCAGATTTAGCCGCTCTGGGTTTCAGGCCCCCAAAATGAAGGATCAATCTGGAGGAATCAATGATACAGTAACATCTACATATACAGCTACACGTGTCTCTGTGTAGATGGGCTCGTAAAGTTAAAAAAGAGGTTCAAAGTAATAAAAGAACTTGTCATCTAGCTTAAAAAACAACATTTCTTTATAATGAAAAACTCCATATCAAACAAACTTAAAATATTAATTTAAAACAACATTAAAGGGATAGTTCGGCCAAAAACTATATTAAACCCATGATTTACTCACCCCCAAGCTGTCCGAGTTGCATATGTCCATTGTTTTTCAGACAAACACATTTTCTGATATTTTAGAAAATATTTTAGATCTTTCTGTTGATTAAATGTTAAGTTACCAGGTCCAGCCATAGTCCACGACCTTCAAGTCCAAAAAAGTGCGTCCATCCTTCACAAATTAAATCCAAACGGCTTCAGGATGGTAAACAAAGGTCTTCTGAGGGTAATCCGTGCGGTGTTGTTGTAGAAATATCCATATTTAAAATTTTATTAACGTAATTAACTACCTTCCGGTAGCGCCGCCATCTTAGTCTCATCCGCATTCAGGATGAGCGCTTACGCAGCGTACAGAGGTTTCTCTGCTGCTGCTCTGTCCCCCGCCCTCCGAATTTGTCATACGTCACTAAGAAAAGTGCATACACTACGCTAATACTCTCTCCTGAGTCTAAGATGGCGGCGTTACCGGAAGGTAGTTAATTACGTTAATAAAATTTTAAATGTGGATATTTCTACAACAACACCGCGCGGATTACCCTCAGAAGACCTTTGTTTATCTTCCTGGAGCCGTTTGGATTTAATTTGTGAAGGATGGACGCACTTTTTTTGGACTTGAAGGTCGTGGACTATGGCTGGACCCCGTAACGTTACATTTATTCAACTGAAAGATCTAAAATATTTTCTAAAATATCCGAAAATGTGTTTGTCTGAAAAACGATGGACATATGCAACTTGGACAGCTTGGGGGTGAGTAAATCATGGGATTAATATCATTTTTGGCTGAACTATCCCTTTAAAAGATAAGCAAGTAAGGGAAGGGGTGTCGAAGTCTCAACTATTAAGCATTGGGGTACCACATGCTTCAGTGCTTGGCCCTTTTCTCTTTCCTTATCTACACAGATAATGAGCCACTCTAGTTGCTTTTCCAGTCTGGTGACCTCACCTAAACTCAACACAATCTCTGTCTACCTCTCATTTGTTTCGGCTTAGATATAGGAATGTCACCTCCAGTATAACCTTGCAATGAAAGCACAGCAGGGTTTGATAACAGCATGCTAGCCAAATCAGAGAGCACTGAACTTTAGTGACCACATCTTAACAATTGCTTATTCATCCAAAATCACCTTGAGCAAGTCAAAGAAAGATTCGCCTACTACATATGCCAGGTGGCGTAACGATACACATATTCCTACTGAACCGTTTCGGCACATGACTTCCAATTTGGTGCACACGTGTAACGGAATCCAATCTTTAACAGTAGTTAACCGTTCGAGTTAAATTCGAGTTCCCACACAAACCTATTAAATGCAAACTAGACAGACGTGTTTGAGCAGGTTCTTACACACTAGTGCCAAGTTTTAAGAAAGTTACAAAAATGTTAAACATTTTTGGTGTACTGTTGCGCCCTTAGTGTATGCTAAACAGTAAAAGCTCTTGTCATCTAAAGACTAGACTACTGGAATTCTTTCTAGACTTGAAAATGTGATTAAGTCTTAAAGAGCGCCCTTTTCACTGCCAGACTGTAGCTATCCACATAAAATTCAATGTTCAGATGCCCTACAGATTCCTACTGGTGTACTTTTCAAACTGAAAAGGTTATTTACGTTATTTTAAAACATCTAATCTCAAAATGCAATTTTTATGCACTAACCAGAAAGTCTCCTCCCAAGAAGTCAGGTATGAAGTCTTTGTTGATGTAGTCCACCAGACCTCCGGGGCCCTGATAGTCATTACCAGCGTAGATGAGAAACTTCTTCCGTGTGTTTTCATCAATGAATGGACTAACCTAGGAGGAGAGCAGGGGGCATAAAGATAATCATTAATACTGCGCTTACACAGAGGCAGGCAAATATGACATTTACAGCAGGCCGGTAATTAACAAAGGGCCAGGCGAGTGCAAGACTTGACATTAAACTCTAATGGGTCACTGCCTAGAGACATTTACAGCCATTAAATTAAATCTGAGCATATGCCCATCTCCGTTTTTCATCTCCAAATATTTTTGAATGTGTTTTAACGCGTGACTATTTGAAATCCTGTTAGTTGGTTTAGTTATCTACTTACCAAAGTCCAAAGGACTGGAAACACTCTGGGAGCTCTTAATATAAGCAGACAGCCCAGTGTCTCAGGGTAGTTCGCTCCTACAACCTCTATGATCCTCAGCAAGGCTTTGATTCCTGGCCTCCACAAGTGCCTCATGTTTAACCCCTCAAGATCCACCAGACATGTCCAAGAACTACATGAGAAGAGAAATCAAAAGTTATGAGAGTAAAGACAGCCTTCAGGTTGGTCCTCACTGTGGTGATTCGATACAATACCAAACATATAACCAATATTCACTGTATGGGTGTCCAGGTTTGCATCCATCTAATTTGGCTAGCCAACGTGGGCTACCAAGTAAAGTCTTTGTCACTGACAACAAAACATTTATTCTCATATTTGTTTCCTCCTCTACACAACCTTATCAAAACTTAAAACACATCTGTAGTGAAACACACAATGCAAACACAGATTAGTATGTTTAGTACCTGATTGGTTTTCCAAAGATTTTGGTGTTTTCCTCACAGCACCTGAGACCTTCTTCATTGATGGACAGCACCTACAGGTTAGATTAAAGGTGAAGGGGGTCAGTAAACATGCTGAATTGTCATTGTTATTGTTATGTTTATTTGTCTTACATGTCTCAGAAGGGTCTCTTCACCCAGAGCTCGCACTAAACCTTTGGTGTCCATTTGTCCAAGTCGAAGGATATATAGAGGTCGACCATCTGTATAATACACAGAGAGACAAATAAGCCATCACATTTACATTTAGTTATTTAGTCCAAACGACTTACAAATGAGGTAACAATATAAGCAATTAGAACAACACAAGAACAGCAATACATAAGTGCACTAGAACTCGTCTCATTAAGTCTAACACAGTATACATAGCCAAGGGATCATAATTTTTTGGACAGAAAATATTCCATTTCTACCCGTTACCCCTACCCCTCCGTTTAGCGTGTTCACGTGAAGAGCTCGGGATGTCTCAATTCGCTTTTAGTTGGAGGGGTACGGGGAATGGTCAAATAGCCCTTCAAACAAAGATTTTTCAGGACCCCACTTCAAACGAAGGGATAAAAAAAATTTACAACATGGCTGCTCATTGCAAGTAATTCAATTCTTTTTTTACATTAATAAACTTTTAATGATAAATAATAATTTGTTTTATGATACATCTAATCTTGTGTTTATATTTACGCCATGTTTTAAAAGAATGTTGACAAAAAAAAAAACATACCGCTTTACTAATTGCACAATAGTACAGCAACATGTGAACAAATCAACCTCCGGAGAGCGATCGCGTCCCCCACGTTTGATCGCGTCCTGGTTCCCCGGGTCTGCTCTTGCTCTGGAGGCGGCACACCGGGAAAAACTCCAGCGATTGCGAACAGGAGAAAAGCATCTGAATCGAGGGGTGTGTGGTGTGCTGCTTTTGGGCTTCCAGAACCACTTTTTAGGCTGTAACTAAACTTATATGACTGCAGGTGAAGGCGGCAATGTCCTAAACATTGCATCTAATTTGACGTAGGACGTATGATATCATATGAGAGTGTTGTAGTGGTGTCCCATTTCTTAAGGGAATATTTTTAACCCTTCCCCTTTTCACTCGGTTTCAAGGGGCAAGGGGAAGTGTTGAGAGGTAGGCGTAGGGGTATAAAACAGAATTGGGCCTTAAGACCGATTTATAGTCGTGCGTAAGCTCTACGCCGTAGGTTATCCGTAGCCTATGCGTAGCCAAACATGCACCCGCAAAATTTTTACCACTAGAACCCCTCCCGTCAGGTAAAAAAACTGCGTCATAGGTATTTCCGTTTGCGACGGTAAAAACAAAGAATAGCCAAGTTGAGGAGTGATTTAACTCAAACTGCAACAAACGTAGCTGTTTATTTACTTCCATCATTGCTGGTCTTCTCAAATCATACACAACAAGTTGCTGTTTCTTCTTCGTTTGTGGGTTAACTTGCCAAGCTGCTTCTTCCCTGACGGTCGCGCTGCTACTGTGGTTACATGCATGGATACTGCCTACCAGCTACGCCGTAGGACCTACGCACAACTATAATGAGCCCTTTACTCTGGTGAATTTTGGAAAAATTCCAAATTAGTAACTTAACAGGAATTTATGGGAATTATTTGGAAATTTATATAAACTATCACATGACTATACAAAATGTTTTTTTAATGTTTGTATAAGCAGACATGCATGCAAGGTAATACAAATTTTAAAGAATCCTGATACTTGTGCTCATCAAGCCTGGATTTATTTAATCAATACATTTTGTGTGGAGGATTCAAGAAATGATCTGTGTGCATGTTATGGAAGAATGCAAGTACATGCAGGGGGTGTGGCATCAATATCGCTTCAGTAAGCAGTGTGCTGTGTGCATGTGACTGAAGAATAGAAATTCAACTGACATGGCATTTAATGTTGTTGTATAAAACAAAATTATTCTGCAAGACTTGTTAACTACATTTAAGTTCCCTGCTATAGGCAACTCTGCAATATTTTTTTAATTACCAGGAATATATTATTCCCAGTAATTCCCATATATTCCTGTTAATATAAAAATACTCTGCAATATTTTTTATTATTCCCATTAATTCCCATATATTCCGGTTAATTCCCATGGAAAGCCTCCAGCCTTGAAAATTCCCAGAATTTTGCAACCCTAATTAGAGATAAACAAACAAGGCAATCATATACTAAAAAAGCATTTAAGTGTTTCCATCTATTATAAAAATGTGATAAATTTAGTGAGCGGGAAAACAGCGACATCACCCATCAGAAATTCTAATTGGTGCATCAGTTTGTGTACACATGATCTTTGTGTTTCTACTTCTACATTCTTTTAACACACCCTCTTAATTTCCATCACAAATCGACAACTCTGGTGTGTGTGTGGACACCTTTCCCGAAAACATTTAAATGCCTTGTTTGCCTATAGCTTAGTTTTAAACAAAGAGAGGTTGCGTGTCTAAGGTGTGACTGACACATCCTGGATTGAAATGAGAAAGCGTTCTCTGTTAGTTTTGTGGCACACAGTCACGAGAGATGAACCTTTGTCATGGTGGTGCCAGCCGCCAGTGTAGTAGTCCTGTAGCAGGTGTGGACGCTGCCAGGTGTCCAACAGGAAGTCCATCTGATGTTGTTTCCTCCACGTGAGTGTCTGGCACAGAGCCTCTTTGGCCTTGTCTATGTTAAAGTCCCTCGAGCGTAGAAACCGCAACGCATGCTGGTCTTTAGGGATCTGACAGGAGATAAATATGTAGGTCAGACCAAAAATAATACATTATGGGGCGGACAGGGCTTATCATAGTCCCAGATGTTTGAGCTGCCCTAATTTCAAAGCATCTTGCACTGACATATCTTAACATATATTTGTTTGATCTCAAGATGCACACAAGTATTGTTTTATGTAAGGTTTGTTTGTATAACCTACTTAAATGTCCCAATATAACTATTCCTGGATTAATCTAAACCCTGTCCGGGACGTACAGTACATGCACATTTAAAAAAAAAAAAAGGTGCTACACAATGTCATAGCAGAACAATATTTTTTTAACTCGATTATTCTCTTAAATGCTTGTCGTGGTGGTAATCTGAATCTATGGGTAAAGTTTGTCCTCTTTATTATAGTCAATACAATGCTACAGTCAATACTACAATATTGATTTTACAATTTTTATGTTGTTGTACTGGTTTGTGTGGTACTTACCTTGCCCTTGTGCGTTTCCTGCAGCCACTGTCGTAGGCGTATAAGGCAGCTTTCTTGGAAAGGTGTCAGCTTTCCCAAATAGCGTGAAATGTAGTCTGCGTCCAACTTGTCTGTAACCAATACACAGCCGTCAGACGGATGAGAAATGTGAGGGGATCTTACTGTACTAAGGGTTTTGCTTCAGTAAGCATGCAAGTTGATACACATTATCTTTTCATTTCTCTTCTACATTAGATTATATACAGTATGAGCACATGCTGGTGGCAACATTACGATTCATCTCACCATCCGGAGATCCTGGCAGGGCGTCTGTGGAGCCGGAGTGAGCTCTGCTGAGGCATGCTGGGATAGCCTTGGCTGAGCTCACAGGCAAATGAGATGGGGTGGGGGTAGGAGGTACCCAGCGGGGCACATGGGTAATACCCTCCTCTTCCAGTTGGTTGAGGTAAAATTCAATAATCTCCTTTCCCTGTAGAGAGAGAGAGAAATGTAATGTATAGTAGGGATGTTCATTTCAGTTAATTTTCCAGACTGATAACCGCAGCTTGTTAACCGATCATTAACTGTTAAGATTTTAATATAAATATTTTTATTGAGTAAAAATACAGTTGAGCGTTGTCTGTGACTCGGTAAAAACAATACAAAAATTTAATTTAAATTCAACGTGGAAACAGCAGCAACAGATAAACAACAGAACCAGGATTCATTATCAGATTTTCAAACATTACATTATCAGGGAGCACGCGATCAGTCCGGAGGATTAATATCCACCTACCACAGTGGCCATTTCTAAAGCAGGATACATTTCAAAAAGTTTTGCTTTTGCGTCTCCTTTCTCTGTTTGTGCAAAAAAAGAGATGTTTATGATCAGGGTCTAGGACAGAGGCGATCAGCAAAGGCCTGGACTCGCACGAGATGGAGACTGCTCGTGTCATCTTGAGCACACATGCGCAGCTTCCAAACAATACTCAATATTCAGTACAAATGATTTTTCGTAAAAATTATTACTTTACCAGACCTTCAGGGCAGCAATCATTTGCATCATTTACAGGCCATTTACAAATTAAGGATAGAAAAGTGTCTAAATGTTTATAGGCATGTGTCGATACACACTGTGCATTAACATTATTTTTTATTTTAAATGAGAATTTTAATCGTCATAGATTCTTACCTGACGATATATCGGCAAATATGCTTTTTTCCAATAAATGTTACTTTTTTAAATTGAGACTTACATTTTGCATCATTGTGTAATTTTAATGATGTAACTTGAGTGAGCAAAAGCAGTATCGGCTTCAAATATCGGCTCAAGAAAATCGGCAGCCTTTATTGGCTAAGGCTGATGAAAAAAAAATTCGGTATCGGCCCAAAAAAAAAAAATCTATATCGGTCGATCCCTTAAATCTATATGGTATTTTGAGCTATAACTTCACATATGTTCTCTGGGGACACCAACGTTTTATTTGACATATAAAAAAGTCTTGAAATGTCCCCCTTTAAAATAATAATAAATAAAAATCAATAAATATTAAAATAAATAAAAATAAATAAATATTACAATAAATAAAAATCAATTAATATTACAATAAAAAACAATGGTTCTCATTCACTAAGCATGCGTGCGCACAATTTGTTCGTAAAATGTGCTTACGGATGTTTAAACTTACAAATCATGATTAAACAAAAACTTTCATACTAAAATTTATTTTAAATGTATGCAAAAACGTAAGAACAACTTAGACCACACGTATGAATAATCATGAACAAGGAAAAAGAACCCTATAATATATAGCTGTGTTATATATTTAATTTTTTTTTCTTGTTCATGATTATTATTATGTACGTGTGGTCTAATTATTCATGTAGAATAAGGATTGAATCTTGCTATGGTCACATTGTAATTATCAGTTAAATAGTCCACATACTTTTTTAATACTGGCAGCGTACTGCTTCATTGCGATCTTTTCAGCAGTGCTCTCAAAGCCAAAGAATGATTTGATGTCCATACTGGCAGACTGTTCAAAACAAGTCCAGTCCTCATTCTCTGGGTGAACCTGAGGAACATACAAATAAACATTAGGATCGTTTTTTGTTAAATCAGCTTCCACATATCCACCCAGAGATAAAGAGATGTGTTCAGACCGTGTAACAGCAGTTTTCATTGACCATCACTCTACTGGAGAAGGACTCATTGTACGCCTCTATGTGCAGTGTCCTCTGTCGGCGGTCCAGAGAGTTCTTCTGAATAAAGTACAGGTAGTCCACTCCTGCTATCTGTACACAGATACAAAGTCTCATTATCACCACAAACCATCTGCTTTTGTACCTTTAAAAACAAGCTGAGAGGCAATAAAAAGCCATAGCGGTCCACTACAAATGGGTTGTGTATTACACTTCTGGACTGAGAATCAGATAACTGTACTGTAACGTACACTTAACTTTCTGTATAGAAACTTCAAACGACTAGTTGTAAAAAAAGTAGGGCCAAAAATAATCAAAGGGTCACAAATTTTTCTGTTTACGATGAAATGAAATACCCTCTTCAGAAGCCGAGGGGCGTCCACATCTACAGTACATCTGCGCTCAGTGACTTGTGTCGCACCATCTTCACTTTGGACCTCACTGGTGATCTCACTGTTCACAAACATGGGGATCAGTGGACAGTTTGGAAATCTTCTCTCGTAGGCCTATGACAGAAATCAAAATAAGACATGTTAAAAAGTGATTGAGATCAAAGACTAAAGTAGGGAGGGGTTTAATTATATAGAATACAATTTTAAAAAGTTGGTTAGAATTAATATCATCTAAAAACTTTAAAACTACATTTCAACGTTTTTTTTTGTATGTATGGACATAATAAAACAGGCTTTCACCAAACAAAAGATTCAGATTCAAGTTGGATAGTATCATACACTACAAAAAAAAAGGCTCAAAATATTGAACATGTTTGATTTCATAAAAAAAAAAACATGGACTGTGAGTATGTCTCATGCACTTCACAGTTTCTGTAAAATCTGTCAAACCAAACCGCACATTACACTTGTGCTGACATGCAGCAACTCTCACAAAATATGCATGCATCTTGTGATGTGTTATCTTTTTATTTGAGAGTACTGCAGCTCATATGACTGGGCTACCAAGTAAGCCACACATGTTAAATCAACTATACAAATGAGTCAAAGGTACACCAGCCAATATTTACTTCGTCTAAACAAATAATGTGGTATCCACATCAGCTCATGAAAATACTTAAGAGCTCTTGCTGACGCTTTAAATCATGTGATCAGTCACATGACAGTGTCAAAGGGGTCAATACACTACAAGAAGTGGTTGCTTATGTATACAGCATGAATGGTTTACAATGTGACATTTATTTGATGGCAAGTAGCTGTTCTTTGTTTTAATTTTAGAGTCACTTGAAGACTGTGAACACTGTGGCTTTCTATGGTGTTGAAAAAAAACATTTCCGTTTGGGGGCATGATTATCTTTTGTTATGTGTGTGACCAATGCCAAATGGGGTAGTTTGGGGAGAAAATTGTTTTGCCACAGCACAAAACTAATCACCATTTTAAAGTCCTTGACATTTATTTTATTTTAACAAGGCACTGAAACAGCAGAACCTCACAAGTGGTGCAGATATAAACACTTCACCTTTAAATTGTACGTTTATTCATCAGCTGAGCATGTTGACAGTCTAACAGCTAACTTTGTTGTGTGTATTCAGCTATTCACATAGATTTGATTGCAACAAAACCCTGCTACACAATTTTATAACGTAAACATGCAATACGTAAATTGTATCTATAAACGTAGCCTACTGTAGAACACTAGTTCATGCGTAAAAATGTACACAAAAGCTAGTGCGTTCACACAAGATGTGGCAAAAATGCACTATTCACACGTAGTTGGACGCTTGAACATTTAGAGTTTTCTCGCTTCATTCGCACGTGAAATTCTAGTCATTTGAGACATTATATAGCTAGAATTGAGTAAACTTACCAGACTGTTTGACCTCCTCACTCATTTTCTTCCAAACTTGTAATCATGTTACTGCTAGAGCAAGCTCCTGATTGGTTAATGCGGCGTGAAAATCCACCAAAGTTCAGATTTTTCAATTCGGGCTTACTGCATTCTTTGCATTGACTTAACATGTAAATCACTTGCGCTTGTCGCCTCTTCCGCGTCTGGTGTGAACGCACCATTAGAGTTCATGCGGATTTCATAGTTTCACTGGGAAATGCGCTCATCAAATACACACAGACAACCCATCAAAATAGTTGACAGAGATATATTACTATTGTATATTAAAATCTACTTTTAAAATAGTAAAAATAAATGGGCCAAGCACAAGTCAAGTGTGTTGCAAATCATTTTCAGGATGATGAAGTTGTGGTGCTCCTATAATTTTCTCCTACATTTTTGCTGGTGCTCCGAATTTTAAAATTTGGGAGCACCAGTGCTACTTACAAAAAAAAAAATGAAATGTAAAGCTCTGCAACAAGTCCAAATATATTTAATTTCAAAATATGTGTTCTGCTATTTGAAAGATCGCGTGTGCATCACGTGTCATGCCAAAATAAGTTCCTGCTCCAGTCGCGTCTAAAGGGTTTATGATAAAAGAGACGCTCGCGTTTGCCAGATACTCAAATAATCTCATGGGTAATCAGAGTTTACTGTTAAGGAAGTGTCTAGCGTGTATTTTGGGAACATGAGCATCTCTTTTATCAGAAACGGTTTTGACGGGTGTGCAGCAGACACTTATTTTGACAAAACACGTGATGCACACAGGATCTCTCGACACACATGACACATATTTTGGAAAAGGGAACCACACACACACGTGACAATCCGAACACTTATTTTGAATTAGCGCATCCTCGGATGAGCAGTCACGAGCCGCCACTGGACTGATCTGATTTCTTGTGCATCCACATATTACAATATATGTTTTTAGCAACATTTGTAATTACATTTTTATGTATTTAATCTTCCAGAAAGGTGTAATTTACACTAAATTTGGATGTCAATATTTAAATAACCATTTTGCGATATGTAGCCAAATTAAATTAAAAATTTTCTTCTAAACTTTTGAATTTCCAGTCCCTACAGATATGCACACCTTAACTATCTACAACAATACACAGAGCCTCATTTATTAAATTGCTGGGTAGAAAAGAACTAAATTTGATCTTTATTCAAAAGTGTGCCCGTGTGATTTATAAAACGAATGTATGCATAGAAAACACGCTTATGCCTCACTTTCAGAAGTGAAATATATAAACTGCAAATCAGCTTGAAATTGTGCGCAGCTGAACAGTTGCAGATTTCTGCATTTAAACAATGCCTAATAAATGTCATTGACATAAAAAAGAGCACCTGTCAATATTTCCGAAAACCTGCAGCAATCGGCCAAAGAAAAGTGCGTACGTCTGCTCAGACCCTGACGTGACGCAAAACACTTTTCCACGTCAAATATAAAAATCTTTGTTTTTATAAATATTGACTTTGCCGTGGATTTAGGTACACACGCTTTATAAATGAGGCCCCTAGAGTTTCTCATATACTGACACAATTACTTGTTGGGTCAATGGGTTTATTACAATGAGAAACAGTAAGGAGAGATTTCAGGAAATGTAGCTAAGATAAAATCAAAACCACTTATAAAACGATTTCCAATACTGTATTCAGGCTCAGTATTTAATGCTTTTGATATCAATGCCATTAAGCAGCCCTTACACTAAAACACAGGTTTCTGTCCCAGATGTGGTTTGATTGACAGGGGAGTCTGACTGTGCAAACTGATTTATTCAGAAGAGCGTGGTGACCCATGCTGACTAAACCATGACGTCAAACTGTGCACTCAGCTAATCTAAATACCCAATACGCAGTTATAACCCTGTTAAGAGAGTAATTAGCAGTTTAGTCACTAATGATGATGTCATTCACAGGGGTGGGTATGTGTGATCGATGCACGTAAACGGTGACCTAATTGCCAAACTGATCAATTAGGGTTGAGATTATGCAAAGGTACTGCACTAGTATCACTCCAAAGCAGAAACATACAAGCAGACAATGTAATTGTAAATATCTGTTAAGTAAAAGAAAGAAAATTTGATTTTTTTTATGAGATTTTATTTGAAAAAAATGTTTACTACCATTTTAACACCTCCAGTCCTGTGTATCAAACTGTGGTGCACAAAATAATCTGAGCTTAAACATTAATAATGCGTAAAATACTGCAGGTGTTGAAATGTATTTATTTTATTATTTCTATTATTTCCTAAAGCATTGATGGATGATCAAACAGTCTCAGACTTCCCCATTAGGATCTCAATCTCAAATCGTGGTAACTTACAGTACTGCATATGTAGATTATAAAATCATAGTAAAATCAATGTAAGGCCACGTGTCCACCAAAGCATTTTAATGTGAGTGAAAACACCAGGCACTCTTTTGAAAAACTTGATTGAGGGCACTGGAGATTGTTTTTTTTGTTTTTTTTTTTAGCTGAGGCACTTTGGTTGCTATAATCAAAAAATAAACTTTTAAAGAAACTAGTATCATATTTCACAATTTGCTTAATCAACAAATGGGATGTCATAGAGAAATGGAAACTCTGAGATATATTAACTTCTGCATTGCAATTCAGACAAACGCTTTGTACAATATAGTATGATTCATAGCTCCACGTAGGAGGCTACACCGTAGGTCCTACGCAAAAGTATAATTGCCCTTAATATGTGCCAGTTGATTTGTGTGGTATTTGTCCCACCTTTCCAGCACTGCGAATGAACGGCTGAGTAAAGTGATAAGCAAAGCATTTCAATTTTTTTTTAACTCTGCAACCAGAAAAAAACAGACTGAGAGGGTTACAAAAAAAATCCAAAACCTTGAATATGTCAAAAAATTCTGTAAAGACAATAATCAAAAAGTGGAGAAAATCTAGCACAACATTGAGAGTAAAAAGAACAGGACGTCCCTCAAAACCTTATGGGATAACATAACTGGCACGGTAGGGCTTCTAAAAGGCCTACAGCAATAATAAAAGAATTGTTGAACTGGTTGCTCGCTGCATGCAACAACAATCTCCCAAATTCTTCATCTAGGCTATGGGGAAGGGTGGGAAGACGCAAGCCTTTTCTTAAAAAAAAAAAACATCCACGCCCAGCTAAAGTTTGCAAACACAATACATTATTCCACATGGGTTTGGGAGATTGAATGTATTATGTTCTGATGAGATGGAAAAGCCAAATTTTCTGACCACAAACAAAAAATATTTGGCACATCAACAAACGAACACTATGCCCACAGTGAGGCACGTAGGTGGCAGCACATGCTTTGGGGCTACTTTTTTTTAATGGAACTGGGGCATTGATCAGGGTGGAGGTGAAAATGAATAGCTTTACATACCAGTCAATATTGGAGCAAACCTTAAGGCTTCTGCCAAAATATTGAAGATGAAGAGGATTTTCACATTTCAGCATAGGGTGTGAGTCGTCACAATTCAATTCTGGTTATAATGTCTAGGGTTCAGGAATCTCGATGCATTACGATGCTTGCATTCTCAATTTTGAATTTACTGCACAGTCTATCTCCCTCACACTTTTACTGTTTGCGGCTGTTTGTTGTCTATATTTTTTCAAAACCCCACATTAAAACACTGCTCCAGAAGTGCTTGCTAGGACTGTGACGGTTGTCATGAGGCCGTCGCTGTGGTTAAGTGAGACACGTCACAAACTATGAAAAGTACAAAGTGCAATCTCGCCAAGTGCAATGTCTTCAAGTTCGTGTGAATGCAAACGGCCAGCAGACTCAGAGTTAGTGCACTATGAAGGGGAGGTAACTGACATCAGTGATATAACCCCACTGGCTAGGAGGCGAAACAATGAGACAAGATATTTTCTCTTGTGAAAATATATCAATCTGAACTACCAGTACACCATCAGAGGTTTTCAGTGTGGCTGGAAACCAACATATCCTCCAACCCATACGATTGCTTTGGTTGTCCCCCGATACCTGGAATCGATACCACGGTCTGAGAAATGTCTATGTTTGAGCGGCGTGTAAGGGGTTAATGCCTCGTGTAGGGCTGGAACGACGCGTCGACCAAGTCGATTACGTCGATTACGTAATTACGTCGATTTGCCGGAAGTGCGTCGATGCGTCGCACTGTTTACATTTATCATTTGAAACGATGGCGGCGTCAGCTCACAGTGATACGGTCAATCCGGCGTTAAACCAAACAGCCAGAACGAGGTCAAAAGTTTGGGAATTCTTCAAGCAAAGACCGAATAAAATGGTGCTCTGCACATTGTGCAAAATGGAGATGGCATACCACAGCAGCACGACATCTATGCACGAACACCTTAAACGAAAGCATCCTGGCGCTCTCCGACCTCAAAACGACGAGACGGCAGCGTAAGTATTTGAACTATTACTGTATGTTTTTACACAGCAATAGAATGCAGGCTATACACTATGTTGTGCTTAATACAGCTGCGTTTACCCATTATGGCCGCTGGGATTACTGACAGCATTCTCAAAATGATTGTGAAGGATATGAGGCCTCTTTCGATTGTGGAAGGTCGCGGCTTCTGTGAGATGGTCAGCACATTATGTCCAGGGTACACGCTTCCCAGCAGGCCCCATTTCACTACATTAATGGAAAACAAATATGAGATGACACTTGAGAAAGTGAAAACTTCACTCAAAAAGGTCAAAACAAAAATCACTCTCACAACAGATGCATGGACAAGTATAGCCACTGAGGCATACTTGGGTGTCACCTGTCATTTTATTAATGAAAACTGGGAGCTGATTTCCTATAACCTGACCACAATGCCACTCGAAGAACGTCATACAGCTGAAAATATTGCTGGTTGGGTGGAACAAGCAGCAGAGAAATTTGGTATATCCATGGCTAAAGTGTTGGTTGTTGTACATGACAACGCTGCTAATGTTGTTGCAGCTTTAAGAATCCTGGAAGAGAGGCACAGGGTTACTTCACTCAGGTGTGCTGGCCATACACTGCAGCTAATCGTGAACCATGCTCTAAAGAATGCGCAGATCAACAAGACAGTAAGTGCTGCAAGATGCCTCGTAGAACATTTCAAAAAGAGCGAGCTGGCCAGCACCAAGCTCAAAGCCAAGCAGCAACAAATGGGTACTCCTCAGCATAATCTAACACAAGATGTATCAGTGAGATGGAATAGTACATTTTACATGATCAGTCGCTTGCTGGAACAGAGGTGGCCCGTGACAGCAACCCTTTCAGACCCTGAAGTCACACAGCGAGGGAAGCGCTACCTGGATCTGAAGGGTGATCAGTGGAGCCTACTTGAAGAACTCGAACAAGCCCTAAAGCCCTTTGAGTGTGCTACAGTCTTCCTAAGTGCACAGGATTATGTCACTGTTTCTGCTCTACCTCCACTGGTGAAGGGCCTTCAAAAGTCAGCACAGAACACATCATTTGAGACCACAGCTGTCAAGGCTTTTCAAGCTGCTGCGGCAGAAGAGATTGCTTCTCGATGGATGAAAGAGACCACATTCAGAGATGATGCACATAATGTATGTATTATTGCTGCTGCTCTTGACCCACGATTTCGAAAACTTAGGTTTCTGTCGGAAGAAGAGAGCCTTAAAGTGCAATTCAAAATTCAAGCTCTTGCACTGCAACAAAAAAAAAGTGAGAGAGAGGAAACACAGCAACTTAATGTGGAACAGGAGGACGCAAATGCCATACCCCTCGCTTCAGAGAGAAGGCCAGTGTCTCTGCTGGACACTTTGCTGGGTTTTGAAGATTCAGATGAGCCCAGCAACACTGAGGGAGACAATGAAAAAGGTAATGATGAAACTGAAAGTGTAATGGTGGGGAATGAGGTACTAATGTATTTTAGTGAACCACCTATCCAAAAGAATGAAAATCCTCTCAACTGGTGGAAGGTAAATGAAGGAAGGTTTCCTACCTTGGCCATAATGGCAAAGACATACTTGTCTATTCCTGCAACATCCACCCCATCC
Organism: Misgurnus mizolepis; assembly: GCA_025389145.1. Taxonomy (NCBI): domain Eukaryota; kingdom Metazoa; phylum Chordata; class Actinopteri; order Cypriniformes; family Cobitidae; genus Misgurnus; species Misgurnus mizolepis. The sequence goes on along the minus strand of JAIFKI010000008.1, from coordinate 8,044,117 downwards.
GAACGCCTCTTTTCTGCTGCCGGAAACATTGTGACCAAGAAAAGAGCAAGTCTGACTGCAGAGCATGTAGACATGCTTACATTCCTCCACCATCATTCTAGCTAAACATTTTTTTACCCAGAACTTCAGAAAAGTTCAATGTTTAAGTTGATGTTTATTCAGGTTTTATATATTTAATTTTGTGACTTTTTTATTTTCAGGTATTAATATATGCCTATTTTATTGTGCAAGTTAAAAAAATGCCCATTTTGCACAGTTTATGTGGGGTGAATTTGTGTTTAACTTGTTAATGTGATCTGTTATATTTTCCTTGGCACTGCCACTTTATTTTTATTTTGGAAATGTTTGTTTGTTTAAATAGGAAAATGCTTAATGCCGGCAACTTGGCATTAATAGCAAATGTTGTTACCTTTATTATTTGTCTATAAATTATATAAAATAACCCTTAGAATATTTTTGTTTATGGTGAATAATAGCCATTTTGCACTTTATGTTGGGCTGAATTTATGCTGGATTGTTTTTATGTGATTTCAGTTATATTTTTCTTGCACTGCCACTTTATTTTCCATGTTGGAAATTGTTGTTTAATTTGTTAAAATGTTTAATTAAAATGTTGGCATTAATAGCAGATGTTACATTTATTAGTTGTCTGTGAAAAAAAAATCATTATTATGAAAAATCATCATACATTAGACTATTCGAAAAAATAATCGATAGACTAATCGATTGAGAAAATAGTCGATAGTTGCAGCTCTAGCCTCGTGTTGTCCAAAGAGGCAGAGTTTACAACAAACTGGAAACCTAGTCCTTTGTTTTTTTGTTAAATTATATGTCTAAAGCTGTTACCTGTAAATTTAAATCATGTTTTTTTATTAAGTACTCGGTATCGGTAAGTACTGAAATGCAAGTACTCGTACTCGTATTCCAGATGGTTATTTTACCAGACCATCAGGGCAGCAATAATTCGCGTCATTTACAGGCTATTCACAAATTAAGGATAGAAAAGTGGCGAAATGTCTGTAGGACGTGTGGACACGCACAATGCGTTAACATTTTTTTAAACTGATAATATTAATTGTTCAAGATGTTGAATGTTGAAATTGAAGAAATGTGGAAGGAAATAATATTTACTTTACATGTTCCTTAAGTAATTTGCACGTGTTTTGTATTGAAGATAAATAAATCATGTTATTTAACTCGTTGTCTTGCCAATAAACCGCAAAACCGCGGGAATTTGTTGATTACCGACCGCGGTAAAAAAAAATACAAACCGGCCCACCCCTACCGGCAGCAAGTGAAACTTAATATATTAGGGTATAAAATGATATTTTGGGGTATAATTTTGCTATGATGACATGTACAGGGATAACATTTTCAATTTAAACCGCCAGGATTAATTGTATTTTATTACACATTATACTCTTCAGGCATTTAGGGCAAATAACATATTTATTTATTATATGATATAAACACAGCATACAAAAGAGTCACAACTTTTTAAAAATGTACTTCAAGGTCAAACAATCGATTTATTTGAAGAAAAGATGCAAAAGTGATGACAATCCGCTGTAAATATCAGATCCGGTATACAATGATTCAAAAACTGCCACAATGCTATGTCATCTATGATTGTGAAAAGCATTGGCTTTCGTGTGTCTCGTGACCAATCGCATCATTACGTCAGCTAAGAATGTGAAGTGCGATTGGCTCTTGTGACCGACTACGTCATGCTGGTTTATGTTTGAATGAGATTCTTCATATAAAGTAATTGTATGGCTTCAGTTTACAAGGTTTACAGCGCGAATGGTTTGTAATACTTTTATACTGTATTATGCAATAAATATCTGACTGTACTTTTACTTGCGTGTTGTGTTTTATATGGTTAAGAAGTGGTTGGGTTTAGGATAAGGGTGAGGGTGGGGTTAGATTCTCCAAAATATCTTTAAAACCATAAATGTTTATGAAACCGTTTATACATTTACAAATTCATAAAATGAAATGTGTCTAATCTGATGTATAAGGCAAAAACTTTAAAACGTAACAACAGGTTGTATTTATAAGCTACTGCCGCTAGAGGACACTAATGCCTTAATACGTCACTTTATGTCATAATAAGGTGCTTGCACAAACGACTTATGAGGTCGTTATTTTTTGGAGGACAGTCTCCTGGAAACATTATAACCCCAATAAGGTTCCTCACTTGAACGGTTGTTTCCCAGATGGATGTGCTACAATAAACATGCACATGAATAAAGCTTAGTAAGGGGTGCTTCACATTTCGTGTTTAAAACCACGCTAAAAACGTGACCGCTTTCCTCCATCTATACCAAGCGCTTGGGTGCTCCAGTTGATTTTCAACAGTAGTCCAAGTTCAAAAATATAAAACGTGCTTCATTTACACAGCCATCTTTTAAATAACAGCTAAAAACCAATCTCTTCTAACTTACTAATACAGAGTTTAATATCTTTTCCTATTTTTCCATCTTTATCTTTTCTGTTCTTAAAAATAGAACAAGTCTAGTCTTAGTGCACTTATGTATTGCTGTTCTTTTGTTGTTTTAATTGCTTCTATCGTTCACCTTATTTGTAAGTCGCTTTGAATAAAAGCGTCTGCTAAATGACTAATGTTATGTAATGTAAACAGTCTCCTGTGTGCACACACTCAATTATAGACACAGAGAGAGGTGCATGCGAAAAAGAGTGACGTGCGTGCAAAATAAAGAGGCGAGCGAAAGAGACACGCACATACGTGATTGAGCCGAGAGCGATGTGCGCAAGCATTGCTTTGTTAATAATCATTTAATTGTCTGTCAACAATAGTCAGACATATTGTCGATAGCAATAGCCTTCATTACGATAGTTGGCTTGTTTGCCCACAGGTTTCGGATTGGCATTATGTTTGAGAAGGTTGTGGTCGTGACCATAGTAAGGACAGTCTTACTATAGAGAATATTGCCCAACACTAATAGTGTTTAGTCTTTTTTTTTTAAGCAGACTATCATTACAATCCTGCTCATGTGAGACCAGCACACAGTTAACACCCCCTTAAAAAATCTGGTAGAGCAGGACTAACTAGGACTTCACTAGGAGAAAACAGAGCATGCATTATGTTTATTTTCTTAATTTTGCAAAAAACACAACATTTTGTTTATATTGGGAGTGGACACTTTAACGTTTTAAATGATGTATAAATCATTTATGCATGTCCAAAATCAGCAGTAATCCCTCTGCTCAGCAGTAAAGTCTCTTTGCACAATGATTAAAAAAGAAGAAGTTGCAGCGGCTGCACCGCTGTGAACCCAGAGTGTTAAGAAAGGGCTGTAGACTGTCCCAACCAACCAAACAGAAACAAAAACCCACAAGAAAGCAACCAGAAACAATAGAAAGCAAGCAACAGCATTATACACTCGTGAGTCACGAGGTGGCTTCAGTCTAAACCAGAGAAGCAGATTCTGGTAGCCATGACCGAAACATTCATAAACAGAATTATTTGCGAGCATTGCAAATATTTAAGCCTGGCAGTGGGGTCTGTAGGACCTATATTTAAATTGCAATCTCTGAGCCAACAGCTACCTATAAATAGCTATCCTACTGTACATGTATGTGCACTTGGGTTCATATTGCAGTCCTTTAATGCTAGAAGGTACACTCTTTGAAAGTGAACTTTGTGTGTTAAGCTTTTAACACATTATGTGTCATTTTAACACATATGTCATTTTGTGATAAAAGTTTGTGTTAACAGTAACACAAAATGTGTTGTTTCAATAATAACACAGAGATGGGTGGATTCTGGGAATTATGTTGTTTTTAACACATCCGTTCAAAGAGTGTACCATTCATGTCTCAGGGTCTGAAATGAATTGGGGCTTGAAACAAAAACACCACGAACATGAACAGAAATGCAGCATAAATTAAATATAAGTGGGAAAGCCCGTGCACAATTTTTTATAATGACAGCATAACATTTAGATCAGCCCGGTGTTCAAAGATTTCTTTAAAAGAGCATTACAACCAATTACAGTCATGTCTGCGGAGTGCATGAATGTAATGGCCAATCAGAGGTATTTAAATGAATCACAAATCCAAAAGAGTTTTGTTCAGGCATGTGGCGCTCACTTATCATAAGTGTGCAGATATGATGTAACATGTTTAATGTTTTCTATACTTTGATTACAACATGAAGGGTAATAATCAATAATAGGATTGTTGACATGACAATGAAAAAATATATATAATTAATACGGTCATCAATTAAAATCCAGTAAATGCTTTAACATTTCTTTGCCTTAAATATAACTATTGTTATAAAAACTGCTTTGTTATTGGATTATTTAATATTTAAACCAAATCCCAAACCTGTCCTATGTTGTGGCTGTCTCAAGCATGGTTCAATAAAATACAACTTTAAAAAAGAAAAAACATATATATGCTTGCTTATATCCACGCATACGTGTCTAATTTGCAGTTTCATCCACATATCTGTGAACACCTCCTGGTGTCCTCCACATTCAAGCTCATGTTACTGTAAGTTTTGTCTAAGAATTCAGGGCTCAATCCAATGATTTTTTTTAATAATCACTTGCATCATTTCCCCCACCACAAAAACACTAAAGTAAAAAGTGCTGTTTAGGTTTTTCAGATTGATCTAACAGTACCCTACATTTCATGTACAGAAATTGAATCAAGCAATAAAATGTAAAATAATACTGCATAGTCTTTACTGTATTAATTAAATATAGATAAGTTACTGAAGTTAATCATTCAAAAATAGTGAGTGTTTTTTTCTTTGTATTTTGTTATTTGACTAACATTAAAAATAGAAAACTGAAGGTTTATTTGGCCTGCTGTCACTTTAAGACCTAACGTAGAGATCCATTATAATGTTACACATGCACGTTATTTTTTAAATGTTTATGTTTACGAGAAGACTCAATGGCATTTTGAGATCATATTGCATAAATATGTCAGTTCAGTTCAAGATCTGTTTCAGGTCTTCTTTACTCGAATATTTAAATTTGCAAGGAAATGCGTACATAAACTTGTGATGATGTAGCAGTGGTCTGATAAGTTCTGTTCAAACTGTTCTGAACATGATACAGGCTTGCCACGGGCCATCAAGCACTCCTTTTTGTTGACTGGCCTTGACCAAATATTTAACTTTTTTTGGAACCACTGTACATAAATAAAAATTATTACAAAACAGTGTTTTATAAAAAATTATACCTGTCAATTACCCAATTTTTTGTTTTGTTTTAATCTATAATGAGAGCCTGTTTATTATATTTATAACATCTGAAATACACTTCTGATGCTGCTTTGCTACTGCTTACATGAAAAAGGCATGAACCGTACATGAAAAGAGGCATGAACCTAAACATTCTGTCATTTTTATCATTTAAACTTGTATAATTTATCAATGTATGCAATTACATTAATCTCATATCTTTATGCAATATTGTGTAAACACATTTGAGCAGCATTAAACTGTCATGCAACCAAACATGAATGCCGTGCCAGATGCAGCTTCTGCGGTGTAATGATTATTTTTACATATAATATCTGCCAGCCCACCCATCTATAGCTGGCAAAAAGCAGAGTAAGGTTAAAGATTTACCCATGTTTCAGGTGACCTAACACAAATAATCTGATGAACTCTCGTGTACTGGAACATAGAACAGCTGACTGTTTGTGAAAATTACATATATTACAACAAAATTTTTTAAATGATCTGGTGACTGGTCTGTGAATATGGTAAAGACAATGAATGTTGAACTTGAGACAGCCAGTATGTTAAACAATTCAACCAAATCTAGTATAAAGGAATTTTTAAACAATATTAATTATTTTCTCATTGCAACAGCTTTTTATAAACTTACCATCATTACGAGCTCAAATGGGTATTTGTAGACCCTGACGGGCGACTGATATTTCTGCACCATCTCTGCAGCCAATAAAAAGACCTTTCATAGACATAAACAAACCAAGTGGTTAAAAGTACTAAAAACACTACATTATGATCTGAAACACACACGCACACCTAGAAACATATGGATTATGAAAGTATCAAAAATAATAGCTAAGCTTACATTATGGTTATAGCTTTCTTTATGGGTATCTTCTGTTATGGTTGCATTTTCTAGTTAAGGTTAACGATTCCCGGGGGACGAAACATTTTACCATATTCAATACTATATTATATATTGGTTCGGTATAAATTATGGACATAATAATGTAATTATATATTATATTCTGTATTGTTTTATCAAGTGAGACGGGGAAGTTAAAAAGCAAAACATTTAACCGGAATTAGGCCAAAGCAATCGAGAGAGGGAACGAGCAAGGGCGCAGGCGAACATTCAAAAAAATGAAGGTGAAATGAAGTTTCAAACTTTACCTTTTGAAGTTAAACGTTTAAAGAATACAGTTGCATTGGGGTCTTGATTACACCCGATCCGAATGAATATAAATCCGGTCTGGTTTGCTTTAGTTTTTCTGATCCATCCTGCCACTGAAGTAAAAGCTCAGCTGCTCTTGAGTCACATGACGTTACATAAACCACGTCACTCACAACTCCGCCCACATACTTTACATAAAAGTCTATGTAGAAAAAAAGAATTTAACTTATTTTTTTCTGGCTTAAATTGGCTTTAGGAAAAAACTTTAATATACATACTATAAATAATTTTAAAAATAAAAGTATATAAACATTTTGTGTGTTTAGTTGTTTTAAAAAATGTAAATATAGGCTATTCGTGTTGCTTGTAAGTTGTTTATATTTACAATTACCTCATACAAATCTGACTAATATTCCAGCTAGTAGCTAGTGGTTTGGGTGAGGTAAACTACTGTTTAATGCAAGCACAAGACGTGTTTTGACAGGTGTACGACATCAAAATACCACGACACATAGATATGTATATAAAGGCTAGATGGCTCGTCCGCGCTGATGGCCAATTGAGTGGAACGTCCGCATTTTGGCGGCCATCTTAGGACAGGGCGCTCGCTCACTCGTAGCATTGAGTTTTAATGATGCAGGTACTTTTAAATGACCATAACTTGCTTAATTTTTTACCGATTTTCAAACGGATTGGTTTGTTATAAACGTCAAAGATGTACCTATGACACTGAATACGTATACTAAAAATAAATGAAAAATTCATGAAACATGTTAAAGCATCCAGAATTATAGTCACGTTAATAACGTTTGTAAAAAACCAAACCGTTTGTAAATCCGTCAAGAATTCAGCAAGTTATGAGCATTTTAGTTGGCGTATGTCACTCACCTTCCGTCCACAGCAGCAGGGAGCAGCACTATGGCAGCACTGACCTAAGATGGCCGCCAAGTGACGACACAGCTGACTCCGCCTTGAGCCATCTAGCCTTTATATACATATCTATGCCACGACAGATGTTCGAAAGCATGCGGAAGAGTCTACTCTCGAATCGATCTCGCGATATTTTGATATCATCTTCTTGTCGGTCTGCGCAGTGCAGATTTCGAACGCACCGATTGGCAAACATTATCCTAATTACCTACCTCAGGTGGAATTTCATTAAATTGATTTAACTTATCCTTCAGCACTAAGAATACAACTGTATTTTTCAAAAGTAACGTTAGTAGCTTTACTAGCCTGACAAAAAAGTGTTTTTAGGGCAGATTCCGTTTAGTCCACCGGAGGGCGGCCGACAAATTCAAAAAGCTGTGGATTTCCCACAGGATCATGTTCAGGTGAGTGAAACAGGATGTGTCTGATAGGAGAGGACTAAAATTGGGAATGAGTGTGATTGTGGTCAGACAAATAAAAGGGAGCTGTCTCATATTGCTTGTGTAAAGTACAAGGAAACAAAGTAGACTAAGAACTGGGAAATTATACGTGCACCTATTCCTTGACTCGTGCAACTTGCCAGATGATTTTTCCTTTCAGATAATACATTTACCATGCACATGTGTTCAGAATGACTGTAATGTCATGTTTATTTCAGTGTTTTGCACATTTGAAAAGCGAAATTAAGTGCATTTATTGAGTGCTTAAACTAATTTAAACATTTTAATACTGATAGGTGTCATTTACACTGGGGACATGTCCCCACCACTTTTTGAAATGGCTGATTTTGTCCCCACCACTTTTTGAAAGCATTTGGTTAAAATTAAGAGAACCAAGAAATGTAAGGTTTATTTGCACAAAATAAAACATGCAATGCAGTTTAAATACAGACAGAAATAATGTACATTGTCAAAAAAGTAACTTAAACAAAATAAACTATTACTGACTCTAAAATGACCCAAAAACGTGCATGCGCCGATCAGTAACTTGAACAAATTCTTGATACAGTTTCTTCTTGTCCAAGTTACACATTCTCTCTCTGTGAACATGACAAACAGCCACACTGTTGAGTCGGGACGTTGAAGGGTCAATTTTTTGTCCATTTTTGATGCGCTGTTATTCAATATTTTTCCCGTCCTGCTGTAACTGTCACTACTTTTCAACACAAACTGACGCCCCTGCTGATGCCTTATCTTAATTCTGAGTAAATGCACATACAGTGTGATTCTTGCACTGCAAAAAAATGAAACTTTCTTACTTATTATTTTTGTCTTGTTTTAAGTACAAGTATCTTACAATTCTTAAATCAAGATGCATTTTCTTGATGAGCAAAATGACCTTAGGAAATAAGTCTAGTTTTAAGACAAAAAAATCAAATGTAAGTAAATTTGTGCATAAAACATGAAAACACTTTTTTTGCTTGTTTTAAGCACAAATACAACTTGATGAGTTTTGTACAAAATCAGTGTGTTTCAGGAAGACCGTATATCTGGAGCTACAAAAATGTATGGTATGTGGAAAATGTGTTTTTGAACATGAACCATGCAAAATGTTTTGTACCACCAAATACACAAAATAATGTTGTTTTTAGCAATGAAAAAGGTGAACTTTAAATATATTGGCAACATTGATTATGTCTTCAGATGTCAATGAGAGTGCAATAGCTACTCACAAATGCATTGATCACATATCACATATTGCCATTTGAGCTCATGCAGAATTTTGCATAGTTACCCAAAAAGTCAGCACAGAAAATATAAAAAAATCTCTGTCTGGATCATCTGTCTTATGTGTTGGTCTGTTATGCATAACTTTAAACTGTGTCTATGGTCCACTTATCTGTTTGGTTAGTCACAGCTGAGAATGCAAATGAATATTCATAAAGAGTACAAGTCAGGAACAGGTGGTGTCAGAAATAGAAACCAATTTTTGTGTCACGCTGTTGGTATTAAAAAGATGTTGTGAGGCAGAACTGCAACTCAACTGTCCATAATTTATTGTTCTGTATAAAGAGAAATGATGACAGTTCATGAACTTAACTTCAAACTTCTGATCAGCCATATTTTAACACTAAAAAACAGTAACCGATATTTACTAGTGTTTCTGTAGCTCACCTGGAGAAGCATTTTGTAAGCAGTGCAAAGGTCATGGGTTTGATCCAGAGAACACCTTGCATGCTTTGGATTAAAGTGTCTGTCAAATGCATACATGTAAATTGAAATATATGACTGTACAGCAATTGGATTCTGTTTTGGTCCATAATTGTTATAATTTGTAATGCTTACATTTATATAAAGGCATTTAGCAGAAACCTTTATCCAAGGAAGAAAACAATAAAGCGAGTTATTTTAGGGAAGCAGTAATATGAGAAGTGCTTTACCAAAAATTATAGAGAAAGAGGAAGAGAGAAAGGAGAAGAGTGAGCTTTTAAGAAAGGTAAATAACTTTTAGGCTCTTTGTGAGGGTGCCACAGGGCTCCGCTCGTAAAAAACTCGCACTAGACTTTAATACAAAGAATACTATTTTAACATACAAAAACAGAAATCTGGAACAGAGTTATGGCAAACATGAAACATCCAAAAGTATATTTAGAGTCCGGTAATATTGAGAAAGTAAAGATGGTAATCAAATATTGTAAATGACAGGGTGCAAAGGATCATGGGTAGTGTAGTCCGGAGAGTGAGGGCAGATGATGGGGATACCTTACAGCTACAGTGGATGTCTTTTATAATACTGCTGTTTCTGTCAATTTTACGATATCCTGTGCTGTCATCGTATTTACAGGATGCCACCACTGTTGTCATTACTAATAGAAAAAAGGTACCTGTAAGGTACTTAGGTGATTGTTAAATAAAATGGTAGACAATAAATATCCCATATACCCATTACCTGATATATATACTATAAAAATGTTTCCTAATATATTACTATTATTTCGTGAAAGACTGAAACATATAAATATCAGTTGTGATTCTTTGTTTAGTCAATCAGCACTTTATAACACTTTTACAATACTTACCTATTATTCAGTTTTGATGTTTATAAATTTGTTGTGGTGTTGGCAAATAGTCACATTTCATTGTTTGTTCTGAATTTACCACACCGGCACAAAAAATGGTTCCACTTCTGGCTTATGTCAGACAGTCGACGTAATTTCTTGATGACAAGAGATCGCATGTACTGTAGTTAAACTGAACTGGTTGTTTACTTGCGTCTACTTCTCTGATTTGAGAACTGCAATGATTTGCTTACTTGCCATATTCTTTAACTGGGAATTCAGGGTACTTGGAAAAGTAGTCAACACAGAGGAAGTGGAACAAATCCATTTTGACCTTTAACCATGCTACTTCTGGGACAGGATGTGACATAAGCGGTTCTCTGGAATTGTTGTTTCTGTGCTTATTGCAGATGTTACATTTACTTACAACATCTTTAATTTGCGTTGTTATCCCTGGCCAGAACAAGACGTCTCTGGCTCTTTCTTTGCACTTGATGATATTTCGCAAGCAAAAACCAAGACAGTGAAATGACGGCTTACTATACAGTAGACCCAATATAGTCTGGCTATGAGTATCCCACTTCTATCCTTAATAACTATGAATTTGGTTACATTCCATTTTTGCATAAATAACTTATGTACAATGTTCAAGGTGTTTGCTTTCATTTCTTTTACATGTTGTAACCATGTATGCATAATCCATTTTTGGGCTATGGTTAGATGACAGCCCAAACTTTGCCTTGTTTTAGCCAAAATTGCATGCTGAATGTGCTTTATGTGTGCTTTATGAATTCTTTCAAGCATTTCATCTCATATTTTGTTTGGTAGACTACTACTAGTTTTCCATTTTGGAAAAACAGACCATCTGTGTAACACAGTTCCTCTCTAAACGTCCAGTACTGTTGTACGGGTTTGTGTACTCTTCCATACGTTTCAGTTCTCTTTCAATGTCTTTTTTTAAAGCCACTGAAACTTTCCTGGAAGCATGAATCACTAGCATGACCGCAGGCTTTGTCTAAATGTAGTTGACTCCCAGAACACAACGCAGTCCTGTAAACAAATCTTTAGATTCACTCATAATATATTTCGAGGTGTGTCCTTTTATTTCATACATCCTTTTTATTACTCCAAATGTGTTACAGGATTCTCTTCCCAGAATTGCACAGGCATTTTGTTCTGTGACCTGAACAGTGTTGCCAGATAAGAGTTGATGGCTTCCAGCCCAAAAACTGTCCAAAACCCGCCCAAACGCACAAAAAAACACCCAAAATATTTAAATCAACATTTTGATTCAATTTGATCAGCATTTTAACTGCCACCGTTAATGCACCATACTATAGAACACCTGAACATTTCAGAACTATGTACAGTCTGGTTGAAGTTCATGGTGCCAGAATTGACTTATTAACAGACGAACATTTGGTTGTGTGCACCTGAAGTGCTCCGATAATTCATCCACGGCATTAGTTGATGTGCGGCAAGCCACGTATACATTGCTATCCGGTGTCCGTGGTGCAGAATTTGCAGTGCTTATTTTCCAAATTGTTTTCCAATTATTCATTGCTTCAGGCCTGGATCCCACTCCTTTCTGTAACTTTTTTTTATATTTTCCAACTTCGACATCTTGATTTCCCGATGAGACTGAGAGCTGGCTGGCTTCTGTCACTTGTGATTGGCTACACAGGCTCATCATCGGCGTGGCGTCAACACAAACACATGCAGTGGGCGTGTGTTTGGTAACGTCACGATGGAATACATGCACACTTGGGATTTTTTTAGCCTATAAAATGCATGTTTTTTTACCCGCCCAACTGATACCAAACCCTCCCAATCTGGCAACACTGGACATGAAATTGAAGAGTACAGCAAATGTTTGTACTGGCATTCGATGCATTGCTGACCCAAGGGCGACATCTTGTGGCCTGAATATGTCACTAGTTTACATCATGATTTCTTATGTCATTTCGGTCAATTTTTAATACATCCAGTTCTTGCACTGATATTACATTACAGTCTGCACTTTTCTCTAACTTTACAATCAGCTTCTGGTTGTTTACCTTAAGGGTTTCAGTCCACTGTTTCAGTTTGCTTTTCTTTTGTTTTCACATCACCATTCTCATTGATTTGGAACCGTTCAGTCTCCTTCAATTCAAGGGTTCCAAGGAACATTTCATTATCTTGATCGATTCCATGAAATCTTCATTGTTTCTCTGTGTGCAACACATGCACTTCTTTGAATAATGATTATTTTTGTGACAGGCTTTGCATATCTGTCCATATGCAGGGCATTTCTTTGTGTTTGTATCCACATTTTGTGCATTCTGCTAGTTATTGTAACATGTACTACTTGCCACATGTATAGTTTAGCTTCTGCTGTTAGCATAGAGGGGTTTACATGCACTAAGTGTATTGAAGTTTTAAGGTTAACTGAGAAGGTTGCTGAACTAGAATCGCGCATCCGAACGCTAGTTGAGGATAGCAAAACCGCTAATGTTACTGTCGCAAATAATCTATCGAGCGAAAAGACTAATGGCTCGGTTCCGACATCAGATGCTAATGTAAATATTACAAATACTGTATCGAGCGCGCATAGTGTTTATCAAAATACACATGGCTCGGTTCCGTCATCAGAGTCAAGTCGGCGGTCAAACTGGGTGACTGTTAGGCGGCATAGTCATATAAGGCGTCCTTCTAAGACCCATAACGTTACGGTAATTTCTAACAGATTCGATCCCCTAAGGAGTATACCAGCTGAAACACCTTTTAAAAGTGCCCTGGTCATTGGAGATTCTATACTCAGGAACACTAACATTGAACCAAACACCATAGTCGACTGTATACCAGGAGCCAGAACGTCTGACATTAGATCCAAACTTAAAGTGCTGGCTAATGCTAAGCGGAAGTTTTCTAAGATTGTTATTCACGCCGGCACAAATGACACCAGGCTCCGCCAGTCGGAAATCACCAAAGATAATATTAAGGAGATGTTTTTGCAATTTCACACAATGTCAGACAATGTAATATGCTCTGGTCCCCTCCCCGCCTACCGGGGAGATGAAACACATAGTAGATTAGTGTCTCTCAATGGATGGATGTCAAAGTGGTGCCCTCAGCATAACGTAGGGTTTATAGACAATTGGAAGCATTTCTGGGGAAGACCATTCCTCCTAACCCGAGATGGCCTTCATCTGTCATCGGAAGGAAGTGCTATACTCACTAGAAATCTGATCAATAGTCTTAATTCTGATATAGTCTGACTATCCAAGGCCCAGGTCAGGAAACAGACGGATCGGCTTAACCGTCCGTCTGTTAGCTGCCGTGATATGTCAAGACCACTTATATCCCAGCACTTCGAGTCAATCTTACCGAAATATCAGCACATTTCAACTGTATCTGTTCCCCGAACAAATAAATACAGGGCACCGCTTGTTACATCTGGTACAAATCTGATTAAAATAAAATTAGAAAACAATACATTAACAGATGAATCTCGAATGTTAAAATTCGGCCTTCTTAACATTAGATCGCTTACCAATAAAGAACCTATTGTCAATGAAATAATTACAGACCAAAACTTAGATGTACTCTGTTTAACAGAAACCTGGCTTAAAGCAGACGACTACATTAGTTTAAATGAATCCACCCCACAAGACTATTATTATAAACACGAACCTCGATTAAAGGGGAGAGGGGGTGGTGTAGCTACAATATACAACACAATTTTTAAGTAAACCAAAAATCTGAGCTAAAATTTAAATCATTTGAAGTAATGTTGTTAAATATGGAAATAACTGATCGTAACCACAAACAGCTTTCTTTTGCTTTAGCGACAATCTATAGACCACCGGGCCACCATGCAGATTTCCTTAATGAGATAGCAGATTTCCTATCTGAGCTTGTAGTCACTGTAGATAAAGCTCTTATTGTTGGTGATTTTAATGTCCATGTGGATAACCCAAAAGACGCATTAGGACGTGCGTTTATAGATGTTCTAAATTCTCTCAATATTAGACAAAACGTGACAGGGCCAACGCATACTCGTAAGCACACATTAGACTTAATTCTGTCACTCGGACTCAATATTAATGACGTCGAAATATCACCTCAGAGTGATGCAGTTTCTGACCATTACCTTGTGTCATACACTGTACTTCTAGATAGGATCACTCAATCCACAACATGCTACCGACTAGCCAGAACAATAATTTCCACCACTAAAGATAGCTTTATTAGCACTCTTCCAGACCTGTCCCAAATGAAACATGTAGCAGATAACTGTGACGATCTAGATATTGAAATAGAAAACCTAAACAATGTCTGTTCTAACACATTGGATGCCGTTGCTCCCATTCGAAAAAAGAGATTCAAAGAAAAACCGCCAGCTCCATGGTATGACCATCACACCGCAGCCCTTAAAAAGGCAGCTAGAAAAATGGAAAGAAATTATAGAAGCACAAAGTTGGAAGTATGGCGCGCAGCATGGAAACAGAGTGTTAAACACTACAGACATGCTATTAAAACCGCCAGATCTACATATCTTAGCAAGCTTATAAATGAGAATCATAATAACCCTCGTTTCCTCTTTAGCACAGTTGCGAAACTGACTAGAAACAAAGAACAAACAGAAACCAAAAGTAAACTTCAACACAATAGTAACGACTTCATGAACTTCTTTTCTAACAAAATTTCGGCTATTAGGGAAGACATCGTAGCTACCCAGGCAGCCACCACTCTACCCATTAATTCACTTAACACTAGACTACCATACGAACATCTTGATTCATTTAAACCTACTACAATAGATGAGCTCTCTAAACTAGTCACATCATCCAAATCATCGTCCTGTAATTAGACCCCGTTCCCACAAAACTACTTAAAGAAGTATTCCCTGTAGTGTCAACCCCGGTTCTAAATATCTTTAACTCATCGCTAGAAATAGGATACGTTCCAACAGCTTTCAAACTAGCAGTTATTAAACCGCTGATTAAAAAACCACAGCTTGACCAAGGAGAACTTAATAACTTTAGACCAATCTCAAATCTCCTTTTCCTTTCGAAAATATTAGAAAAGGTAGTGGCAAGCCAGTTACGCACATTCTTGACAAATAATAGTACATATGAAAAGTTCCAATCAGGATTCAGGCCCCACCATAGCACAGAGACAGCATTGCTTAGAGTTACAAATGACCTCCTATTAACATCCGATCGTGGTGAAATCTCAATTCTTATATTACTAGACCTTAGTGCAGCCTTTGACACAATAGATCACAGAATCTTACTCAATAGACTAGAAAACTATGTTGGTATCAGTGGTCAGGCGCTAGCCTGGTTTAGGTCATATCTAACCAATCGCTATCACTTTGTTTATGTAAATGAGGAAGAGTCATATCACTCCCTGGTTAAATACGGTGTACCGCAGGGATCAGTTTTAGGTCCTATCCTGTTCTCGTTATACATGTTACCCCTAGGAGACATTATCAGGAAACATAACATAAGTTTTCACTGCTATGCGGATGATACCCAGCTTTACATCTCCTCGCATCCCAGCGAAACACACAAGTTTTCTAAGCTAAAAGACTGCATTAGCGATTTTAGTGACTGGATGGCACATAACTTTCTTAAGCTCAACTCCAATAAGACAGAGGTACTTATTATTGAACCAAATCGCTACAAACATAATATGTCAGATTACAAATTGCACATAGATGGCTGTACTGTGGTGCCATCTTCCACGGTTAGGAACTTAGGTGTGATGTTCGACAGCAACTTATCTTTGATAGTCATATCGCCAACGTCTGCCGCACAGCATTCTTCCATCTTAGAAATATCTCAAAAATACGCCATATACTGTCTACATCTGACGCAGAGAAGCTTATTCATGCTTTTATGACCTCTAGAATAGACTATTGTAACTCGCTACTCGGGGGATGCCATTCAAATCAGGTCAACAAGCTTCAGCTAGTTCAAAACGCTTCTGCAAGGGTACTTACTCGATCTAAGAAGTATGACCACAAAAGCCCAATTCTGGCATCTTAAACTGGCTACCAGTTAAATATCGCATCCAATTTAAAATATCACTAATCACCTACAAAGCTTTAAATGGCTTAGCACCCTCATATCTTAGAGAATTACTATCAGAATACAATCCATCACGCACACTACGGTCGCAAAATTCTGGCCTATTGATTATCCCTAGACTATCAAAAGTGTCTAAAAGTGGAAGATCCTTTTCCTACTTAGCCCCTAAGCTCTGGAATGATTTACCAACCGATGTCCGAGAATCAGACACAGTCGATCATTTTAAATCTAGACTTAAAACTTTTCTCTTCAACAAAGCATTCGCATAATTTGTCTAGTAAAGGTTCTTAACTCGCAATAGTTATTTTCACGGAACAAAGCACTCACGGTCATAACACAGACCAACCAAATAAATAAATAAAAACCTTTTCTGCAGGAACACTTAAAATGAATTGCATTAAATAGTTTGCCACCGTTTGCCACTGAACCTGCATTAACGACGACAGTGGGGCTTCCGGCCTTAGTCAAACGGTTTGGCACGTATGGTTGGGTTGCGATTTTGGTGCTTTCGTGTGTCTTGTGAATAGTATGCCATACAGACCCGTTTGCCACTGAACCTGCATTAACGACGACAGTGGGGCCTCCAGCCTTAGTCAAACGGGTTGGTATGTATGGCCGGGTTGCGTTTTTCGCGCTTTCGTGTGTCTTGTGAATAGTATGCCATACAGACCCGTTTGCCACTGAACCTGCATTAACGACGACAGTGGGGCCTCCAGCCTTAGTCAAACGGGTTGGTATGTATGGTCGGGTTGCGTTTTTCGCGCTTTCGTGTGTCTTGTGAATAGTATGCCATACAGACCCGTTTGCCACTGAACCTGCATTAACGACGACAGTGGGGCTTCCGGCCTTAGTCAAACGGGTTAGCACGTATGGTTGGGTTGCGATTTTGGTGCTTTCGTGTGTCTTGTGAATAGTATGCCATACAGACCCGTTTGCCACTGAACCTGCATTAACGACGACAGTGGGGCCTCCAGCCTTAGTCAAACGGGTTGGTATGTATGGTCGGGTTGCGTTTTTCGCGCTTTCGTGTGTCTTGTGAATAGTATGCCATACAGACCCGTTTGCCACTGAACCTGCATTAACGACGACAGTGGGGCTTCCGGCCTTAGTCAAACGGGTAAGCACGTATGGTCGGGTTGCGATGTTTTTGGCGTTTTCTCCTGGTCCTGTAAATGGTATACAATATAGACCCGTTTGCCACTGAACCTGCATTAACGACGACAGTGGGGCTTTAGGCCTTAGTCAAACAGGTCGTCAGGTTTCATTTTCTCTTAAAGATCGGAAGGTGACCCTTATTTACCATATATACCCTCGCATTGGGACCCCAATTTGCTAAATCCTCAACTGTGGATAACATAATTATGCCGCAATAGTTAGTCTGTCTGGAACTAAGCTGAGTTAAACCACATCACTGTGTGACACTTCAATACATATGAACGGCCGCTACGCTAATACGATTTTGTTTTTCTCTCCCTGTCTCGTTCTCGACCCGAGGACAACGAGACAAACAGACCCAGTCCCGGTAGATGTGAAAGTCGGCACACCTCTGATCTACTGGCCGTCCTTCAACGTTATGCCCAGCTGATGCCTGACCAACGATCACCGGCAGAACCGCTTAATCTCCGCTAAATCTCCTTATCCGTTCTCCCAAGGGTTTTTCCCTCCTAGGACTTATTTTTCCTCGGATAAAAGCACGGGGTTTTTTTTTTCTCCTAGGGGGTTTTTCACCCCGGGGAGGCAGCCTTTTTGGGCTTTACCTAGCTTCCTCTTCTATACGTTGCTTTAGTAATACGTGCACTTATAATATTGAGTCATAGCCGCAGCAAATTTAACTGCTCATGCTATCATGTATTTTGTTGTGCTATCTGTCGTTTTTCTGTGCTTTTCACTGCTTCTATTTATGTAAAGCTGTTTGAAACAATTGACTTTTGTGAAAAGCGCTATATAAATAAAATTGAATTGAATTGAAAAATTGAATTGATTTCTTTGGCTGAACATTCCCCCTTAACAACCTTCCTCTGTTCTGGTCATTTTTAATGCCATCGATTCGATCCCTTAACCGTGACTTGGTAAGTTCTCTGAGTTCACAGTGCTTCACTTTGTTCTTTAAGTTTGTCACAATCGACTCTATTTGACCTTGCGCTATAAAGAACAAATGTCTCATGTATGTCAGGTTTTTCCGTTGTTCATATTTGGCAAACAGCACTTTTAATTTGTCAACTTCGTCATCAAATGTAAACGTGTTGAATACCTTGATTGCATCTTCTCTTGCAACGTGCAGAAAAGTGGCACACTTATTTTTTCAGACTTTAGGTGTATTTACAATCACGTTAATTATGTTAAATGTTAATTTAACATTTGACATCGATTACGATGAATAAACAATTTTTTTGCCTCATAGTTCACTGGCAAGGTTTGTACTGTATGAAAATATGCTCGGATATTAAAGGAGACATATCATGCTAAATCCACTTTCTTAGCTCTTAAATGCATTTTGTTGTATATTTGTAGTGTTTAGAAGTACATAAAAGTTGAAATTAGTCTCTTCAGGTGCTTTGTTGATATCTTTATATTCTGTTTTGGTCATATTTTCCAACCTGTTCTGATTTTTCTATTATTTATTACGTTTTTGAACAATTACATCACAGTATTTGCAGCGGAACTGCCAAATAAGGACATCGACTCCCAGCCCAAAACTATGAGCAATCCGCCATTTTCAATTTCTCGCTGCGATATTGTAGTCCAAGCTCAAGGATGCAGAAGTTACGAGAGAGTAAATCAAAATGTTCGGTTGTTGAACCTGTGTCTGGTTGAGTTTTATTTTTCACAGAAATGTCATTTTTTTAGTGCGCGAAGCACTTCAAGGATAACTATTTCACCAACCTCCACCAGTATAAAGTAGGATTTGCCGATAGACTTCGTCTGATTGAGGGGTCAATTACTTCTATCTTTGGAGACGACGAGCAGAGCACTTCGGTAAGCTGTAAATAACTTTAAAAACAGTAAAGTACACGGTGGGCATGGTTTAGCAGTGTCGTTTCTCAATCCGAAGGCTGCAGCCTGCGGATGTCGCATTTGGTCATCAACCCGGGATTAAGTTAAAGCATATTACAACAACTTACAATTAACTAAGAATGATAGTCAACTATATAATTGTTAATATTCTGAAATAAGACAGCCGGCATTGCGATACCTCCATATGAAGACGTTGTTCTGCAGGTTCGTCGTCTTCATTTTCATCTCGCTCCATTTCCGACTCTGGCGCGAACACATAAGGCTGGATGGACAAGTCTTCCGTTGTTGACATTTTGTGAATAACGAGTAAATAAAAAGTTTCTGTGCCGCTAGATAATCGTATCTCTGCTATAAAATTACAAAAATGGCCGAACGGGGTGGAGTTTAACCGAGTGTCACCTCTGCAACCTGGAGAGGGGGCAGGGTATGACGTGCATTTAAAAAGACAGTACCAAAACGAGTTGCTCTCAGATGCACATCAGAAAAGGGGTAGAAAGGGGGCCTGTGGAGCTATAATAATGAGGAATTCAGACCCAAGCATTGCAGTTTCGCTTTACATAGACCACAAATAGATGATTTATATGTAAAAAGGACAGATTTAAAAGCATGATATGTCTGCTTTAAAGGTGGGATATATTTTTCTATTGAAAGGGCATTTGTTGTTATCTTTGTGGTTTTAAAAGAATTGAGCCAAGTATTAGTTGTTAAGGTTATTTATTGAACATTTTGACTTAAACTGAAATCAAAGCACACATTGAGCTCATTTACATGTACACCAATAATGCGATTATTTCCAATAATCAGCGTAAGGACTTAATCGCAATAAGATGTTTACATGACTGGAGCTAATCCCTTCATTCCGGTTTGCATGCAGTTTTTATTTTCGGATTATTCACACATAGCCTAATGCAGAGCACAAATGATGAACTCACATATATGGTCCACTGTTTTAATTTACTTACGTTGAATGACAAACACGTTGTTATGGATGTATTTCATTATCCGGTGCCGTGATGAAGACAGAAATATTATGACAGTGCCTGTAAAGGGCGTTCACATTAAAACAATAACTAAAATCTTTTTATATTAAAGATAACGATAGCGATTTTGGCACATGATGAACGATAAACCATTGACAGCCAATCAAATCTATTTAAAAATGCAGTAGAAAAGCGCATTCATTGCTGAGGTCTATAACATAAAATTACCTCAGGTATCCAGTGCTGATGCAGTTGCTGTGAAATTCACTACTTAATGCTTTTTCTACCACACTGACTACTTATTATTACACAAACTACATTCATTGTTTAGTTACGCGAAACGCAGCGAGTTGAGGACATCATCTGGTTTCCCGCTGTGTAAATGAGTGCGTTTACATGCACAGTCTTACGCCGATTATGCTTAATAAACTGATAACACGTGGGGTCATGTAAATGCGTAAAGCGGTTTTCTTTAATCGGGGAAAGCTCATAAACAGAGTAACCAAAACAGATCGGCACAGGTAGTTTTTTGCTCATTACGGCGATTTCGCGTGGCATGTAAACACCTTAACCCGCTTTCTCACGGTTTTGTCCATGTGCGCATGTCTCCGCGTATGAAAGATAAACGTCACACGCGGAAGTAAGCGCAAGGTAACGCATAAAAGTCTCCGCTCGACTAAAGCAGTTGGCAGAGAAACTGTGAAAATAAAAGCTCATGTTACATTTACAGGTCCTGCAGACACGAGGAGAGATACAACAGTACAGCTTAAGACAGATATGTCGTTGAATTTTTGATCGACTATTGTGTACTATAGGCGGTGACGTCACTGCCTGCGAGAAAACTGATAAGTCCCATGTAAACGCAGTTGACTGCATAGCCGGCTTATTGATTTGCATGTAAACGCATGAAAACCGTTTTCTATAATAAGCAGATTTTTAATAGTTATCCGCTTATTCTGTGCATGTAAACGCACTCAATGCAACAAGAAAAGCATATTTACATATTCAGTGACATGTAAAGAATTGCAAAAAAGTTTTTATTACAAGAAATATCCAATATTCGTTAATGCCGCGCTCGTTGAGCGAATTAGCATGAAGTTATCATTATGATGTGGTCACTTATATATTTATTGTTATAATTATCGTTATAATGTCCCTTAAAGGTTTTATACACCAGAGATGGGACCAAGTCACACATGTGCAAGTCTCAAGTAAGTCTCAAGTCTGAACCTTCAAGTCTCAAATAAGTCCCAAGTATTTTTTTTCTTGGGCAAGTCAAGTCGAGTCACAGGCTATGTCAAGTCAAGTCAAGTCCTGTAGTAGATCAAGTCAAGTCCAAGTCAAGCCACCTTATTATTGTAATTTTACCTTCAGAATCTGATCTTAATAAATATATATAGAATATAAAGATATAAAGAAATACTCATGTTCAGTAAAATACATCATGGAGTCAAACAAAATTTTAATCTCTTCCGTTCGCGCGCCTACATTTGGAAAAAACTAACTTGAGTGCGCAAAAGATGCGATATGTGAACCGGCCCTAACATTTTAGAATCCAGTCATTTTCTCTCTCTGTGTGTGTGTTCAGGTGGCAAACTTAGAAACAGTAGCCAAGTCTCGTACTGCTCAAGGGAAGTATTTTTAACAAATAAATCAAAATTATTTTGCCCACATTTGTCCCCAAAACGATATGATGAGGGTTAATGGCTACTTTAGCTATTATTACATTAGCTAACTACCAACTAACCTGATATTAACAAATTGACAAGCACTTACTGGGCAGAATGGCTCTTCAAATGACTGAAGAAATTGGTTGTCGTCTGGCTGCCCGTGATTTTAACGTTGCATGTCTTGCAACGCACTGTTCGTCTTTTGCCATCTTGTTGAAGCCGAAAGTGATGACCCCCACTACCCCTCCGGCTGACATGTTGATATCTGTTCTATGTGGGCGTGGTGTGCGAAAGGTACGAGAGGGCATGACTGATGATAGTGTCGTGATTCGGTCATGACAACGCCATTCTGCGCTCCAGCTGGGTCGACTTTATTTTTTAAAATAGTTAATATATTTTATATTAAAACTGAAAACATGATGTGATTAACTCTCAAGTCATTCAAGTCATTGTGTCTCAAGTCAAGTCCCGAGTCTTCCAAGTCAAGTTACAAGTCACAAAAATGGCGACTCAAGACGACTCGAGTCCAATCACCAAGTCACAAGTCCCCATGTCTGTTAAACACTGCTGTTGTGTTATTTGAGCTGTTTCTGGATGAAGGCAGACTGCTGACAGCGAGTTGTGTTGGCAGAGTTCAGGTAAAACTTCCTAATGTCAAGTTTAAAACGAATTTGTGCTTAAGGTGCGTGACTAAAACACACGTGCACTTCAGTCAGGACAGTATAAATGCGATTAAAGCGTTTACATGGACGCCTACTGCGATTAAAAACGCCGTACGTCACCTCTTCTAATGCGATTATACTTACTGTGATTATGAGCTTAATCGCATTGTTTTTATCGAAGTATTGCGTTTACATGAGGTAAAGTATAATCGCAGTATTGCCAAAATCCCATTATAATCGCATTATTAGGGTGCATGTAAACGTGGTCATTGCTTGAAATGAAGTCACATCTTAGTTTAGAGTAAACCGTAAAAAGTTTCCTTAAAAAAGGGAGAAAATAAATAACTTAATAAAAAATGTTACATTCAGATTTCCTCCCAAAATAACTGCATTACTGAAAAATACTAAATAGACTTAACTCTATGCAGTTGCTGCACAATGTCATTTTGCAAAATGTATGAAACTTTCAGAATATAAAAGTTATGAACCAAATAATCATACAACCCCCATGACTAATTCTAGCCATAAGATCCATACATATACAATAAGTTATATCCAGATAATGAGATGAATGGCATGGTATACACATAATTGCACCCTTTACACATTTCTTATCTTCTATTCAAAGCAGGAAGTAGACATGCGCTGGAACAGTTTATTTGACATGCTCTCCAGACTTTATGAACAATGTGAACCAGTTGGTGCTGCACTGGTGTCCCTGAGGACAGATTTGTGAGTACCACACAATGTGGGAGTGCCTTGGTGTACTAGAAAGTCCACTAAAGGATGCAACTGCTGAACTTTCTGCTGTGTCTGAGAGGTTGGCTCATTATGAAACTGCAAACCAAATGACCCATTCCACTCTCCTGGATCAACATTTTAAAACCATTGGGTTTTGCAATCTATTCAGTAATACCCAGAATGCTATTAAAAGGCTCACAGCCAAGTGTCCAACAAAGGTAAGGGGAACAGCATCTGACCCCATACCAGAGCATGGTGAAACCTCTACAGCAGCTGCAGACTAGGGGTGGCACGGTCCATGAAAAAAATCTGAACCGTTCGGTTCGCTTGTCTCGGTTCGGAGCGCGTGCGTGCCGCACGGTTCAACGGTTCATGGCATGCGCAATGTAGTCTCATGCCCTGTATGTGACCTCAGATAGCTTGTTTCCCTTTCGCGCGAAAGAAGAGGTGACTGGTTTGGAGTATAAGTACTGCAGGTTATGTTACGTGTAGAAATGGCAAGTGGGAGAGAAAATGAAGTCTGCCCGCAGTTGGAGGATGCGCCAGCGTCGTAAGTTTGGTGTGTGTGTGGAAACATATTTTTTTTTCATGTTACTTATGATAACAGCGGAAATAAAACAATAGATTGAACTGCAGTCTATGGGTTGAATGTGCTCGAACAGCCACAGGAGATCACCTTCTCTCCGACCATTTATAAATTATAATCTGAGGTATTGAACACAATGTTTTACGACTTTTCGTATTCAGCGCTATTTTTAGCCTTTCATTGATAAAACGAAAGCGGCTGATTTCCGCGTAGTTTCATTTTGCTAGCGTGTGAAAGTTCCGCGATCTTATTTCAGATATTTCCCCTCAAAGTAATCAGGACAGAAGTGGTCAAAAGTGGACAAAAGAGACGGATTAAATATTACAGGTGTAAACGTTGTGTTTCTCTCTCGTCCACATATACTCTCAGTATTAAAGCAGCCTCTCAGTGATAAACCTAAGAGCTACACTGAAGTTGGCATTTTAATAAATGCAAGTTATCTTTGTGTGCTAAAAATGCACATAAAGTTTATGTAGATGGTAATACACATTCTCTTTTTTGCCAAATAAATGAAAAGCATGCTGAAATCATCAATGACTTCCCTCTTGCTGTATCAAAATCTCATCTGGCTTTCCTCAGAGATGGTCCCAATAATGTGCTTAAAGTCAAATTCAGTTTGTGCATGATTACATGATATAACCTTTTTTTTTAATACTGTATCCTAAATTATGGATAATTAATACATTAATAAGATAATACATTTCTGGAGTGTTAAAAATGTAAAGAAAAAATAACAACAAGAACCGTACTGAACCGTGACCATAGAACCGTGATACAGCCCCAGCACTGTGGAGAAAATCCTGTTCCTACACTGTAAAAAATACTTTGCTGCCTTAAACTTTTTTTAAAGTCATTTCAACTTACTCTTATTTATCTTGACTAGAGATGAGTTGTTATAACTACAGGTGAGTTGTTATAACTTATAAAATTAAGTTTTTAAGACTTTTCTCAACTACATTTTATAAATTGTGACAACTCATCTCTATGGACATGACTTGTAAATCTGAGTTGATTTAACAAAAACAAAAAGTGTAAAAAAAGAGTCAAACCACATAAGTTACTCATTTACTGTAAATCACTACAATTAATTCCCCCAAGCCTATAGCAACATTAATTTCCATCCCACTATGTATGCAATATCACTCTCATTTTCATCTGTAATTTACATTTTAAGCGTCACTCATTCAGGAACACTTACAATGTCCATTTCACAAGTTCACACTTACAAATAAGAAGGTGTGTCTATAGTCATGCTGAACAGGTGGACACCTGATTGCTGACTGCTGTTAAAGGGACACCAGGCAAGCCTGAGTGTTTTTTCTATGAAGCTTCCCCTACACTGTAAAAAATCAAATTAATGAAATGTTGGACGGGCAAAAATATATAAGTTAAACCAATTTTTATGTTTGAGCTAGTTGAGAAGACATATTTTAAGTCTAGATAAATCTGTGTTTAAAACATTAAATGAATGGTTATTTTCAAATCCAGTCAACATTCAGAATGGCTAATGTTGACTGAACTAATTAAGACAAAACAGGTAAATATGTGGACTTATGACAGCTATTTTTCCTGACAACAAAATGCTCAAAATATTACTGTTATTTGGTCACAAAATGTAATTGTAAGAGTTGTTCAGGTGTGAATGTATGTGCTTAAAGTTTAAATATGCGTTTGGTTAATAAAGATAGCGTCTATTTAAAAATGTGCTCGGACACTTTCGCACGGTCCATATGAGCTCCAGAAAATCACCGGAGCTTAAGCGCTCACACCCCGCCCAGCGCAGCCTCGCCTCGGCAAGCGAATCAGAAATCGACTGCTGGCTCTGATATCTCTGTGGCGTTTAAACGTGATTTAATTCATTTAAATTTCTCATACTTAACAATGAAAGGGTTATGTTTTAAATCATATTTTAGGATTGCACTTAATTGATATCGCTGTTGAGTGATGTTTCATATCTTTTACATTTGTCATAACCGGACTGCATGCGAATTTGAACTTCAGAGCTGAAGGAGCGGGTGGAGAAATAGTCCCAATATCATAACAATCTTAAATAAAACTTCTAAATATACCCGTGTGTGTACCCGTGTGCGCGCCTGGTTTGTGTATGTACAGTATGTGCGTGAGCTTTTAATTTAAAATGTCTTAACTCGGAAGGATCTGTATCACAGGTCATTTCATCTGAGATCATTCCGCACCTAACAGCCAGAATCACTTGACACAAGTCATCAGCCGTTTCCTCAAGTTCACGTCAGGTACGTTTTTGTAAATAAATGTTAATTTTAGACTATATTAATTGGCAAAGATGCAAATACTCGACGTTTTTGTAAAGATATAAGTTATATAAAGGTGTGTTATGTTATGTGTCCGAGTTAAAGTGGAGCTATTTTAGTAAGATTACTGTACAGGGTTTATTACTCCGTCTTAATTATAATTGGGACATTTTTACAAACAAACCTTATAAAATACAATGCATTTTGAGACAAAACAATAGCACTCATATGTTAAGAGATGTCAGTATTTTAGTCCGTGATAAGTCCTGTCCGAGAAAACCGCCCAATAGTGTTTAATTCAATTACGTGTGATGTCTGAGGGAAATTTGGCAATTTTAGGGTATAAAGTCTTTCACCGTCAAGCTTTATTATATTAAACATCTATGTATGTGTGTGTGTATTTATATTCCTCTGTTTATCAAACCAGAGCAGTGATGATGTGGAGAGGCAGACCAGAGGGATACATGGCGAAAGAAGTTAAATGGCCCTGCAGATGTTCTGACTGACTTTGGAGTGCTTTTGGACTGTTTTATGCCTTCTATTAAGAGAAGACTTAATTCTGTATGTTCAGTCTGTATGATAAGTGAATAAAGCTTTTGTATTTTATGTGACTGAAGTTAATTATTTGTTAACAACACCAGCATAAATTATTTGATAAATAATTTTAAAAAGTTTATTAAAAATTCCCAAATAATAAATATTAATTGAAGTAACACATAAAACATTGACTAAATACTTAAATTTGAATTGACAGAGGCTTTTCTGTAAGTTTTTAAAGATTCAACTGATTAAAATATTTTAGTTGAATGAACTATAAAGCTAGTTGAGCAAACATACTTTTTTATATTTGAGTCAAGTTTGGGCCAACTAAAAAACATCAATCCAGGAAACACTTTGGAGTCAGAAATTGAGTGAACATAAAATTTCTGTGGAACTAGTTACTAAAAAATAATTCATTGAGCCAACAATTTATTTTTTACAGTGTTGTGTCTGGTAGTAAATGCTTTCAAACACACTGTCGTAAATTGAACTGTTGTCCCTCGCCACTGGCAACCCAGCTGATGAGACATTTACAGATAATAACGAACGCAATGAAAGTACAACAATGCACAAAATTAAAGGGGACATATTATGAGATTTTTTTTAAGATGTAAACTAAGTCTTAATCTAGGTCTGAGCAAAAGTGTGCCGTTTTGGGTGTGTCATTTAAAATGCAAATGAGCGGCTGAAGTGCAAACACTGATCACAATGATGGTGGTTTGTTGTAATTGAAACTCAATTGTGCTGTCAAGTCCTTCTTTTCTCTCTCTTTCTCTCTGAACTAAATGGCAGTGCTGTGTTTGGATAGTGCACATAAAGGGGGCGGTATTACCTTATTCTGACATCACAATAGGAGCCAAATTACAATGACCTATTTTTTCACACGCTTGCAGAGAATGGTTTACCAAAACTAAGTTACTGGGTTGATCTTTTTCACATTTTCTAGGTTGATAGAAGCACTGGGGACACAATTATAGCAGTTAAACATGGAAAAAGTCAGATTTTCATAATATGTCCCCTTTAAATATCAAAGTGTTACAAGCGCAAAAGCAAGAATGCAAGGTCTGCATCCGACTTGGAGCATTCTCTGTCTTTCAGCTTTCACCATTCTGAAAAAGCTTGACCAATGTTGATGAGCTTAATTGAGCCACTTAATGCTTAACTTGCCACATAGGTATAAGGGTTTGCTCAACCTGATTTTGAAGTGAAAGATTCCTCAGGACAACATTTTTGTAAATAAAACCTAAACGCCCACTCATTTTTGTTCAATTCTTTGATTTGATTCTTTTTGTTTTTAATGAAAAGTCAAATGTACATAAAAACAGGCCTGAAATAGAAAGAAAACTACATTTGTTAAAGGGAGACACACTGACTACAAAGATGTTTAAAGAATTCAACAAATATAAATAATGAATTAAACAGAAGGGAAAAGGGGAGAAATAATAATACTGAAATTAAATAAATAATACATTTTGAATAAAATATATTGGTAATATTAGGGGTTACAAGTAGTTATTGGGTACAAAAATTCATTTGAAAAAAAAATTCATTTGAAAGGGTATCAAGAGAGTTTGCAAACATTTCAAGTTCTCTGATAAAGTGAGGAATGGAGGGAGGGGTTTTAAAAAATCAAAGAGGTTATTAATTAGGTAGTGTTGTGGATAATTTTATAGTACACCAAACTTAATTTGTTTGCATTCGAGGGGATTCATACATGTAATAATACTTGACATTTTACTACAATTTTGTCCCATCTCTGAAGCTCAGTCAAGAGTGACCATTGGGTTTTTGGTCACATCTTTTACTACGACCCTTCTCCCACAATTGTGTAAGACTTCTTCTAGTTGAGAATAATGGAGGCCACTGTGCTCTTGTGAACCTTCAGTGTAGCAGAACATTTTTGTAACCTTCCCTTGATATGTGTTGCACAACAATCATGTCTTTGAGATCTGCATGCAGTAGGGGTGTGCGGGGAAAAAAGTAACATGGACTGTTTACATTGTTGCACAAGGTTGAGAGTTTTGTTTTTCCGGTATTGTTTTCATGCTGCCAAAAGATGATCTCCCGCAAATTATTGAAAATGTACAATAATGAACGAGTGTTTTGATGGCATGTGTTTTTTTTTTCGGTTGCTAAGTTGGATGTGTAAGATACCAAATCCAATGCTATGTCATATTAAACCGTGACTTGTTGACTAAAACATAGCATTGTTTTGAAGTACGTCTGCAGCTCTTAGCAACTTTTTTGGTGGACTTGAAAATATTTTGACCCAGCGGGGTTACTTGTAATGCTGTGTTACATTATACTAAAATTGTAACGGTTAATTGTAACTCTGTGTTACTTACGGAAATGCTGACATCACGGGCCTGTGCATCGGATTTCTGGGTCGAAGAATCTGTTTTCACCCTGCGCGGTACTTTAAATGTGTGTCATGCAATATCCACTTCTTACCGCAAGATTGTAGTATGTTTTTACTAAATACGACAATAAATAGGTCAAGTCCGACCACCGGAAGTACTTGATGTTTTCAGCTTTCAACCCGGAGGTGTTTTTAGTTCACAGCAATTGTTTGAAAGTCACTGTGTCACTTTCAACCGGTCAGTGTGCTTCCACTAAACTTTGGACACTAATGAAAGGTAGGTGGACCAAAATGTATATCTTTTATCTTGGTACTGAAACATTGTACTCTAAATCTATGTAGGAGAGGGTATTTAAATAAACTGCAAAAAAATTGGTAGTCACATTTTTGATAATAGACTATAACAAAAGTCCTGTCAGAACATCAGAACTGCAGGCATCATTCTAAAAACCATGGTTACCATGGGTCCGATGCCCATTCCAACTAAAACAGTAAATGGTTAATTTTTATTTGAAAGAACTAACAAAATTCTACCTTCAGTTAAAATTTTGTGCAAATATCTGATGAAATGAGAAAGTTACAAGCAAAAACATGTGAATAAGCAGCATTTTCGGTCACACAACTTCCACAGACATCCATATACATCCATAACTTGTATAGATTATAAGTGTAGATTATTGAGAAACAAAATGAATTAAATCTATTGTAGTGTCAGACTGCTACATAACAAAATTGGAAAAAGTCAAGTATGTTAATACTTTCTGAATTCACTGTATTCCCTCCCCCATGAGGGGAAGAAGTTTCTTATGGCACTTTTCCATTGCATAGTACCCCCCCGGTTTGGTTTGGTTTAGTTTAGGTCGGGTCAGCTTACTTTTGGGAGCTTTTTTTTAAACCACCTTGGTTGGGGTTCCAAGCGATTTGAGCTGATACCAAATGTGATGCAAAAACACAGTAGATCACTGATTGGGCTGAGAGAATCATCACTACCAGCGTCATCTCTATAATGTAAAGATTAGCTTTACTTTCATGCATGCTTGCGCTGTCTCGAGCAAACATGTTGCATCTGTGCTCTGCTATAAGTTCCCAAACTCCCTTTTAGCGATGAAAAGCATCCACAGGTTGAGAATCAGGGACACCATAACAGTTTTTTCCAGACTTGCAGTTTGTAGTGGCACATTCGCAACGCACATGCCCATTATATGTGTATATGCAACTTAAATGAGCCTCAGCGGAGAGCAACGACTGACAACGCCACCAGTGTTTGTACAGAAACTGTCACGTGATACAGAGGTAGTGATGTGCAAAAATCTTTGTGGTGGTCAATTTAGATTTTGTGGCAGACTGAGAAATAAATGAATGTATGGGGATGTTTAGCAGCATTCCAACAACGCTCTCAGCGCAGATATAATGACACACCTATAATCCCTCCCACTGCGAAAGTGTTACTAAACTCAATGGAAAGCTAACCAAGCCAAAGTGGGGTGAGCTGACATGACCTAACCCCAAACCGTGGGGTACTATGTAATGGTAAAGCGCCATTAGTGCCCAACAGTTCTGAAGAAGAGTTTGTGTTAACAACTAAACAAACTGACATGATATCTTGAAACTGGAAAGTCCATCATTTGATTAAATGCATTGTAATTTCTTACAATAGTTGTTTGTCTTTGCCTGCTGCACTTGGTGTAAAGAACAAACCCTTTGGGGGTTTGTCGTACTTACTGGAGCATCTTTATTTATTTTAAATATTTGTTTTTCACATGAACAGGAGTAGTTTCATTTTACATAACAGAGAAAACTGTGATCATGTTAACAGACTGCCTGCAGCTGCAATTAATCCTTTGGGATATGAAAATCTCTAATGATAATACTCTTTCAATTACAAATAAGGATTTTCATTCAAAATAAGTGGTTTGTTGTAACTGGACACTGGTTTCTAGCCCTGAGTCGTATCATTAGCTACACCGGAGTTTATTAAATTTCTCATGCCATGGCTCCTATTATAACACCAAACAGACTACACTGCAAAAATGAATGGAATATTTTTTTATTTTGTTAATTGTTACAAATTATGTGGATGCTATGTATGTCCCAGGCATGTGTTTTTTTCTCTCTCTCTGTTGTCTCTCACTCCACCTCCTCCCAGACCAAATCATCATCAGCTGCAGCTGGTTTGTGTAAGCTTACTTGACCAAGGCTGTTTCTCAATATGCGTTCTTCAGCGATCTTGATTCCTTGTGTTCTCGCACTACGCCATCATTAGCCGTCAAAGTTCAATTCGAATTCTCAAGAACGCAAGTACAGAGGATGCATGAAAATACCCCGATGTGTTCCTACACACTGAAATCGCTTTATGCCCCAGAAGTCATTGCGGCAAAACAATGGCAGTGGTCAGGGGCGAAACTTTCTATCTTAGGTCTTAACTTAAAGGCTCAAAAGAGGATGTTTTCTCCGACTGGGAATCCAATGACTGTTACTGAGTTTTTGAAAAGAGCGGATGCGTAAGAACAGCCCCCCTCCCTCACAGATCATTTCTAGGTAACGCCTCCTGTGCACGAGTATTGGAACACGAGTGTTTGTTTACCACCGGCACATGCTGTGTCGCGTCAGTGGATTCATGTGGGACTCACCGCAGGTAACTCATAATCTGCCGTTGTTAGTCCTGACAAAAACATTTGAAAAATCTAAAATATCTGGCAAATACAGTCAAAACATTTCTTCAAAACATTCATGCTTTATGTCAAAATTTTGTATTTAGGCACAAATTGTATAAATACAGCTTAGCTATCGTCTAGCGTTACAGCTGCTAACCTAGCATACTGAATATGCTTAATTTTTCTGTAAATTCGCGAGCTCCGTTGTAATTTACTGTGTATTAGAGCACTATAGATGCTGACCCTGAATATTAGGGATGCACCGATACCACTTTTTTGGAATACGAGTACGAGTACTTGCATTTCAGTACTTACCGATACAGAGTACTTAAAAAAAAACATGATTTAATTTTATAGGTAACAGCTTTAGTCATATAATTTAACAAAAAAAGGGACTAGTTTTCCAGTTTGTTGTAAACTCTGCCTCTTTGGACAACACGAGGCATTAACCCCTTACACGCCGCTCAAACATAGACATTTCTCAGACCGTGGTATCGATCCCTGGTATCGGGGGACTTCTAACGGTTACGAGTACTTTAGAAAATGTGGTATCGAGGCCGATACCCGATACCAGTATCGGTGCATCCCTACTTAATATGTGCCACAACCCTCTAGCGACAGGTGCTTGTCAGAGCCAGGGGAGTGAGAGGAGCGAGGGGCATGAGACGGGCCACTCGAAGAAGCAGCAGCCTCAGAGGATGACTGGCTGACCTGTCACAGGAGGACGTAGACAGGGTACAACATCTTCAAGCACAGAGGCTTGCAAGTGAACGGGTGTGTATATGTCACAAGGTGACGATCTTGTTGGGCGGAACCAAAAGTTGGGGAAGTTTGGTTCCGACCAGATGTTTCCGCCCAGACCGGAGAAAGGAAACACCGGACATCCGGCAGCATCGCGAAGGGCTGTAATCAGTCGATTAAGCACAGCTGTGTGTAGTTAAGGAGATCGCCGGGTGATTGGACAACTGGAGTACACGGAGGAGTATTTAGAGAACAGTTAGATCACAGTTGGACACGTTTGGTGTGTGCTGAGAAACGGAGCTGTGCTCGTTGATAGACATTGGTGGCTGTCTACATTTTCTCTCTCTCTCTCTCTCTCGTTGTAGTTTGCGGTGGAAACGCTGGAGTTAAAGGAAGATCCTACGGGTAGAAGAAACATTGGTCTAAGTGGCACAATTAAAGGAGTAAAGCAGGAAGGAAACCGACTTTGTGTTGCAACGTAAACAAAGGCAAACCGCTGTGAGTATCAACTCTGGTGTTGAGTGACTTGTAAAAACTAACCTGTGCAATCGTTGGATACCTCCAGGAGAAGGAGGGCGGCCCTACCCCTGAAACAGCGTGGTGGGTGAGCTGCAGAAGCGTCCATCCAAACAGCCACAGCAACGAACTACCATTCCGGTCGTATTTCCATCGCCCTCATTCAGCCCAAACGAAGTGGAGGACGCAGGGCGTCCTTTGTTGTGTACACTGATAGTGTGGTGAGTGAGTCTTTGCAATTAGTAAACTTTTCACGTTGAAGTGGTGCTGTGTATTTGCTGTGGGTTGCTGTGTGTCTTGTCAGACGAAACCCCGCATCATCCATTTTTCACTGGGCAGAGGACGGAGAGGCTAACGACCTCAGGAATTACCAGCTACTATACGCAGTATGCTGTTTGGAGCGTGAAGTGACGCAGATTAAGAGCTGTCAGCGAGTGTGAGTACAACATTGGAATTATTTGTATTGGAAACTTACCTGTGTCTGCCCCTGTCGCAGAGGCGCAGGCGAAAGAGTTCCGCCGCCCCGTGGTCTCTACAAAGGGGCGCCCCTGTCCAGGATTCGATCGCCCTACGGGTAGTGAGGATAGGGCAGCGCTCGACCCGGTGAGGCGGTGTGCCATCTTCGCCCCTCTGCTGGACCTGCGGAGGAAGCTATACCTACCAAGAGCTGTAAACAGCAGACCAGGTGAGAAGCATCCAACATCCAAGTAACAGTGCTTTGTGTCCCAGCGGTCACCTGTGGAGCAAAAGGAGAACGAGAGAGAACATTAGGAGAACAGACTGTGGAAAGCTATACCTACCAAGAGCTGTAAACAGCAGAGCCGGTGAGAGGTATTTGAAGTTCAAGTTGACAGTGCTTTTGTGTCCCAGTAGTCACCTGTGGAGAAAAAGGAGAACGAGAGTGGACTTTTGGAGAACAGACTGTGGAAAGCTATACCTACCAAGCGCTGTAAACAGCAGAGCCGGTGAGAGGTATTTGAAGTTCAAGTTAACAGTGCTTTTGTGTCCCAGTAGTCACCTGTGGAGCAAAAGGAGAACGAGAGTGAACATTAAGAGAACAGACTGTGGAGAGCTATACCTACCAAGAGCTGTAAACAGCAGAACCAGCGAGGAGTGTTCGAAGTCCAAGTTAACAGTGCTTTTGTGTCCCAGCGGCCACCTGTGGAGAAAAAGGAGAACGAGAGTGAACATTAGGAGAACAGACTGTGGAAAGTGATACCTACCAAGAGAGCTGTAAACAGCAGAGCCGGTGAGAAATACCCCAAGTCCAAGTTAACAGTGCTTTTGTGTCTCAGCGGCCACCTGTGGAGAACAAGGAGCCAGAGAGTGAACGTACGACGGAGAAACGTGAAGGCACGCGGGGCGAAGACCCCCTGCTGAACAGAAAAGGTACGCAGATAGCGGAAAGTTCACTTACCAGTCACACTGTTTGTACTCTGCCTCCAGGAAGGAAGAAGGAGGGCGCCACGGATAGCAGGGACCAGGCCGGAGCCTGACGTTTCCCCTCCCCCCGGCTTACGGTGGTCTGCACCCCCGTTGCCCTTGTCCCTGCCTGCCCGTGGCTGCAGTCTCCCTGGAGGGAGGAGCCAGAGACTCATTAGTTTTAATTTCCCCTTTTCCCATTTCCCCAGTCCTTTTAAATATTTAAATTCAATAAAGATTGTTTTATATTTTACTTACCTGTTCTCGTGTTTGTCTGGTCATTGGGTTGGCTTTGGGGACCTCCTCGAGGTGGAAGTTGAGAAGGGGCGTGGCTTCAGTCAAACATAGCCAGCCCCTAGGGGTGACAGATTTTGGCGTAGTCGGCAGGGCTCCACCTCGAGTTGAGTAACCAAGGTCACCCAATGACTGACAACGCGGGGCCCGCAGCCCCACCCCGTGCCACGTCCATCATTATGGGAAGCCCATGGATCCAGAAATATGGAGGAGCAGAGTCAGAGGTACGACTGGCCGAATGGAAGGCCCAACTGGAGTACTTAGCCGACTTACAGGGCCTTAGTGCCGCCCAGCGGCTTCAGTTTGTGTTAAACTCCCTAGAGGGGGAAGCACGGCGAGAGGTGCAAGCCGCCCCCGAAGCAATTAGAGCCACCGCCCAGACCGTGTTCCAGTTTCTTACTGAGCAATATGGTGACCATACCCCCGTAGCTGTCCTCCGTTCACAATTTTTTAATTGTAAGCAAGGCCCCCGACAACCCATCAGAGCTTTTGCCCTCAGGCTGTGAGAGCAGTTCACTCGGCTGCAGGCCCGACGTGACCATGGGCTAGGAGACGGGGAGACCTTGCTACGTGACCAGTTCCTCCTGGGGATGAAAGAGGGCCCCGTGAGACAAAGTCTGAGGGTCCAGTTCCGGAGGGACCCCGGGCTCACCTTTGACGACTTAAAGAAAGAGGCGCTGGCCTTGGAGGGTGACGAGGTCGAAGTGAGTGAAGCCCCTGTATGTGCAGCCGTAAGTGGAACCGCAACAGCGCAGCCTGAACGTGCGGATTGGAAGCAAGCCCTGAAAGCAGAGTTGTTGCAGGACGTCCGAGAACAGATGTCTGAACTATCCAAGACCCTCCTGGGAGAACTTCGCCAAGGTAGGGCGCGAGAGGACCCGAGGCCGGCACCCCGAGAGTGAGTCTACTCGGAGAGGGGCCGAGAGCCATCGGGACGCCCGAACCGTTTTAATCGGCCCCGCTTCGAATGGGATGACCAGGGGCGGCCAATCTGCAATCGTTGCGGAGAACCAGGGCATTATAGCCGTCAGTGTGGGCCTCGCAGGGCATCTGAAGGGGGTTTTTAGGACGACCGGCCACAGTGGGTCGTGTGACCGGGATCCCTCGAGAAGACCCGGAAAGAAGTGATAATTCTAGATACCAGGTGGTTGGGCATAGCCCAATGGCAGAGGTAAAGGTGTGTGGCAAGACAGTACAGTGCCTGGTAGATACGGGCTCTCAGGTGACGTTGTTTGCAGAAAGCCTCTCGCAGGAAGTATTCGGTAAGCAGGGAACACAAGGAACAGAGGCCCCCTGGTTGACGTTGCGGGGCGCAAACGGCCTAGAGATCCCTTATATTGGCTACCGGTTGACGGACTTCACGGGGACTTCAGAAGTTCACGGGGTGTTAGTTCCCCAGAAAGGGGT
The DNA here is from genome assembly GCA_025389145.1 of Misgurnus mizolepis. Classification (NCBI taxonomy): domain Eukaryota; kingdom Metazoa; phylum Chordata; class Actinopteri; order Cypriniformes; family Cobitidae; genus Misgurnus; species Misgurnus mizolepis. The sequence continues at coordinate 8,007,860 of JAIFKI010000008.1, read as the reverse complement.
GATCATTGTGGAAGACAGGTGTTTGGGTGCCCATCGAGCCCTATTGGGCATGAACGTTCTCTCCGAATGTTGGGAGGAGTTATTTCAGGCTAGGCCCGGCCCTAGGATCTCACCTGCCGAGAGGCCCAAATGGGAGCGAGTAGTCGCCGACTGTCGTCGGGTCCAGATGACCCAGGTCCGCAGAGACCGGGAAGAGGTAGGACGAGTGATGTGTCGTTTTGCTTTGTCTATCCCTCCTAGGAGTGAGGCCATTGTGTGGGCGAGAGTGCCCCCCCGAGGAGTTAACCCCGAGGAGTGGGTGTTGGTTGAACCTCGTGCCGATTGCCCTCAAGTGGAAGTGGCACGAGACCTAGCGGCGGTCCATCGGGGGAGGGTCCCTGTAAAGGTACGAAATGACCATCCATATCCAGTGCACTTACACCGACACCAGCGGCTGGCCCGATTAACGAGGGTCGCACCCCATCAGGTGAGAGAAGAGAGAGACGTTAGTTTCCGTCAGGTGTGCCCCTCTGGGGTGCTAAGGTAACGGTGATTACGGACAATAATCATTTGGTGCATTTACAGACAAACTTCGATTACCAACTGCAGTATCGGCCTGGGCGAGAGCACACGAACGCGGATGTCTTGTCCCGACTACCAGAGGTGGACAACCCCGGGTGCCGGGGGGGCCAAGAAGAAGATAGCCAGAGGGAAGGCTATTTGATAGGGGCCGTGGAAGCGCCAGGAGGCCCGCAGGAGGCTGTGCCGGGGAACTGGGGCTGGGACCCCTGTCGGTGGATAGCGAGGCAGGCCCAGGATCAGGATGTGTGTCAGGTGAAGACGTGGGTGGAGCAAGGCCGACGGCCAACGTCGTCAGAGAGACTGACCCAGACAGAGACGGGGAGAAGACTACTGGGACAGTGGGACAAGCTGGAACTACAGGAAGGGGTGCTTTGCCGAAAGGTTAGTGACCCGAAGCTGGGCGAGGAGGTACGCCAGATCGTGGTGCCCGCCGATCAAGCAGCAGCCTTGGTGTCAGCCTACCATGATCAGTTGGGGCACCAGGGGCAAGAAAGAACTGTATCTCTGCTGCGCAGATTTTTCTACTGGCCGGGGCTGGAAGCCTCAGTACGTAGCTTGGTCCAAGCTTGTCCCAGGTGTATGTTGTTCAAGTCCCGACGAGAGGCTCGAGCGCCGATGGTGCCCATCCATGCCAAAGCCCCCCTCCACATTATGGCGATGGATTTCCTGACACTGGGCCGGCCGCAGGACCGCTATCCGAACATCTTAGTGATCACTGACCTGTTCACTAAATATGCATGGGCAGTTCCCACTCTTGACCAGACGGCAAACACCACCGCAACTGTTCTATGGCGGCACGTCTTCCAAACGTTCGGATGTCCGGAGTTCCTGCACTCAGATCAAGGGGCCAATTTCGAGTCGAAGGTGATCCGAGAATTATGCCAGCTGTATGGGTGCACCAAAACCCATACGACGTTGTATCACCCACAGGGGAACGGCAGCTGTGAGAGGTTTAATCAGACCTTGTTGGGGCTCCTAGGGACCTTGGATCAACGGAAGCAGAGCGATTGGGTGAGTGCTCTACCGAACCTTTTACAAGCCTATAATAACAGCATCCACAGTACGACGGGGTATGCCCCCACTTATCTGATGTTCGGCAGACATGTGCGGATGCCCACGGACCTGGTCTTGGGAGTGGCAGCTGGCCAGGAAGAAGGGAGTGTGACAGAGTGGGTGGGGCGCCATCACCAACGGCTACACTTTGCCTATGAGCAGGTATCACAGAAGATACGGGCCACAGGGGAGAGGAACAAGTGTTTGTACGACCGGACTGCCCGGGACGCCCCCTTGTTACCAGGAGAGAGAGTCGTGGTACGAGACAATCGGCGGCAAGGCAAGGGAAAGTTAAGTGACCGTTGGGAGGCCACCCCGTATGTAGTCTGCAGGCAACAGAGACCGGGACAGCCGGTGTATACCATCCGGCCGGAAGGGAAGGCCGGCCCTGAACGTGTGGTACATCGAAACATGATTCGCCCTTGCCCAAACTATCCCAAGGCCGCAAAAGAGGTAGTTATGGAGCCGGTACCGGCGGCCCCCTGGATGGAAGGATGGGCTGTGGTACCAGGCCAACCCGTGGTGGCACCACCCCCGGCTGCCCCAGGAGAGCGAGCGTCGACACACGAGCCAGCCGAACCCCCGGCCGCCCAGAGACAACCAGAGTTAGCACCCGAGCCAGCTGAACCCCCGGCCGCCCAAAGACAACCAGAGGTAGTGCTCGAGCCTGCTGAACCTGACTCCCCTGTGAGGCGCTCCCAACGGGAGAACCGAGGCCGACCCCCTGCCCGTTACGGTGAGTGGACGACTCGAAGGCATTCCAGGGACTAGAATGCATTGGCGGGGGAGGATGTCACAAGGTGACGATCTTGTTGGGCGGAACCAAAAGTTGGGGAAGTTTGGTTCCGCCCGGATGTTTCCGCCCAGACCGGAGAAAGGAAACACCGGACATCCGGCAGCATCGCGAAGGGCTGTAATCAGTCGATTAAGCACAGCTGAGTGTAGTTAAGGAGATCGCCGGGTGATTGGACAACTGGAGTACACGGAGGCAGGGGCGTAGCACAAGGTCCCGGGCCCTATGCATAGGCAGTCCTGATGGGCCCCCCATTTTTCCATATAGTTTTCTAATCACTACACGAACAAACTGTATGATAACCAAACAAGAATTGATTCAGAAATATTTTATTTTGCTGAAGTAACAAGACATTAAATTTTAGAACATTTATTTTTATTATGCTTTATTACTTTAAGGCATAAATTAAATCTTAAATATGCCATTTTAGTTTTGTACATTAACAAAAAGCTCCATTCATATTAAAAGACAAACAAAACATGTATCACTAGTCATTTTATATGGAAAAAAGGCAAAATGAAACAAATGCTATTGCTTGCATACTATAGCCTATTCATTTAAAATTAAACATTTTTTTTCAAAAATAGGCTATTGTTTTGTATGCAAACAGCTGTTAGTATACAGTTTATTTATTTAGCCTTTCAACTCAATTTGCATGTAGTCTATGACCAAATTATCATCTGAAAGTGTATATTCTGCTTTTTCATTGGGTTGTCTCAGTTCATTTTAGCACTAACAATCGCAGCCAGGAAAATTCAAACAGTTTAGCCAGAGGTGGAAAGAGTAATAAGATATTCTACTTAAGTAAAAGTAAAGTTACTTTAATAATATTTTACTTAAGTAGTAAAAGTAAAGTTACTTGTCTAAAAATCTACTCAAGTAAAAGTAAAAAGTAAGTCACTTTAACTTTACTCAGAGTAAAAGTTACTTTTTTACAGCGAGAAGAAGTGGAGAATTCTAGTATAGTTCAAAAACGACAAGGGAATATACATTTCAAACTAGTTGTTTTTAATTGTAGGAATATCTTTACAATTAAAGTGCAATAGCAAAAAGTTAATAAAGTAAAAGCTTTTATATAACTAAGAAAGATTTATGGAATAGTTTAATGATTTTTACAGGTGAGTATGCACTTTTAAAGCAAAAATAATGAGGTCAGCAGCTAGTAAATACAATCACTATAGTAAGGTTGAAATTGATGTATTGCTGGGAACATTGTTATATAGTTTAAATGAGCATATCATGAGATGAGTGCATGGCTATATACTTTCATCCTTATTGTCTTTTATCTAACTTCCCAGACCTGGGTACCTGATGTAAGACCTTTATTCTTATTTCTCTCTCTCTCTCTCCAATGTCTAATGACCTGCGCATTCTCAAGGACGTTCTTAAGTTGTGGTTGACTTGATGCAAAGCTGATTGACATCGGAAGATAATGCGCATGGTATTAAAAACGCGTCGTGCAAATGAGCGATAAAACCCCGGTCCACAATTCCGTTCATATAAGCATAAATCCTACCTTACATAGGAATGAAACACTCGCTTCACGTCAGAGGAAAGTGGTCGCTTAAATATGCCCAGAGGTTTCTTTCATAAGAAATTAATTGAGGGTCTGCATTAGCGCGTGCCTGTCTCGTCCGTCTCCATGGTTCTTTTTGTGAGTTTAGCGCGTTCCCCACCCATCAATCAATCATCATTCATCCGTGATTACCTTGCATTTTTAAAAATATTCTTTACTCAGTAACGGATATGATTTAAAAAATGTAGCGAAGTAGTATAGTAGGAAGTTTGTTTTTTTCTTCTGCTGTCTTTTCTTTCTGTTTTGGTGGCCCAATTTAGCTTTCTTTGACAAAGACATTTCAACCGCAAGCAGAAGTTTGCGCTCTACCAGACGCACAACTACAAACAAAATGCGCGTGCAGATGGACTAAACCATTTGGTGCATTAGGAAGGGGTGGGACCGTGAGACTTTAGATAGTTTTTTACTTATACAAAATATATTCAAACAGTTATTCAGCAAATACACTAACTTTACATTTCATTTGACATTATAAAATTAAAATAAGAAATGAAAATATCCAGGTAAAATAAAATATATTCCAGACTTTCAAGGGCCCTCTCTCCCCTTGGGGCCCTGGTAATCAGTACTGGTTTTACCCCCAGTCCGACGCCCCTGCACGGAGGAGTATTTAGAGAACAGTTAGATCACAGTTGGACACGTTTGGTGTGTGCTGAGAAACGGAGCTGTGCTCGTTGATAGACATTGGTGGCTGTCTACATTTTCTCTCTATCTCTCTCTCGTTGTAGTTTGCGGTGGAAACGCTGGAGTTAAAGGAAGATCCTACGGGTAGAAGAAACATTGGTCTAAGTGGCACAATTAAAGGAGTAAAGCAGGAAGGAAACCGACTTTGTGTTGCAACGTAAACAAAGGCAAACCGCTGTGAGTATCAACTCTGGTGTTGAGTGACTTGTAAAAACTAACCTGTGCAATCGTTGGATACCTCCAGGAGAAGGAGGGCGGCCCTACCCCTGAAACAGCGTGGTGGGTGAGCTGCAGAAGCGTCCATCCAAACAGCCACAGCAACGAACTACCATTCCGGTCGTATTTCCATCGCCCTCATTCAGCCCAAACGAAGTGGAGGACGCAGGGCGTCCTTTGTTGTGTACACTGATAGTGTGGTGAGTGAGTCTTTGCAATTAGTAAACTTTTCACGTTGAAGTGGTGCTGTGTATTTCCTGTGGGTTGCTGTGTGTCTTGTCAGACGAAACCCCGCATCATCCATTTTTCACTGGGCAGAGGACGGAGAGGCTAACAACCTCAGGAATTACCAGCTTCTATACGCAGTGTGCTGTTTGGAGCGTGAAGTGACGCAGATTAAGAGCTGTCAGCGAGTGTGAGTACAACATTGGAATTATTTGTATTGGAAACTTACCTGTGTCTGCCCCTGTCGCAGAGGCGCAGGCGAAAGAGTTCCGCCGCCCCGTGGTCTCTACAAAGGGGCGCCCCTGTCCAGGATTCGATCGCCCTACGGGTAGTGAGGATAGGGCAGCGCTCGACCCGGTGAGGCGGTGTGCCATCTTCGCCCCTCTGCTGGACCTGCGGAGGAAGCTATACCTACCAAGAGCTGTAAACAGCAGACCAGGTGAGAAGCATCCAACATCCAAGTAACAGTGCTTTGTGTCCCAGCGGTCACCTGTGGAGCAAAAGGAGAACGAGAGAGAACATTAGGAGAACAGACTGTGGAAAGCTATACCTACCAAGAGCTGTAAACAGCAGACCAGCGGTCATCTGTGGAGAAAAAGGAGAACGAGAGTGGACATTTGGAGAACAGACTGTGGAAAGCTATACCTACTAAGAGCTGTAAACAGCAGAGCCGGTGAGAGGTATTTGAAGTTCAAGTTGACAGTGCTTTTGTGTCCCAGTAGTCACCTGTGGAGAAAAAGGAGAACGAGAGTGGACTTTTGGAGAACAGACTGTGGAAAGCTATACCTACCAAGAGCTGTAAACAGCAGAGCCGGTGAGAGGTATTTGAAGTTCAAGTTAACAGTGCTTTTGTGTCCCAGTAGTCACCTGTGGAGCAAAAGGAGAACGAGAGTGAACATTAAGAGAACAGACTGTGGAGAGCTATACCTACCAAGAGCTTTAAACAGCAGAACCAGCGAGGAGTGTTCGAAGTCCTAGTTAACAGTGCTTTTGTGTCCCAGCGGCCACCTGTGGAGAAAAAGGAGAACGAGAGTGAACATTAGGAGAACAGACTGTGGAAAGTGATACCTACCAAGAGAGCTATAAACAGCAGAGCCGGTGAGAAATACCCCAAGTCCAAGTTAACAGTGCTTTTGTGTCTCAGCGGCCACCTGTGGAGAACAAGGAGCCAGAGAGTGAACGTACGACGGAGAAACGTGAAGGCACGCGGGGCGAAGACCCCCTGCCGAACAGAAAAGGTACGCAGATAGCGGAAAGTTCACTTACCAGTCACACTGTTTGTACTCTGCCTCCAGGAAGGAAGAAGGAGGGCGCCACGGATAGCAGGGACCAGGCCAGAGCCTGACGTTTCCCCTCCCCCCGGCTTACGGTGGTCTGCACACACGTTGCCCTTGTCCCTGCCTGCCCGTGGCTGCAGTCTCCCTGGAGGGAGGAGCCAGAGACTCATTAGTTTTAATTTCCCCTTTTCCCATTTCCCCAGTCCTTTTAAATATTTAAATTCAATAAAGATTGTTTTATATTTTACTTACCTGTTCTCGTGTTTGTCTGGTCATTGGGTTGGCTTTGGGGACCTCCTCGAGGTGGAAGTTGAGAAGGGGCGTGGCTTCAGTCAAACATAGCCAGCCCCTGGGGGTGACATATACATTGATCTCTATGACTTATTCTAATATTTTCTCTATTATTAGAACCACTATTTCTTCATTGCATCTAACACCTAAAACATAACACTTGTGTTGCTCTTGAAACTCTTTGTACTCCCAAGTGAAGACTTTGACACCATTTCCTAGGACACTACATACACAAAGCAATTGTTAAGATCAAGTACTGACACCTTTTTTGTTAACTGAATAACATTTGCACATCAGAATGCTAACTGTAACTTTGATTTTGACAGGCTAGGATACAGAGGCCGGACCTAAATCAGTGCCATCAGCTGCTAGAGCGCTGTCTCACATGTGAACCCAGTCTCATTTTCGATTTACTGGAACATACCCCTGATTAGAGCTGAAGATCTTTGCCCGAACCCGACGGGACCCGTCGGGACCCGACGGGCTCGGGCGGGTTCGGGCTTCATTTCTAACATTTTACACGGGCTCGGGGCGGGCTCGGGCTTCCGCTCCGGCTTTGTGAGGTAAATGAGCGGTCAAGTTCAAATCAGTAGCGCAGGATCGCGCTGAATTCATTTACAGTGGATTGGATTTAATGATTTTCCTCATCAAAAACATGTAGCCTAATCTTGGTGAGTAGGTTTTTCAATGTATAACTAAATATGAATCGAGTCTTACATAATTTAGACAGAGGATATAGACTAATGTTGACAGTAATGGTGAGAAGTGCCGACGCAAATCCCGCGGAGCCTGCCTCTTAATTTCGTTATTGCCAAATACCCATCTTAATTCAGAATGTATTATCTTAATTTAATTCGTTAAGAAATAAAAATTTTATTGGCATATTTATAGTGTATTGCATAAGCCTATTTAGAATGAGATGTTACAATGTTACAGATTACTTATTTCTTTGTTTCAACTTCCAAGTGGCATGTAGATTATTAGTCATGAATAAATAATGTTAAAACCTGTGTAAATTTCTCATTCTTGACAAAAGCTGTGTGTGTGCGCACATTTAAATAATGTCGGGCTGTAAACGGGTTCGGGCTTTTAAAAAGCTGTCAATCTAAATGTACGTTCGGGTTCGGGCTGCATTCTGTCGGGCTCCGGACATTTCGGGCCTAACTTTTAAGGCCCGATTACAGCTCTACCCCTGATACCACCCCCCCCCCCAGCTGACCAACCTCTAGCTCTGCCCCCTTATCCAGAGGTACCAAGCTGTTGTGTCTGTATGAACTGCAGGGAGATGCCCACACTTTTGGAAAGAAAATGCTGTAGTCAACAGCAACAACACTGCATATCAAATGTACCACAAATGGATTTATACATCATTCAGGAAGGGGTCCTGCGTCTTGCAAGACAAATCTGGAACGATGTACGAGCAGAGGAAGACGCACAAGAAGTTGGTGAAAGCCATAGACAGTTCCGGTACGCAGCTTACAGACAATTTGTTGTGTGGCAATATGGTGTCCTCGGGCCAGGCCATAGAATTGTTTTACCAAGCTGCTGTGTGTGGAGAATATGGGATAGATTTCCAGACCCTAACGGAAATTACGTTGGTTTCATTCCTACCAGGTTGTAATTTATAGTTGTTTTTTTATTATGTCTATGTGTAATAAGTAAGTATTTTGAGAACGTTCTGTAGTATTGTTAGCAAAGTAGCAGACTGTGATAAGCACATCATGTTCAATGTAGGTAGATTTATGTACACCTACAAGTAGAATAAAAGACATTTGTTTATAATATTGTTATGTCCCATTTTAATTATTCGAATTAACATATTTACATATTTTATAAATAACACAACTCATTGAAAACAAAAGAAAGTGTGAAGGGCTGAGCCTCGGCACAGGTCTACTGGGATGATTGGCCTTTAAAAAAAAGAAAATAAATGCAAATTATGTATTGTTCAGTAGTTCTTAAAATACAATATACACACACAACACAAATAAATAAAATTACAGACCATTTTTTTTATAACGGGTACATTATACAGCCTAACGTAAGCATGTTTTTTGGTGAATTATTTGTAAACAAAAAAAAGTGTTTACAGGTATTTCCATTTCAAAGTGTTTTGGGTACATAAAACTCACCTATCCCTCTGCTCACTTGCTCTTGCATAAGCTCCTGTATTGATGGTGCTGTGCCACCCGAGAGAAGCCCAAGCCTATGTGGATCGTCGGGTCTGTAAGGATGGCTCTCTGCACTCCCTCGAGGTGCCAACAGTCTTAAACGCAAAATGAGACCCTGTAGATTTTGGATGTAGCTGTAGTCCTTATTGACCTTTAGCACGTACATTCTCCAAGTCTTTGAGCGCTGTTTTCTTGAAGTTATTTCCCGACAGTAGGATATTGACACCCATCATAAAGTCCCCGACCAGCATTCCAAATTTGAAGTCCATGAACTCCACTTCCACACAATGTGACCCTTTGGACAGATGTAAATAAAGACAGATGTGGCTAAATACTGTTAAAAAAATTTAAAGTCTAATAATAAGACACCTTGTTAATAATTTTTAGACTCTGAAAATATTGGATAATGTGTTCATACTAACCCATTCAAAAATGACTCCGGTGCCTCTGGATTTTAAAGAGACTTCAAAGGGTTCAACAGCATTGCATTGTGTGCCTGTTGTAGATTCTTTAAAGGAGCATCTTTCAATGGGCAGTACAAGGTAGTCCAGAAGCTGTTTCAAGACATCATGGTAAACAACTGAAGCAGTTTGTCCTATGACATCATCCTCAGTAAGGGCCATAGCTGCATTTTGAGGAATACCTGCATCTTGCCTTTCAACATCCGGGTCATCATGCACAGACTCCTCCATACTGATAACTGGATAGTTTTCTAAACGAATGTCAGTTTTCAGCGCACCACCAGTACTGTTATGACAAGAAAACACACAAAAAAAAATATTTTTTTAAATGATCCCATTTAAAATGGACTCTGGTATGATATTTAGTTATGTTTCTGTCAGTGTAAACAAACAAACAGTAATCATTCTCTATTTATATTTACATACCTATGTGTTTGTAATAGCTTATCATAGTGCCCAGACATCTTTCTCCTTAGTTTCTTTGGTAATTAAGAATGTATGAGTAGCCAGTTAACACTAGTGGTGTGTCGTTCATGAACGATTCGTTCATTTTGAACGAATCTTTAATATGACTCGGGACTACCGAGTTGTCTCAGAGAGTGATTCGTTCATTTTGTGCTGACCGCGCATGCGCATTGCGCAACATATGGGTTCTGAATCTGAAATGATTAGTTCATCATTCTCTTGAGTCTCGAGTTCGGGACAGGTTCGAGTCTTTTGTTCTTCCTGTCAGTCCCATAGAGGCTATGCTACCAGTACCGGAAAGAGAAATGATTAGTTCACCTTTCGAGTACGGTCGGGTCCGAGTCCTTCGTTCTTTAATGATGGAACTTTTATTTTTCAAATAATGTTTTCGCACATATTTTGTATTTTAATTACTAAAAATAAAACAATATAGGATACATTCAGACGCAATCAATAATACGAATCTAATGTTGTATTTAATGTGATATACCAGCGGTCACGTGACATAAGGACTCGGACACGGCCGAACCCGAACTCAAGACTTGAATGAACTAATAATTTCTTTTTCAGGTGACAGCATAGCCTATGAGGCTGACAGGAAGAACGAAAGACTCGGAACCGAAAGATGAACTAATCATTTATCTTTCCGGTACTGAAAGCATAGCCTATGAGGCTGACAGGAAGAACGAAAGACTCGGAACCGAAAGATGAACTAATCATTTATCTTTCCGGTACTGAAAGCATAGCCTATGAGGCTGACAGGAAGAACGAAAGACTCAAACCCATACCGAACTCGAGAGAATGATGAACTAATCATTTATCTTTCCGGTACTGATAGCATAGCCTCTATGAGACTGACAGGAAGAACGAAAGACTCGAACTCGTCCCGAACTCGAGAGAATGATGAACGAATCATTTCTCTTTCCGGTCCTGTGCTGTATATCACACGGCACAGCCTGGCCGAACACAGAGAGTCAGTAAGACAGTGACGAGTTGACAACTAACATCTGTAGACACGAGAGGAGGCGTACAAATGTGATAAATATGAAGTTCAGTTTCTTATAATTACCCTGACTTGTATACGAGGACTGACTTAGGTGGTAAGCTAATAATTTCTCTCTCTTGTGCAGGTTTCAGAGCTTGTGTCAAAAAATAATGAAATAAAGATTTTTATTTCTCATAACTTTTTAGAAATTTCATAATTGTTTGCATAAGTGGTTATTTTGGGGTAATTTGTGAAATTATAGGTAATCATATTTTTAATGAACAAAAAGAACGAAATGACTCGAGACTTGAACGAGATTCAAAGATACGAATCAGAAAAATGATCCGAACTTCCCATCACTAGTTAACACCTTGTGGCAAACACACATATCCAGATCAAAAAAGCCACAACCTGTTATGTAGATGAAGGATGAACCCATAAGCAGACAGGAGGTACTAACGGAAGACTTTTATTAAATGACAAAACTGAAAACAAAACCCACGAGGGGGCAAAACAATATAAACAGGATAACTTAGAACAGATGCATTGAACACTAAACAGGACTGGATAACAAACTACACTGAAACACAAAACTGGATACACTTAACAATAACCTAGACTAAACACTTGATAAAGATAACACTAGACTTGACTTGACAGCAGAACACAGTACTCACAGGTATGGTAACAATGCACAAGCACAGGACAACAAACACAAGGATCTTAAATAGAGGACAACTAATGAGGGCAACAGGTGACAGGAGTTAAACAATGAAGATGAGAACAACAAGGGAGCGGGGTAATAGTGATGGGCAGTCCGGCTCTTTCCATTGATTCGGCTCTTTCGGCTCAAGCTCCGGCTCTACATTTTAGTGATGGCAGTCCGGCTCTTTTCATAGATTCGGCTCTTCTGGCTCGGCTCCCTTAGAAGAGCCGGCTCCCCTGCATGCGTCTGAAGAGTCGGCTCTGCTCGTTCACTACAAAGAATCAGCTCTTAGAGCCGGCGTTCGCGAACGACCCATCACTACGGGGTAAAAGAGACACAGGGAACACGTGGTCTAGTAAACCAATACTGAGACCACGTGAGCCCGAACAAAACATGGGTCTGTCATGATTCTAGCACAAGACTAGATTAAACAAAGGACAAGATGGCAGAACCATGACACAACCACCCTAGTAGGAGCTGGGTAACTTTAACTCCCCCCCCAGATTTTACAGACGTTTTTGAATCAGCAAAGGAATTGTTCACTCAGGGTTAAATTCACCTACCGCACACAGATGGGAGTAGTCCTGATCCTGGCTATCATCTGAGTCTGTCTCAAATTTCTTTGTTTCATCTTCCTCTGAATCAGGAAGTCTTCATTGTTAAAAATCTTATGAATATCCATTTATGAAACACAGGGAATACAATGGAATAGTGGATTGCAATAAGGTTAGTAGTATACAACCCTACCCTAATAGTCAAATAATATTTTTTTAATCATACCCTTACTGGAGTCCCTCTAAAATGAAAATCCTAGAATCGCCCCTGAAGCACACCAATCTTAGAGTGACTCCGGCAAAATAGTGGCCACAGCTGGAGGCTGGGGTCTCACCCACTGGTGTGTAAGCAGAGTTGAACAGTATCATAACTACAACGAGATTAAGTTACTGTAAGTCTGAGATTTTTTGGGGTGTGTGAAATGATATGATAATAAACACATAAGACATAACGTTAGCTCAGTCGACGCTACTCCCATTTCATCTAGCATGTAGCAGACTGGTCACTGCCTTACAACTACAGTTACAAGAACAACGTCAATATACCGGAATAACAGTTCAACAATAATTATTCCACAAAGAAAGAATAATCACTGTTACCTGTCGAGAAGAATTTTTGCAAACTGCGTGTCTGTTTTGACACCTCTCTGTTCCTTCATTGCTCTCCAGCGTTGAAATGTTTCTCCAATAATGCCTCTGGTTTGATTATGTTCTTCTGTCATTTTTTTCCTCTCACTCTTTTTTTTTGCGTCCTCCATCGGGTTTTTCTCTTCCATTGTGCAAATTCGAGGAGGAAAGAAGGAGCGACAAATATAAAACAAACATCCTCTTTTGTACCTTTATAAGTTTAAGTTATATCTCAATCGAATGTTCCAAACTGTCTGCAATTTAACAATTAAACTTGTTGTTTAATCTTGTTTAACTGTTGGAAATGTGTGTGTGTTGTGATTATTGTTTTATGTATTTAATTTTACTTTGTTTTTATTTTGTTTATTGTGTGCTGCTACCTTGGCCAGGGCTCACATGTAATTGTCTTCCCTGGTTAAATAAAGGTATAATAAAAAAATTGAAAAAAGTGAAGGGGATCTGAATAATTCCTGAATTCACCGTATGCCCCCCTCACATGACGAAGAAGTCCCATCAGCTTTAGTTCTGAAGAAGAGTTTGTGTTCACAAGTAAACAAACACAATACCTTGAAACTGAATAGTCCATCATTTGATTCAATGCATTGTAATTTCACACAATAGTTGTTTGTCTTTGCCTGCTGCACTAAAAGTAATGAACATACCTTTTGGCGGTTTGTCGTATTTACTGGAACATCTTTCTTCATGTTAAATATTTGTCTTTCAGTACATGACCAGGAGTGGTTTTATTTTCCACAACTTTCCAGAGTGATCAGGTTAATAGACCGCCTGCAGTAATCTCCTAGGATAGGAAAATCTCTAATGATAATACTCTTTCAATTACAAATTAGAATTTTCATTAAAATAAGTGGTATCTTGTAAGTAGACACTGGTTTCTAGCCCTGGGTCATACCATTACACCAGAATTCATTAAACTTCTCATGCCATGGTTCCTTTATAACCCAAAACAGACTACACTGCAAAAAATAATGTCTGAATTTATTTTTTGATTTGATAAGCAAAATGACACAACATATTAACATATAACATATTATTTTCTGGAAAAAAGTCTTAAACAAGTAAAATTGTTGGTAACACTTTAATTAAAGTGTTGTGCATCAGAATGACATAACACCTTCATAATCATGACATGACACGTGTCATAAACATGAAGGAGATTTTCTCACTGTCATAAGGTGTCATTTGCTCAATTATGGAATTTTTTGCACAGATGACATTGTTTGGGATGTCTCTGTTATGACAACTTGACATAAACCAATGCATCACAATTTGTCATAAATCCATCATAAACATGACATAGCAGATTAACCAAACTTAAGAAACTACCTAACTTTATGGGTTAACATTACATTACATTAACTGTCATTTGGTTTGTTCTGACAATGGCTGTCATGAGGCTATAATAATTGTGTCATGAATATTTTTCTGTCCACATTTTACCAGTGATACAAAAAGAATTTCATTAAAATGTCATTGTGTTAATACTCTATCAAGTCTTTTTATTACAGCATCATGAATATTTTTCTTGACCTCTACTACAGTGGTACAATTTAAAATACTCTGTCAAATAGTTTTATAACAATGTCATTAATATTTTTCAGTTCATGTTTTTTAAGTTTCCTCCAGGTGTTAGAGACAATCAATCATCCAATAATATCGATCATCAGAAATTTCTAATATAGTTATAAAGGTCATCACATAAAATTGCATAAATATAAATTGCATAAACGTACCGCAAGATCAAGGATTTTTGCCCGCAACAATCACAAAAAAAGCATTTTTCTGGAAGGAGTGGTTCTGGGTGCTAGAGATGATACAATGCTTATAGACAAGTAGCAACAACACTTCAAATCTGACATGACTAAATGACTGTAAACAACACAATAAGTGGGCATCAGAATCAAAATTTCGGCTGACAAGTCCTTTTCACTAACTTTGTATATGTCTAACATTATACACAGTTATTTCATGTTGAGTGTTGGACCTTTATTAATTGTTCAATGTTAATTTTAGTAAATTAAAACAATCTCTAACAAAGCAATAGTGACACATAGTACTAAAATGTTTTACTCACATAAAATTGCTGTGTCATTCCTGTCAGTTCCAATATTGATGGTAAAACATAGTTTCTTTACAAATGAATTTGTGGCACAATTAAGTAAACAAACACTCTTGTTTGCCCAACGCAAGCTGGAACGTCTTTTAATTCATTCCCCGCCAGTGTTTTTTTAAAGTGGCCCGCTAGCATTTTTTGTGATTTTCACAAAAGTTTCACAAAAAATCCAGAAAAATATATTTTCTAAAAATATATAAAAATACAAATATATAAAATAAAACAACAAAGCTGAAATAATTGCATTTTTGTGAAGGAATTTTGTTCAGAGATCAGAGTCAGAACAATTATCAAAACATAAACGCAGTGTAAAATTCATTAATAATGATTTGCTTCAGTTTTTTAATAAATTCGGAAAGAACACCATCTAGTGGATAATCGCGGTATAGATTACACTAAAACTCATCAGGAACAATAGGTTACTTTCGTAACCCCGGTTCTCTGAAACATCGAGTGGAGAGATCCACCTATGGGAAGGGCATCCGTACCTGACCTCTACAGAAGCATCCAATTGCACCAAGTCTGGCTAGACAGACAGAAGCGCGCAGCCAATGCCAGGTAAGACCACACCCTCTTACCTGCTGGCATATAAGGCCAATGTGCGCTGCTCCTCCTCAGTAAGTGTATTCGCTTCTCGTGCGGCAAGCGGGGCAAAGCTGGTGGATCTCTCCACTCAATGTTTCAGAGAACTGGGGTTACGAAAGTAACCTATTGTTCTCTTTCATCATCTCGTGTTCGAGATCCACCTATGGGAGAGACATGGACAGCTCCCTGATTGCCCAACACACTAGCAGTGAAGTATGACAGCCTGTACAAAAGATGGAACGGTCACCCCCGGGGGGCGGTGCCCGACACGTCCCATAATAATGTGCCCCACGCACACACACAAGTGGCTGTAGTGCGAATGCAAGGCAGAGAATATGTAAAATGCACACCCCAGGGAACCCCATACATGCAAAAAACAAACTAGGGCAGGGATGTGAATGCATGCTTGGTAACATGAACGAGCTCAAAACCCGTAAGCGCTATTCCTACTATAATGACAACCGTAGGAAAAGGTGTGCAACAGTGAAGGGCTATGATGACCCTACGCCCAAAATGGAATGTGCTACTGAGGTTTTAGTAACATCCAACCAATAATAACGCACGAATGTGTGGGGAGAAGCCCAGCTCGCAGCAGAGCAGATGTCCTTCAGTGACACTCCCCTGAACAAAGTCCAAGAGGTGGCCACTCCTCTCGTAGAATGAGCTCTGATATTCCCAGGTGGTTGTACTCCCTTCGATTCGTATGCCAAGGCAATCGCGTCCACAAGCCAATGTGAAAGGCATTGCTTAGATACGGGGTTCCCTCTGTGAGGGGGCGTCCATGAGATAAAGAGCTGGTCACTCTTCCGGAAAACCCTAGTCCTGTCGATATACGTCTGTAATGCACTAAGAGGACATAGAGCATTAAGCCTCTGATTCTCCGCAGAGGAAAAAGGTGGAGGGTGAAAAGCGGACAGCTCCAGCACCTCCGATGTGAACGCAGGGAAGCACTTAGGCATAAATGCCAGGTTAGGTTTAAGAAAAACCTTTTCTCCATTTAAAGAGAATTTAGTGCATGAAGGGTGTACAGAAAATGCATGCAGTTCGTTTTGCTGATGTTAGAGCCAAGAGCAGAGCTACCTTAAAAGACAGCAGCTTCAAGGAAATAACACCCAGGGGCTTAAAGGGGTATTGAGACAGGGCGTCCAGCACCATGGAGAGGTCCCATTCAGGGACAGATTTCCTGATGACTGGCAAAGAGCGACGGGCACCCTTCATAAATCTGCAGATTAAAGTATCCTGCCCCACGGTAGAGCCATCAAACCCTACGTGACAAGCAGAAATAGCCGCCAGGTAAACCTTAATAGTGGAAAAAGACCTGCCTTTATCCATAAGGTTTTGTAAGAAACGCAAAATCTCAGGGACTGAGCACTGATAAGATATAAGGTCGTGCTCATTACACCACCCTTCAAACACTTGCCACTTACAACCATATAAGGACCGTGTAGACACGGCTCTGGCATTTTGAATAGTGGCAATTACGCGCGGGTGTAATCCCAGCGCGTTTAGGTTCGTCCTCTCACGGGCCAAACCCAGAGAGCCACCCTGTCCAGGTGTGGGTGATAAATTTCCCCGTTCGCTTTAGACAACAGGTCTGTGCGGAGGGGGAGGGGCCAGGGCCGGGCATATAGCAGAGGAATTATTTCTGCCAACCACTGAGCTTTGGGCCATCTGGGTGCCACCAGAAGGAGAGACAAGCCTCTCTCTCTCACTCTGGACAGTGTGGGAATTATAAGGCACAGAGGGGGAAAAGCGTACAGCAACACTTCGGGCTATGGGTGGGCCAGTGCATCCACCCCGAGGGGTGCGTCCGAGTCCTTTAGCGAGAAAAACAAAGGACAATGGGCATTTTCGTGCGCTGTTGCCTGTCCGAATCGCCTCCATATCGCACACACCACTTGTGGGTGGAGACACCAGTCCCCGTAAAGAGGGTTTCCTCTTGACAGAAGATCCGCGGCCCTGTTCAGAATGCCCGGAACATGAGTCGCACGTAACGACAGAAAAACCACCTTGCTCCACACTAACAGCTTGTGAGCTAGATTGTGGAGTTTCGATGAGCGCACACCGCCCTGGCGATTGATGTATGCCACAGCTGTAGTATTGTCGCAGCGAACGAGCACATGACGCTGCAGAAAATGATTCAGAGCTTTCCATATGGTGAGGAGCTCTAAATAATTTATGTGTGCTGAACCGAGACCGCTCGGCCATAGCCCGTTCACCGTTCTGCCCTCTTGGGTTGCACCCCACCCCGTTAGGGACGCATCTGTCGTCACGACTTTTCGCAGCATAACTGTCCCCAAGGGTGTCCCCTGTGCGTAAAAGTCTGCGTTCCTCCAGCAGCGCAGAACTGCCGAACAGGTGCGCGTCACTGTGACACCGCGACAGAGATCGCGTAACGGGCTGAAATGTAGTGACAAAACCCATTTCATGAATGGTCTCATTCTCAGGAGACCCAGGGGCAAAACCTGAATAGCCGAGGCCATAAGACCCTGTAATCTGAGGCATGAACGATACTGCACTCTCTCCCCCTCTCTGAACTGTGACACACAATTCATTAAAGCGCGGACGCGCTCCTGAGAAAGATGCGCTCGCATGGAGACCGAGTTCAGTTCCAACCCCAGAAAAATCACACTCTGACTGGGTGTGAAATTGCTTTTGTTCACATTCACTCTGAAACCCAGGGACGTGATATGAGAGAGCACACGGTGGGTTTCCTGCAGCACTTTCTCTTCCGACTCGGCTATGATGAGCCAATCGTCTATGTATGTCAAAATTCGTAGACCTGACATTCTTAGAGGGGCGAGAGCTGCCTCCGTGCACAGACAGAACATCCGAGGGCTGAGAGAGAGACCGAAAGGAAGAACTGTGAATTCGTAACATATGTTCTGATATGCGAAACGCAGAAACTTCCTGTGAGGCGGATAAATGCTTATGTGGAAAAAAGCATCCTTCAGATCCACTGAGGTGAACCAGTCGTTCTGTTTTATGGCTCGGGCCAGAGAACCGTGGGTAAACATTCTGAAATTGTATTTCCTTAAATGTTTATTCAACACTCGAAGGTCTAAGATAGGGCGGAGAGAGCCGTCCTTCTTTGGAACCAGGAAATAACGAGAATAAAAACCCTGATTTATCAGATCGGGGGGCACCACCTGAATCGCTCCCATTATAAGGAGAGAGGAGATTTCCTCTGTCAGAATGTGAGCGGAATTCTCCACTGTGAGAGAAGAGAATATCGTTGAAAAGCGGGGGTTTTCTGACAAACTGTAGTCTGTAGCCCTGCGTGATTGTTCTCATGACCCAATCGGGTGCTGCTACCGTCCGCCAGGCTGGCTCGTGACTGCGAGAGTCTCTACCAGCGCCGGGGACGCGCAGCTCAACTGGTGAGCGGCTGGTTGACTCATTTGTGATGCAATGGCGCCATCTAGCGGACAAACAGGGAGCGACATGCGTGGGTTCAGAGAGAGATTTTCTCTCTGTAAAGAGATGTCCTCTCTCTGAAACGAATTCATTTGATTCGTTTGTTTTATTGTGTTTATGGTATTTTTTGTGTGTTTTGTGTTGGGGAACACTTGGGCCGAAGCCTTTATTTGTTGGGTGAGGGGAACAATGTTTGTGCTTATTGTACATTCCCTCACAACTGACCCCCTGAACGTGGGGGGAGAACACACGTCCACCGAACACATGGGCTGGGCAGCCTCTTGAGAGGGGTGGTCGACCCCATCGTGGGAAAACCTCCGTCTCTTGGAGGACCCCGTACCCCACACGGACGAACATCAGGCCGGCCGCTTGCGTTTCGGGATGTTAGGGGTCGGGTTGGGGGGTTTCCCTGCCGCAGCCGCAGCAGGAGGGGGTTTTCCCCAGGGTTTAGCAGGTGGTGGGTTACCTTGCCGTGGGGGGGGGGGGTTGTTGTGGGGTCTTTCCTTACTGTGATGCGGATTCCGACCCGTAGCAGAGGGTTAGAGAAACGAGCAGGGGGCACCTGACGTGTGTTTGCCTTCCTGGGAAGGCAGAGCTTGAAAGCTTCGTCCTCCTTCTTTTTGTCATCACACCGTTGCTGCATCAAAGCCACGGCGGGGCCAAAAAGAGCCTGGCCAGGCTCAACTGGCGCTCCAGCGATCCGCCTCTTCTCACTGTTGGGAAGGCCCGACAGGTTGAGCCAAAGCGCACGCTCCCCTGCCACAGAAAGCACCATAGAACGCCCGCAAGCCTGGACAGCCTGTCGAGCGTTACGGAGAACAAGGTCGTTAACCGTGAGGATCTCTTTCCACAGGGTCGGAGAGCGAGTCCCCTTGTCCAGCTGGGCCCCCAAGTCGTCCAGATTCTCCGCCTGGTAGGCGGAAAGGAGCGAGGAAACGTTGAGGGCCCTTACCGCCAGGGCTGAGGACTTATAAGAGGCCTGCAGAACCGACGCAGAAAAACGGTCCATTTTATTCGGCAAGACCGGCTTTGGGGGGGCGAGCAGCCCACCCTGTACGGGGTTGAGGTGTCTGGCGATCGATGGCTCGACCGTGGGCGGGTCGCCCAGGCCGTGAGCCGCCATATCCTTAACCTCGAGGCCTGCGAGACCGTGTTTCAGGTCGAGCGGGTCGTTCCAGTAGTGCCTCATGTGTTTAGCGCACGCAGGAAGAACGGGAAAAAGCTGTTTCCTTGGGCCAGGAGGGGGTCCCAGCACTTTCCCATCATAAATGTCCCTCTCCTGGTCGTTGGCGTTCTGTGGAGCCGGCCACTCGACTTTGAGACGCGCAGCCGCGCGCTCACAAACCTCGAGGAGAATGGACTGGGGTAAAGCTGCGGTGGGGTTAGCCTGGGAAGCACAAGAGGGCAGGATGGCCTCCTCGTCCTCTGAGGTCCAAAGAAGGTCCGCGTCGTCGCCGTCGCAGGAACCGGCCGGTTCGCCTGCTAACGCAGCAATTTCCCGGAAGATGTCCTCTTATGGGAATGCAGGATTGGGCATGTCGGCCCAGCTGAGGGAGGACGCGCCTTTGGATGTTTCCGGTGGCGCGTCCGCTTCACCAAGCCCCTCATCCGAATCAGAAAGGCCATCTTCACCACACTGGGATGCAGCAACCTTAAGACGGCGCCGCAGCAGCTTCTTCGGCAGCGAAAGGCAATGGCTGCAATTCTCCGGGTTTTGCAGAGCTTCCTCTGCATGCTTGAGGCCCAAGCAAACCAGTTATCAGGAAATGATAAATGAGATGCATAAACAATGACGCACGTGCCGTAGTGAGGACACGCGTGTCATGGCAACATGAAGTTGGTTCAACTCTTTAAAATGAGGGATTTACAACATTCATGACGAGAAATGTCAGCAAACTGGACTGAAGCAGATATCAGCTCGTCACTTACTGCGTTGAAACGGAGATCATTCAGCAGCATTAAAGAATATCGCGTCACGTGCTCATTTGAGCTAATAAACGAAAATTTCCATGCGTCAAGATATATCGTTCAGTTCCTCAAAATGCAGGTTTTAAATGCATATAAACAATCACAATGAGAAATGTCTGAAAACTGTATTAAATCAGAGATCAGGGAGCTCGTCAAATATCCACTCTGAAGCTGAGATCATTCACCAGAATAGAACTGTGCGTTCACGCGCTCCTTTGTAGTCTTATCATAAACAAAAATGCACGCGAGTGGTTTCTGGAGAGAGAAATAATAAATAATATGCAAACTTCAGACGCTGCGTAGAAGAGAGGGCGGGACTTTCAACAGGTCACGTGTCTTTCCGGGACCATCAGATGCCGGGTAATCATGGCAGTGTGAATGAACAAAAAATCTAAGGATCCCGGAAAAATCCCGGATGCCTTTCCCGTGTATTTTATGGAATGTCTGTGTGAAAAGGGCTTGAGTGTAATACTTGGTTGCCAACTGTCTTTCATTTATTACATTGCAAGGACAGTACAATCATATTGATTTGCATTATAAAATATCAGAAAGATATGCCCATTCCGTACATGCTGAACAATTCCTGATCCAAGCCATAGTAATCTCTAGGTTGGACTACTGCAATGCTTTCCTTTCTGGTCTTCCTGCACAGAGCATCAAACCACTTCAACTGGTTCAAAACGCAGCAGTTCGGCTCATCTTCCAAGAACTCAAAAGGGCTCATGTAATACCGCTTTTCATCTCTCTCCACTGGCTACCAATTGAAGCTGTGTCAGATAAGTCACTACTGCTCATTTATGCCGAGTTCAGACTACATGATTTTCAAACCAGTCGGGTCACAGATGTTTTCAGACTGCGTAATAATCTGTGGTAGCGTTTAGTTGCTGTTGTTTTAGACTGCATGATGGATTGGCGACAGGGATTTTCACACGGCATGACTTTACCGTAGGAAGAATCTGCGACAACTTTGTCCCAGTCCGCAAACTACGTCTCACAACCAAACGTACCCGAGAAGTGACGAGAAGGGAAACAATGCAAGATCATACGTGCAAGACCGGAGTTCTCACGTGAGGCTGGGATTATTATATAAAATGGTTGCCCGCAAGAAGCTTACCATACAAATTGCATGTGCGCTCATTTGCAGCAGAAAGAAGTAGAAATAAAGATTATGAAGGAGGAAATGTTTGGAAAGACTCCTCCCCGAACTTCCAGCTGTCCTGTATGTTGCTCTCTCATTGGCTGTAGGTCATCGCAGATGTTATTTTCAGTCATTTCACACGGCATGATTTTGAATAGCAGACAGGTCCAGATATTTATCATGCCAAATAAAGGGGTGGTGATGGCGCAGTAGATAAGACACATGCCTTTGGTGTGAGAGACCAGGGTTCGAATCCACTGTGACACACCATTGTGTCCCTAAGCAAGACACTTAACCCCTAGTTGATCTAGAGGCGTGCGTCCTTTGACATATATAGCAATTGCAAGTCACTTTGGATAAAAGCGTCAGCTAAATGAATAATTGTAAATATTTCACGGGTGTCGGTGACTCGACTGTGATTCTCTCAGTGCAGCCTGAACTCGGCATTAGAGAACTTTTACTGGCACTGCAGGGGGGAGTCGGACCAAAAAATCTAACGGGAAATTTCGTAGACCACCAGCCTGCCGTGGTAAAAAAAAGAAAAAAGAAAATGGATCCATGTAAATTAGCAAATGCTAAGTCTAAAATTACAATAAAATGACTTAACAACAACATGAAATACCAAGTGTAATAATTATTATTTAAATGATCTTGAAGTCAACAACAGTTCCCTAGTTTCAGGTAAGCTAAAGCTTAATTTGATTGCAAAGCAGTTGCTATTAAGCCTATTTGGAGAGAGATGTTTAGTGTGACAAAATGTCAGTCATCGTGTGATAACGAAAATATAACGAGGCCTAGACTACATGTTCTGAGCAGGTGTTGTCAGTAAACAGGCTGTAAAACTGTTGGCTAAGTTACATAAAAACTGATGCTTATTATCTGGGAAATATTCTTTAACAGCAGTCAAGTTGTCATTGTTTTGGTCAAACAAGTTGTGCATTTGTTGTAACATTAAAACAGGAGATCAGACTTACTCTGTGTTCAGTGATGCTCGGAGCTCCATTCCTCTGATGGTGAACGAGGACATGGTTTTTAATTGGTTGTTGTGTTAAATCTTTGGCTGATAAGTGGCATGCTCGACTAGACCTCCAAGGGAAATGGCTTGATAGAGAAAGCGGTGCGGCCAGATACATTTTGTGCGCTGCGGCATATTATATGATAAATACTGTAGTTTTTCTGCGTGAGAAATACAATGTGTGGCGGGAGTGCGTGACAAAAGCACGGCCCTCGCGGCCTCAAAACACTCCGCCACTGGGAACTGCACCTTCATACTTTCACACTTTCTAGCATTCTGTACTATATATACTGTAATATATATATTGTGTATATATATATATACACACACACACACACACACACACACACACACACACACACCTAATCTTATTTACATTACCTATTTTGTCCAAATTATATACTCCCAGCACTGCATTTCTATCACTGGAATATGCCACTGTATATGTATATTCAAATATTCTGTATATTCTGTGTGATCATACCTGTATAATCAAACACAATCGGCCGGCACCTTATACATTCTACAAAGTTTCTTCATTAATAAATAAATAAATATATATATATCGATCGAAATTAAGTCACAACCTCGAACTTCGAATTAAAAAATGGGATTGTCCATGCTGCAACGCCCCCATGTCACGTCCGGTCGTCTTGCCAAGCGGGGTAAAAAAACTCTCATAGATTTATATTTTAAACACAAGGGATGTATTGCTACAACTCCTTGAAATGCATATCATAAACAGGATTACTACCTAGTGCTCTGACTTTGGACAGAGCACAGCTTCTGCACATGCGCGAGAGTGAGAGAGAGAGAGGCGCCAAGATGCAGCAAATAATATTTTTAGCAAAAGCGATAGTTTGCCTCAACCAGGGTCGGACTGGGAACAAAATTCGGCCCTGGCAATTTTCTCGTGGAACGGCCCACCACTGGACCGATGACACCCCCCACTCCACACACAAGCCCACTGATACCAAAATAACCCCCCTGATTCCCCCCATAAATAACAAACACACAGTATTATGCTGAATAAGAGTCATGTTGTAGCAACACTTCATAAACTGAACTCAAACATTTAGCTACAATGTAAAGACTAAATTAGGTATTTCCCACAGATCTGAAATATAATTGTGGTGGTAGCAGGTGAAAAAGGCAATCATTATTACCCACCGACAAAAAATGGTCTACTATACGTGTGAAAAACAACTAGTAGGCTATTGTGTGACCTAACCCAATGCATTGATTTATTGAACATTTATATTAATTTCACAGTATACTTAAAATTCAGAGCTGACACTTTTTGTCAAAGCACCACAAAAACACTTTACTATTTTTGCACTGATATATGAAGCAATACTTGTGTAGATGACCCCTTTTATCAAACTCTACTGAATACAATAATATGTAAAGTATATTAATGATAGACAGTGCAGCTCTATAGATTATAAATGTGACCGGTGTTAAAATGGTTTATGTAGCTTTCTTCACTTTCTATTACATAGAGCAGAAGCAGTAAAAATGCCTCTCTTTCTATCCCTCTCTTGCAGATTAAAAGAGCTTAATCCACTCGTTATGTCTGATTCAAAATTCTACTTGCTGTCACTGTGACAGGTGACTTTACTTTACAGCTTTGCGTTTTTATATCTTGAGTCAGCTTATAAGGAATGTTTGCCCATTTGAGCTATAATTGCTCGTTCAGTGCAATGGGCTTGACATTACCTTTGCTTATTTGCTACCATCTCCATCTCATATATCTAAAATGTTTGCTCAGAAAGCAAAGATGGTTCATTAATAATATTTATAAAAATAGGAGAAAGAAAGTGCATCGTGACTTTTAAAACAAGAGCCAGTTGCTATAGCCATAGAAACCTGGGGCCTCATTTATCAAGCCTGCGGACGCACAGATTTGATCGTAAAGTGTGCGTAGGCGAAAATCCACGGCAAAGTCCATATTTATAAAAACCGTCTTTGACGTGGAAAAGTGCTTAGCGCCACGTCAGGGTCTGAGCAGACGTACGCACTTTTGCTTGTCTGATTGCTGCAGGTTTTTGGAAATATAAGCTATTCTTGCTGTTTGAAATTCGGTTTAAACATTGACAAGCGCTTTTTATATGTCTGACATTAATTACGCATTTTTAAAGGCGGAGATCTGAAACTGCTCGGCTGCGCGCACAAGTTCAAGTTCATTTCTGATTTATAGATTTGAAAGGGGTACGCGCGTTTTCTGCGCGTACGTTCGGTTTATGAATCACACGTACGCATTTTTGTGAAATGATCGTAAGATCAAATTTAGGATGGTTTTTACGCAGCATTTTATAAATGAGGCCCCAGAAGCAGGCTTGAACTGCGGTTTAACGCATTAGCGCCTACTGACTCTGATCACGGCTGGTTGATCAGACCCAGGACCCGAAGTAATTAAACTGGGACCGACCCAGACCCAACTCTGCTCAAGTTCAGAAACATGGACACAATGTGACACTGAGCTTGCCTTGACTCACACTTCATCGAGAAACAGAGAGCATGCGAACGCATACCAAACTTGTTGGAAGAGAGACGTGCTCACATGCAAATGTTATTATCAAATAGTGTCATTATCACGGAAGAACATAAAAAGTTATGCCAGATATACTTGGGCGGGTGTTAATATAGCCTACCTGAGCGACTTTTTCTCGCAGATCTTCTGCTCCCCCTTTCTTCTTTTTGGAGCCTCTATTGTCCATACTGATTATTCTAAAGTGCAAGGTTTAATGATGCGTTATCTATCACTGTAAATTTCCCCATGAACCTCGCGGCTGCTTGGACAAATGCAGGGGGGCGCGATCGTAACACACACTGAACCTGTCATGAAGAGGCCGAAAATATTTACCTGTCACCCGCCCCCCAAGCCAAATGCAACTGCATGTGTACATGACGGGCTGAAAATAAATAACTTAAACATTTTGGCATTAAAAAAAAAAATCTCGGAGGCCACCGGCCCACATGTCGACCGGCCCACCGGGCATTTGCCCGGTTGTACAGATTGCCAGTCCGAGCCTGGCCTCAACTCACAGGAAACGCATACAACTGAACAAATAGGTAAGTATTACTATTTTAGTTTGTTTAGGGTTCGGACAGATGCGAGAGCGTGTGCACGTGAGACAGAGAGAAGTGCAGCTGCTTATGGTCTCGTACACACTGCAAACTTTCGGGAGTGACAACAGCATTTAAATGCGGGAGTGGATCCCCCAAATGTTCGTTTCATGTCTGTACGGAACAAGACTCACTCTCGAAAATGTGATGATTGACACAGAAATCACGCTGTTTCGCCTGCTTATCACTCACAGCTTTGACCAAAATAATTTAACAGCATTGTGTTTTGCAATAAACCTCCGTCTTGGCGTTGTGTATTGTACGCTTTTGTGAGGCAGCTTCACAGTGCAGTGTTGCCAGGTCTTCGTCTTTTTTGTACGTAAATACCGTTTTGGCGCTTAACCGTTTATGGCTTTTTGGCTCATGAAGCTATCAAGTTTTTTTGATGTTAATAAAGTGTGAAGGTTCCGGTCCCATTATTTTGATCTTTATTAATATTTTGAAATTACTGAACTGTGTGTGTACAGAACAGGATTAAGCATTAAAAGGTGAAGTGACAACCGAATTAATATGCAGTGTGTACAGGACCTATGACACGCTGGATTTATTTTTAGATGCTAGGAGTCCAAGACGCGCGCATTAAGTGCAGGTGCGTCCAAGAAGGAATCCCCTCTCTACAAGCTCTCTCGCGTTAAGTGAAGCCCACAACCCCCCATGCGAGGAAAAGCATGCAATGTGCATGTTAATGTGAAACTATAATAGTAATAAATAATAATGGCATAGCATTTTTTGTCTTTCAAAATAAAGTAAAAACCGAGAATCGAATCGTGACCTTAGAATCGAAATGTAATTGAATCGAGGATTTGGAGAACCGTGACACCCCTAATATATATATATATATATATATATATATATATATATATATATATATATATATATATATATATATATATATATATATATATATATATATATATATATATTAGGACTGTAAATTTAACGCGTTAATAACACGTTAACGCAAATTCATTTTAACGCCACTAATTTTATTAACGGTGATTAACGCAACGCGCAATTTTTTGTTTGACCCTTGGTCCAGCCCATAGTTGAATAAACAGAGATGCAGGTAAATGTGAACCTGTCTAAATGAGTAAAAGGTTTTCATAGAAATAAGAACATTAAGCAAATCGTCTAGCAAATCCAATGCTCTAAATTCTCGTTGGACATCTGAAATTATCTTTATTTATACATCTGAGAGGTGTAACGTTACCGTCCTCCTAATGCTTAAAGGGACTATTTAAAATGTCCGCAAAAAAAAAAATCAATTCATACTCCACACTCCAAACAGATGGGGGCAGTATACCTCCAGAAAGTGAGTTGGTCTATTTTAATTTAGCAGCTGCTAATTTAGCAGCATATATCAAGTTTGATTTACATTAGCAACTAAGTAAGTTATCATTAGTCACAAAAAAACCATTCGGTCTCATTAAAATTGCAATGTTTTCCGCTACGTTTCGTGCTTCCATTTGGTGTTCATTATCATCGAAGACATTTCAAGCTTCTTAACTAGTGTTACATTTTAGCATCAGCTTGGTAGATAACGGGTGAAAACCGGATCGGATCCGTGGGTAGAGCTAACTATTAAACGCTAACAGCTAAGCATGTGATAGTCATTGCGCTTCTCGTCAGTGAAGCCGGTTTCTTGATTAAAATCGCCATCAGCTGCTTTTCAGACATTTACTGCACAAAGCCGTAGTTCATGTGCAAGCTGAGCATAGGTTATACCAAGGCCTATTATAAGTGAACTTCTAGCGAAATACTAACAGCATCTTACTTACCAATCGAAAAGAAATGTTGTCATTTCGAAGTCGAACCTCATTTCTTTCATGTCCATTAGTTGTCTCCAGCGATGAAAGCAGTGCCAGTATTTCCTCTGGTTCGGTTCCTTTATTTATCAGATTTTATTTTTGATTCTGAGCACCTTTTTTCTCTGCAGCGAATGGTTGTGGTAGTGGTAAATGTCTCTTGCTTCAGCCATTCTTCCGCTCTCTTCCCTGAACTGAAATGCGTCCGAAAACCCTATTGCAAGGCAGGAAGGCATCAAGGCATGTCCGAATCCATGGCTGTCCAAATTGCATTTCTCTGAGCTGCCTTCATGTCAACAAGTCAGCTGCCTTAGTTTTCAGACGCAGCTGTAGTAGAGGGCTGTTCTTCCCGCACATGCGACTTATTCGTGTATTGCAGTTTGCCTGGCGGTTATGTACGTGGCCCGCATACCGCCTCCCATGGTCGAAACTGGTATTACGACACCTGTCGGGCTGTAGCTAGTAATTTAGCATTCTAATTCAGATTGATTTCTCTGCAGCACTATACCTTGTCATTTTTTTAATGACATTTTTGCCCTTATTTCTTCTCATTCTTTTGATGCGTGTAGCTCATTTTTAAAAATCTTTTACCTCAATTATTACAAATGGCACCTTTAATCTAATACAAAGATGCGTCTCAATTAATTTTGGTTTCACTTTTATTCATGACTTAGAAAATAGACTGCAGAACTTGGTTGATGTTAAAAGAGTCATTAAGAGAGATAAAGTTCGGTACCTGATTAATGTTAAAGAGTTATTAAGAGCGACAAGACTCAAAAGCGATCTTCCTCTCGCTGACTGACTGACATCTGAAGCGAGTGCACACAGACGTGCGAGTGCGCGACCCGGATTTATAGACATCTACACAAAATTACAGTTTTACAAATATCTGTTTTGATAAGAATTCACGCAGGTAGGATCTATAATCTGTTATGTCTTAAGTAAATCTTTGGTTAACTGTTGGGTAAAAATATCTGGGGGCGTATTACAGAAAAATCCTAACTTTAAAATCTTATCTTAACTGTTTGGTAACCATGGTAATTTCAGTTAGGACCTCATTTAAGACAAAAGCTATTACAGAATGACGTTCCTAAATGCATTATCTTATCTTAACTGCAGATAGGAAAGTGGTATTACAGAAGCATCCTAACTTGACAAAATATCCTAAATGCTGTCTTAACTTTAGGAGACCCCGACAGGTGTCCTAACTTCAAACTAACGGAAAAGACGAATTATATCTCGGTCTAATAATGGCGCTACAATTATTAATAGTTGAACATGAAGAACGGCAAATTTTAATGGCAGAAAGACTGTTGGAAGACCCTGAGGATGTTTTGCATTTTGATGACAAAACACTTATTAGTAATTACAGGCTGCCTCGACACATGATACTACAGTTAACGCAGGAATTGCAACCAATGTTACAGAGACCAACAAAGCGTCATGGCGCGTTACCTGTAATAGTGCAAGTGACTAATGGCTTGCGTTTTTTTGCAAAAGGCGATTTCCAAAGTGAAGTAGCTTCTATTTCAAAAATGTCACAGCCTGGTTTGTCTAAAAATCTAACGGAAGTGGCAAAGGCTATCAGCGCTTTAGCACCTACCTACATTAGGTTTCCAAGGGGAGAGGAGCTTTCCACTATCAAGACCGAGTTTTTCCGAGCGAGCAGAATGCCAGGGGTTATAGGACTCATAGATGGGTCACTCTTTCCAATGAAGGCCCCTAGTGGCGAAATAAGGCAGCATATGTCTGCCGAAAAGGGTATCATGCTCTCAATGTACAGACGATAGGGGATCACAATATGATCATAAGACATTTAGTAGCAAGGTGGCCTGGGTCAACACATGATTCCTTCATTTTTAATACAAGGTAGGTTAGCATTACTTTACAGATTTATTTACATTAATAAATACTAATGCTACTATTTTTATTTTTACTATTTAAAATATAATTGAACATTTTGGTTTGTAAAGACAACATACCATTATTATCACCTTTCTGTTAACTGTTTTTCTCAACACACACAAAAAACATTATTATTCTAGTGACATTAGTGCATATCTGGAGGAAAGTGTACAAAATGGTTGGCTTCTAGGAGATTCAGGATATCCTTTAAAACCATTCCTAATGACTCCTGTGCTCAATGGGGAAACACCAGCAGAAATGCGGTAAGACAGATGCAGACCTAAAATTAATAAACCTCTTATACAGGGGTGTCAAACTCATTTTAGGCTGAGGGCCGGATGGTAAATAACGCCATGAAGTGCGGGCCGGATAATTTTTTAAAACCTTAGTGTGCTGATAATTGTGTTAAAATTAACTTAACAAACCAATTAATTAGTTTGTTTAGCAAGAAAACCAGAGAAACACACAGCTCTGTGAAAACTACATTTCATAAGGTCACACTCATACTGTATATTATACACACAAATTTACATCTGAACAAAACCCACTGGCCTTATAGGTTGAAAAGCTTTAATTTAACTTCTTTTGCCTTAATGCCAAAATTATTTATAAACCATTCACTTTTCTTTGGAATATATTTGTAATGAGAACAGTCATTTAGAAAATGCTAGATGGGGCAGTGGCCCAAACCAAAAATGGGACTATGGGGGGTGGTACTATTATTATGGTTCTAATAAAGTATTATAAATATTATGTGTTATATTTCTAGCATCAACTTAGACAAGTGATTATAATGGGAAATATAATAAGAATTAAAGTGTGACAATCTGCAAAATATTCAATATGATTTACCTGCTGGCTTGATGGAGCATTGAATCCATGTTTGCAATGTTGAATTGCTGCTAAAAGCCTCTCTTTCCGTTCTCTGTCGTTATTTTGTGAAGGCATTGGTGTTTTTTGTATTTTTTGTCTACAAAGAGTGCCAACAACAGCGAATTTAGTGTTTATATTAACTTAGATCTGATCGGGAACATTAAATCGATTAGACAAGCATTGTAACGTTAATAAAAATGTGGATATTTTGTTTTTGTTAGCTTGCTAAGTTGTTAGCACTTTTAGAACACTGAGAGCAAATCATTACCGGAAGAAATACATAAACATACTTACAAATTACTAATTCTGCGGTTTAACAACTGATATAATGTAATGAATCTACCTGTTAATGCAACGAACTTCGGAAACTGTCGTCTTCGCTCTCCAGGCAGAGAGTGGACACAGAGATGCTGCGGAGCGCGCGAGAAAACACGAAGTGGATCACCGGAATCAGTGGATCTTTAGCGGTAACAATAAAACGGCAAGATTTTTGGGCACCGTGTTTAGTCTATGTTCCGCGTTTTGCTGCTTTCCGCAAGTCTCTCATATTAAAAACGAACTAGACACCCGCCTAAAAGGGTTTTTAAAATATGTATTTAATATTTAATAATACTGTATAAATCATCACGCGGGCCGGATTGGACACCTTTGCGGGCCGTATCCGGCCCGCGGGCCGCATGTTTGACACCCCTGCTCTTATACTATACAATACAAGCAGTAAAATTTTTATTAGCTATATTGCCTATTATATTTTATTCTGCTTACAGATACAACCAGGCACATAAAAAATGTAGGTCCAGACAGGAGTGTCTCTTTGGAGTTTGGAAGAGCAGGTATTTCTAAATATTTATATAGAGATAATTTAATGTAAACAGAAAACTAAAATCGCTTTAGTGAAAAACAAGTTTTATATTTTTAGATGGAGATGCCATGACACTAGTGGAGGCTACCTCCAATATTCCCCAGAGAAGGTTGCTCTTTTCATCAAAGCTACAGCTGTCTTGCACAACATGTGCAGAATGGCAAACCTTCCTGACCCAGAAGTGGATGTAGTAGAGGAGGATGAAGCAATACTTCCACCACAAGGACCTAACCCTGGGCTCCACATGAGGAATCAGCTTATTCAAAGATTTTTTTGCACATTAAAAACAACTGTAGAATGCCCAAAATAAAAAACAACATCACTTTTTAATATATGCATTTTATTAGGTTAAAAAATATTACAGTGTAGACTTCCAAAAATAATAAGTTACATTAAATCACTTGAATTACATATTTTATTATTTAAACAGATATGCAATGTACAAAAATGTTACACTGTATACTTCCAAAAATAATAAATTACATTAAATCACCTGAATTGCGTATTTTATTATTTAAACAGACATTGCAATGAACTAATCAATGTTATATCATAAAAAATGAAGCTTTACAGTTCTTGTCTGCAAATTTTGCCAATACAAACCCAATAGGCCTCTAACCACAATGTTTATTCTGCTATTCTTGTTGTTGTTTTGATGCTGTTGGTTTTTTAACAAAAAAAAAATGGATTTCCATGTAAACCAACTGTTCCTGCTCATCCACACACCAGATATACTCACCATTTAAAAGTGGTTCAGTGGGTCACAAAAATCAGTTTAGATCATCCAGTTAGAAATTGGATCATTTTTTCGATCTATATCACTTTAAAGCTTGCTGCGAGAGATTTAATTTTCTTACGTGAGGATAGTAATGACTGACAGGACGAAGTTGGAGGATTTGCCCAATCAGTACGACAAATCAGTACGGATTGCTTCCTGTACTGCGGCTTCGCGCGAAAGTGAAAGTAAAACTCGAGCGTGCGCTCAAACGCAATTTAAATACCCAATGCCTGAATTTCATACACCACACTTACCCATCCAATCTGTGAGAGAATGCATAAGCATTTTAAATATATTTTTTCCTACCTATAAGTCAAGATAGCCTGACGGGCAGGGCGGGGATGCATTTTGATAGCCTGACTGCAAAGCACAATAGCCCCGGGATGTCGGGCTAGCGATTTTGCGAGCCCTATATGTTTTGCATTGAGATTATACTTGAGGCTCGATGTGCTGCGGTGATATGTGAATTCTTTGTTGCATAGCTTACACACAACCATGCTCTTATCGACGCTTGCATCCATTCGTTTTTTATAAAAAAAATTCCATCCACGGGGCCAACCAAAGCGATCTCATCAGCTTCTTCGTTCATGTTCACTGTGGTTTGTTGTTGTCTGAAGTCATGAACGCTAGTTGGTGCTCCAGTATAATCAGTCCGCCGAAACTCATCCAGTGAGAAATGTTTCGCGGTGCAAAAATAAGTGTGATTAAAATGACCAGACGGACGAAGCAAGTAAAATAAAACAATATTTATTAAATTTAAAAGGGTAAGGGGGGAGGAAAAAGGGTTCTTAAAATAAACAAGCTCTCTGGGACTGGAGAGCGTTGTATCCGAGTCGATTCTGACTCTCACGGGGACTTTCAGGTAGGTCTTCCCGACTTCCTCTCTCTCTCTTTATCCACACGTGAATTACAGGTGAGTATTCTCAGCTTTCACTCCTTGTGTCTTCCAGGTGAATTGCAGGTGACCACTCCAAACTCCCTTCCTGGACGCAAAGAGCAGAGACAGGTAAGCACACTGATGAGTAGATAGATAAGTACCTTACTGGCAGCCTTGGGCGTGTAGGAGGGACGCTGGGCTTGGAGCTTGGGAGTCCAGAAGGTATGCAGGTAAGTACACTGCGCTGGGAGCTTTGAGCGTCCAAAAGGTATACAGGTACGTGACTGGGCTTGGAGCTGGAGATGTCTAGAAGGTATTCAGGTAAGTACACTAGGCTGGGAACTTGGGCATCCAGAGGGTATACAGGTGCGTACCTGGGCTTGGAGCTGAAGACGTCTAGAAGGTATACGGGTAAGTATACTGGACTCTGAGCTTGAGGCGTACAGGTAGGTGTCCAGGTAGGTATGCTGAGCTTGGGCTTTGGGGCGTACAGGTAAGTATACAGAGGGGTACACTAAACTTATAGCTTTGGACGTACAGGTGAGTATACAAATGGGTACACTGGACTGGGGCTTTAAGCATACAAATAAATGTACAGGTGAACATACTCGGCTGGGAGCTATGGTCGTACAGGTAAGTATACCGGGGAGTACGCTGAGCGTAGACTATGGGTGTAAAGGTGAGTATTCAGGGGAATAACTGGGGTTGGAGCTTTGGCGTACAGGTAAGTATACCGGGGAGTACACTGGGGGTAGATTTTGGGTGTACAGGTGCGTATACAGTGGAACACACTGGGCTTGGAGCTTCGAGCGTACAGGTAAGTTTACAGGTGAGTATCC
This sequence comes from Misgurnus mizolepis, assembly GCA_025389145.1. Taxonomy (NCBI): domain Eukaryota; kingdom Metazoa; phylum Chordata; class Actinopteri; order Cypriniformes; family Cobitidae; genus Misgurnus; species Misgurnus mizolepis. The sequence continues at coordinate 7,973,893 of JAIFKI010000008.1, read as the reverse complement.
TAGGCTTTTAGCTTGAATGGATTCAACTTACAGGCACGTGGATAGGCATACGTCAGGCTTTAGCTCTTCGAGGCTCAGGTGGCTGGAGAGGACGTATGTGCACACTGCAAACTTCTAGCCTTCCTCGCTAGGACAGACTTCTGAGGAACACTTTGATGTTGACTTCCCAACACGTAGTGGAACAGTCCCACGACGACCCAGAGCCCTTGGCTCAGACCGGCAGACTGGCAGCAGAAACACACATGGATTCCCTTTAACAGTATAATACTCCAGTGAACATTTAGGGAGGGATACAACACCTCCAGGCTTCAGGCAAAAAGGCAGGTGGAGGTAGAGGTCGAGGCTCTGCAACGTTGGGCCTAGCATGCCCACCGATGGGATCACAAGGGTGGGTAGGTTGAGGTAAGGCGTCACACCATGTAATGTACTGCCCGAGTGGGCCAGTCCCTTCCACTCTCCTCTTTTCCAAACAGCGGGGCAAGAGATCTAGATGTTGGCGGGCATCTGGAAGCACTCAACAGATGTATAATCATACACAAAGACAGTATGTATGCTTTTTCCACGCAGCAGCCAATTACAAGTTTTCCCTCTTTTGATATTCCACACAATATTCACAGCAATTCCTTACTTCATACGGTTGCCACGCCACCACCAGGCGGGGGAAGAAGGTTAATGGGTCGCAGATCGGGAGTATAAATGTCACAGGGTGACTTTAATAGAGCGGAACCAAAATTGGCGAAACTCGGTTCCGCTCGAAGAAGGTTTCCGCCCAGGCCGCATTCGAGGAACACCGGACTTCCGATAGCGCCGCGAGAGGAAAATCAACAAATCGAGCGCAGCTGTGTCTAGTTAAGAGGAGCGGTCGATGATTGGAGGACACGCTAAACAAAGGCAGCGATTGACACGGAAGCAGGACACACACGAGAGGCGATCGACACAGGGAAAGCTTCTTTGCCCAAGGCAGAAAGATGACACGCACCTTTTGAAGAGCCCGCAGGCTCTGTTGATCCGGGCTGCGCTGGGAAGCGCGCGGAAAGAGGACAGAGCCACAGGAGGCGAAAGAAAGGCAGGTCGTGAACTGATTGAAGGAGCACCCGGAAGAGAGCAGTGTTGATGTGTGCAGTGTGAAGCGCTGCGTTTGTACGCACTAGTACGTTGGCCGTGGGCTGTTGATCTCTCTCTCTCGCTGGAGTTTATATGACTGCGTGGACTTTGGACACCTTAAGGATTGAAGCAAATTGGAAACATTGGAAACTGAGACGTAATAACGAAGAGGAAGTAGAGAAAGCGTGAGTGTATTTCTGCATGGAGAACATTGAGATGTATGATATTGCTGTGTAACTCTGCTAGGAGGAGAGACGTCCTGTGTGTGTGACCGAAGCGATCGCCGGGGGAATTAGAACAAAGGACAGTTGGAACTAAAGTTGATAGTATCCGTGAGTATAACACTCTGAGCCGAATACACATTGTGTGGATAATTTGTTGTGAAGCAATTAATCTCTGAGTGAAGGAGGAAGGCCCTACCCCTAAATTAGCGTGGTGGGAGAGCCTAAAGAACATTTGGCTGGGGCTAGCCACGGCGACATATCTGCTGACTGGGCTGCGAATACCATCGCCGAACAGCCCCCGACGAAGTGGAGAAAGGCGGGCATCTTGAGTGTACACTGGATCGTGGTGGGTGAGTCTTTGTGCTGTGGAACTTTCACTTGTGACGTGGTGCTGTGCATTGCTGTTTATTGCTGTGTGTCTTGTCAGACCAAACCCCCGCATTTGTACGCCTCGTCGAGGGAAGACGAAGAGGCTGTCGGTCTCAGTGTGGCCATTAATTATATGTTGTGAGCACGTCCCAGGTAGAGAGTAACAGTGTGGTGTCCAGAACGAGTCCGGTTCCGGACATTGGAGTGGGTCTAGGAGTGGCGGTGAAGTGCTGGAGTAGTACGGTTGTGTGAGTACGATTACTAGTCACTATTGTGGATATTGTCATCTGTGTGCTACTTACCGTTGCAGAAGAGAGAGGAGTGGAAAATCCCGTCTGTCCCGAGGTCTCGTCGAAAGGGCGCCCCTGTCCTGTATTCGAACACCTAAGGAGGGTGAAGGAAGGGCAGCGCTCAGCCCGGTGAGACAGTACGACGTTTCCCCCTCCCTGCAACCGCCGAGCTTGTCGAGAGGGTTTGTCCCCGACGCCACATGAAAACCACCTACTCCAGCTGACGCATCGAAGACATCAGTGTCGTAAGTCCGCCACCCTGTGTAACCAAAATTAATATATTCCGGGATCTGTTTGTTAGGAACAAGGAACGTGCTGTGTAAAGTTGGAACGAGTAGAACGCCACGGAAAGGAACTGTGTGAAACCCGTACTTACTGTATGCTGTGCCCAGCAGAGAGATGAGAGCAAACCAAGTCCAAGTAACTGTGCCTCTTGTGTCCCAGCTGTTGCCTGTGGAAAGAGAGAGAGGAAGAGAGTGAGCGACACGAAAAGGAACTGTGTGAACTCCAGCCTGTGAAGATAACGGGAGCCTGAAGAGGCCGTTATTTTAAGTTCCCCTTCCTCCCTCCCCTATTTATTATTTTAAGTAATTTAAATAAAGTGCATTTTAATATTATGCTTACCTTGTGTGTCTGGTCGTTGGGGTGGCTTTGGGAACCTCCTCGAGGTGGAAAAAGGGGCGTGACCTTATTAACATCTGGGTCCACCCCTACCTGTGACATATATATATATATAGGACAGCCGCCCAACGTCACCAATCCACTCTTCTATGGCAGGGCTCTCTTTTCGGCCTAGGAAGAGATCGCTGACAACACTGACACAGCACAACACTACAATTCCTCAGGTGTACACATGTCAAAAGACCACCGCACTCCACACACTCACGGTGAATTAAGGTCAGAATCACAACATAAGGCCGGGGTTATCGTCCTGGAAAGTCGAAAGGGCTGGTGCAGAGGACGACCATGTGAGAACGTCGAGACCACGATCTTTTAAGCCCACTTCTTCCTCTTCTCGGCCGGTTCTGGCTTACCCACCGATCCTTGACATGGGTGGGTCTGCTGATCGGACACACAGGGAATACACTGGGATACAGTACTAGCAAGGGTGTAACTGGCAAGGCAACAACAAGACGAATTCCAACGTAACTCACAGTTTCCTTTGACACTTCCCTCTCTCTTCCAGATGTCTTGTGTATCCGATGCCGGCGGTACAATAATTTCTCTGTTCCTTCCCCTTCAATCAGTTTCCGGTGACTTCTCAATGTGCATGGTCTTTTCAAAGTAAACAGTACACATCAGCACAAAGACTTCAAAAGGAATGATTTTACACTTAGCTTTGTCTTTCTTAAGCCCAAACCTCCTTGTTGACTTCCCCCAGTCTGCATTATCCACACCAATACGTCTCTCCGAGCACACCGATCACTTCCGCCTAACCCACAGCGTTTTGCCGGAATAAACTCCTCTTTATTGTCTTCCTGATGCCTTGTTTATGTGCCTCCTCTTCTCTACAATGTCCAATCGTCAATCGCCACGTTTGCTTTGCACACCTGTTCCTAATAAACCCCAAATTTGTTTGCCCGGAGTTGCCGGAACTGGCCGGGTGTTTCAATGAAAATGGTCCGGGCGGAACTATTTCCGCCATTTTGGGTTCCACTGTATAAAATCACCCCGTGACACAGACATCCTACCTACCCCAGTCTCGAGTTTGTTTTCTGACAGCAGCATTGCACCGTCAACATGTCTGAAATAGTGCTCTTCCCATCTGACATCGCTCCACCACAAGCCTCCGGCGCAAGCAAGACAAGTTCTGATTAACCCGGAAGTTAAAGAGCACCTATTTCGTCGCCAAAAACGACAACATGATTTTGTGTATTTGTTAGCTATAATACAATGTGTTCGCGTTTTTCATGGTTCAAAAACACATTATTTTCCACATACCATTCATTTTTGTATCTCCAGATTTCTCTCTCTTCCTGAAATGCACTGATTTCGTACAAACTCATTTATTTGAAAGCGCAATGACCCTTATTTCCCAGCTGGTCTGTACGCTGCGATCGGCCTAAATACATCTGACGTCAGACGGAAAATGTGACGTTGTTTGAAAGTATTGGTCACAATACAAGGCTTCATCAGTTAACGTACAGGCTGCGAGACCAAGAGGGAGGATTTATGATAATATCGGTTTTCATTGCATCATTAATCCCAGGACGTAAACCATTTGCCTACAATCCGTGTGTTTGTTGTAGTCCAAAAGGGGAGTTTTACATTGGGAACAATAACTTGCCTCATCATCTACGGAGTTCAAACTCCGGTTCCCCTCTACGTAGCAGATCATCAGCAAGTCTAGGCATTCCCCAAACCTGGCACCTCTCAGACTGCACTGCCTCATTCCAATTTTTCTATTTTTCTTTGGCTGCAAACGCTAGCGTGAGGAAGCTTATGCCAGCAGCTCAAACTCAGCCTCTGCCTGTTTTCCTTCTTCTATCTTTTCCTACCAATGGCCAGCAACCCCAGCTGCAGGTGCCCAAGCAGGACATCCATCTTTTTCATCCTATAGGCTTCTCCAAGCACCAGGCGTTAATCAGTCCGCAAGGCTGCCTTTGCATACAGCTTCAGCGCCTCCTCATCTCCCTTCTAACCTATCTACCCAAAATGCAAGCACAATGAGGAACTCACATATACTGTCCACCGTTTTAAAGGCACAAAAGAGGATGTTTTCGCCGACTGAGAATCCAAAGACCGTTACTGACTTTTTAAATTGAGCGCATGCGTAAGAACAGCCCCCCTCCTTCACAGTTAATTTCTAGGGAACGCCTTCCAAAACTCGTGCACGAGTATTTGAACACGAGTGTTTGTTTACCACCGGCATATATGCTGTGTCGCGGATTCATTATGTGAAACAGAGGTGTAAAGAGTAGCTGAAAGCCATACTTGAGTAAAAGTACAAATTCCTTACTGTAAAAATTACTCCACTACAAGTTACAAGTCACCAATTTAAATACTACTTGAGTAAAAGTATTAAAGTAACCCAATTTAAAAGTACTCAAGTATTTTTACTCGTACTGAATGTTGGCTCAAAGATGCGTTAGTCCTCAACACAAAGAGACATTGTAGGTCTGGGCAGTGAAAACTAAGAAAGTTTATTTATGAGGTTTTATTTCCTAATATAAAAAAGAAATCAAACAACTCAAAATGTTGACCTGGCAGAACAAACACAGATTAAACATAGTCATAGTCTTTTGACTAAAATTTAATTTAGTTTTAGTCATATTTTTGTCATCTGAATTGATTTAGTTTTAGTCTAATTTTATTCAACTAAATACCATGAGATTTTAGTCTAGAAATCTACATTTAATTTAAACCCATTTAATTTGAGTCTAGTGTCATTGTGTACTTGAATGTGCCATGCTGAAAAATATATAGCCTAACTTTGTGATATAAATATATGGTAACACTTTCCAATAAGGTTCATTAGTTAACATTAGTTAGCTACATTAGTTAACATGAACTAATAATGAACTGCACTTATACAGCATTTATTCATCTTTGTTAATGTTAATTTCAACAATTACTAATACTTTATTAAAATCTTGTTTACATTAGTTAATGCACTCTGAACTAACATGAACAAACAATTAAAGCTTACATTTTTATTAACTAACATTAACAAAGATGAAGAAATAATGAAACAAATGTATTGGTCATGGTTTGTTCAAGTTGGTTAATACATTAACTACTGTTAACTAATGAACCTTATTGTAAAGTGTTACCAAATATTCTTATATAGGCCTATCCTAAAAAAGATATAATTTTAATATTTAAAAAATTCCAGTAAACTAAAATTACACTAACAGAAATATGATAATGCATATTAAAAACGTGAAGTTGTTCATTTGAATGATTAATTGTAAACACATGTAGTACGTAAAACCACTCTCTCACATTAAGTGCACTACATTTCTTCCGTCATGCATCCCTCTTTACAGTAAATACATTACAGCATACTTGATTAAATGTGAGGACAGTGAAATTGTACACTTATTATCAATCTTATAATGTACTTAAGTTACTCGGGGAATCAGTACAGGACCTCGCTGGTTTATTTTGGCTTATATAGTAAGTTATATCAAGTTATGTACCAGCTGAGGTTAGCTGCAAGTAGCATCATAGTATTTAAACATTTGTGCTTGCCTTTGAGTTGCGGGATGATCCTTTTGCAATCGCGCATCACTTTTGCTTTGATTGTAGCATCACAAGTTTAACAAAGGGTCCCTTGACTGAAGCAAATGTGATATGCATCCATATGTTTGCTCTTTATCTCTTCTCTCAGACCAGACGCGAGCTTTTCTCTACGTTTATGACATACGCAGCATGCAGATGTCCCGCTACGGTGGCTCAACGCAAGCCATTCAGCGTTTGACATCAAAGTAACGCGAGACCAGACTTCTCCATATGCATTTGATTCGCTCTCGCAGTACTTTGATTTATACGATAGCTCTGCGCAGCGCCAAATGAAGTCCCTCAGTTGTGTGTGTGCGTGTAACACCTCGCGACCACAGATTCTATCCATCATCACCCTCTGACACCTTCGTCTCGTTTTTATTTGACGAATAAACAATGTAGCGAGTAACGTTAAGTGTCATTTCAAATGTAGTGGAGTAAAGAGTACAAATATCCAATCAAAAATGTAATTGAGTAGAGAGTAAAAGTTGCTTATATTTTTGATACTCAGTACAAGTACAAAGTAGCCTAAAAAATACTTAAGTACAGTAACGAAGTACATTTACTCAAGTACTTTACACCTCTGATGTGAAATTATATGAAATAAACACATAAGACGTATTAGATCAGTCGACGCTACTCCTATTTCAACTAGCATGTAGCAGACTGGTCACTGCCTTACAACTACAGTACAAGAACAACATCAATATACCTGAATAACAGTACAACAATAATTATTCCACAAAGAAAGAATAACCACTGTTACCGGTCAAGATGAATTTTGCGAACTGCGCGTCTGTCTTGACACCTCTCTGTTCCTTCGTTGCTTTCCAGCGTTGAAATGTTTCTCCAATAATGACTCTGGTTATATTACGTTCTTCTGACAATTTTCTCCTCATCTCAGCGACTTCAAAAAATAAGTCTTTCTTTTGCATCCTCCGGGTTTTTTCTCTACCATGGTGCAAATTCGAAGAGGAAAGCAGGATCACCTATGAAACTAAAGACGGAGTTTCATGCGCTATGCACATGCATCGCCTGTGTAAAGTTACTGGAGCACGCACGTCTCTCACAAGGATCGCAATGCAGTGATTGACAAGCCAGAGGGCCAATCGCTGATGCGATGACCGCGATTGGCTGATGTTTCAAAGGCCCTACTTTGTGCACAGATGACGTATATTAATATTATTACTTTCAGTGCACCTAATAAATAGTCTTTTTGTCACGGTAGGATAAGTCTATCGTGACTTTCTGTGTTGTGTTTGTCTGTATGACTGAAGTGTGTGTGTGCGTGTCTGATCACTAATGTTCTGAGTGAGTGCAGGTGTGCGTGATTGCTTTACTCCAGCTGGCGGTAGTTACTCAGACGGCATATATACTCACTCATTCTCTCCTCTCACTGCCAGATGATTATGCTACGTGTCTTACCAGTCTTGTCGTCTTCGTGTGTTCCTGTGGTCTCGTCTTCGCGTGGAGTTCTGCCTGTTTGTGTATCCGGTTTCATCCGACACTCTGAATTCACCCACGAGCACCAGGACCAGTCACCGCAGCCTTTGTCTGTCTGAACTTTCCATCATATCATCTGTTTCATCTTGCCAATAAACTGTGTTTACTTTATCCTGCATTTGCCTCATGATTTTCACCTCCAGTCATCACAGAATCATCTGGCCCCCATGGAAGCAGCAGGTAAAGGATCCCCGGCTCGGTTCGAAGAGTTCATCACCGCAGCCGTACACCGTTTCACCACCCAGGATAACCGGATTGAGGAACTGAGCCGGGCGATGAAGGATATGACAGACAAAGTGTCCGAGCTCACCCAGGCGATCCAACAGCTGCCGTTACCCACTGCGCCACCCGCACCGTCTGTTCCTCCCACACCACCAGCGAGTGTTTCCCGTCAGGAGCCGAAATTATCCACGCCCGAAAAATATGCAGGTGATCCAGAGTGCTGTAGACCATTTCTATCACAATGCTCTCTTCATTTCTTTCTCCAGCCCCAGACCTACACTACAGAGGAGAGCAAAGTGGGATTCGTGCTATCCCTGCTGATGGGAAAGGCGGCGCGTTGGGGAACAGCGGTGTGGGAAGGGGCGTAACTAGGCTCTCTTTAGGGGGGCTTCAGCCCCCCTAAAATTCTGCCCAGCCCCCCTAAAAAAATATTTGATTCATTAATTTGTGATCGCTTCAGTCCCCTATAAAAACTCTTTAGAAAAGGCAGCATGCTGCATCAAGTTTCGGCTCCTCCCCTGATCTGAGCAAGCATGGATTTAGCGCGTTTTTCAATCCGCAGGGGGGCCGAGCAGAGCGAACATCAGGAGTACAAGGTGTGTGCAGGGCGGACTGGCGGCTGTTCTTACCTGCCGTGCAGTCAGCTCAGGTTGACATGTGAAATAATGAATGAATGACGGACCTCTTAAAATCTACGAGTCAGTCAATCGCGGTGCGAAAATGCCACCACATGACCTAATGGCGGCAACCCGCTGCCTTTTTGGCTTTAACTAACAAATATGCAGCGCAAAGGAGAAGCAGAGAGAGACAGACGCGAGATGCTGCAAAATCACAGAAATATTCGCCAAGAAGGGAGCAGGTCAGTCAAGTTACCATTAAAAGCACACATCTATATAGAGTATTGCTGATTAACGTTACATGTTTTAAAGTCAGGTGCTGGCGTGATGCATTGCTTTATGTACAGTTGCTGTTCTGAACGTATCAGGCAGATAATTTCACCGGGCGATTGTGAAGTTTATCCTTTTATAAAACTTGGTTTTTGTGGAATAACTGGATCAAAAGTGCAAATCAAACTTTTTATGGCCATTTCACCTTATATTCGCAGTTCTTTAAAATAAGTTTTTTTTTAAATCTAATAATATAAGTAGGGGTGTCCTCGACTAAGGATTTACATATTCGAATCAGAATTGTCGAATCTTTCCATAGTCGACCGATAGTCGAATCATCTATGTTTGTGTGCATGGGTTGGGAAGGGGCCAGGTAACTTTTATTTTCTTTCACAAGCAGCACACATAAACAACTTTCTGATAAAGTGACCAAAACTGTCTTTCAAGTAATAAAAGAAGACTAAACTGACGATGCATTTATATATATATATATATATATATATATATATATATATATATATATATATATATATATTTATTTATTTATTTATTTATTTTTTTTTTAAGGTAAAATGTAAGGCAACATTTGTTTAATTATTCCTCATAACATTTTAAAGCCACGATCTACAGACCATCACACAAAAATACATTTTGATAAATAAACCTAAAAAAATAACAAAGGTGTTCCTGCTTTGGAAACTCCGGCTACAATTAAGTGTTTTTATTTAATTTGGAGATTTAGCGCGTCAAAGCAGTCATGACCAAAAAAAACCCGACAAATGAGAAATGACAAATAATTTGTGATTGTGACTGTAAATGATAAAAACTAATCTTTATATACAATTCGTTGTATATAACCATATATACAAAACGTTAATTTATAACAAGAAAAACACTGAAATTAATGATTTTATAGACACTACGCGTTAATTATTTAGCACAGAAATACCTGCTTGCTTGCTTTGACTTTGATCATCTCTGTATTAACTTTAGATACAGAAAGACCGGATGATATTATTTATTTCAGGAATCTCTTTGCTATCATTTGAAAGTGAACACCGACCGACAATAATATTAAATCACAAGAAAGACATTCGTGTCAGGCAGAAATAGGTTCGGTGCAGATACTAGTTTCCGTTTCATCACCGAAAAAAAAACGGCTTACCTGTTTTGTAGTTTAACTTTTGACTTTTGAAGATAACCACTCTGTTTTCAATACATTTTAAAAACTTATACTCGTCGAAAAACATCCGTTTTTTAATGTTTAGTTTGATGAACTCCTAAATATGAGACGCAGAGCACCTAGCCTGTTCGGCTAAATTGCATGCGCAAGCATGGCCAGCACGCAATAGCGCAACATCGATACAACGAAAAGCTATCCAAAATTTACAGACTTAAATTAGATCAGAATTTACGTTTATAATAAATACAATTTTGTTTATAAAATAAGGTCAAAAGTAACAAAGTGCAGAACAAATATGCAAAATGCCTCAAGTGCACGGAAACAAAACACAAGCCAAATAGTTAAATCGGATAACCCAAAGTGATTTATACATAAAATAAAATATAGAAATTATTAAAAGAACGAAAGGCATAATATAATTTGCCAGCTTTTTCTTTTAAATGTAGAAACAAAGAGGCAATGGTTTATTAACATATAAACCTCTTATGGACGTGTAGCCCAGTCACAGGGGTTGTTGGATTTATTAAAGCATTTTAAAAATATTTATTGAAAGCTGCTACTTCACATATTATTTGCAGCATTATCATAATATGCAGTATATTAATATATTGTGAGAAAGATGTTATATGTGAGATCAGATCATGTGTGCACCCACGGCCAAAATTGAATGATCCTCATTTCGTAACACATCTACGATGATTCGACTGTGAGATTGGTAGTCGAATCAGGCTTATCCTATCGATGCATCGAATCTTCGACTATTCGGGGTCACCCCTAAATATAAGTAAAGTATAGATTGTTAAATAGCCTATGTTTGTTTCATTTAAAATATTAACATTTCAACATTTGAACTTCTTCCTTTTAAAAAGTGTATGCCAACTGTGTATTTGTCTGTGGTATGGTAGTATACATTATGTATTCCTAGTCAGTTTTTGAGGGTTCACCTTACAGACATAGACATAGGGGCTGTTTCCCAGACAGGGCTTAAGTCTAGTTCAAGACACTGTCTGTTTGAGTTTTAGCTCTTAACTAAAAGTAGCTTGCACTAACATATCTTAAAATACATCAGTCACATTGTTTTGTCTCAAGATGCACACCTGTAATATTTTTGTAAGGTATGCTTGTAAAAACTACATAAGCATCCTAATATAACTAAGGCCTAGTCCTGGATTAATCTAAACCCTGTCCTGAAAACCACATCATACTGCATCTTCACAACTCAGTATTAAGGTAGATCACTTGTTGGTCAGTCCCCTTTTCTATATTTTAGATCTGTATACATTTGTTCCCAGATTAACACAGCGGCTATATCAATTAATAATATTAACCTATAAGATAAAATGACAGTAAAAACAGTAAAATGATGTGTTTGTATTGGAAACGTGTGTTGTGTATTTGCACAGTGAATAATGAATCAGGAAGTCTTCATTGTAAAAAAATCTCCATTCCCAACTGAAAATTTTCTAGTCCCATATATGAAACACAGGGAATACAATGGAATAGTGGATTGCAATAAGGTATACAACCCTACCCTAATAGTCAAATAATATTTTTTTAAATCATACCTTTACTGGGGGCTGAGCCCCCCTAAAATGAAAATCCTAGAATCGCCCCTGGGTGTGGGAGAACCACGATCCGTGTACCCAAAACTTCGATGCTCTCTCCGCGATGATGAGGAAAGTGTTCGACCGATCCGCGGTAGGAAGAGACGCAGCTAGGAAGTTGGCCGATCTGCGACAGGGTAACCGTTCTGTCTCTGATTATGCCATTGTTTTTTGCACGCTTGCCGCGGATACGCACTGGAATGAAGAGACGCAGTGGGATATTTTCCTGCATGGGTTAACCGGCCGCATTCAACGTGAACTTCAACATGGGGAGGTTCCAGCCTCTCTTAATGGTCTGATTGATGCCGCCATCCGAGCTGACATCCGATTGAGAACTATTCCAGCTTACGACGATGAAGTTTCGTCTCACGCTTTTCTGGAAAGATCGCCCTCGTTGAGAGAGACTGCGGCCGGTTCCTCCCTGTCCGATCCGGAGCCCATTCAGGTGGGTCGAGCTCGGCTTTCCCGGGAGGAGAGGATTCGTCGCCGATCACTGGGGCTTTGCCTTTATTGCGGGGAGGCCGGACACCTACTCCATCGGTGTCCGGTAAAAGGCAGCGCCCGGGAGTAGATCTGGGGTTACTTTCGGGCGGAATCTCTTCGGCAAAGACCCCTTTAACATCTACCCTCCTCCCGGCGAATCTGCGGTGGCGTAATACACATCTCACCTGTGACGCACTACTGGACTCGGGAGCCGAGGGGAATTTAATCGACCATCACTTTGCACGTAAGCTCAAAGTTCCGTTGTCAGCTCTTTCCAAACCCTTCGCACTCAATGGAAGTGAATTATCTGTTATCACTCACATCACAGACCCCGTCACCATCTGTATTTCTGGCAACCATTCTGAGACTTTGCAGTTTTTTGTCACGGTTTCCCCTCTGGCTCCCATTGTACTTGGACATCCTTGGCTGCTTAAACACAACCCGTCTGTCAACTGGAAGCTGGGTACTATCACCGGTTGGAGTGAAGCTTGTCATAAGTCTTGTCTCTGCTTGTGTACCTGTCTCTGCGTCTGTGTTTCAGGAGGAGACGATGGACTTAACTAACATGCCCGCTGAGTACCACGACCTGAAGGGAGTGTTCAGTAAGTCCCGAGCCGCTTCTCTACCTCCACACCGTCCCTATGACTGTGCCATAGAGTTACTGCCCTGGTACGTCTCCGCCTAAAGGCAAACTTTACTCTCTTTCTGTTCCCGAGATGGAGGCCATGGAGAAATACATTTCTGATTCTCTGGCAACGGGGTTCATCCGCCCTTCCTCATCTCCAGCGGGGGCGGGGTTCTTTTTTGTTGGTAAGAAGGATGGGTCCTTGCGTCCTTGTATTGATTACCGAGGGTTGAATAACATTACGGTAAAGAATACTTATCCTTTGCCGTTAATGTCTTCAGCCTTTGAGAGGTTGCAAGGAGCCTCCGTCTTCACAAAATTGGATTTACGCAATGCTTACAATTTGGTCCGCATAAGGAAGGGGGATGAATGGAAAACTGCTTTTAACACCCCTAGAGGCCATTTTGAGTACTGCGTGATGCCTTTCGGATTATCTAATTCGCCAGCAATTTTCCAAGCACTTATTAATGACGTGTTAATTGGGAAGGTTACGGTCCGGAGGAGAGAAGTTGGGTTTCTGCCCGGGACATATTGGATCACTCCCTTATTGATGATTTCCATCACAGGTCAAGTAGCCCGAGAACGTCAGGTGACGTCCTTGGGGGAGGGGGTACTGTCACGGTAGGATAAGTCTATCGTGACTTTCTGTGTTGTGTTTGTCTGTATGACTGAAGTGTGTGTGTGCCTGTCTGATCACTAATGATCTGAGTGAGTGCAGGTGTGCGTGATTGCTTTACTCCAGCTGGCGGAGTTACTCAGATGGCATATATACTCACTCATTCTCTCCTCTTACTGCCAGATGATTATGCTACGTGTCTTACCAGACTTGTCGTCTTCGTGTGTTCCTGTGGTCTCGTCTTCGCGTTGGAGTTCTGCCTGTTTGTGTATCCGGTTTCATCCAACACTCTGAATTCACCCACGAGCACCAGGACCAGTCACCGCAGCCTTTCTCTGTCTGAACTTTCCATCATATCATCTGTTTCATCTTGCCAATAAACTGTGTTTACTTTATCCTGCATTTACCTCATGATTTTCACCTCCAGTCATCACACTTTTATCAGTTAGTAAAGACAGTTTCAAGTAATATTGCAAAAATGTATAAAACAAAACATCCTCTTTTGTGCCTTTAATTTTATTGTGTGACAAACACGTTGTTATAGACATATTTCATTATTTGGTGCCGTGATGAAGACAGAAATATTATGACAGCGCCTGTAACAATCTTATAGCCTACGCTGCTGTAGCGTTATTTGAGCTGTTTCTGTATGAAGCCAGACTGCTGACAGCGAGTCGTGTTGACAGAGTTCAGGTAAAACTAAGGTCGAGTTTAAAACCAATTTGCGCTTAAGGTGCATGAGTAAAACACACGCACTTCAGGTAGTGTGGTATAAATGCGATAAAAGCATTTACAATGGACGCATACTGTGATTAAATACGGCATACACCACCTCTTCTAATACAATTTTACTCACTGCGATTATGAGCTTAATCGCATTATTTTTTTATTGCAAGTATTGCATTTAAATGAGGTAAAGTATAATCACAGCATCACCACAATCTCATAATAGTCACATTATGAGGGTGCATGTAACATATACCATAAGTTATTTTCTGCAAAACGTGCAGTACATATTGCTCAGTGGAATCAGTGTCCCCATTGGGGTGCACTGGACCCCGATCTCCGCTACAGAGTATTTTTCAGTTGTAGAAACATTTCATGAGCAGTTAGCAGATCAGTGGCTCACTCTACCACCTCATGCACTTAATTCATAAACCAATCCACAGATTTCTGTTCTATCCCACATTGGGATAGGGGAGTTCTCCGGGTTTGGGCCATATGCTTACTTCCACAATCAGATTGGATGTAAGGGCGAACTCGTGAAACCTATTTCAAATAAAAATCAGATTTCTGCTTAAACAAACCAGAGGTTGTTGTTTTACTCTGGGACAGTGGTCTTTTCTTGTATAATATATTTAACTCGTTGGTCTCATCTTTACTCTGTTTTAATATTGCACAGCCAGATTTTACCCAATTTTAATTTGTGTAACTCATCTGATAAGGCAGATCATTAGAGTAGGGGTACTCGAACTTGGACTCGAACTTGGACTCGGACTCGAGTCCAATTTTGAATGAACTCGGACTTGTCACGCACTCGGGTGAATTTGTACTCGGACTTGACACGGACTTGGACATTTTGGACTCGGAAAATATCCTGAGTACAGTCGAGTCCACGTCATGTGCAACATTAAAAACAGCATGAACTTAAGATGAGAAATTAATTAATGTCTCGTCTCGTACACACTGCAAACTTTCGAAAGTGACAACCGCATTTAAATGCGGGAGTGAATCCCCTAAATGTTCGTTTCATGTCTGTATGGAACAAGGCTCACTCCCGAAAATGTGATGATTGACACAGAGATAACCATAGCAACGTTCTGCCGTCTCGCGTGCTTATCACTCACAGCTTTGACCAAAATAATCTAACAGCATTGTGTTTTGCAATGAACCTCCGTCCGGGCGTTGTGTATTGTATGCTTCTTTTGTAAGGCTGCTTCACAGCGCGCGGTCTTGCAGTGTTGCCAGGTCCTCGGCTTTTTTGTACGTAAATAGCGTAAATTACTGAAGTGTGTGTGTACAGAACAGGATTAAGCATTAAAAGGTTAAGTGACAACCAAATTAATATGCAGTGTGTACGGGACCGTCTCCCCTCCTGATATTTTACTGCAACACACTGGCAGGCAGCAGCCAGTCGCATCATACTTGCAGACAAACACATCACACACATCAATGCGTGGCTAGCACGATGTCCTCAAAGTCAGCAATAATTTGTTTTGCTTACGAAAATCATAAAGAATTTATTTGCAAGACATCTGGTAAAAAGAAGATACCTGTATATCCCTTTCATTTCTTTGAAATCAGTTTTGATAGGAAACTAGTTGACATAGAATAAAAATGTTCAATGGCAATGACACGATGCAATAGAGGTATTTTTATTACATTTTTATATTTCCATTGGTTAAATGGGTTGAAAGGTTAAAGTATTAATAGAAAGTAACCATTTACAATACAAATTTTGTATTTTTTTAATTTAATTACTTTCTGGACTCGGGCGGACTCAACTTGGACTCGGCCCTTAAGAACTCGGACTTGAGTCCAACTCGGACCCTTTTGGACTCGGACTTGATGTTTAAGGACTTGGTCTTGACTCGTACTCGACAAAGGTGGACTCGGACCCAACTCTACAGATCATTACAACTTCTTCATTCATATAGAGGCAGAGAGATGACTGCAAGAAGGAGGTGGAGCATTGTTTCTCACCCACTGTATAAATATAAACAAATGACAATAATGTGTTTCAGAGTCAATCTTCATCCTCCACCACAGGTATCTCTGACTGCCAGCCATGTACCTACACCTGCTGTTTGTTTGTCTTGCATCAGTCTGTAAGTCTCTTTTAAGCTATGTGTTATAGTCATATTCTGTGTTTGTATAATTTTTGTTTTGTATACAACAAAGACCCTTACTATATATACCCTAATATAAATAGTAATATAAATATTTAGGATTATGGGGTGGTTTGCCGGACAGGATTTTGATTAATTCAAGACTTGGCCTTAGATATGTCACAAGGTGACGATCTTTTGGGCGGAACCAAAAGTCGGGAAACTTTGGTTCCGCCCGGATGTTTCCGCCCAGACCGAAGAACGGAAACACCGGACATCCGGCAGCTTCGCGAAGGCTGTAATCAGCCGATTGGGCACAGCTGTGCCTAGTTAAAGAGATCGCCAGGCAATTGGATAACTGAAGTACAGAAAGGAGTATTTAAAGCACAGTTAAATGACAGTTCGAGAGTTCGGGCACGAGAGGGGGATTGACACGGGGAGAGCTCCTCTGCTTAGGGCAGGAGAGGTAAATACGTACCTTTTGAAGAGCCCGCAGGCTCTGTTGATCCGGGCTGCGCTAGAAGCGCGCGGAAAGAAGACAGGAGCTGCCTGGGGTGAAAGAAAGGCGATACGTGAGTGGAGAAAAGGAGCACCCCGAAGAGAGCATTGTGCTGTCAAGCCTGTGCTTAGTGTGTGCTGGAAAGCGGAGCTGTGCTCATTTTTGGACGTGGTGGCTGTCTGTGGTTCTCTCTCTCTCTCGTCGTAGTCTTTATTGTGGACCTGCTGGAGTAAACAGGAAAACCCTATGGGTAAGAAGGAACTTTGTGCTAACCAATACTGAAGGAGTAAAGCAGGAAGAAAATTGACCTTCTGGTACAACGTAAACAAAGGCTACCCGCCGTGAGTATACCCTTTTTGTGTGGAGTAACTGGCAAAAATTAACTTGTGTAACCATTGGAAACCTCCAGGAGAAGGAGGGCGGCCCTACCCCTACAAGAGTGTGGTGGGCGAGCCGTGAGAAGTCCAACTTCAAACAGCCACCGCAACGAGACTTATTGTGGTCGTATTTCCCATCGCCTTATCATAGCCCAAGCGCAGTGGAGGACACCGGGCGCTTCCCCTGTTGTGGTGCACTTATAGTGTGGTGAGTGAGATTGTGTAATAAATCTTTTTCACGTTTGGAGTGGTGCTGTGTATTGCTGTGGGTTGCTGTGTGTCTTGTAGACGAAGCCCCGCATCATCCATTTTCTTCCACTGGGCAGAGGACGGAGAGGCCAACGACTACAGAAATCACTGTTACTATAAGTAGTGTGCTGTTTGGAGTGCGAAGGGACGCAGACTAAGAGCTGCCCGTGACCGTGAGTAAATACTGGAAATATTCGTGGTGTGAACTTACCTGTGTCTGTGTTGTCGCAGAGTCAGAGGCGAAAGGGTCCGCCGCCCCGTGGTCTCTACGAAAAGGGCGCCCCCGTCTAGGAATCGATCGGCCTATGGGCATTGGAGATAGGGCAGCGCTCGACCCGGTGAGGTGGTGTGTGACCTTCGCCCCTCTGCTGACCTACGGAGGAGAAACCATACCTACCCAGAAAGCTGTAAACAGCAGAGCCGGTGAGAAATACTCGAAGTCTCAGTAACAGTGTCTTTGTGTTCTAGCGGCCACCTGTGGAGAGAGAGCAGAACGAGAATGAATCATTGAAGAGCAAACTGTGAACGTGATACCTACCCAGAAAGCTGTAAACAGCAGAGCCGGTGAGAAATACTCGAAGTCTCAGTAACGGTGTCTTTGTGTCCTAGCGGCCACCTGTAGAGAGAGAGCAGAACGAGAGTGAATTATTGAAGAGCAAACTGTGAACGTGATACCTACCCAGAAAGCTGTAAGCAGCAGAGCCGGGGAGAATTACTCGAAGTCTCAGCAACAGTGCCTTCGTGTTCTAGCGGCCACCTGTGGAGAGAGAACAGAACGAGAGTGAATCATTGAAGAGCAAACTGTGAACGTGATACCTACCCAGAGTGCTGTAAGCAGCAGAGCCGGTGAGCAATACCCGAAGCCCAAGTAACAGTGTCATTTGTGTCCTAGTGGCCGCCTGTGGAAAACGAGAAGGAACATGAGGAGAATGGACTGTGTGAAGATACAGTGGTGGTGGAGGAGAGCCTAGAGTGGCCATTGTTTTAAGTCCCCCGTTTCCCCTTCCCTATTTAATATTTTTAAGTAATTTAATAAAGGATATTTTAATTTTATGCTTACCTTGTGTGTCTGGTCATTGGGGTGGCTTTGGGAATCTCCTCGAGGTGGAGAAAGGGGCGTGACCTTATTTACATCTGGGTCCACCCCTACCTGTGACAGATATATTAGGACAAACAAACCTTACAAAAAACCTGGTGTGTATTTTGAGCTTTTTTGATGCCATTTTTTCAAGATAATGGTAGGCGAGTAGGTTCTCTTTTGAAATAGGAATCCTGGGGTGAGTTTATACGTTGAGCAAACCGAAGTATGCACTTCCATTTATACTGCCTACTTCAAGTCATGTTAGCTCATAGCTCTTACCAGGTCTCTCCTGCTCCATTGTTTGCAGAAGGATTTTGGTGCTGTGTCCTTTGGCATTCAGCTTATCCATGAGGTTCTCAGTGCAGAACATTGCCAAACTGCCTGGGTCTAAAAAGGTGTAGGTTTTTATGGTCTTGCTGCTTTGGCAACTTCAACTTGAACTGGCACGATAGCTAGTGCTCATTCTCTACTGGCCCCTGTTGCACAATCAGCTGATTCTAGCGCACTATTATGTTTCTTTTAGTTTTATGAGGTTTGGGTTTAGCAAAATCTGCAGCCTTATATTGTTAATGTGGATGTTGAAGTTTTTGTTGACATATCTGACATGTCATTCTTTTATTGCAATCTTTGCTCATGTGACCTTTTTTCAAGAATCCAAAACAGTGTCTATTCTTTTTGAGATATTCAGCCTTTTACACAAGGTCAAAACAATATCATTGGTATTTGCTAATGCTGGCCCGGGCATATGACCAAACATTTATATCAAGGTATTTTTTCAAAATTACGGCGGTGTAACGGTGTAGGCCAGTATTTTTTTTAAATGCATGATTGGGTCATTTTCTCCTGACTAAGAGAGGAAATACTGCAGTAAATTCACTTAATGTCTTATTTGAGTGGTTCTTAACGTGACTATGATTCTAATGAAGTGAAGGAATCAGAATTCATGACAGTTGCAGTCAAAAACAAACCTTTTATTGTACAAATGTTTAACAAACAACTTTAAATACACTAAAAATTAATCTCCTTTAACAGCAAAGTTTAGACTTCTTTAACAACTGACAAGCATCCAAAGGCAACTTGCATATGTGGCGTTGGCGAGTAAGGGAAATGTATAAAATCATCCGACTACGCCACCCTGGATAAAATACCAGGGAAAAATCCAACCCAGGCACACAGGTAAAGTCTACCAATTGAAGGCAAAGGAAAATGGAGACGTGCGTATCAGTACAAAATTACACTTTATTATAAAATATATAAAATGTTGTTCAGTCTTCCCCACAAACCCCCAACAATGAATAAAACTCCAGGGCCAGGATTAGTGGGAACAAGGCAGGCCCGCTGCAACCATGGAGGTTGTCTAGACGCACCCCAATTCACACCACAGCAATTTCCCTGCACACCCCGAGGACATATGTCAATACACAGCACACCGTGAACTACGACACCCACTGGAAACAGCAAGCCCCCCCTGTTCCACACGGGTCCGTGTAGGCCCTTAGAAAAAAAGAAAAACAAACGACAAAGTTTCAATTTTACACACTATAAATAAATCAAATCACACATACAAATGTGGGGACAGCAATTGGCATATTAACCCCAGACAACAATCACTGGGCCAATGCCTATAGAACACTGCAACACCACGGGACAACTCACAATACACAAATAAAAGAATTAGAAAATAAAGCAAACCATAACACACCAATTATACAAATAACAAACAAACTGATATAAATGAAATACACAACATTACACAAAACGAGGGCCACGCCACTAGGAAAGTCCAGCTGATGTAACTTGACACCACCCTTGGTGGGGGCCGAACTGTAAGTGCTGCGGACACCCGTAACACACGCCCACTCACAGAGTATTCATGCACAAGAGCAAAACAGCAGCGATGTCACAAAAGTTCTTTAGGAATAAGGGTTTAATTCAATCGTGTTCTCCATTTACCCCTAATCAAAGAAAACGGACATTAGTTTACCATTTAAAAACTTCAAAACCACCCAAGTGCAAGGGATAAGAGGCATACTTACGATGTGTTTTAAACGCTAGACGCACAGCTGTATGACTACTCACAGATCGCGGCAGAAGCTCAATTTTGCAAACGGAATTTGTCCGGCGATCTTCGCAGCGATAACTAAAAACAACACACCATGAACATCACTGCTCATGTAGTCAGAAAAAGAAACTAACGTACCTGCCAGCGAACTCCTCCACGATCGTTCACAATGACGCCACCAGCCGCACTCTAAATTAGCCTATAAATAGTACACACATTAGTCTCACAGTATACGGGTCATCACTCCTCCGGCAAAAGCCAAACATACCGGGAGAGAAACAGCAACAGGATCCGGAAATGCCAGGGAGAACGAGAAGCATCCCACACCAGCGAACTCTCTAACTGTCAGAATAAAAGTCCTTAAATAGTTTACACGCCGCCACCCCATTGGTTCTGCCGAATACACTCAACCCAACCAATAGAAAGGACACAAAAACTACTCCAATCATATACCCAGCAGTATATCAACCAATTAGATACAAGCCTCATACTACATTCTACCCCCTGTTTTTTTTTCGGCGTCCCGACGATAACCAATTGACACATACCCATGACCTAATGACCCACATCCCACGGCCTAAACAAAGTTGAAATCCTATTCGACCTAGGGTCCTGTACTGGAGCAACCCTCACAGCTGCCTCTGCGGCTCGTGGCAGACGATGCAAATTCGAATGATGGCCCGCAGTAGCCCGCACAGTTCTCCTCACGGGCATACCAACCCCACCTGGTTCGTTCTCTGGCAACCTCATCGGTTCTGATGTCATACCAGACACCGCATCAGGTACCTCATGGCCCCTGGCAACAAGGGTATCAGATCCCATTTGTCCACTTGGCAAGGTAGGAACCTCTAGGGGAACCACCCCCTGGCTTACTGGGGGAATCACAGGCACCAACATTAACAGGTCAACATCTTCAGAGGAAACCTCTGCTAAAGGCACATCTTCCTCTGAGACCGGAGCCTGTGTCGGGGCCATAATTGGGCAATCTTTCGTGATTTGGGCCTTCAAAGCAGAACGGTGAACACATTTAGTTTTTCCCAAATCATCCACTGGTGCAATGGTATACACTGCTCCGCCCTCTCTAGGCGCCCTAACGACCTGGTACACCACTGGGCTCCACAGGTCCTGAAATTTATGGCGACCCCTCAAGCTGTGATCGAATAAATAAACTAACTGGCCCTCCCTAACATTAAAAAGTATGGGGACTCACCGGTTGCCTGATTGGGAGTGGTGTTATAGTAAAACAACACTTGTGGGAGGCATGAGGCCCAGTTCATTTTCCTGGACACCGCCAGGGTGCGCAAAAGGTTGTGCAATGTCCTATTAAAACGCTCACACTGCCCGTTCCCTGCCGGGTGATACGGAGACGTGCGAGATTTTCCCACTTTATACAAAGCGCAAAGTTGTTGAACTAGGGAGGACTCAAAATTCCCTCCCTGATCCGAATGAATGCGGCTGGGGACCCCGAACTTGTAGAACCATTCTACTACCAGCACTTGAGCCACTGTTTCTGCCTGTTGATCTCGGGTCGGCACTGCCATAGTATACTTTGTAAAAACATCTGTCATAACCAACACGTTCTCCAGCCCCGAACGAGTTGGTTCTAACACTGTAAAGTCTAGGGCCAAGATTTCATTTGGCCGAAAAGCCAAAAGAAGGCCCATGAAACTACTAGGCCGAGATTGAATATCTTTAGAGGCCTGGCACTGTTCACACTCTCTGCACCACTGTGCCACATCCGCTGTGAGGCCAGGCCAATAGCAGCGTTGTTGCACTAACTCAGTAGTGCGTTCCACCCCTTGGTGCCCATGTTCATGGTGCAACATGGTCAGTACTTCAGACTGCAATACTGATGGTAACACTACCTGAAGCACCTCTTCGCCCCCATCAGGACGAAATACTTTCCGATGTAACACCCCATCTCGCTCACTTAATCGATTCCATTGCCGTAGTAGAATCAGCACAGTACGGGGCAACTCCCTCCGCTCCTCAGCACTAGGTGGTGAACCGCGCCTCCAAAACTTCAACATTGTACCTATCACAGGGTCCTCCTGCTGTAAGGACAACATATCCACCGCCAAACCCGGCCGGACTGAAACTGCTGCTTGAGACCCCACCTCGGTTACACTAGCTTGATTACCCAAGCCTAAAAGGATGGTACCTGGCAGTAAGGGTTCCAGCTCCTCCTGACTAGCAGGACCCTGCCGGGAAAGGGCGTCCGCATTCCGGATGCTCCGGCCAGAGCGATACTTCAGTTCAAAATCAAAGGCCGCCAATTGTGCCGCCCACCGTTGTTCCGTTGCACCAAGCTTAGCAGTGTTCAGGTGACTCAGGGGGTTATTATCAGTGAATACAACACACCTCTGCCCCAACAGATATTCCCTAAACTTCTCCGTCATGGCCCACTTAAGCGCAAGGAACTCCAACTTCATAGAGCTGTAATTGGACATGTTGCGCTCAGTGGGCCTAAGACTACGGCTAGCATAAGCTATAGGCCTCACTCTCCCTCCCTGTTCCTGGGATAGAAATGCTCCCAATCCACTATGGCTGGCATCTACCTCCAGGCTAAAGGGGAGCGAGAAGTCGGCATAAGCTAGTACAGGGGCAGAGGTGAGCCGACTCTTCAACTCCTCAAAGTTCCCCTGACACTGCTCAGTCCACGCGGCCCCAAAGCTCGACTCAGCTCGAAACCGGGGTTTACGACCTGTAAACTCGGCCACTAACCGGTGCAGGGGGGCCGCCAGCTTGGCAAACCCCTCTACAAATCTCTGGTAGTAACTAGCAAACCCAAGGAATGAACGGAGCTCCGCCACTCCTGTCGGGCGCTGCCACTGCCTCACTGCCTCTATTTTGCTGGAATCTGTCGATAGCCCATTGGCAGAGATTACATGCCCAAGATAGCTTACCTCTTGTTGAAAAAACATACACTTGGTTAATTTTGCCTTCAACCCCTCTCGCTTCAACCGACTTAACACCACTTCTAGCCGCTCTAGATGTTGCGCCACCGAGGAGGAAAATACCACTATGTCGTCCAAATACAATAAAAGGGACTGACACTGTTGATCCCCAAACAACCTCTCCATTAACCTCTGGAAGGTGCTTGGGGCATTAGAAAGACCAAAGGGCATCCTGTTCCATTCAAACAAACCAAAAGGTGTACAGAACGCAGTCTTATATTTATCCCCCTCGGTGACAGGAACCTGATTATACCCACTGGCGAGTCCATGGTGGAAAACCACCGGGCCCCCGTCAGTGAGTCTAGGGTTTCCTTAATACGTGGCAGGGGAAAAGCGTCTCTCCGAGTTTTTACATTCAGTTGGCGATAATCTACACACATGCGCAACGTGCCATCCTTCTTTTTGGCCAGCACAATGGGGGAAGCATACGGACTACAGCTCTCTCTGATAATGTGGGTCTCTAACAACTGATTAATGTGTGTTTTTACCACATCATACTCGGATGGAGGTATCCGCCGGTATCGTTGCCGAACCAGGGTGGTATCAGTCAATGGAATGTCGTGAGAGATAAGTCGGGTACATCCCAAATCACCTTCATATGCAGAGAAAACCGTATGGAATTGTAACAACAGAGACCTTACCTGTTCTTGTTCAAATTCTGTCAGCGCAGACAAATCAAGACTCTCGATTTGATCCTGCACGGAAGGAGGCATGACAGAAACCTGAAGATTTACTGACGCCGAGACAGATTTAACCTCTGAAACTCCCTGAGGCAAACTTGTAATAAACACGTTATGCAAGGTGCCCAAACTCACGTTCCTAAAAAGGATCACGTCGGTCTTACCTACATTAACAACGGGTACATAAACTGTGCCTCGGGTCACTCGCATTAATGCGGGTGATGCCAAAAGACCTGCAGGCAGTCCAGTCTCTGCTGGCTCAAAAAGCACTGTTTCCCCGGCCAAATAATCGGAGCAAGTAGCGGCCACTACCTTCATTGTACCACCCGGAATTCGACACGCCTTACGACCCTGTCGACGCACCCTGCCCACCCGGCCATCTATAGGGGTACCACGTACCTGGCAGCAGTGTTGTAATGCTTGAAATACTGGCTTAGAGGCCCCCAACACTGCAGGTACATCAAAAAGGGCAGTACCATGTTGCCCAAAAAGATCCTGATAATATCGGCTCAGCACATTCATGCCTAAAATACCAGGGACTTGGGTATCGGTGTCACCAGGAGGATCTCTAACAACCAACACGCCACAACCAAGAATTTTCTGGCCACAAAGCTCCACATCCAATTCAATATAACCGATGTACGGAATCAATGAACCATTGGCTGCACAAAGCTGTAACCATTGACATGCCTGCAGTCGATCCTGGCCCCATGGTGCAAACTGCTCAGAAAAACAACTCTCTGTAATCATAGACACCATGGAGCCAGTATCAACCAAACAAGGCACCCGTACCCCTCCCATACTAACCACCAGGTGGGGACCTGATGCAAATAAATGCGGTGCGGAGCTTAACGTCACTGAGTCATGCTCTATACCCACCGAACTGTGACTCTGCAGTTCGGCGGGATCTAGTTTTCCGGCGGCTGAGAAAAGGCCCCCCTCATAGATGGAGACTCATGCCGAACCCGAGAAGGGATAACTCGTTCGCCGTCACATTCCCGGGCAAAATGGCCAGGCCTTTGACAGCGACGACAAATTAAGCCCTCAGTACGGGAAGGCAGACGAACCGGCTGAAACTTGGGACTGACTGACTCCTACCTCTCGCACCCCCTGGCATTCCCTCCTTCTCCCACCTAATCGCTTCCCCACGTACCTCCAAAAGAGTAGAGGCGGGCTGGCGGCGCACAAGCTGCTTCAGTTCCCGGCGAAGAGCGCTATCAGCCACATACTAGACGAACTGGTCGCGCAACACAATTTCAGAATTAGGAATAGCATTAGGTGATTGTTGTTTAACCTTCCCCAGGAGGGTCATCAAGGCCAGGGAAAACTCTAAAAGGGATTCCCCATCTTGCTGTCTCCTGGAGAAAAATGCTTCTTGGAGTGCTACATACGATTGGGAGCAGCCATACAGCTCGCGTGCAATCGATATAATTCGTTCTGGGTCACCCTGTTCCCCACTAGAACGATGTCTAATCTCCTCACGCGCTTCACCCTCCAGATGGTCAAAAAGGAAAAACGCTTTATCAACCTTGGACATATAACGAGCCCACATACATGCCTCAGCCTCCTTCACCCACTCATCGATACCGGTACCGGATTTGCCACAAAATTTTGGGCACCGCCTATCCCTGGGCACCATCACAAACCGGTCCGGCACCACACTGTCACTTGCCACTGGCTGGGGAGGATCAGACATGACTGCGAGAACAACAGACGGAGCAACACTAGGCCCAGGTAACTCACCGGGCTCTCGCTCAGAACGTAACTGGTCATTATCAGCACGCAACTGTGCCACTAATTCTCGCAATTCCTGCATCTCTTCCTCTATGTTGGTCATAATTACTCACCCTAACCAAACAATAAGGGGACACTGACCAAGGGGTTCCACTTGTCCAAAGGCCAACACACACTGCTGTTTTGCTCTGTAACAGAAAAAAAACAAAAGCACAATAATCACTGTTCAAAACAATTTCACGCACATCCCACAAAAACCTTGCCTTTACCAGGTAGGCCCTGCCGACTACGCCAAAATGTGGCGTTGGCAAGTAAGGGAAATGTATAAAATAATCCGACTACGCCACCCTGGATAAAATACCAGGGAAAATCCAACCCAGGCACACAGGTAAAGTCTACCAATTGAAGGCAAAGGAAAATGGAGACGTGCGTATCAGTACAAAATTACACTTTATTATAAAATATATAAAATGTTGTTCAGTCTTCCCCACAAACCCCCAACAATGAATGAAACTCCAGGGCCAGGATTAGTGGGAACAAGGCAGGCCCGCTGCAACCATGGAGGTTGTCTAGACGCACCCCAATTCACACCACAGCAATTTCCCTGCACACCCCGAGGACATATGTGACCCGTCACGGAAACCAGGGACTCAAGTCGGCAGCACAAGTTTCGAGAAAATGAGAAACAAAGTTTTTTTTTCGAAATTTGTGATTTTCGTTTTATTGCAGAATCTGTTAGTTAAGATCACGAAGAAGCCTCTCCATGTTTGAGATAGCAGTTTTTGTATATTTAAAAGCGTACATTTTGCGGTTAAAATAGGCTTGTTTTTCCGGAGATTCTAGCGTGCAGCGGGGGGCGTCATTGTCTGTGTGTATATTTACATACTGTATAAGCTTTTGTTTTCGCCTCCGCCCCCAAAGGGAACAGCGTGACTACTAAATAAGGATAGTTCGCCCAAAAATGAAAATAATGTAATTAATGACTCACCCTTATGTCGTTCTAAACTCGGAAGACCTCCGTTCATCTTCGGAACACAGTTTAAGATGTTTTATCGTTAGATTTAGTCCGAGAGCTTTCCCCTTCATTGAAAATCTATGTATGGTTTCCATGTCCAGAAAAAACATAATCAAAGTAGTCCATGTGACAACAGTGGGTCAGTAAGATTGTGTTAATGCATCGAAAATACAGTTTGGTCCAAAAATTGCAGAATTACGACTTTATTCAGCATTGTCTTCTCTTCCGGCTCGAGCGTGAAGTCACGTGACTGTAGTGACGCGCTGCCCTGTTCCTCAGACATGTTTGCTAAGTTTTTTTTTTTTTCAAACTTATAGCCTGCGTCTCCTTAGACTGTAAAGCTCGGGCGCACAAAACAAAAGAAAAATAAAAGAAGCTGGGACGGAACAAATAACAGTCAGCCGCATCGTACGTCAGCCGCGTCACTGACTTTATGCGGCGCCGCAGTCGGATGACGTCAAAGTACCGCGAGAGCACTTCAAGAAATCTTACGGAGTAGTTTAATTTCGACTCGCTCTCGCGGTACTTTGACGTCATCTGTATGTCAGTTCTTGCAGCGCAGCATGAGTCCAAACACACAGAAGTTACACAGATATCGTTGTATTCTTCATATAATTGGCTACATGTTTTGTCTATCAATATTTTCCATGAAGTCATTGGCTGATGGAGGAACGAGCGAGCCATTGGTAACCTCTCTAAAGGATGTCACGTTTTCGACGGCGCTGTTTGGATGATCTATTATACTACTTCCCTATTTTAAATACAAACTTTGAAGGCGGGTTCATGTGTTTAACGGGGTGTAAGCTCATATACCCTTACATGTTACGATTTAAATAGTCTTCAGATTATATATTATATTGTATTACCAGACATTCATGCGAAATCTGATGTAAACAATCTATATTTCACGGATTATACGCATTTGTGGACAAATAATGGTCATTGGATAATCTGAAACAGACTGGATTCGACTTGTGATCCCCACAAAGGTAAAAGAGTCATGTTTATTTTTGCGGGTTGTCATTTATTCATAAAATACTACATATGATGCTAGAACATCTCAAAAAGGGTTTTACAGGGGGCATGGCTTAGCTAAATGAGATGTAAATGAGCCCTATTGTCTCCCCCAGCTGAAAAGAAGAGTCCCTTTCGTCTCGATTTTCTCGGTTTGAGTATTTCTGAGTTCCTATATTCAAATGGCCACAACTTCTCCAAATCTTATCAGATTTCCATGTGTTACACATCGTTGGAAAGCTTAGAAACTGCACTTTCAGAATCTGTGAATAACTCAAAATGCCCAGATCCGACTTGTGTCCCTACTTTCCGTGACTGGTCACATATGTCAATACACAGCACACCGTGAACTACGACACCCACTGGAAACAGCAAACCCCCCCTGTTCCACACGAGTCCGTGTAGGCCCTTAGAAAAAAAGAAAAACAAACAACAAAGTTTCAATTTTACACGCTATAAATAAATCAAATCACACATACAAATGTGGGGACAGCAATTGGTATATTAACCCCAGACAACAATCACTGGGCCAATGCCTATAGAACACTGCAACACCACGGGACAACTCACAATACACAAATAAAAGAATTAGAAAATAAAGCAAACCATAACACACCAATTATACAAATAACAAACAAACTGATATAAATGAAATACACAACATTACACAAAACGAGGGCCACGCCACTAGGAAAGTCCAGCTGATGTAACTTGACACCACCCTTGGTGGGGGCCGAACTGTAAGTGCTGCGGACACCCGTAACACACGCCCACTCACAGAGTATTCATGCACAAGAGCAAAACAGCAGCGATGTCACAAAAGCGTTCTTTAGGAATTAGGGTTTAATTCAATCGTGTTCTCCATTTACCCCTAATCAAAGAAAACGGACATTAGTTTACCATTTAAAAACTTCAAAACCACCCCAGTGCAAGGGATAAGAGGCATACTTACGATGTATAAACGCTAGACGCACAGCTGTATGACTACTCACAGATCGCAGCAGAAGCTCAATTTAGCAAACGGAATTTGTCCGGCGATCTTCGCAGAGATAACTAAAAACAACACACCATGAACATCACTGCTCATGTAGTCAGAAAAAGAAACTAACGTACCTGCCAGCAAACTCCGCCATGATCGTTCACAACGACGCCACCAGCCGCACTCTAAATTAGCCTATAAATAGTACACACATTAGTCTCACAGTATACGGGTCATCACTCCTCCGGCAAAAGCCAAACATACCGGGAGAGAAACAGCAACAGGATCCGGAAATGCCAGGGAGAACGAGAAGCATCCCACACCAGCGAACTCTCTAACTGTCAGAATAAAAGTCCTTAAATAGTTTACACGCCGCCACCCCATTGGTTCTGCCGAATACACTCAACCCAACCAATAGAAAGGACACAAAAACTACTCCAATCATATACCCAGCAGTATATCAACCAATTAGATACAAGCCTCATACTACACATATATAATATTAAACAAAAGAAATAGAAGAGGTGTGCAATTTGCATTAATAAAACAAATCCTTCAAGTTTATGCCCAGGTAAACTACACAGTTTAACATGAGAAAAATATAGATGTCAATGAGAGTAACGCATTTTTAATACTTGGATTATTTCCACATTGAATTGCATTTTATAATGCGGCAGTGGTTCAGTGGTTCATGTAGGTTGTCTACAAACCGGAAGGTTGGTGGTTCAATCCCCAGCTCCACTGGGCCAAGTGTCGAAGTGTCCTTGAGCAAGACACCTAACCCCAGCTGCTCCTGACGAGCTGGCTGGCGCCTTGTATGGCTGACACCGCCGTCGGTGTATGAATGTGTGCGGGAATGGGTGAATGTGAGGCTAATTGTAAAGTGCTTTGGATGGCCATAGGTCTGTTAAAAGCGCTATATAAATGCAGTCCATTTTATAAGTGTAGGATTGCGGTAGAGTTTAGATTCTCTGCCGTAGGAGAGAATCTATTGTTCTTACCATTAAGAACAATGAAGATACATTACATAAATGCACAAATACATCTCAAGCCATTTAAACTTTTAATATATATAAATAACAAATGTATAACGTTTTGGATGATTCCGCTTGCTCGGACCGCAAATACCTGAAATAAGGGCTGTCCTGAATAAAATTATTTTTTAGTTGATAAGTAAGCCATTACTCAACAAATCGCCCATTTATATTAATTTAATTATAGCATACTATACAGGACAGAATATAGGCTACTAAACCATAATGAGCGTTTAAGTAATATAGCATATTCCAATCCACACTCAAGCGCACGCATAAAGCTTGCCACAAAGAACTGGCAAAAGTAATGATTATGATTGTGTCAAAAATAGCAAGGATACATTTAATTGTTTATTAATAAAAAAAAAACTCTTTTACTGTCTATGAGGCAATTGGGTTGACGTGGAGGCATAAAGTCAAGGGAGATTATTGTAATCAGAATTTACCAAAATTAGCTCCTGTTCACGCTCACGTCTCTGCAAGATTTGGTGGGTGATTCAGATTTTTCTTGGCACGGCTATTAAAAGACTTACAATTGTCAGACAGGTTGTTCACGTGGCATCTACGTCATTAAGCTCAGTTTGAGTCTGCGCAGTACGCTCGAGCCCAGGAAGTGCATGCTTCTAATTGACTTAAACTTAAACATCTTATTAATTAAATCCCGACCTTTTGTTGATTAAAAAAATAAGATACAATGAATACAAAACAAAAATCTTTTTCAAAAAAAGTCTTTCTACAAAACAAAACTTAATAAAGTTCTCAAAATCCTCTGACCCACTGCATGTCTCCCTACATATTGCACATCTTATGATGACAATGTTAACTATCACGATAGTTAGCTGTATATTTTTGCACAGCCCTAGTTATAACGGCCTACGTATTAAAACATAGTCGGGTTATAATTATTATAATATTTATAACAGGTTATAATAATTAATCTACAGTTAATGTGCAGCCGGGCTTGGACATAAGTAGGCTACACAGGCTCGGGTAGGGTCAGGGTTGATTTGTTTGGACCAGATCTAAGCTCTAGTTCCAGCTTAATTTTTAACCTAGATCCTGCTGCTCCTCTTCCGACTCCATTGTAAATCTGACTGATCACGCAAACGCACATTTTTTCGTTTTCATATTGGGGCTTCTGGGAAATGCATGGAGTTGCCCTTAATTTATTTAGAGAATGAATAAACGCGTGAAACAGAGAAGTAACCTCATGTAATCCATTGATTTCAACAATGTAACTGTATTCTAATACCAACTATTTAAATTGTAACTGTAACAGAAGACAGTTACTCGTACCAGCGTTACGTATTCAGAATGCAAATTATATGTATTCCGTTACTTCCCAACACTTACAGTAAAGCCCAATTTATAGTCGTGCGTAAGTTCTATGCCGTAGCTAAGGCGTAGGTTATTCGTAGCCTGTGCGTTGCTCTGCGTAGCCTGACGTGCACCTAGGAAAATTTTTAACAGCACGTCAGATCTATGCGGACTGCAAGCGCTGTGATTGGTCCACCAGAACCCCTCCCGTCAGGTAAAAAAAACTGCGTCATAGGTTTTTCCGTTTGCAATGGTGAAAACAAAGAATGGCCAAGTTGAGGAGTGAACCTGCCGTCGCTATATTTTCTGCTTATTTTTTCCTGTCAGTGATGGTTGGCTAAAGAAATCCAGTGATTCCTGTCCAATCAATCAAATCAAAACACCTAGGTGGCACCAATTTAGTTTAAATGTGAATTAAGGGTGTGCGATAAACTGGTAGGTATGATAAAAACCGGTAGAAATGTGTCAACCAGTAGAGATTTTGGACTATCAATTAAATTGTATTTATATAGCGCTTTTCACAATTAGTAATTGTTTCAAAGCAGCTTTACATTAATAGAAGCCGGAAAGACACTGAAAAATCGCTAGACAACATAAGTAACCAAAGGTGTAGACGGACTTTGTTAACATGAGAAGGAAACACAGGTCTATTTATGGATACACTGTTTTTGGATATACTGTCCAAAATTAAAGCTAATTTTGTCTAAACAAAAGGGAACAATTGAAACATACTCACAAAATCCCCCCCCCCCAAAAAAACGATAATAGCTTTATTAAGATTTTTAATTTTTAAAGATTTTTATCTTTAAAGTTAAGTAGTTTGCATCTCTGGATTTGCTAACTGTCTGTATTTTTTAATGTAAGGATGCATTTTCTGTAATGCAGCTTTGAAACAATATGCATTCATGTACATTAACAAACATTATATATATATTTCATATACTTTTTCATTTGAACTTAACTGAGCTGGATGATACATCACTGTTTGATCCACAGCTGCTGTACAGCAGAAGCAAACTTTGTTATTTTCCTGTTATTACTGTTAAGCTGCTTTGATACAATCTGGTTTGTAAAAAGCACTATATAAATAAAAGTGACTTGACTAAAGGTGAAGCAACTTACCTTTGCCAGTACAATGTTTTTTTCACAATTTGAAGGCTTGTAACGTTAAATGACCAAGTCGCGCACCCAGCCGCAGCAGAATGTTTCGTAGCTTCCAATGACTTCAGGCTTTAAAATTCTTGCATAGTGTAATAACTGATGCCGAAAACCAAGTAATTAACCATTTCCAAATACGTGCAAGGTGGTAAAGAGTCTAGGTCTCTCTTCCATTCAGCTGCAGGCACCTCGTATGGATCGACGTTTTTAATATCCGCAAGCTTCTCTAAAAACCTCTGTTTGGCATTGGTTGTAAGCTTCTCCCTGTAAGGACCCTTTTGCCGCATTCTTCTCCATTTCTGCTAAATTTTCCTCATAATTTATATTACAATTTCTGCTCTTTCCCGCTCCGTCTTTGAATTGCTCATACACTGTTGCTCCTGGCAACCGTTAGCGTGCCCTCCCAAAATGGTGGACGGGCTCAATTGGTCACGTGACAGCAAGCTACCGTGACGCATGTCCTCATTCTCAATACATGGATAGTTTCTTGACTATGTTTGTGTTACAGTTTTTCTGATTTGCTAAAACACTAAACCCCAATCTCTGAACCAAATTCATAGTGGCCTAAACCCATTTATCAAATCATGCACTCTTTTTGCAAAATTCTAAACACAAACTTCTCACTAAAACACACATTTCACACTGCAATGCACTTGTTTTATAAATGCTAAACACAGGCAGGCAAAAGTTGAACACAACTAAAACACCGTTATCATCGAGTAAACACAACAACTCAAAATTCTACACACTTTTATCTAATGGTATTTTTTACCATTTGTGTGAATTGGAAACCGTCTGAGAGGCAGATGAAGAGTATGAGGAAGAAAAGGACACCAGAGACGATGCAATTAGCAAAAATTGCAGTTGGATTGCTGACTTTTTACAAAATACAATTGCTGCTTACAGTAATATTGAAAACTTTCTATTACTTGCAGTACTTACAGTAAAGTATTCGCTATATTCACTGAACTAAACTTGTGATTACAGTAATAGAGATTTTTAACAGTATTTGTCAAGTGTGTTGTTATGTACAATAAACATGTATTTTTCTGTAAGCAGATCTCCTGGATGTTGTGTTTTCCATTTTTTAAGGTAGTGTCTAATGGATGCTTGTAGTGTTTTATATTATAGACTTATGTGTTTGTGATTTGAAAGCTTAGTTTGATTTTGAGAACAAGTGAAATGGTTTTGAAGCAATTGTTTGATTTTGCTAGAAGAGTCAGGGGTTCTGTGAATTTTGTTTAAAATTGGGATTTGTGTTTAAGGTTTTGAGAAAATGAGTGATGGTTTCAAAAAATGTGTTTTAGCAATTCAGAAAAACTGTAATAGCCTACACACGCTGGCTGTTGAAAGAAATTTTGCACTTCCAGATATCTATGTGCACTTTTGTTCCTTTGCATATGAATTTAAGAAATTATGTTTAATGTATTAGTGTTTATAACATTTGTTTTAACAAAAAATATGCTGTGCATGATTTGTTTATATTATTGGGACTTTGTGCTGCGCCCTCTTGTGGGCTTTTAGGAGTATTTTCTCCAAGATAAAGTTGGTCTTTATAATTCAAATTTTATAATTTTTCAAGGACGAATTTCAAATGTACTTGTTCAGCCATTTTGACAGCCCTAAAGGGGATCTTATTATAATGATACTGCCACTTCATCTGCGCTATCCAACCATGACGCGGCCTCATGAGTGCGAGAGACAGAGAGAAAGAATGACTGACAGCACAAAGCGTTTGTATTCCCTTAAACACAAACAGTAGCCTACAATCTTATAACTTGTAGTTTTAATGGTCTTTCTAAAGGTTGAAGATGAGGATTAACGTTACCTTAGTGCAAGAGAGAGAGCGAGTGAGCGAACGAGAGAGAGAGAGAGAGAGAGAGAGAGAGAGAGAGAGAGAGAGTGAAGATTAGGATTAACGTTACCTTAGTGCAAGAGAGAGAGAGCGAGTGAGCGAACGAGAGAGAGAGAGAGAGAGAGAGAGACAAAATCTCAAAGCTCATACCAGAGTTTCATAGCTCTTCAGATTCAGATCAAATGAAGATGTTACTGGGGGAAGACAGACACCCATCAGCTGCTGCTAAATTCATTTATCAGTTACACACCATCAGAAATAATCCACAGCCCTGATCTTGTACAGTACTTTTATTTTACCTCTCATGTGCCTCCATAAATGTACATTTGTATACTTCATATGTTTATATTTCAAAGTCTACTTTATATTGTAAATATCCTCTGATTCTATTTTATCTTGCAGTAGTACTTCATCCATCACCCAGCACCTTAGCTTAATTGCACCTTTATGTTTGTTAATATTGTGTTATTGTATGTTTCTTGTTCTATGTATAATGTTTTGGCAATATTGTAAGTGACACAATCATGCCAATAAAGTTCTTTAAATTAAATTGAAAATTGAGAGAGAGAGAGAGAGAGAGAGAGAGAGAGAGAGAGAGCAACGCGACGGTTCCCTTTTCATCAAAAGTATGTTGTTTAATATGTTTCTCTGAAGTTTATATGAATGAACACGAGAATTAATGCAATGCACGAGACAGAGTGAGAGAACAACGCATATTCACTGTCATACACAATAAGCATAAATATGTTGTTTAATGTTTCCCTGAAGTTTCAAATGAATACGAGTAGTCACAAGACAGAGAGTGAGAGACTGACAGAAGCGCGAATGTGTTCAATCATACACAATAAGCTTAAACATGTCATTTGATCTGTTTCTCTAAAGTTTAAGCACTAAATGTGGTGTTTTATTAGAGATCATTTATTGTAACATGCTGAAAATCATTGTGCCTGTTTAAAACACTGGCAGCATGAGACCTAAAAGTCTTGCTGATAAACATGTATTTAGTATGCATAAAACAGATGATTGACTTTTTAAACTTGTTCAAATATATAATGCTTAACATCGCTCACTAACTTCTTTTGTGAGAGAATCTCCCTCTTGATGCTCTGTCTTGTCTACAGTGCGAGCGCTTGAGACTCCGCCCACCTGAGCAGCTCATTTGGATTTAAAGGGATACACAAAAAAATGGTGCATTTTTGCTCAAACCCATAAAGTGCCTATTTTAACATGCCACAATAAATTATATGGTATTTTGAGCTAAAACTTCACATATGTACTCTGGGGACATCAAAGATGTATTTTAATATCTTAAAAACGTCTTGTGCAATGTCCCCTTTAAAGCATTTAAACGAATTGATCTGGTTGAATTTCAAACAGCTGTATTTATGTTCAAGGCTAGAAAAAAATGTTTGCCTGGCAATATACAGAAAAGTGTTTTTTTTTTAAGAGTGGGGTTATGAGTTCAGGGGAATGTCAAATTTTAAGACTCCCAGTTTTCAAACTACTAGGAAAAGTTTTACATAAGTTTTACTTCTTTCTACTCCTAGTTTTTTATTTTTGTTACTGGAAAAAGGAAGTTTTAATTTGTTGTTAACATGTGTTTTGTTTTACTATTATTTATATTTTTTTAATTGTATTTACAAGTTCAAAAAATATCAAAAGAAAGCCTGAAATGTCTACTTTTAAACAAACTAATTATAATCAAAAACAAATATTGCCTGTTTATATATTCTGTGTTGAAGTAAAGAGAGTACAGTTTTTCCTGGCTGAGCTTATTATCTATAATAATAACAGACGGTACCCGCTGTTCACTTGGTAATGAATGGGCGAAAAGTTCAAACAGTGACAAAGCAGTATCAGGTTTAAAAACTTTACTGCGCGTTTGAATGATAAACTTTATACACACGTCTTCAGTTATGTCTGGACAATGAAGAAGCGTTCATCTTTAAAGTTAACTTACCTCAGAAGAACAATGGAAGACTGCCTGTAGGAGGATAATATTCCTGAAGTAAGTCATTTATCCTCATTTATATATTTGCCATCATGTATATGCTTATTCATATGCGACCTCAGCACTGCAGACTGCAGGCTTCGGATTGAGAAAGCATTGTTTACAAACGAGGACGCGTGTACTTCCCTTACGAAAATTAACCATGGTTTTACTACAGTTAAAACCAAAAAAATATGGTTACTGTATTAAAACCATGTTAACCACAAAATAACCATGGTTTTGACAACCATGGTTTACAAAAACCATAGTTAAACCATAATTAGTGTAGAAAAACAATAGTTTTGCTGATAGTAATCAATACACCACAAAATCATGGTTACTACACTTTTACCACAATAAAACCATGGTTAATTTGCATAAGGGCTTGCGTAATGGCAGATATTTATCTACATGCTGTGCAGTTTAGACACAGTAATTCACTATCATGTAACCTTCATGGCAACTATCAGTAAGGCTGCACTACAGGAGTGCCGCGTTTTAGCGTGAGGAGACGCTTGTACTCGCGTACGTGGATGCGATGCCATATGCAACGTGTTTTGAAAGTTCATATGTGCTTACAGAAACACACACATTAAAACATTGTTAAAAACAGAATCTAGACAATTAGTCGATGGGCATCTGAAAACAGCTTTTTATATAACTAAGCTCTGCAGATGTTTATCTGAGATACGTTTATCTGAATTTAATTTATGTACATGATAGTTTATCTGAATTTGGTGTTATCAGTGATATTTACCGATCAGTTATGTAGGCTATGTCGTATGTGGTAGTACTGTGGACAATATATGCTAACAGCTGTTTATAACTCTCTTACAGGTCTGCATCCCTCTCATCAGTACAAAACTAGACATATTCACACAGTTATATGGTAACATGAGCCACATGAAGTTTACAGCTCATAGCAGAGCTCTGTTGTGTATCACTCAAAGTTTCATTTACTTAACATTGCTTGTATAAAGACTTTGGAAATGCTAGTTATGTGATGTTCACTTGTATTTAAGAAATGACACAAAGTTGTCTGCTAAAATGTGACAAAATTTACATTTGATTCTTATTATTTAGATTTTATTGTACACTAGTTTGTTATAAAACTACAATCAAAACATTTTCTCATTCACATTCATTCTTCTACAGTAGCTCAACATTCCACGAGGCATTAGGGGGTTGGGTCTTTATCTGCTCAGATGTGAATCACATCAATATTCATGACCATTGACCCTCCCTTGCATATTGCCTTTACACAAGAAAAAGTATCTTACAAAAGTTAAATCAATATATTGTTTCATGTGAATAAGTTAACAAATCCCCAACTCCACAAGATACAGTTTGTGAAAAAAAAGTTTAGTTAATGGCCTTATTTCAGCAACTTTTAATATTTTTATTTTTACTAACATGCATAAACATCATTTGCTTAAAAATAAAAACACGTACACATATTATTATAGCACAGTTTGTGCTGAATACAGTGTTATGTGATATTCGCCATTAATATGTTTAAAGCAACTGAAAAACGAACCAATGTAAAAGCATGTCAGAACCTCTGCCAGTGTCCCAAAATGGTCGGACCTCAAGAGGGTTAAGGATAAAAGATTTGGGTTAATTTTAAAATATTCACAAGTCTTGTGTCAAGTCAAGTCGGAAGTCGAGTCTGAAGTCCATAAAAATGTAACTCGACTAACTTGAGTGCCCATCTCTGATAGTATGTAAAAGACTTGATCTGTGTTATATAAAGTGTTATTTCTGCAGGTTGGATGTCTGCTGATGTAGAATCATGCAATACTACAGAATATCAGGCAGCTTATTATGAACTTCACAAAGAGCTTGGCTTGTTGGATAATAGCAATGCAATTAACCAAGTCCGGCCTCTGAGCTTTGACGACAAAACTGAAATTTTATGGGATTTGTATCTGACATCAATCACAGATGTGGTATGACTCCAGCATGATTTACTCTTCTTATGTGGCTCATAACAGTATTAATCTGAGAAGAATTGTAGGTTTAACACTAAACATTTGCTTTAATCCACAGGATGAGAATGCCCAGACCATGTCAACACAAGTAATACTTAGTAATGTAAGTATTTCAAAACTCTCATTACTCCACACACAGGTTTCCTTAATTTGCAAAACTTGAATCTTTATAGCAGTATAATGTTTAATAGTTTAATTGATTAATGTTTAATAATTTGATGATATTGACTAGGGATGTGCGATTTTATCGATTCTGTGATGTAAATATATATATACACTCACCTAAAAGATTAATAGGAACACCATACTAATACTGTGTTTGACCCCCTTTTGCCTTTTGAACTGCCTTAATTCTACATGGTATTGATTCAACAAGGTGCTGAAAGCTTTCTTTAGAAATTTTGGCCCATATTGATAGGATAGCATTGCAGTTGATGGAGATTTGAGGGATGCACATCCAGGGCATGAAGCTCCCGTTCCACCACATCCCAAAGATGCTCTATTGGGTTGAGATCTGGTGACTGTGGGGGCCATTTTAGTACAGTGAACTCATTGTCATGTTCAAGAAACCAATTTGAAATTATTCCAGCTTTGTGACATGGTGCATTATCCTGCTGGCAGTAGCCATCAGAGGATGGGTACATGGTGATCATAAAGGGATTGACATGGTCAGAAACAATGCTCAGGTAGGCCGTGGCATTTAATCGATATCAAATTGGTACTAAGGGGCCTAAAGTGTGCCAAGAAAACATCCCCCACACCATTACACCACCACCAGCAGCCTGCACAGTGGTAACAAGACATGATGGATCCATGTTCTCATTCTGTTTATGCCTTTCATCTAAATGTCTCAACAGAAAATCGAGACTTATCAGACCAGGCAACATTTTTCCAGTTGTCAACCGTTTAATTTTGGTGAGCTTGCGCAAATTGTAGCGTCTTTTTCCTATTTGTAGTGGAGATGAGTGGTACCTGGTTGGGTCTTCTGCTGTTGTAGCCCATCCGCACTAAGTTTGTGCGTGTTGTGGCTTCACAAATGCTTTGCTGCATACCTTGGTTGTAATGCGTGGTTATTTCAGTCAAAGTTGCTCTTCCATCAGCTTAATCAGTCGGCCTATTCTCCTCTGACCTCTAGCATCAACAAGGCATTTTCGCCCACAGGACTGCCGCATACTGGATGTTTTCCCCTTTTTTACACCATTCTTTGTAAACCATAGAAATGGTTGTGCATGAAAATTGTGTAATACTCAGACCAGGACCACACCCCTAAATGCATTGAAGCAACTGCCATGTGATTGGTTGATGAGATAATTGCATTAATGAGAAATTGAACGGGTGTTCCTAATAATCCTTTAGGTGAGTGTGTATATATATATATATATATATATATATATATATATATATATATATATATATATATATACACTCTAGACACGAAACTACGCTGCTACGATCTGTCACTTCAAAATACGCGGCAAGCCATTGATGGCTTTGACTTCAACTGTCTGTGCAACTCGTCTATTAGTGTAACCGCATTGGGCAGCAACCTGAAAAGAAGACTTCCACCAATCATAGAGCTAGTTTTAAACTCTTCAAAGCGGAGAGCAGGGAGCCATCAAAAGAATAACGAGAATAACAAAATAGTTTTCATCTTGCTCTGTCTTCATGCTGTGACTTGTTTTACAAAGGAAGACGGTTCCAAACTTTTAAAGGTAAATAGGCAGGGTATGAGAATTAAGCCTGCCAACCAGGGTCGTCCCTTTTACTGTGGCATGTGCCCCAGTGTAAATCTACCAAGTGTCCTATCTTGTGCCTCAAGTTTAGGTTTTATGCCCAGTTTAAGTTTTCACTTTATTTGCCAATATATTAATTTACATTTCTAATCTCGGGAAAAAACTGAGCTATATGAAAAGTAATTCAGTTTTTTAAATGTGTTGCAGTCGCACTTTAACTAAAAAGACAAACTGGGGCGAGCAGCACGCAGAAATGAATGTCCGCGAGCGGAACGTTTGTGTTTCCTTTTTGTAGCACCCAGCCGCTGCTCACTCAGAAGTCCATGTGACAGCACGCTAGCCTGGGTGCCAGCCGATCTTAGACCCGCCCACAACATTTTGAGAAACGGGAAGATCGTTCTGGGGTTTCTCCGTTGAGGAGCTACTATGCTAGACCCAAAGCAGGTCGAACCAATCAAATTGTCAGGGCGGGCTTTATACGATGATGGACAGATGTTCAACAGTAATCAACCACGTCAACCAAGAGCGCGTGTGTTGAATCTGTTTACAACGAAATGGCTGCCGCGGTAGAATTCATATGTGTGGATTCTGACATTGAGTCTGTTCTAAAAGATATCAACAGAGATTTGTTTTTTAAAGAGGAACTGAAAAACGCGAGCAAGGCATTTGTTGATGTTTTTGCCGTCCTTCCTATGGGATTCGGCAAAAGTTGGTCGCACTAATGAAGGATCAAGTTAAAGAAGTAACTGAAATGGGTATCACGGCGATGCAACTCGGCGTGCATGACGAGATGGATATAGCGGTCGTTGCCAGCTTCTTTTGGGAACCCCGGAATCGTGGCTGCTGAACAAGTGGAGGGACATGCTAGGCTCCGATATTATTCAAGCCAACGTAATGGGTTTCGTCGTAGATGAAGTTAACCTAACGTACAAATGGGAAGAGATAGTCTTACTGTATGACTTAGTAAATACTTGTGATGTAAATAAAGTGTTGTAAACATAGTAGGTGTTGATGTATGTTCGTTAACTGCGACTTGTAGTGTCATTGTAGCGAAATAACTAGCAGTTCAGTCAGGCTGCAAAAGACATCATTTCAACATACGCCACACACTCCGTTGCTCTGATTGGTCATAGGTCTATCCAATTGAGTGCAGAGGCATTTTTCAGTTGAGACACGCCTCATAATTATAGCTCAATGGAGCGGTATCAGACTCAAATTCTGACTAGAATTGAGTTTGACAACGTCAGGCTAACAGCACGCCAGAAAACATGACAAAACTAAAGTACGTTTCTAAATATCAGTCGTATTCTGACTCGATCCTTACTGACTCGCATAGATGTACATAAGATTTTTTTTGTGCAGAGCAGGGAAATAGAAGCTGTAAGTATAGATGATGAGAAAATCAACACATGTTTGTGTACTGTTCTGTATTGTCAGATATGAAATTACTGTTTAGTTCACTAGATCAACTTTAGGACACTACATAAAGTTGGCATAAAACATATTAATGTTCATGTTTGAAATGTTAAAGAAAAATAGTTGGAGGCCTGTGCCCTAGGACAGCTCCATGTCAACGGGCCTGCTGGAAAATAAAGCAATGATATAGCATGCTTTTTGTTGATTCTTTGTTATAATGTCCCATGTATTTAAGACACATGGCAAAATGTTTAAGTTCTGTATAAGATGCATATTTTTGGGGATTGCCTTTTCATTAAATGCAAGCTGCTCTCTGTCCAATCAGAGACATATATTGTGTAATTGATGTTTTTAGTTTTCAGTTCAATTAATCTCGCAATCATATCGTGAGATGAGTAGTGTATCAGATCGTATCGGGAGATTTGTGTATTGCTACAGCACTAATATTAACCTTAAACTACACTTTGCAGGCTTCGCACAGAGATGAATCATATTGGGAGCCTGACGATTTTTGTGGCATTTACAAAATTTCAGCTCAAAAAGAGTTTTTTTGGATTCCAGACGCTGTCTTCATGGAAAGGTAATGACGTTATAAATTGTCCTTCCCCCATTTTCTATAATAGAAATCATGCAGCACTGTACTGTATGTGTTGATTTATGTTTCTGCCAGTGGGTGCTCATCCTCCATCAACACCCATCAATTAAACTCATCAATGATTATCAAAAAAAAAATGTATTTGTTTTAGGATTTTATATGTTAAAATTCACATCAAGAATTGAATAAATGAAGTGATAATAAGAGTAATGATGATACTTGCTGATAACAAGCAGAAGGAAAGATAAACAAAAAAGATTTTTGTGGCATTTCCTCAATTTCAGCTCAAAAAGTTTTTTTCACACTTACGTAGAGCAGTGGTTCCCAAACTTTTTCAGCGTGCGGCCCCCCTTGTGTACGTGGCATTCCTTCGCGGCCCCCAAAGAAAATTTGTGACAAAAAACTGTTCTAAAACTCAACATTTTAATAAAAAAAAACATTAAATTATACAAAAAAGCAGTGCTTTTGGTTAGTAACCTTATTTCTTTTAGGATTAATTACACAGAACTCATGATAAATTAATGGATTTCATAAAATGTCATAAAACTGGGGCCCCTCTGGCACCATCTCGCGGCCCCCAGTTTGAAAACCACTGATGTCGAGAACCCTTAGGTGAGTTTTACTGTGATTATATATGGCAGTGGTCACCAATCCTGGTCCTGGAGGGCCGGTGTCTCTGCAGAGTTTAGCTCCAACCCTAATCAAACACACCTGAAGCAGCTAATTAAGGTTTGGTTATTCTAGATTAAAGCACTATTCGGACGGGATTAGTTTTCCAAACGACGTTTGAGTTTCAGCGTGTCCCCCAGGACGTCTGTGATTTTATGTACCGATTCGGACAGGATTAAAATGATGCAGGCTATTCCAGAGATGGGAGTGTCTGTTTCATGCATTTGGGCGTTGAAGAAGTATACGTGCTCTGGATACGCGTGTTTGTAATGTTTAATATTTTGCTTTAAATGTAAAATGATGACAGAACATGTAACTTATTAATTTAATTTTAACAAATCAAATAAAATATACAAATCCTACTAAAGTAACGTTAGCCTAGGTGTTTTATATAACTGTCTGCTTATAACAAACACAAAGTAATGAAGAAAAAATGATTAATAAAATTTAATATCTTTATTAATTAACATTATCCTTCCGGAGTTGAACAACTTTAAACGGAGTTTCTTATAACGTTAATGATATTACAGTGGCCAGTCTTAACAGTGTTTGATATTCAGCTCGTCTTGATTTAATTATTTTATTTTGCCCAATGCGAAAAAACATTCATATCTGAATGAATGGGACTCAGGAAATACAATATACGCGCATTGGTAAGACCTTACGGCAGATCACGTTGGCCAAAACACGAAATGAACCGCGTTTTCAAAAGATATTGCGGGCAAACACAGACATTTGCATTCGGACGGGATTAAATTTCTCAGAGGACCTCTGAGTTTGGCGAAAAACA
The DNA here is from genome assembly GCA_025389145.1 of Misgurnus mizolepis. Classification (NCBI taxonomy): domain Eukaryota; kingdom Metazoa; phylum Chordata; class Actinopteri; order Cypriniformes; family Cobitidae; genus Misgurnus; species Misgurnus mizolepis. Next base: position 7,930,536 of record JAIFKI010000008.1, on the reverse strand, counting down.
GTAGGTAAATTGCTAGAGGGCTTTTGCAACGTCCGACAGGAGTTCAATACTCACTGCGATTGGACAGGTAAGCCCCACCGATATAGACGTGAAGACTTTTAGCGGTTACCGATTGGAAGGGCTCTCGCACCATTGGACAGGAGATCAATACTCATTGCGATCGTATGGGTTAGCCGACAATCGAACCAGTTAAAGTCGGTTTAGCTGATAAGGGTTTGAGGTGCTTTTTTGATGTGGAAGTGGTTAGATTTGACATAGCTTTTGAAATTTTCGGATGACCAATGACCAGGAGCTTGGACCTGCTGCTGCTAGAGTCCTTTTTGAGTGGCAGTGGTTGTGGCACCTTTCAAAAAGGACAAAAAAATATACAAATATACAAAAAATGGGAGAAACTGAGGCCAGAATATAAAGTGAGTATTTTGTTTTTTTTCACGTCCTCAGCTGAGCTATGGCTAATAATCTATCAACTAACTCGTCATAGAGACTCAGATTAACCGGTGTCATTTCCGGTGCCAGCAGGTGCTAAAAAAAATTGGGGGGGGGGGGACGCAAACACACTCAAAATCAAACTTTTACTGTAGTAATGCAGTACCAGGGTTCCCGCGGGGTCTTAAAAAGTCTTAAAAACTCTGAAATTTAGAAAGTTAAATTTAAGGCCATAAAAAGTCTTAAAAATGGCCAGATTTTCATCCTAGGTCTTAAATTTAATTAACCCAAGTCTTAAATTTCTTACCTCCATTTATTCCTGAAAAGAATTGTCCGAAAAAAATAAAATAGTAAATTAAAATGCTGTAAACTAATCAGTGACGGAGGAAGAAAGTATTTGATGGGTGGGCCTCTAAAAAGAAATGTTCTGCACTTCGCGTGTCACTGAATGTCACTTCAATCCAGTTTTTAATCATTATTTTTTAAAGAGGATACGAATGTAGGCTATAATAATCCACGCAATTCATGCCATAAGCTATATTTCAGGTGTTGTGATCTGACTGTATACTGTAGGTTTGGCGAGAAACAAACCTTAAATGCAGTTTTTTTATAAGCAAAAATATTTATGTTAATTTAACCAACTAGCCCGTGGTTTACCTGCGAAAAAATCAACACTGCTTTATTGAAAATCAACTTAAACAGTCAGCCGTCGAGTCCCGAGCCACCAACAAGAAGTCAACTTTAGTGTTACAGAGTTTTCACTTAGGTATATGCAGCCTACAAATGCAACCTCTGGAGCTACAGCCTTCGGATTTAGAAATGGCCTTGTTAGCAACACAAAACAAACCACGAACAGCCTTTTAATTGTACATTTCCTTTTCATTTAATTATGAATAAATGCGATGGCGGTATAGCGCATATTTATGCATATAACGTATGGGTGGAGAAAGTGTAAAACAGGTTAACAAGGCACATATCAGCAGCTGACCATACTGATCTTCCCATATTAGTGGATTTTATTTGTAAAAAAAAAAAAGATATAATAAAAATATGTTTTGAGAATTTCTGGGATCATTGTGTCGCATTGGTCTTAAATTTCACTCATAATGGTCTTAAAAAGTCTTAAATTTGACTTGGTGAAACCTGCAGCAACCCTGCAGTACTGTTAATAGCCATTTATCAGGTGATGAATATCATTAGGCTAATGCATAGCTAAAATGCTGAAAATGATACAGTTGAAATCAAACGTACCAAAAAAATGTACTATGAATCTGTAATGAACTAATATCAAGGTAATCATTCACACACAGACACACACACACATTGGTTGCGATAGACTTTTTCAATCTCCGTCATTTTTTTGATTAACAGTGTTGTAAAGAGTCCGTCACAGTTAGCCTGGTTAGCCAGACCTACATCAAGATGTAAGGTCTGGCAACTCTTCACACAAACGGCTCAATGCAAGGGGCGGGATATAAGGTTGTCCCTCAAAATGCCTCTGCACGCAATAGGATAGCGCTATGACCAATCAGAGCAACGAAGAACGAAGTTTTCAAGTAGGAACCGTCGCAGCTCTATCGTCATCATGTTAAGCCCGCCCCACAGACGCTACACACGATGTGATTGGCCTGACCAAATTTTGGTTTTTGGAGCTGTTAAGTGTATTGTGAGTGCCTAGACTAAACCCTGGCAGCAAATATATTTTGCGGCCGCTAGGGTGCGTCTAGATTTCTAGGCTACGTCACAGTTATTCTAATCATAAACTTACAAGACGAGCATACAAGTCAAATGTGTTTATTTATTTGGTTAGAGAACAGATAAACAGAGACCGTGCATCACTTTACATGTTTAACATCACATGAAGCAGATGAATTAATGTTTTTCTTTCTCACAGTGACAGTGGAGGCGATAAAACACGCGAGCTGTATGCGGGGGCGCATTAACACTGTAAGGGGCCCCTGGGCTTTACCTCTTGTGGGGCCCTTCATTCACCAGAATTGCAGCCTACATTCACACAATCTTTATAATCAAGTGCAAGTTGTCAGGCTTTTATTTTGCTGGAATAAATGCAATAACAAAATATTAAAACCATATCAGAATGCCTACAATATACACAAATATCACTGCATAACTTATGCACATAGTCCTAGCTAGGGGTGACCCGAATAGTCTAAGATTTGATGCTTTGACAGGAGAAGCCTGATTCGACTACTGCACAGTTGTATAAGAGTGCACATTATCTGATTTCACATATAACAGCTTTCTCACAATACAAAAAATATACAGCCTATTATGATAATACTAAGTAAATAATATGTGAAAAACTAGCTTTCAATAAATATGTTTAAAGTCCATGAATAAATCCCTTGACAGGGCTACACGTCCATATCCAGAAACCATTGCAAAGTCTCTTTGTTTCTGCATTTAAAAAGACAAAACAGGCAATTCTATACTTTCGTTATTTTAACAATTTCTTTGTTTTTATTTAATTTATAGATTATTCAGTGTTGTCTGATTAAACTATTTGTGGCTTGAGTTTTATTCCCCCGTGCATTTAGGCATTTTGCACACATGTTCGGCACCTTACTTGATTCTGACTTCATTTTTTTTTTTATTAATTATAAAGGTAAATTCTGATCTAATTTAAGTTCTGTATGTTTTGGATTGCTTTCCGTTGTGTCGATTTTGCGCTGTTTAATGCGGTCACATTCATTTCAGCCGAACGCGCTAGGTGCTCTGCGTGATAATATTTAGGTGTTTAGAAAACTAAACATCAAAAAACTATTTTTTTCGACAAGTATAAGTTTTAAAATGTATTTAAAAAAAGTTAGTTAACTTGTCAAAAGTTGAGCTACAAAACAGGTAAGCCGTTTTTTTTTTTCGGTGATGACACCCAAATATCTACACCGAATCTGACACAATTGTCTCTCTTGTGATTTAATATTATGGTCGGTGTTAACTTTCAAATGATAGAAAAGAGATTCCTGAAACAAATGTTATAAGAATCATCATGTGTTTCAAGTGTATACAGAGATGATCAAAGTGAAAGTAAGCAAGCAGATAGCCTATTTCTGTGCAAAATAATAGAGCATATGTGACCAGTCACGGAAAGTAGGGACACAAGTCGGATCTGGGGCATTTTGAGTAATTCATAGATTCTGAAAGTGCAGTTTCTAAGCTTTCTAACAATGTGTAACACATGGAAATCTGATAAGATTTGGAGAAGATGTGGCCATTTGAATGTAACACATTCAAGAAAAAGAATGCTGAGAAATTTGAGAAAGAAAAAAGTTAACACTTTCCCTTTTCCCTGGATGGAGAGCCAATAGGTCTCATTTACATCTCATTTAGCTAAGACATACCCCCTGTAAAGCCGTTTTGAGATGAACAATATGCAAAAATAAACAGGACTTTTACCTTTGTGGGGATCACAAGTCGAAACCAGTCTGTTACAGATGTTTGAATCATCCAATGATTTTTGTCCACAAATGCGTATAATCCGTGAAATATAGATATATAGTCTATTGTTTACATCAGATTTCGCATGAACTTCTGGTAATACAATATAATATACAATTTGAGGACTATTTACATCGTAACATGTAAGGGTATATCAGATTACAGTCCGGTATTTGCGTTCCGTTAAACACATGAACCCGCCTTCAAATTTTGTATTTAAAATAGGGTTTCTGTGTAACTTATGAGTTTGACTTCATGCTGCGCTGCAAGACGTCAAAGTACAACGAGAGCGAGTCGAAATTATACTACTCCGTAAGATTTCTTGAAGAGCTCTCGCGGTACTTTGACGTCATCCGACTGCGGCGCCCCATAAAGTCAGTGACGCGGCTGACGTACGATGCGGCTGACTGTTATTTGTTCCGCCCCAGCTTCTTTTATCTTTCTTTTGTTTTGTGCGCCCGAGCTTCATTTACAGTCTGGGGAGACGCACGCTATAAGTTTGAAAAAATAAATAAAACTAAGCAAACATGTCTGAGGAACAGGGCATCCGCGTCACTACAAGTCACGTGACTTCACGCTCGAGCCGGAAGAGAAGACGATAGGCTTGTTTGAGATGAGCAAATTCTGCACAGAATCGATCACCGGTGATCAGCGCAAGATGCATTCCGGTTAGAAAAGTGTCCGACTTACGTCCGAGGGTGCGTTCCACTCCAGTTTTAGACACACACTCGCGAACTTCCCTAAGCACTTCCCCTCGGGGGAATCCCTGTCGCCATTTTGAAGTGCGTTCCACTTCGTCAAGTGGACGAGGGAAGACAGCCGAGCGCAGTTGCTCTCCACCGACTGCGTTGACGAAAAGCACGATGGGAAAAGACTTGCTGACGACACAGCTTAATGCTCATTTGTCCGGGAATGTCAGCTGATGACTTTTTAATTCTAAAAACTACACTTCCTGTAGTAGTTTTTATATTTATTCAACTTGTTCTTGACTTATGACATTTATATTATTAATAAATTCCTTTAAACTTTTGTATTGGTGTTGTATTATTTGTACTGTGTGCTGTTTATATTTCACACAGAAACGAATTTGCATTACGTCTAGACTTAGATTACATCCCAACATTTACTAAGAAGCCTTTTCCAATAATGAACAGTTCAGCTTTGTTGATTCTCCTTTTAAACATCTTAATGTAAATGCATTTGTTGGTATTTCAGTTGCATCTATTTAATCCGCGATAAAATACGCGAACGCGATCTCTTCCATTGCTGACGTTTGCAGTCAACAACACAGCGAGATTCATGAATCGTCCGGCTTGCCTCCACTTTTTTTACTCCTCCCCTCACTGCAGCTGGCTACTCTCGCCTATATTTCAGGCTCTGTTTACACGTACATGGTTATTTTTAAAAACTGAGAGATTTACCTTCGTTTGTGCCCCTCGTTTACACGCAAACGGAGAACTCGCCTCTGAAACCGATTGTTTCTAAGAACTCCGGCCAGAGTGGAGATCTTGAAAATCTTCGGTTGCACGGTTGCATGTAAACTGAGACAAACGGATGTTTAAGCAGGCAACGTCACAGAGTATGCGCCAGAGCTCGCACCTACGTCAAAAGTGCGACCCATGTTTACATGTGACTGCTACTCTGAACGCTTCCAAGATCACATTTATGTTCGTGCAAACTCGTTTCGTGTGTTTGTATTTGCAAATACAGCTGCTCCATTATGAGGAGGAGCAGAGACGAGTGCTCTGAGGTCAGCAATTTTACGAGTGTTTGACTTCATGCGGCGCTGCAACGGATGATGTCAAAGTACCGCGAGAGCGATTTGAAATTAGACCTCTACGTATGATTCCTCAACTCGCTCTCGCGGTACTTTGACGTCATCGATCACCTACTGCAACAACTCCTCCCTCCAACATGAAGAACCAGTTCGCGTCACCACCAGCGCAGCCGGTGATTGGCTTACGTGGGCTTGAGCTTCTCTTGACGGCATATATGCACGGGTACGTGTAAATAAACACTTTTCTGAAAACTGACATGTGTGCACGATATTATTTTTGAAACCGGAGAGGTTGAAATGTCCGTTTATGAAAATAACCGCCCACGTGTAAACATAGCCTCAGGCAAGGCAAGCTGCATCTCAAACAAGCCTAATGCTGAATAAAGTCGTAATTCTTGCTATTTTTGGACCAAACACATTCTTACTAACCCACTGATGTCACATGGACTACTTTGATGATGTTTTTATTACCTTTCTGGACATGGAAACCGTACATAGATTTTCAATGGAGGAAACAGAAAGCTCTCGGACTAAATCTAAAGTTAAAACATCTTAAACTGCGTTCCGAAGATGAACAGAGGTCTTCCGAGTTTAGAACGACAGGTAACACTTTATTTCGATAGTCCACTTTAGACATTTTACTAATTATAATTAACTTTGCAACTACTTATCAACTACCAATCTTTAGAGAATTAGTAGACTGTCTGCTTAATATCTACTAACACTTTATTGTGATGTTTTTTCAATAGACATTCAACTGACTATAAGTATCTTTGCAGGTGCATGTCAACTTATTCCACTAACCCAAACCTCTTCCCTAACCCCAACCCCTACAATCTACTAATACTCTAATGACAGTTAGTTGACATATAGTTGCAAATTATTGAAAGTTAGTTGATGCAAAAAAATGTAGTTGCAAAGTTGTTTATAGTTAGTAGAATGTCTAAAGTGGACTATCAAAATAAAGTGTAACCGAACGACATAAGGGTAAGTCATTAATGACATTATTTTTAGAGATGTTCCGATACCATTTTTCTCTTCCCGATACCGATTGCGATACCTGGGCTCAGGGTATCGGCCGATACCGAGTATCGATCCGATACCTGGGTGTGTATCTGTAAAATATACAGCTATACATACTACTAGTCCTGTATGAATGGATATAACGGTTCTATGGTGTGCTTCAGACTTATTCCTGTATAAAACATGAACAAATACATACAGTGAACTAGGTTATTTTTATTATCTGAAAGACATTTGACAGTAATATTTATTTTTCCTAAGAGAAAACGAGCCACAAATCTAACACTGTACACTGAAAGGGTATTTTAGTTTTAGAATAATTTGAAAAATCTGCGGAATTCTGTGGGATGATTTTAAATGTTTTTAGAAGAAATTAGAGAATTTAAGCTATTAAATATTACAAAATTGCATCTAAAATAATTACTTTTTAAAGGCTTACAATTAAAATGAATACACCAAACCAATGAGTCCTCTGAATTAAACTGGACCAACATGAACCAGATAATGTGCATGTCAAGATAGAATTATAGTTTGTAGCCTATATAAAATGACATATATTATTGTTAATATATATTATAGCAGGATAAAAAAGCTTGTGTTCTCATTATGAATTAAGCACGTATGAAGATAATTTCATCATTTTTACAACGCAATGTAAACTGTATATTAAACATAACAAAAGCATTCGTCTTGTAAACGGATTTGAAATGATGGATGTGCTGTGCTGACTGTCGCGTCACATAGACGACAGAGACAAGTAAGATCTGCGGTAAAACTCAGTGGTAAGTTTTATTTCATCTCAAATATCAAACGGTTCATGCTCTTATCATTAAAAACAATCACTGCAAACAACACACGCAGGGTTTATGTACGTATCAATGCTGCTCATAAACGCGCGAGGCTATGTATGTGTACTTGTTGTCAATGACAGTACTGGTCACTCACAAATGTGTGCTTGTCAATCACGGGCATTAACTCCGTTGAGTACTCCGCCAAAATCTGCGGGCGCGGATTCCATTGAGACATGTCGATGTTTTATTAATCTGAAATACTAACAAACAGCGGACATACGGCTGCATGCTTTCATTTCTTTGCCGCTCTAAGTAAACAGTGGTTGCGTCACGCATGAGGTAACTTCCTGGTGCATTCAGAACAGAGAAGAAGAAATTAGTTTCGCTTTGCAGCGTTAGCTATAACGAGCATAACTAGGTTTAGTAAGAAAATGGTATCGGATCGGTACATGTGTTCAAGTACATGTGTTCAAGTAGGCCGATTCTGATGCCAGAATTTTTTGTGGTATCGGCCGCATTTCCGATACTGGTATCGGAATCGGAACAACTCTAATTATTTTCAGTTTTGGGCAAACTATCCTTATTCAGTAGTCACGCTGTTCCCTTTGGGGGCGGAGGCGAAAACACAAGCTTATCCAGTATGTAAATATACACACAGACAATGACGCCCCCCGCTGCACGCTAGAATCTCCGGAAAAACAAGCCTATTTCAACCGCAAAATGTACGCTTTTAAATATACATAAACTGCTATCTCAAACATGGAGAGGCTTCTTCGTGATCTCAACTAACAGATTCTGCAATAAAACGAAAATCACAAATTTTGAAAAAAAAAACTTTGATTCTCATTTTCTCGAAACTTGTGCTGCCGACTTGTGTCCCTGGTTTCCGTGATGGGTCACATATAGTGTCTAAAAAATCATTAATTTCAGTGTTTTCTGGTTATAAATGAACGTTTAAGGAATTGTATATAAAACTTGTTCACAATCACATTTGTTATTTATTAGGTTTAGTTATCAAAAATGTTTTGTGTAACATCTTTGTGTGCTGTTCTGTACATCTTGGCTTTAAAATGTTACGAGGAATCATTTAATGAATGTTTATATACACGTTGTCTTTCATATTAACTTAAGATAAAAACGCGTCCTCAGTTTCGTCTTTGTTCATCACTTGAAAGGCACTTGCGGTCACTTTATCAGAAAGTTGTCTGTGTGTTGCCTTCAGAAATGCAATAATGGATATTTCAGACAGAAATTTAAAAAAGCTCACTAATGATTGCAGGGTAGCCTACAGTAAGTGAGAGATTTTCTTGCGCAGGAACTGCATTCACGCACGGAAATTTAAAGCAAAGCGATTAAGCAAAATTTTAAAAGGAGTATCAACTTTTTATAAAATGCGGTTGTTATTTTTTTCCGGCATCTCAGGGCTCCTCCCAGCCCGAGGCCATGGGCTTAAGCTCAGGTAAGCCCATGCATTAATGCGGCCCTGGCTGTATGCTGAACAGGCAAATGAACAAATCCAAAACACTACTGCGATTAAAATATCAATAAACGTGTAAAAATCTGAATGGAACTAAACTCATCTGAAACAATCTTGTGTAATAAACTCATGAAGGCAGATTAATGCAGACTCTTGTCATTAGATTTTGTATCTTTACCTTAGATAGGTGTCTGGTTGCAGCGTACCTGTAGTGTTTAACTTCAGCAGCGATGCGCAGACCAATCAGTGTATGACATCAAAATATTGCGAGAATGTTTAGAAAGCAGGGCGTCATTTGAGCAACACACTGCCACCAACTGGACATGCCTAGGAATTACATTCTCAAGTTAAGTTGTATGGGCAATCTGCCAAAATTGCGTTCAAATTTTTTTTCTTTATTCTGCTTAAAATTTTCTCTGTCAAAGACTTTTCGTTTAACGCGACCGAACACACACAAAACGAGACACTAAAGTTGCCTAACCACAGGCTTGTACGTTTCTTTTTGCTTTTATAGCAATAGCACAAGCACATTTTTTCCCTCACAAAAGACTAAGTACATACAGTCCATCAGCTCAATATGCACGGTTCGTGAAGTTCCCTTAAAAACAGTGTTTTTCTAGTGGGTGCTTTTTTAAACTCTACAACAACAAAACTAACAACAACAAAGTTGACCAAGCCGTGGAATATACCGGATTATATATGAGCTCTCGCCCTCATTATGTCCATGCAACACAAGCTCAAACGCGCCACATAATGTCATGTCGTGCACGTCTATCACGCATTAAGAGTTTAAAATGGCAAACAGGGAAAAAAATAAAACTCAAGACTTACATGATATCCAGCTAGTAGGGCTGCACGATTACAGGAAAAATGATGAGCACGATTGTTTTGCCCAAACTTTTGATCACGATTTAAAATTACGATCACTATTTTTGTGAAGAACTTCTATTTACTTTTGTTTTTTTATCACATTTTACAGCCATGTATATAATATTATATACATTTTATGGCTATGTTATAAAATATTTTATTGTTTTGTAATATCCACAGCTCCCATTCTCTTATATCTTTTTAAAACATTTAAAATCATTCCGCAAAATTCCGCATAGATTTTGCAAAAGAAATGCGCAGAAATAACAAAAAAATAACTCCTTACACAGATTCCTTACAGCTGTACTACTATTGCAGCAATTAAAGCAGTTCAGTTTTAACTGTAAAAATTATAAAATATCTTTTATTTCTTACATTTTAGAGCCTTTTTTGTTTATTAAATTAAGGTTTTTGATAATGACCAAGCGGTTAGCAGCCGACAGCTAACGTCATTTTGACGACTTGTTTGATCAGTTGAGCCTCTCAAATCAAGACTTCACTTGCCTACAATAAGATCTATATAAAATATATATTTTCAGCATATAACAATGTTAGTTTAAATGTTTATTATCAACACACTATTTTTTTAAAAAGCGGAGGGAGGCTGCTCTGTTGCTCGCAGTTGCGGCGGAGTGCAGAAAAATAATGAAAAATAATGAATCAAAACAAAACGAAATAAAACGAAATAAACATGCAGGTTGCCTTACCTTACACATTCGCTATGCATCAATAAAAATACCATAGAACATGGTTATTCGTGTATCCAACAGTTAAACTAAGAAAAAAGTCTCTCAAACAAAAAAAATGACACCGCATTTTTACATGACTACAGAAAGAAGTCTTTTATAGATTATGCGCAGTATTTAATGTTTTAATTCAGTTCTCCATTTTTTACATGACTACAGAAAGAAGTTTTTTATAGATTATGCGCAGTATTTAATGTTTTAATTCAGTTCTCCATTTTTTACATGACTACAGAAAGAAGTTTTTTTATAGATTATGCGCAGTATTTAAGGTTTTAATTCAGTTCTCCATTTTTCACGATGCACTGAAGGTCCTGCTGCTGGCGGAGACGCTAAACACCGTTGCAACAGGTGCATTGTGAATGTGCGTAGTGGACACGTGCGATACACATTGTCTTTACACATTAATTGTGACGATTGTCATTAATTAATCGTGGGGCACGCATATCGTTATCATGATAAAAATACGATTAATCGTGCAGCCCTACCAGCTAGCCAACTCCGTTTGCCATGAGAAGTGGTGGAGCACACGGACTGTCATCATTTGACTCCGTTGGTCGATCTGGTCCAAGCTTCTTAATCCTTTATTTATTCATCAATTATATACCTTGTATAGGGTGATTTTGTAAGGATAAAATAATATTTTCCTTCATCTCAAGACATTTTACTTGCTTTCACTGATGAGTACTGTAGCTATCAGTTAACACCGCAATCTGCAACGCGGTTATGAGACTCTGAGAATGGTCCAATCACCAGAGATAAAAAAAATTAAAAACAATATTGATTCGCTTACAACATAAGTGGGAGGATTTGCGGCGCACAGTCCTGCGCCCCAGGGCGGATCCGAAACCAGCGAATTAGAGCTCAACCTTGTTAGGTTTATTCAATTTACCTTAACAACAATTAAGACACATCAGACCAAGAATAAAGGTTTAAAACTTGCGAGGGAAAGAACCAGAGAGATTCCTCTTTTAGAAATGCTCAAGCTGTCTTTCTCCGTTTCTTTGTCTGCAAGCTCATTTTTATTAGATGGGTTGACACCCAAAAAAAAGATAAGTGCAAGACAATATACGTCATGAATGTAACACGCACATACACACACATCTAAAAGCATCTTTAAACTAGACTATAGAAAAAACTGTGTTCTTAATAGATAAGCAAAACTTTCCACCACCCCAAACTAAGAAAGGTGGGGGGTGTTAAAACTTAGCACATATTCTTATGTTGCTATAAGGAAGAAGCAAAGTATTGGTTACAAAGAAACATATCCATAAATGGTAATAAAATCATTTTCTCCAACAAACCTCAGGTCACTTGTTTTTACCCTTTTTACTGACCTACATAGACAATCATTAGGGATGCGCCCCAGACACACAAACATGACACACACACAACAAACTCACTTTTGATTTTTAAATGAACTATAACATGACTAACAGTGAAATAGTACAACTAAATGATTTTATTTTGTATTAGTTTGCACTATATATTTAACTTTTTAGTAACATGTTATAGTAGCTTTCCTATCTGGCCAACTTTAAGGGGGCGACGCCCCAGCACCCCCTAGTGACCAGCCGCCACTGTTCATTTCAGTTTTCAAAGCAACTTCCTAAGAGAGGGTATGCACGTGACGTCACCTTCGGCGAAAGTGCCTGCGGTTACGCCTACAGAGTGGCAAAAGACGGCAGAAATTGGAGTACAGTGTGAAATCAGCGGAAACACAGGGAAAACGCGACTAAATCGGAATCAGTTGTTGTGCGATAGACTGTACTAACAGATTAACAAGAATTCGTAGCTATCGTTTTATCATTTACCAAAAAAACGCCGAAAGGAGAAGTAAATTGATCGTTCATTCCAGCATCCACAGACCACAGGTGGGTTGACAAGTTGCTTGGGTCACAATCAAGCAAAGGTTTTACTTTCTACTTAAAAGTATTTTTTTTTCAAGTATTTGTATTTTGTTTTCTTTGGAAAACATACATTCCAAAGCATATTATCACAATTTGTATTCTATTACATTTCATAAACACAAGTTTTTGTTTTACATTTAATATTTAAAGGTGGAAAAGAGGATGTTTGTTTTATACATTTTTGCAATATTACTTGAAACTGTCTTTACTAAATGATAAAAGACTATTTATTAGGTGCACTGAAAGTAATAATATTAATATACGTCATCTGTGCACAAGATAAGGCCTTAAAAACATCAGCCAATTGCTCTTGCGGTCATCGCAATCATCATTGGCCCTCTGGCTTGTCAATCACTGCCATTACGATCCTTGTGAGATACGTGCGCGCTCCAGTAACTTTACACAGGCGACGCATGTGCATAGCGCATGAAACTCCGTCTTAAGTTTCGTTTTGTTTTCATTGTCGATCCTGCTTTCCTCCTCGAATTTGCACCATGGAAGAGAAAAACCCGAAGTAGGATGCAAAAGAAAGACTTTTTTAAAGCCGCTGGGAATAGGAGAAAATTGTCAGAAGAACGTAACTTAATGTAACCTGAGTCGTTAATGGAGAAACATTTCAACGCTGGAGAGCAATGAAGGAACAGAGAGGTGTCAAGACGCGCAGTTCGCAAAAATTCTTCTCAACAGGTAACAGTGATTATTCTTTCTTTGTTGATGTAATTATTGTTGTACTGTTATTCAGGTATATTGACATTGTTATTGTACTGTAGTTGTAAGCGCGGAGCTATGGGCAGATTGACAGCTGGCCCGCCCAATCAGAAATGTAAAAAAATACTACTCTGTATAGTTAGACATGGATACAACTTCATATGGTGTATTTTATCTATTGCATGTTATGTTAAAAACAGTAAAATTATAAGTAAGCCTGATAACTATTTAAAAACTATTATAAAGAAGTTGAATGTTGCGTTATATGGTTCTAATGAGAAAAATATTCCCGAGCAGCTTTCAGCAATGATCACTTTGAGAACTTTTTTTGCAAGCAAGTGGAAAACGTATTTTGAATAACAACACGTTATCAATATGTGCTGCGCGCTTTCCTCTCAATAACATAAACACACAACAAATATGACAGCGGGGTAAAAAATAGAAAGAAAAGATCTGATCACAGTGATGTTGTTTGCTATAGCCTACCAGCTCTCTAACTCAGCACTATAAGTCACGCCACGTTTATTGCTACACTTTATACAATATAGCCTATTGCTTTTAAGCAACAAATAGCGTATCATAACAACCTATAAGCCTACTGTGTAACTGAGACATTATTTTAAGAAATGCATAAAAAGCAGAAATATAGTGGGTTCACTTCAATCCACACCACAGACGTTCTTGGTTTGCTTCTTATTTATTAAATCAAGGCAATTGTTTGATTAAACATTGATTAATATTAAGATACAATTTATACAAAGCGAAATTCACTTTAAAGAAAGTCTTTCTACAAAACAAACCTATGCATGGCTCGCAAAATCGCTACCCCGACGTCCCGGGGCTATGGCGAATTCCTGTCGGGCTACAAAAATGTATCTGCGCCCTGCCCGTCGGGCGGAGGAAAAAATATTGTAATGTGTTTGCATTCTCTCAGATTTAGTTAGGTTATTATATTGTATGTAATTTGGCGTCATCTTGTCAGTCATTACTATCCCCACTAACAAGTGAAACTGTCAGGAAATGAAGTGAAAGCATAATTAAACCTATTATTCCTTTTGTGTCCACGTCTGATATGCGCGCTCCTCGGCTCCGCTCTTCACGAGTAGGCTACCCGCTTGCTCTTATGCTCATCAAAAAGTATATTAAATGTTTATTTTTTTGTCATTTCGTTTAACCTCAGAGTCAAACATTATTCTAGCAATTCCCTTTTTCTTTCTTTATTTAGTAAGTTAACTTAAATATGTGAGAACGAAAATATATTTTTAGTGATTTCAATGAAGAGAATATGATGTTAGAAGCTTCATTTTAAGCATTTAGTAGCCTAATTTATTTAAACAGTTTTAATAGGCTATTTTAAAAAGTATTTGGTTTTTTGTGTTTATTTATATTTCTTGTCACTGTGTGCAGGTTCGTTTTTGTAGGCTATGACACCCCAATAATTTGTTTTTACCCAAAAGGCTTAATTAATGTCATGTTGCATTACAATTTAAAGTATATCAATAATTTCAAAAATGTGACGTGCAGTTCGGGTGTGTGTGTATGCTGTTTAAATTAGTGTTCTCACCAATACGCTTGTGATTCCTGAAGTTTGACGAATTTTATAGACTTGTTATAGTTTCTTATTCAAAAGTGACACCCATAGATTCAGGCCCACCCGGACATAATCGATGCCCACCCATATGTCACGTTCTGCATCCGCCACTGAGTTGTAAGGCAGTGACCAGTCTGCTACATGCTAGTTGAAATGGGAGTAAGTTCGACTGATCTAACGTTTTAACGTCTTATGTGTTTATTATCATATCATTTCACATAATGAATTCACTGACGCGACACAGCATATGCCTGTGGCAAAAAAACACTCGTTCGTGCACGAGTTTAGGAAGGCGTTCCCGAGAAATGAGCTGTGAAGGCGGAGGCTGTTCTTACGCATGCGCTCATTTAAAAAACTCAGTAACCGGTTTTGGATTCTCGGTCGGCGAAAAACATCCTCTTTTGCGCCTTTAAGTACATTAACGTAAGTAAAAGTACACACAGTAATTAGGTTTTAAATACATTTTAATATGCAATATAAAAGAATACACAGTATGATTATATTCTTTAGAATGTAGTGAAGTAAGTTTTTTTCCAATACAAACACCCTAATAAAGCACAAATGCTTGGAAAATGTAACTAAGTATTGTCCATCTCTGCTATTAAATCATCATAATTAATCATCTTAGTGCGTGCGCGTAAGCGCTGTGGTGCGCGGCGACACTTTGATAGCATTTAGCTTAGCCCCATTCATTCAATGGTACCAAATAGAGATAAAGTTAGAAGTGACCAAACACATCAACGTTTTTCCTATTTAAGACGAGTAGTTATACGAGCAAGTATGGTGGCACAAAGTAAAACGTAGTGCTTTTCTAAGCGAATTTAAAAGAGGAACTATATTGTATGGCGGAATAGCACTTTTGGGAGTACTTCGACTCGACGCAGTAACCTCTCCCTCTCATTATGAGGCTAAATGCTCATTTATTTACTTATTTTTCAGGCTAAATGCTATCAAAGTGTCGCTACGTGCACGCAATAAGATGATAGAGGTATGTATCAACTCTTCTTAGTTAAGGTAATAACATAGTTTAATATGGAAAAAGGATAGACTATTCCTTTAGGTCAAACTAAATTCTATTTAAGCTGATAATAGTCAGTTTTACTGGCATTTTCGCATATTTTTCCTGGAGCACATGTCAAGTACTGTTTAAAATAGCAGAGATTTAGTGAAACAAACTAGAAAGAAAATTACAATAGTATCAGAAGCATATATCAGCACATCGCTGCCTCTCTCTCCTCTCGTTCGCTCGCTCACGCGCGCACACGCACGTGCACACACAGTGGGCGCGTGCATCAGCTTGTGCATGAAGGCAAGAATGTGATGCGATTGCATCCTTGTAAATTTCGGAAGTTTACACGACTGAGCTGCAGCGGGCAGGCATAAGATTTATAAAAACACATATGAGAAGAAAGGCACAGCAACTCAAAAAGACTTACGTGTTTCACAATTACTCATAATGCCAATTTTCTCGTGGAGGCATGGAGCAGCATGAGAATACACAGTTAACTTATGTGCGATCTACCGGCATTGCCTTTGCGATCGACGTATTGGACACCCCTGATTTATCATTATCCTATCTCTATATTAATATGACCATGCTGGTTTCTATGGCTCATTCGTGTATGTTGTTGCCAGTTAACAGGGCGATGTAATCTAATGGCTGTTTGTTTCCAAGCACTTTTAGGCTGAAATAAAGCCTCTTTTTATTTACATTACAAATGCCTAGTATGTCTATTTTAATGGTCGCAGGCGCGGGGCGGTCCGGGTTGTAAAAATAGATACTGTGTTGCGGGGCGGGCCAAATATTTCATAAAAGCGGGACCCGCGGGTTGGAAAAAACACCGACCCGCGCATCACTACTAGTAACGTAATAGTCGCATCTACTGGTATATTAACATCAGGCACCCAGAATTGGCTCTGTTGGTATAATTAACCACCCAACAACTCCTTGGCATTTTGACTTACAGACACCGCTACTAATCTCCAACACAAGGCACATCTCTTCTTTCTGCCTCTCGGTTGCGTGCGCAAGCAGTGATGATGTCACAGATGTATAAGAGAAAGTAGAAATTTTAACTAATGTCATTTCATTCATTCACTTCGCACACATATTATTATTGCTTTAAGGGGTTTATAATGTAGTGCTGTTCCAGCAAACACGTGATTTTCCTGTTATTCGGATGAATTCGTTATTCATTTTGAAGCCATTATCCATGCATTTCAGAATAACGTATTTGGTTTCCGGCACATCCTTAATTATGATTTAATAACAGCCAAATGTCAAAAGACCAACTAAGATAAACAATGATCACTATAATGAAAACATCATCAAGAACTACAGCTAAACCTTTGTTCATTGTCAGTTTGTGCTTTTGTAAACGTCAAGTTAAGGTTTTGAAATCTATCTGATTTGTAACCAAAATCCAACATTAGCCAAAAGCTGTTAATGTCCAACATTCTTTTGATGTTATACTTGGTGTCAGGTGGGTAAGGCAGTGGTTCTTAAACTTTCGACATGCAGTGCACCCCCCTTGTGTAAAGTGCACCCCTTCTTAAAAAACTGAGCCCCCCAGTTTGAGAACCACTGGGGTAAGAGTTACTTGATTTGATTTAAATATCTGTCTGCATACATTTGTTTTGTTTATTTATTCAGCATCAAGACAGAGTTTGCATCGGAGTCTCCATATGTCAGATTATACAGCGATGGCATCTTTGTCAAGGTTGACATTTTATCTTTGACCACTGTCTGTAGCATGGACTTGTACAGATTTCCCTTTGACACACAAACCTGCTACCTAACTCTTCAATCTTTATCACTTGCAGGTAAATCTAAAAGGTTCACCCAAATATAAATAATCTCTCATAATTTACTCACCCTTATGACATCACAGATCCTTTCTTCATCCTACAAATAATTGTATATTAAATTGGCATCATGTTATTTGAGTCAACATGGCAAGCTACAAAAAGCACATCCATTATTTAAGTAATTCATAATGTTAATAAAATTCTAATGATTATTCATGATTTGTTTCAATTTACCCACAGATCAAATTGTATTGGAAGAGTCCAACGTAGGATTCGAACAGTCACTTCAGATCCCAGGAGAGTGGCAACTTCTCAATGTAACATCACAGTTCTTTCAAGATCATTACTATGGAAATGTATTATTTCAGGTACAGAACAGAGGGCACATCATTAACTATGATGATGCTAATAATAATACTCATATTTATAGTTATTCACTAATCATTTATTTCCGGTTTACAAGCTCATTGCTGTGCAGCAATTTTAAAGGAGGGGCTTTTGATCATACATAATTAATTATATTAATTATTAATATTTTAAAAACATTCTCCACCATCCCAATTAAGGGAAACAAATGCGCGCTCAAATGTAAAGTACTTACAATGGATTGTAATCAATTATAAGTATGTTGATCAAATAAAGGTCTTGGGTGTCTGGCCATCACACGTCCAGTGAATGTTTAGTAAGACACTAAAGACTAGGGATGCCACAATTCTCAATACATTATTGAACCGTTCGGTTCGACCCCCACGGTCCAATACGCGCATGTGAATTGCGGTTTATCCATCCAAATCTGTTAGTTTTATATTCCCTGCACTTTTGTTAATGTGCGCGTTCACGTGATCTGCACGCTTACAAACGCCACAGCGAGTTGATATCCAGTCACTGTGCGCTAGCTGCTTTAACTCTGCTTGCAATGCTGGTATCAGATTTCATTCGCGTGCACACACACCCTACAGAACTACGACAACAAAAAGAAGCAGCACGGCTGTCTTTTAAATCTGAGGTGTGGATTAATTATTTGCGCGTGTAGATTACATACAACATCAATGTAAAGATGCAAATTCGCGTGAGGCAATGCGAATGACGCCAATTGGGCTTGTTTGTTATTGATGCAAACGCGCGTTATTTGCCTCAAACACGTCTTCCGCGCAAGTTGAAAAAGTTCAACTCAAGAAAAGATTGCGCCTGATGCTAAAATAAATCCCACCAGTAATCTTGATTGAGGAACGCATTTTTGGTTTCTACACAGACAGCATGATGTTGGATTTAACAGTAGTGCAGTAAGGTTTAGCCTTCATTTACAATGTAAAGTTTTTTTTACTAAGTACAGATACCTGTATATAAAATGGCCAATTTATGTAATGTAATGAATTCACATGTCCCCCAGTTTGAATAGGATATCATTTTTATATATCTTTATTTAATTATATCTTATATTATTGTATCAATACTCTAGAAACAGGGCCTGAAATTAACACCCGACCACGCGCCAAATGCGGGTGGATTTTGCAATTGGCGGGTAACACTGTCAATCTACCAGCCACATTGGCGGGTAGCCAATGCGAATCAGTGATGCGCGGGTCAATGTATAAACATTTTTTTTAACTCAACCGACTGACCGCGGCCCGAATATCATTAAAATATTTTTGGATGACTCGTAACCGGCACCCGCTCATTTCTTATCAACCTGCGCATATCACTGATGCAAATTGAGTGATTCATTGAGAGGATGCGACTGCTGTTTCGCAACATTCATGCGATTGGAAAGAAGATGAGGCACTTCTCTGACTACGTTTGGATATGCGAGTAATTATTAAACTGTTGGTGAGATGGGATGAGAATGCAATGCTGACATAGGCTACAGCATAATCGCAGTTGCACAGATGTGTTGTGCTGCTGTGACGGATCAGAACTCTTGATGTTTAAACTTTAGAGAGAGTTGCGCTACTGTGTCTTATACTGTAGTACATTAAAATACATTTTGCGAATAGAGTAATGAAAAAGAACGTATGTGGGGTGTTTTTGTGCCCCATCTGTGCCCCCTCTGTCTCTGTGTGCACTCAATAGGGCACATCGGAGAGACGCTTTCCCAAAAGCAAGTGTACATAAAATCTTTCTGCTCTTGACAGGGCACATATAAACAAAACATCAACAGTATTCTTTTTCTAATAAAACATTTCTTTATGTCTTAAGTGTATGTATAAAGAGTCAAAAACTAGACTGTGCTGGTCTTAAAGAGACAGTAACCTCTATTAACCTACTTAAGTCTGTGTCATTAATGTTAGTCAAACAACCTAAGACAAAGAGAAATTCACTTCTGTAGCTCTAAAAAGTAATTATATTTAATTCACACAATAAAGACAGTGTTATCATTCACTAGTCAGGCAAAAAAAAAAATGGCTGGTAAAAAGTCACTGTGGCAGGTGGTCAAAAAAGTTAACTTCAGGCCCTGACTAGAAATATGTAAGATGATTTTTGCATCTACATAAAATAAAGACTTAAAACCAGTATTTTTTCTTCTTAACATCTCAATGTTCCTGTTACCTAAGCATAGAATAATTTAAAAACACTTTAATAGGCAAAGGCATCAGAACCGAACCGAAAACCGTGGACAAGAACCAAAAATTGTATTGAACCGTATATTGTTGCATCACTACTAAAGACTATATTAGGATATAACTCTCTTGGCTAAGGAGATGAATATCCTAAAATTGATCCAACAGCTTTAAGAGCAGGTAGCGATACCTTTAATGATTAGTGACTCCAGATTATGACCATGAACTACAAACAACTAGCCTGGGTGCCAGCCGATCTTAGCCCCGCCCACAACATTTTGAGGAACGGGAAGATCGGTCTGGAGTTTCACCGTTGAGTTGCTACTATGCTCGACCCAAAGCTGGTCGAACCAATCAAATTGTCAGGGCGGGCTTTATATGATGATGGACAGATGATCAGTAACGTAAATCAACCACGTCACCAAAGAGCGCGTGTGTTGAATCTGTTGTTTACAACGAAATGGCTGCCGCGGTAGAAATCAGATGTGTGGACTCTGACATTGAGTCTGTTCTAAAAGATATCGACAGAGCATTGATTTTAAAAGAGGAACAGAGAAACGCGAGCAAAGCATTTGTTGATGTTTTTGCCGTCCTACGGGATTCGACAAAAGTTGTCGCACTTATGAAAGATCAAGTTAAAGAAGCAACTAAAATGGGTATCACGGCGATGCAACTCGGTGTGCACGACGAGATGGATATAACAAGCAAACGTAATGGGTATCGTCGTGGATGAAGTTCAACTAATGTACAAATGTTAAGAGATAGTCTTACTGTATGACTTAATGTGATATAAATGAAATGTTGTAAACATAGTAGGTGTTGATGTACGTTCGCAAACTCAGACTTGTAGTGTGTGTCGTAGCGAAATAACTAGCAGTTCGGTCAAGCTGCAAATACGTCATTTCAACATACGTCTCACACCCCGTTGCTCTGATTGGTCGTAGGTCTATCCAATTGAGTGCAGAGGCATTTTTCGGTTGAGACACGCCTCATAATTATAGCTCAATGGAGCGGTATCAGACTCAAATTCTGACTAGAATTGAGTATGACAACGTCAGGCTAACAAACAACAACATGTGTGATACAAATCAGACTTTATTGACTAACTAAACACATACTACACTCTTAGAACAAATGTGTTAAAAACAACATATCTGTGTTATTATTGAAACAACACATTTTTTAACACAACTTGTGTTATATTTTAACACAAAATGACACATAATGTGTTAAAAGCTTAATGCACAAAGATGTGTAAAAAATGAACACATACTTTCTAAGAGTGTACTCTAAACATACAAACACACAAACATTCATACAGTTCAGCATCGGAAGAAGGTAAAGTTTTAAGTAGAGAAAAGAAAGCCTAAAACAAACCATCAGTTACTTACTTTTAATGCACCTTAGTTAAAAGAGGATAATGATGCGTGATGCATCAGTGAATAAGACTAAGTATGATACTTGCATGTCTTGCCCATTAAAAAAAGTGTCCTGATGGAGTTTGATAAGACTTCAGTTGATCTTGGCTGAAAGGATTGATGAGAGAAAAGCCCAGCTTGATTAAGATTATCCTTTGTAAATGAAAAAACAAGGCCTAGGCCTGGCACAAACTTCTAAACATCTAGTATCGCATCCTCACCCTGATGAGAGTCCTGAAAGGACTCAAATGTATCCAGAAAGATACATTGTGTGTTGCTTCACACCTAAAACTTAGATAAGAACTCAGACTCGAACTCCCTAAGAACTCAGAACAACTAGCAACTCAGGGTGTGTTCTTAGGCAGGGGTCTTTATGCTGTGAAGAGGTCACACCTGTGTCTGACCCAATCAGAGGTCATACTTTCAGAGGGAAAGTTAAAGGCGGAGTCCACGATGTTTGAAAAACGGTTTGGAAAAGGAGACGGGCCGACTACCAAAACACACTTATAGCCAATCAAATCAAATCAAATGCCGGGTTGCGTATGTGTGGGGCGGGTCTATCAACAGAAGGTCCAGATTCTATTGGGGTAGGGGCGTGTTTGTTTAGGTGATTTCAAATATCAACATTGGCTTTCAAACATCATGGACTCTGCCTTTAACTGTCTTTGTCTTCCAACATGCTGTTTTGCATATGGAATTCGATTTGATGTTAAGGTGGAAATGTTAAAGAGTTTCATAATATTAATATGAAGAAGAGTTTCCCAACATAATGCATATTATCCTTCAGGAAATGGAACACATAGATAGATACCAAACATTGTCTAGATATGATATGGATTAAGTAAGTGATACTAAACATTCATTTAAACTAGTTTGGGTTAATATACTGATATAACATAAACACCAAGAACATAGTTCATGATGAGATTAGAAATGGTTGATTAAGACATTCCCCTTATACATTTATAAGTGAATACATGCATGACTAAATAGAACGATTCTCTGTCTGTCATAAAAACTTTTCACATTCTTTTGTGGTCATAAAACTTTAATCTTGATTTGTTGCCATAGTCGCGAGAGATCTGTTCTGCTTTGGAGTGTTAAAAGCAGTTTGGGGGTAGTGTTACAGACCCCTGGGCTTAGCCTGCTTGTTGGGTGAGAGTCTGCAGTTATATTTATGAAATATAATACGTTATTGTGTGTCTGATCTAGCTCAGTCATTACAACTGTTTCACTAGATCTACATTATTAATGACTGTTAACTGAGTTTTGAGTTCACTTGTGCTTAATCACAAAGCAGATACAGAGATGAAGATCAGACTGGAGATAAAGTGATGATAAAATTAAAGGTGACATAGAATGATTGAACAGAGTATTATCCTTGTTCTGTGATGTGACATGTAGAAAAACATTTTTTTGTTTGGGTCTGTAATGCCTTAGAAGCTTCCTAAAAACATCTCTCAAATAGCTCTATTAGGGTGGGGGATTTTAAACAAGTGGTTTTGCACCTATTTGGCTCCCCCTACTGGCTTAACTTGCAATCTCATTACTGATTGGCTGACTTTGCTGCCACTCAAAAAATGTAGCCAATTATTTTAAAGTGGAGGGGCAGTTAGATGCCTGTGATGTCATAAGCATCAGTTTTTCAGATTGGGCCGTTTTCTGGCTGACATTTCTAAAAGAGGAATTTCTATGAGACTGAGATGTTTAGCATGCTTAGCACTTTTTGTATGTTTGTGAATGTGGGTAGACTACCATTATTCAACAAAGACAAGGAAAATTTTTTTTTCATTCTATGTCCCCTTTAAAATATATCTCTTTCTGCTGAAACACATGTTCCTATAATACAAGAAAGAGCTTTGCTTCATTAGATAAATGGATGAACAGGCAGATAGATTCACTTTTCTGTTATTTTTATTTTTATATTGCAGATCACCGTAAAGAGGAGACCTCTTCTGTATATAATCAACTTAATTTTTCCAGTAT
The DNA here is from genome assembly GCA_025389145.1 of Misgurnus mizolepis. Taxonomy (NCBI): domain Eukaryota; kingdom Metazoa; phylum Chordata; class Actinopteri; order Cypriniformes; family Cobitidae; genus Misgurnus; species Misgurnus mizolepis. Next base: position 7,906,991 of record JAIFKI010000008.1, on the reverse strand, counting down.
TTTGTTTCCTTGTGCTGGATGTGGCATCCTTTTTCATAAATGCATCTGCAGGAGACAAGTTGAGTTTTAAAGTGACTTTACTGCTGTCCCTTTCCGTGTTACTGCAGATTCTTAATGACAGACTTGCATCTTCTGTCAGTGAAATCCCATTAATTGGTAAGTTTACATGACTGTCTATGAAACATGAAAAACTACATTTAATCTCATTAGGTTGAAGATAAACCTTGCGGAAAGATGTTCTTTCAGGAGCAGGGGTTGACACTGTAAAAACCTTGCATTCTGGGTACAATTGGTTATTTCTGTAAAAGTAGTTCATGGCACACCCACCTGTGCCAGCTAGGCCTATCCAGTAAGACCTATATTAGTTGCCTCGCAAGGTACCCTGAGTATACACTTGACCTATTAAAATAAATTGCATTTTTTTTTGCCTCTTGTTTGCCAAATAATGATAATGAATAAGTTAATGTTGTATAGTAGTGTAATATATAGTGCCTTAAGCATGTCTCTCGAGTCCGTGATATAATCAAGTAGGTGTCGTTGTGTGTTGGTACACAGGAAAATCCCCAGTGTTAAATTAACTCTACCAGTGTTAAATCAACACTATTTGGTGTTTATATAATCCACACCAAGATCGGTGTTAAAAAAGACTGGTGTTAAAAATATAACTCTGAATCAGTGTTAAAGTTAATGAGATAATGAAGTGATGATTAAGACATTAACGGTTAACACCTGCTGGTCATTCAAATCAATTACATTTTGGAGATTTTCCTGTCTCTAAATTTTTATTTTTATTACTCGTTTTCTGGAGAAAATACTAAAATAATAAAGAAAGACAAATTATTAAATGCAATAGATGAATACTGTTGGGTGTATGCCTCCAAAAGCTGCAATCTTTCACGTTTGCCTCTCTATCAGCATCTCTGTTTAGAAAAATAAAATGATAACTTGCAGAGTTATTTTCTAAATGGATAAGTTAAACTTCTAAACAGCTGACAGAACAAAATACAAGTGCTCAACTATTCCAGCATCCACACGCGTGATTTAGTAGACAAATCTTCTTTCTGACGTGATGTCTCACAAGTCAAATAGACATTTATCACAAAATGTATCACACTAAATCTTAAGTTTGTGTTTGTTATGAGTTCATTTGAAGTCACCATTACTGTGATTAGTAAGGCATTTAGTTAGGCATTTGTCCCTTGACTTTAACTGATCTAACTCTCCTCTTCTAGCAATAGCAACAATGTTTTAGTAAAACCACTAGTTCATTGCTTCATGTAGAGGGAAAACCGTCCAGACCTTCTCAGTTTATTTTTTATTTTTTTCTACTCTACAAATCATTGAAACGTTTGATCACAAATTAATTATGAAGAAACAGGCATATAAAAAAGCTCTACGCAAATGACATTGTATTGAATAAGACTGCCATAATGCTTTAGTGTGTTTTTTGTTGTTGTTTTTTGCTTAAGAGAGACTTCATGATTTCTGATACAAATCTCAACGATGGTGACAGTTAATGGTAAGAAAGTTGCTAAATTTTTGTCATGTTGCAATGCATGATGGGATTTATGAATGAGTTTTCTACGATCCTGGTACCCAGCATGCATTGCGGCATGAAGCTTTGTTGTTAATTGTCACCATGATTGTGTTTTATAGGCTGATTGTTGATGTCTCAGTGTGTCTGATTTACACCAGAGATTAGATTTGGGTAAACAATATTTAACTCTTCAGGGTATGTGGACTTTTACAGCGCTGTTGGATTTCATGGGAGCTTCACAGGGTTGGCAGAACATAGAATTAAACACTTATATTCAGTGATTTTTTTTGTATGAGATCTTTGAATCACATGACTCACACTTTCATAATAATTAACGTAGTAACAATTTTAGACTTCATTTGTCTCCTCATCCGCCTCTGCTCTCACAGATGTGTTTCATAAACACACTGCCACAACGAGCAGAAGAAAACTAACACTAAACTTCAAGACCCAAGTACCCAACTAAAGGAAACACTAATCGGCACAATGGTGACTAACTTTATTCACCAGATTTACAGCAGTTCTTTAGAAGTTAAACTTATCATCCATGTAACTCTGCAAGCAAGTTGTAATTTTAGTTTTCTAACAGAGATGATGATAGTGTTCATTTAACTCTAGGCATTTTGTCTTTTGCATTTAATATTTTGTCTTTTTCATCATTTTAGTATTACTTTCTCCAGAAAAAGAGTCAACAAAATAAAAATTTTAAGACAGGAACAATTCCAAAATTGAGTTGATTTGACACAGAATCACCAGCAGGTGTTCACTATTAATGACTCAATCACTTCATTATCTTATTAACTTTAACACTGATTTAGTGTTTTTTTAACACCAATCTTGGTGTGGATTATATAAACACAGAGCAGTGTTAATTTAACACTGGGGATTTTCCTGTGTATATTTTGATAACAGATGCATTTTAGGCTTGGCCCATCTGATTTTCTCTGGGCCCACCCACATTGTGAATCCTGGCTACGGTAGTGCATTAGTCAACCTGAAATCAAATCAACAGATTCAGTTGCTGATTCATTAGTGATAAACACCTGGAGTAGGCTGACCATACATTGCATTTGTCAACCGTAAACGTCATTGAGGTTTTAACATTTAACATTTCAGTTAAAAACATTATAATTAGCAGGCTAAAGAACACACATCAATCTAAATTGGGTCCTTGACAAAAAAAACCCCGTAAAAGTCAGCAACACCAAAGCTCCAAAAGTATCAAAAATATCATCATGAAGAGCCTGCATGCTCGAAACGTAACCTTGATGCCATGCACTAGTTTTGTATAATAAAATTTCTTGATACTTTTGGAGCTTTGGTGTTGCCGACTTTGCATTACTACAGTTAAAAACATTATAAAAGTAAGATTTATTTCTTCTTACTTTGAAATGTAGCTGTTACTTTACTGAAATAAAACCTAAAATAATAAACCTCAATGACGTATGCAGTCGACAAATATGACTTCCGGAAGACACACCAGAAATCCTGGCCAGGACGTGTCCTGGGAAAATGGCACATATGGTCACCCTAACCTGGAGATTTTACCAACCAGGGCTGCGTTTTCTGTACAACGACACAATTCTCTGCTGAACAACCAGAGGATCAAGTGTTAGAGTAACTACCTAGCTAAGTCACAGCTGCTTTCAGAAAACAAAGTAACTTCTTGCACATCTGTTGTCTAAACCACATTAAAACACTTATAAAACTAGTGCTTCAATTCTCTTGACAATTAGAAAGAGTTTGTGATGTCATCTTTGTCTACAACATCCATTGCAACAAATTATGTGTTTTAATTAACAACAACCACAAAAATAAAAATGTAAACATGTTTCCATGTTTTCAATCAGCTATCTAAACTAAAAATTCTAAAAATAAAAATAAATAAAGTTAACTGCAGACAAATGACAAAAATAGTCAGTCTGGTTTGTAATAAGAGAGATTTTATGTCTATGCAGTGTTGTGGAGGTCAGTTGTAGTTCTTGGCTGTGTCTCGATCAGCTCCCAAGGTTGTGAATTAGTATATCGTGTACACAGGTTCGGGCACTGGTAAGGACCATGGGACACTGTTCACTTATTTTCCTGTAACGTAATTGCTTGTGTGATTTTCAACAACATCCGGCCAAACAAACATCTTTTCATCTCTTTAACATATCTCATCAATTAAGATAAAAAATTTCCTTGCCAATGACCCTTCTCTGAAGAGTTTTTATGGTAATCTGTAATTCCGCTATTATCTATACTAGATGACGCTCTTACCCATTTTATAAAATACCTAAAGCAAAAACAAAAAAATAAATAAACATTTTAAACTGTGCATGTATTGGTCTTCTGGGGCTCATTTCAGAAAGATGATTAAGTGAAAACTTTGAGTTTGTTTACCCTGAAATGAGGGAAACTCTGGGTTTTCCGTTTCAGAATGGGAGGTACACTGTAAAAAATAAATTGTTGGCTCAATGAATTATTTTTTAGTAACTAGTTCCACAGAAATTTTACGTTCACTCAATTTCTGACTCCAAAGTGTTACCTGGATTGATGTCTTTTAGTTGGCCCAAACTTGACTCAAATATAAAAAAGTATGTTTGCTCAACTAGCTTTATAGTTCATTCAACTAAAATGTTTTAATCAGTTGAATCTTTAAAAACTTACAGCAAAGACTCTGTCAATTAAAATTTAAGTATTTACTCAATGTTTTATGTGTTACTTCAATTAATATTTATTATTTGGAAATTTTTAATAAACTTTTTTAAATTATTTATCAAATACTTTATGCTGGTGTTGTTAACAAATAATTAACTTCAGTCACATAAAAACAAAAGCTTTATTCACTTATCATACAGACTGAACATACAGAATTAAGTCTTCTCTTAATAGAAGGCATAAAACAGTCCAAAAAGCACTCCAACGTCAGTGAGAACATCTCCAGGGCCATTTAACTTCTTTCGCCATGCATCCCTCTGGTCTGCCTCTCTCCACATCATCTCTGGTTTGATAAACAGAGGAATATAAATACATACACATACATAAATACATGTTTAAAATAATAAAGCTTGACGGTGAAAGACTTTATACCCTAAAATTGCCACAGTTCCCTCAGACATCACACGTAATTGAATTAAACACTATTGGGTGGTTTTCTCGAACAGGGCTTATCACTGACTAAAATACTGACACCTCTTAACATATGAGTGCTATTGTTTTGTCTCAAAATGCACGCCAGTGTTGTATTTTATAAGGTTTGTTTGTAAAAATGTCCCAATTATAATTAAGACGGAGTAATAAACCCTGTCCGGTAATCTTAACTAAAATAGCTCCACTTTAACTCGGACACATAACATAACACACCTTCATATAACTTATATCTTTACAAAAACGTTGAGTATTTGCGTCTTTGCCAATTAATATAGTCAAAAATTAACATTTATTTACAAACACTTACCTGACGTGAACTTGAGGAAACGGCTGATGACTTGTGTCCTTGTGTAAAACAGTGATTCCTGCTGTTAGGTGCGGATTGATCTCAGATGAAATGACCTGTGATCCAGATCCTTCTGAGTTAAGACATTTTAAATTAAAAACTCACGCACATACTGTACATACACACACGTGCGCGAGCGGGTCGCGCCCATGTGCGCGCGCACACGGGTACACACACGGGTATATTTAGAAGTTTTATTTAAGATTGTAATGATATTGGGACTATTTCTCCACCCGCTCCTTCAGCTCTGAAGTTCAAATTTGCATGCAGTCCGGTTATAACAAATGTAAAAGATATGAAACATCACTCAACAGCGATATCAATTAAGTGCAATCCTAAAATATGATTTAAAACATAACCCTTTCATTGTTAAGTATGAGAAATTTAAATGAATTAAATCACGTTTAAACGCCACAGAGATATCAGAGCCAGCAGTCGATTTCTGATGCGCTTGCCGAGGCGAGGCTGCGCTGGGCGGGGTGTGAGCGGTTAAGCGCCGGTGATTTTCTGTAGCTCATATGGAGCTAATCTCCGTCCAAAAGTGTTCATTTAATGTTTTAAACACAGATTTATCTAGACTTAAAATAATATGTCTTCTCAACTAGCTCTAACAAAAAAATTGGTTTAAGTTATATATTTTTGCCCGTCCAACATTTCATTAATTGGATTTTTTACAGTGTACTATAGGTGAAACCCAAAACAGCAGGGTAAGTCAAGCCTGTTTCAGAAGGAGAGGTAACTTATACTCAGAATCTGTTTCCAGGGTAACTCTCTGAACCTAACCTGGGGTGCGTTTCCCAAAACCATGGTTGCTAACTAAGTTAACAAGAACCAAGAGGCAGATGACATCCAAATCCTGTGAAAGCATTTGGAGAAGTCATAACAGAAGATTGCTTCCGAAATGCTCTTGCGGGACTTTGATGTCATCCTGTTGGTTCTTGCAGTTGCACATGGTCACAGAAATGAAACGTTTGTATGAGATTTGTTATGAGATTAACGAAAAAGTTGCCACCACTAATATGGTAGCGCTGTTGACCCACAATCCAGCAGCAAATGCGCTGTCTAGTTATTCAACTTCCTCCGTCTACCTGCGCAGATGCAACCGAGTTGTAGGTTGCCAGGTTGCGGTCAAAAATGGGTTCAAAATTGTATGTGTCTATTGTACGAGTAGGATTCGTTTCATACAAGATCTGGCAACTGGACAATTTTGGAATAATATAGTGATGTGATTATTCATATAACGAGGTAGGGCCGTTTAAATTATAGGAGTTTTCCGGGAGAAATAACAAAACAGGCAGGGGCGGGAGATAGGTGTGAAATACGGGAGACTCCTGAGAAAAACAGGAGTGTTGACAGGTATGATTATATTTGTATTTGTTTGTTAGTGTATTTCCCTCACAGTTTGTTGTTTTCACAGGGATTTACTGCTGTTCAATTTTTGTACTTATTGGCTTAAGCATTCTGGAGACCATCTTTGTGAATATTCTGATTGTTAAAGGAAAAGAGACCGAATCAGCAATATCAATGGAAACCACAGCTGTTGTAAGTGGTCAAGATGGTAAGTGTCAACCCAGTTCTTGGTAATATATTCTTGTATCTTTACTTCACAAGTTACGAATTTATATAAAAAACTGAAAAGCTACACCTTAATTTTAAAACCAACTGTACCAACAAAGGACACAGCACCGACAGTTTCGCCTTGCCTGGTGTAAGAGACCATATGGACACAGATACCAGTGGAAATGAAGAGTCAACATGTACCCGTGACACTGGAAAGAGGGCCTCACTGTGCTGGACCAGAGCAGCAAAAATAATAGATGTGACCTATTATGTTCTTTACATAATCACTGTTATTGTGCTTCTGTCTGTTCTTTGCAAACGTTGGTTTCTGTTGTAATAACTCTTACACATGAGTGCATGCAATACTAACTTTTATTTGCATTCATTTGTATTCATGTTGTTTGTGGTGAGTTTAAAACGTTTTTTTTTCTGTTGTCAATTATTGTTTTTCTCTTGTAAACAACAGGAATGCATAGTTTAATGTTTAAGAGAATTTGTCATTTTCTTTGGCATATAGTAGTATCCAGTAAAGCATTTGGTGTTGTTTATTTAGTTTTAGACAATACAAAATCATATTTTTTTGTGTTTGTGGTGGTGAAATTGGACATTTATTAAATGTTGTGTTATATTATTACAATCAGCTTTAAAATTATCTGTATAATGTCATGCATTCTGTATGTCATAATTTTCAAGTTTTTATTATTTTTCTCCCTGTTTCACATTTTTCTTCTGTCTCTAGTATTTTTTCTGCAATGTATTTTAGCATTTTCAAATGGCTGATGACAAATTTAAGATCAGAAAAAGGTAGGGGTAAGATTAAACATCAAAAGCAAAGAAAACCAAAGGTAGGTTTTCAAAAAGGATTTAAAAATTGACAAGGAAAGTGCCAGTCTGATCTCCAAGGGCAGGGTGTTCCAAAGTATAGGACCAGCCACTGCAAAAGCATCTTACCTTAGATCCTCACGTGCAGAACGTTTTTATTATTGTGTTTTGTTTATTCCAAATCATTTATTTACATAATCATCATAATCACTTTATAATCATTAGTTATCCATATAATTGTTTATTTGATTATTCCATATTATTTTTATTATTATCAATTTCATTATTATAATTTTATAATTATATTATTGTTTATTCATGCATTCATTCATTCATTATATTTCTATGTTTTATATATATTATTATATTCATTATTGTCTCACATTTATGAAGTTTCATGAGCTGTCCTGTCTGTGTAAACAGAGATAGATAAAGAGAATGTTTATGGAAGCTCAAGGTTTATGGGATGTTGCTATTAAGCAGTTTTGGTATAACAGGGCATGTTGAATTCATGCTGATGGGACAAAGTTTGAACATTAAAACATATGCAACTGAAACTGTCCATCAATAAAACTCTGTTCCTATTTTATCATCATAAATGTAGTCTCGTGTCCTGCTTGTGTTATTTTCTAGCTTTGATCGAACAACCTCTTAACTGACAGAAGCCTTTTAAACAAGTAAATTTATATTTTCTGACGTGATCTGGCATCCGGAACTGGATGGTAAATATTTTGACTGGAGACCTGATCTAACAGTTTTGGTGTAGTCGGCAGGATAGAATAACATTTTTGTTGTCTCTATCCGAACGATGAGTCGGGTTTGTCTCTCGCACATCCAGATAGTGAATTTTTCCAGACCACTCGCTTCTGACTCCGAGCCGCGAGTGAAGACGGGGGTAACTCCAGCAGGTGTCTCCTGACTCATTCACTTAAGCAAGAGTGAGTGTGTTTTGTTTTGACATTTCATGAAAATTCAGGACGTACTGTGGAAGTAGCTTGACTACTGGGGTCAGATTATATTGTTACTTCGATAATGGTGCAGTCAAAAATTAAGCTAAATGATCTGATTAAAATGCTAACAGAACAGCTGAAAGAGCACTTTAAGATCAAACAAGCAGAAAAAGAAAAAATCAGCTGCTAAATATAACATCAAATACAAGGGGCAGTCTTTAGATTCCCAAGACATAAGAAAGACGTATCAAGACGTCAAAAAAGCATGGTGTGAAATTCAAAGAATGAAATCCCGAGAATCAAAGTGTATCCTTTGGATTTTTGCCACTTTGTGTAAATGTAGAAATTGAGAAATGAACCTGGAATTAGACAATCATAACAGAGATAAAGAAGTTATGGAGGGAAATGCATGTGACACTAGTGACATTGATATGACCACAGATTCACATTTTGACACAAACAATGATGATTTTAAAAGGGTAGCTCAGTGAGTTCAGATGAGTATTTTGGTTTTGCTACTTCTATGCTGTGCTTGGCAATGAAGATCTGACTTTTTTTGACAGCAGACAGAATAGCTGGAACTTCCCTGCATTTCCAGGCTTGAGATTTTCAGAACATTAAGAAGAAAAGTCTGTAAAAGTTACCCATCAAACTGTTTTAGGCAAAGTGAACACCTGCAGGTGGTCAGAACTGTTTGGGACAAAATTTAAGGCTTGGTGGAGGACTTTGTATAAGCACCTGTTGAGAAGCGTGTTTCGGACCTGCAGTGGCGATGGATGTACGGGGCTATAGCTACAAACAGGCACGTGGCAGATCTAAATCCAGCAGTAGACACAAAAATTTCTATTTTGTGGTGTTGAAGAAATAGTCAATCACTTGTTAATTGAGTGTTGTAGGGGGTGTGCACACCAAAACTTTTAAACGCGGTTGAAAACGCGAATGACAGCTGTTTTTCAGCTAAATGCCAGCTTTCCTCAGCTGAACACTTTGGCAGCTCTGATACTTCAGCTGTGAGCCGGTTGGTTCTGTGGTAATCTCCTGCCCCTCCTCCACTGTGATTGGATGGCCGTGTGAGAACTGACATTGATGAGCGGAGCTTTTCACTCAAAGTTGAATATTTTCCAACTCTCTGGGCTCAGCACTGAGTGTGAAAAAAAAGAAAGCGCGCCGGTTTTCAGTGCAAAAGAAAACCGCTAGCTGCAGTCTTTTTTGATAAACGCTGAGGTTCCATTGGAAACTATTGAAAACATGCGCCGGCTGCGGGTGTAAAAGCTTTGGTGTGCACGCCCTCTTAGGTTGAAGGTTTTTTTTTTACTATTTAACACAAGATTTTTGGTAAAACGCTATCTTACCAGGATTTTATAGGTGGCCCAAAATACAGCTTTCAAGCAAGAAGGAAAAAGTGTTTATTGAATTTTGTGAGTTACTCCATCTAAGATGTCCATATGGAAAACTAGGAAGAATCAAATGTTGGGGGTTTGGCCAACCAATGTAGAATGCACTGAAAGGATTGATAACAACTAGAATTAAGATAGAGTACACATACTATAAATTGGTCAATAATATTGCAATGCTGAAATTTGATCAGTGTGTGTAGTTTTTTGTGAAACTGGAGAAAATTTAATGTTGTACGCATTGTAGAATTCTCTCTCTCTCTCTCTCTCTCTCTCTCTCTCTCTCTCTCTCTCTCTCTCTGTGTGTGTGTGTGTGGGGGGGGGACAATAAAGACAGGATTGATGAGGCTCTTGTGAACGTGTAAGACTTCAGACATTTCTGACTTTTCACCCAAAGTTGAATATTTAGCTGTTATTGCCAATTCATTGACAGTAAAGAACAACTTGCTATGATGTTGCTGGGAGTACAATGTTGACATGAAGACATCTCTCATTGAGGAATGGGGGATTCAGTTTAAAATTAGATGTCTTGTCACTGATGCAGTTGCTAATATGATAGCATGTGCCAACAATTTACAGCTAAGGCATAGCATTTGCATAGCTCATGCTAAACCTAAACCTTATTGTTAAAAAGCTATTGACTTTCTGGGCTTCAAGACATGAGGAGCAAAGCAAGGAGGATTGTTGCTTATTTTAGAGCAAGCACTGTTGCAAAAGAGTGACTTGTCAATTTTCAGCAACAGATGGGCAAACCTGCTCATAAATTACAGTAGGAAGTAGACACGTGCTGGAATAGCACATTTGGCGGCAGTGGCTCAGTGGTTTATGTAGGTTGTCTACAAACCGAAAGGTTGGTGGTTCAATCCCCAGCTTCACCAGACCAAGTGTCGAGCTGGCGCCTTGCATGGCTGACATCGACGTTGGTGTATGAATGTGTGAGTGAATGGGTGAATGTGAGGTCTGTTAAAAGCACTATATAAATTCAGTCCATTTACTCTTTACCATTAGACATGATCTCCAAACTTTATGAACAGCATGAACCAGTTGTTGCTGCACTGGTATCCCTGAGGACAGATTTGTAAGTACCACACAATGTGGGAGTACCTTGGTGTACTAGACAGTCCACTAAAGGATGCAACTGCTGTACTTTCTGCTGTGTCTGAGAGGTTGGCTCATTAAGAAACTGCAAGCCAAGTAACCCTTTCCACTCTCCTGGATCCACGTTTTAAAACCATTGGGTTTTGTAATCCATCCACTGCCCAGAATGCCATTAAAAGGCTCACAGCCGAGTGTTCAACAAAGGTAAGGGAAACAGCATCTGACCCCATACCAGAGCATGGGGAAACCTCTACAGCAGCTGCAGACACCTCAGGTAGGACACAAAGTCTATAATGGCCCAATTGTATTTTACTGCACATATGTGGGATCTTCTTGATCAACAGGTAATGGAAACAAGAACGGTAAAGAGTGCCACTGCCACCATTGAGGTTCAGCACTACCTGAGTGAACCCAACATTACCTGCTCTGAAAATCCACTACAGTTTTGGCACAAGCACATTTATTCCCATTTATACATGCTGGCCCTGAGCTTTTTGTATTCTCTTGCCTCTTCTGTGCCCTGTGAACAGGTATTTCCTAAAGCTGGCAAAGTGGTGAGCAAGAAGAGAAATAGGCTCAGCCCCAGCACTGTGGAGAAAATCCTGTTCCTAAATAAAAATCAAACCACAGAAGTTACTAATATATCACTACAATTAAATTCCCCCGAGCTTATAGCAACATTCATTTCCATCCCACTATGTATGCATTTTTCTAAGCAATATCACTCTTATTTTCATCTGTCATTTACACAAAGCGTCACTCATTCAAGAACACTTACAATGTCCATTTCACAAGCTCACACTTACTAATAAGTAGGTGTGTTTATGTAGTCATGCTGACCAGGAGGACACCTGATTGCTGACTGCTGATTGTTAATAAAACATAATTAAGCACAAAGCATCCATAAGCTGTGCCAATCCAGCCTACATTACATTAGTCTGTAAGGCAGATTTATAATTTTGTAAAAGTGTGTCTGTACTTATGTACCTTCAATATTCATGAGTTTGATTTTTTCTAAAAACAGTAAAAATGTCCACATTCACCATACACAAAAAGTTATCTTTATTACATTTTTGTTTGGAGTTACCATGCATATGCAATGGAACATGCTTTGGTGTTGTGTTGTATTTAATATATTGATTCATTTATTTATTAATCGTTTCTTAATTTGTCAATCCATTAATTCTTGCTTCTAAATATGTTGTTTGGTTGTGGAACATTGTATGATACAGCGCTTTCACCAGCAGAGGTCCTCATCGGGCTCTTATTTGGAAAGCTTTGAGTAATGAACCTATTTCCAATACAAATGGGCTGAAAGCTTCGCAGCTTCAAGAAAGCTTTACTTCGCCACCACTACACCACGTTTCAAATGATTATGCACATGCCATGTTTGTTTATTTTTCCAATACAGTCAGTAAGTTTAAAGAGGAGACCTCTTCTGTATATAATCAACTTAATTTTTCCAGTATTTTGTTTCCTTGTGCTGGATGTGGCATCCTTTTTCATAAATGCATCTGCAGGAGAAAAGCTGGGTTTTAAAGTGACTTTACTGCTGTCCCTTTCCGTGTTACTGCAGATTCTTAATGACAGACTGGCATCTACTGTCAGTGAAATCCCATTAATTGGTAAGTCTACATGATTGTCTATAAAACATGAAAAACTACATTTAATCTCATTAGGTTGAAGATAAACCTTGCGGGAAGATGTTCTTTCAGGAGCAGGGGTTGACACTGTAAAAAACTTGCATTCTTTGTACAATTGGTTATTTCTGTAAAAGTAGTTCATGGCACACCCACCTGTGCCAGCTAGGCCTATCCAGTAAGACCTATATTAGTTGCCTCGCAAGGTACCCTGAGTATACACTTGACCTATTAAAATAAATTGCATTGTTTTTTGCCTCTTGTTTGCCAAATAATGATAATGAATAAGTTAATGTTGTATAGTAGTGTAATATATAGTGCCTTAAGCATGTCTCTCGAGTCCGTGATATAATCAAGTAGGTGTCGTTGTGTGTTGGTATATTTTGATAACAGATGCATTTTAGGCTTGGCCCATCTGATTTTCTCTGGGCCCACCCACATTGTGGATCCTGGCTACGGTAGTGCATTAATCAACCTGAAATCAAATCAACAGATTCAGATGCTGATTCATTAGTGATAAACACCTGGAGTAGGCTGACCATACATTGCATTTGTCAACCGCATACGTCATTGAGGTTTTCACATTTCAGTTAAAAACATTATAATAAGCAGGCTAAAGCACACACATCAATCTAAATTGGGTCCTTGACAAAAAAAAAACGTAATAGTGTAGTAATGCAAAGTCAGCAACACCAAAGCTCCAAAAGTATCAAAAATATCATCATGAAGAGCCTTCATGCTCGAAACGTAACCTTGATGCCATGCACTAGTTTTAAATAATACATATTTTTGATACTTTTGGAGCTTTGGTGTTGCCGACTTTGCATTACTACAGTTGAAAACATTATAAAAGTAAGATTTATTTCTTCTTACTTTGAAATGTAACTGTTACTTTACTGAAATAAAACCTAAAATAATAAACCTCAATGACGTATGCGGTCGACAAATATGACTTCCGGAAGACACACCAGAAATCCTGGCCAGGACGTGTCCTGGGAAAATGGCACATATGGTCACCCTAACCTGGAGATTTTACCAACCAGGGGTGCGTTTTCTGTACAACGACACAATTCTCTGCTGAACTACCAGAGAATCAAGTGTTAGAGAAACTACCTAGCTAAGTCACAGCTGCTTTCAGAAAACAAAGTAACTTCTTGAACATCTGTTGTCTAAACCACATTAAAACACTTATAAAACTAGTGCTTCAATTCTCTTGACAATTAGAAAGAGTTTGTGATGTCATCTTTGTCTACAACATCCTTTGCAACAAATTATGTGTTTTAATTAACAACAACCACAAAAATAAAAATGTAAACATCTTTCAATGTTTTCAATCAGCTATCTAAACTAAATATTCTAAAAATAAATAAGTTAACTGCAGACAAATGACAAAAATAGTCCGTCTGGCTTGTAATAAGAGATATTTTATATGTCTATGCAGTGTTGTGGAGGTCAGTTGTAGTTCTTGACTGTGTCTCGATCAGCTCCCAAGGTTGTGAATTAGTATATCATGTACACAGGTAAGGACCATGGGACACTGTTCACTTATTTGTGTGACGTAATTGCTTGTGCGTTTTTCATCAACATCCGGCCAAACCAACATCTTTTCATCTCTTCAACATATCTCATCAATTAAGAGAAAACATTTCCTTGCCAATGACCCTTCTCTGAAGAGTTTTTATGGTAATCTGTAATTCCGCTATTATCTATACTAGATGACGCTCTTACCCATTTTATAAAATACCTAAAGCAAAAACAAAAAAATAAATAAACATTTTAAACTGTGCATGTATTGATCTTCTGGGGCTCATTTCAGAAAGATGATTAAGTGAAAACTTTGAGTTTGTTAACCCTGAAATGAGGGAAACTCTGGGTTTTCCGTTTCAGAATGGGAGGTACTATAGGTGAAACCCAAAACAGCGGGGTAAGTCAAGCCTGTTTCAGAAGGAGAGGTAACTTATACTCAGAATCTGTTTCCAGGGTAACTCTCTGAACCTAACCTGGGGTGCGTTTCCCAAAACCATAGTTGCTAACTAAGTTAGCAACTTTGTTGGTTGCAATCCAAATTCCTTTGCCAACCAAATAAGTTGCTAACAGCTTAGCAACGATGCTTTTGGGAAATGCACTGCTGGTCAGGTTTTATTCTGTAAACTCTGAGTTTCTGGCGGTCTCCTCCCCTTTTTTAAATGAGTAGCGATGTTTAACTATCTCGTAAGTTAATTTAGTACATTCATTCATTGCATCATTTTTTATTATGTACACTCTAAAACGAAAACTGAAAAGTTATACATGGATTAAATTTCTCCGTCTCTAGACGGATTTCTGTCAATTGCACAATTATTAAATTCACTTTTCATGGAGACGATGTGTATTCACCTTTTTAAGTGGGATGTGATCAAAGCCTGGAGTGGAGCCAAATCACGTTCCTCTCTCCACTGTAAGCGCTCTGTAATCACTACGCAGCGGATCCACTCCGGGTTTTCTGGTTGTAGCGCATAAGATGAGGTAAAAACCTTACTTCAGATAGCATGGACATACTTATAATGCAGGAAGGCTCCAATGTTTTGGAGATCGATAAAGGTGTAAAAGACCAATGGAGATTGACTTGGCTTAGCGAAATTATGAAGATTGGCAAGCCTTTCAGTTCGTGGGACAAGAAAACCAAACAGCCAGGTAACTTGCGTGTCTTTGCACAGGATAGGTGTCCTATATTTTGTGGGTAAATGATTTCTCGCGGACGTGATTACTCGCGTTGCGTTTTTGACTGCTATGCTGATCTAACCAGTGGCTGATACAAAGGGTTTGATAAACTCGTGGCACCACAAGAACCAAGAGGCAGATGACATCCAAATCCCGTGAGAGCAGTTCGAGAAGTCATAACAGAAGATTGCTTCCGAAATGCTCTCGCTGTACTTTGATGTCATCCACCTGTTGGTTCTTGCAGTTGCACATGGTCACAGAAACGAAACGTTTGTATGAGATTTGTTATGAGATTAACGGATAAGTTGCCACCACTAATATGGTAGCGCTGTTGACCCACAATCCAGCAGCCAATGCGCTGTCTAGTTATTCAACTTCCCCTGTCTACCTGCGCAGATGCAACCGAGTTGTAGGTTGCCAGGTTGCGGTCAAAAATGGGTTCAAAATTTTATGTGTCTATTGTATGAGTAGGATTCGTTTCATACAAGATCTGGCAACTGGACAACCTTGGAATAATATAGTGATGTGATTATTCATATAACAAGGTAGGGCCGTTTAAATTATAGGAGTTTTCCGGGAGAAATAACAAAACGGTCAGGGGCGGGAGATAGGTGTGAAATACGGGAGACTCCTGAGAAAAACAGGAGTGTTGACAGGTATGATTATATTTGTATTTGTTTGTTAGTGTATTTCCCTCACAGTTTGTTGTTTTCACAGGGATTTACTGCTGTTCAATTTTTGTACTTATTGGCTTAAGTATTCTGGAGACCATCTTTGTGAATATTCTGATTGTTAAAGGAAAAGAGACCGAATCAGCAATATCAATGGAAACCAGAGATGTTGTAAATGGTCAAGATGGTAAGTGTCAACCCAGTTCTTGGTAATATATTCTTGTATCTTTACTTACTAAGTTAAGAATTTATATAAAAAACTGAAAAGCTACACCTTGATTTTAAAACCAACTGTACCAACAAAGGACACAGCACCGACAGTTTCGCCTTGGGTGGTGTAAGAGACCATATGGACACAGATACCAGTGGAAATGAAGAGTCAACATGTACCCGTGACACTGGAAAGAGGGCCTCACTGTGCTGGACCAGAGCAGCAAAAATAATAGATGTGACCTATAATGTTCTTTACATAATCACTGTTATTGTGCTTCTGTCTGTTCTTGGCAAACGTTGGTTTCTGTAATAACTCTTACATATGAGATGGCATGCAATACTAACTTTTATTTGCATGAATTTGTTTTCATGTTGTTTGTGGTGAGTTTAAAACGTTTTTTTTTTTTTTTTTTTTTCTGCTGTCAATTATTGTTTTTCTCTTGTAAACAACAGGAATGCATAGTTTAATGTTTAAGTGAATTTGTCCTTTTCTTTGACATATAGTAGTATCCAGTAAAGCATTTGGTGTTGTTTATTTAGTTTTAGACAATACAAAATCATATTTATTCTTTTGTGTTTGTGATGGTGAAATTGGACATTTATTAAATGTTATGTTATATTATTACAATCAGCTTTAAAATTATCTGTATAATGTCATGCATTCTGTACGTCATAATTTTCATGTTTTTATTATTTTTCTCCCTGTTTCATATTTTTCTTCTGTCTCTAGTGTTTTTTCTGCAATGTATTTTAATATTTTCAAATGGCTGACGACAAATTTAAGATCAGAAAAAGGTAGGGGTAAGATTAAACATCAAAAGCAAAGAAAACCAAAGGTAGGTTTTCAAAAAGGATTTAAAAATTGACAAGGAAAGAGCCAGTCTGATCTCCAAGGGCAGGGTGTTCCAAAGTACAGGACCAGCCACTGCAAAAGCATTTTCACCTCTACGTTTTAGTTTGCTGTGATGGATCTTATCCTCACGTGCAGAACGTTTTTATTATTGTGTTTTGTTTATTCCAAATCATTTATTTACATAATCATCATAATCACTTTATAATCATTAGTTATCCATATAATTGTTTATTTGATTATTCCATATTATTTTTATTATTATCAATTTCATTATTATACTTTTATCATTATATTATTGTTTATTCATGTATTCATTCATTCATTATATTTCTATGTTTTATATATATTATTATATTCATTATTGTCTCACATTTATGAAGTTTCATGAGCTGTCCTGTCTGTGTAAACAGAGATAGATAAAGAGAATGTTTATGGAAGTTCAAGGTTTATGGGATGTTGCTATTAAGCAGTTTTGGTATAACAGGGCATGTTGAATTAATGCTGGTGGGACAAAGTTTGAACATTAAAACATATGCAACTGAAACTGTCCATCTATAAAACTCTGTTCCTATTTTATCATCATAAATGTAGTCTCGTGTCCTGCTTGTGTTATTTTCTAGCTTTGATCGATCAACCTCTTAACTGACATAAGCCTTATAAACAAGTAAATTGATATTTTCTGACGTGATCTGGCGTCCAGAACTGGATGGTAAATATTTTGACTGGAGTGGAGAGTCCACTGGAGACCTGATCTAACAGTTTTGGCATAGTCGGCAGGATAGAATAACATTTTTGTTGTCTCTATCCGAACGATGAGTCGGGTTTATCTCTCGCACGTCCAGATAGTGAAATGTTCCAGACCACTGGCTTCTGACTCCGAGCCGCGAGTGAAGACGGGGGTAACTCCCGCAGGTGTCTCCTGACTCATTCACTTAAGCAAGAGTGAGTGGGTTTTGTTTTGACATTTCATGAAAATTCAGGACGTACTGTGGAAGTAGCTTGACTACTGGGTCAGATTATATTGTTATTTCGATAATGGTGCAGTCAAAAATTAAGCTAAATGATCTGATTAAAATGCTAACAGAACAGCTGAAAGAGTACTTTAAGATCAAACAAGCAGAAAAAGAAAAAATCAGCTGCTAAATATAACATCAAATACAAGGGGCGGTCTTTAGGTTCCCAAGACATAAGTACCGTGGCCTGAAAAGGCAAAAATAAATTACAATGGTAAATTACTTATTTACAAGATTAAAAACAAATTTACAAGGTTTTTTTAACAAATGTACAAGTTTTTTAACAAATTTACAAGTTTTTTAACAAATTTACAATGAGTGAACAAATTACGAGTGAACAAATTAACAATTTTTTTAACAAATTTACAATGAGTGAACAAATTTACAAGTTTTGTAACAAATTTACAAGTGTTTAAACAAATTTACAATGAGCAAACAAAATTACAAGTTTTAAAACAAATTTACGTTTTTTACGGAAAGGGTATGTACTATAAGCTGACGTCACGCATCTGAGCCACCCGGAGTTATCACCGTGAATCTCATGAGAGTTGCGAATGTGATGTTGTGTATTAGGCTGTACATCCTATTAACGGAAAGAGAGTGATAATATATAACCTTTCATCGATTCCCGAGTGACTCAAAGGGATATTGGACCTTATTTTCAGGTAGTTTTAGTTCGCTAACACTACTTTCCAAGTTGCACATGTTTTGGATGGCAGTTATCAATATAATTCACTGACTTTCTCATTATATTACAGACAACAGGAGAGGGGACTCCAAACATTTTAATCAGGACTGCATTGTTCGTTCGCTTCCGGGGTTACATAGACTGAAACGGGGCAGCGTGACGAGTTTGTTTACCTGGTGCTGTAAGCTCCAACCCAGGAGGACACTTTAGATTAATCAAGGGTGCGTTAACTTTTTTGATGATATGATCTGAATAATTTTTAAAAGATTAGGATTTTATACATCCGGGTTTCTTCCCACCGGACGCACGGATGCGTGACATCAGCTGTATTGTACCTATCCTTTCCGTAAAAAACATAAATTTGTTTTAAAACTTGTAATTTTGTTCGCTCATTGTAAGTTTGTTAAAAAACTAGTAAATTTGTTCACTCATTGTAAATTTGTTAAAAAACTTGGAAATTTGTTCACTCATTGTAAATTTGTTAAAAAACTTGTAAATTTGTTTAAAAAACTTGTAAATTTGTTCACTCATTGTAAATTTGTTAATAAAACTTGAACATTTATTCAGTCATTGTACAGTTGTTATAAAACTTGTACATTTGTTAAAAAACTTGTAAATTTGTTAAAAACACTTGTAAATAAGTAATTTACCATTGTAATTTATTTTTGCACCCCGAGGCCACCGTACATAAGGAAGACGTATCAAGACGTCAAAAAAGCATGGTGTGAAATTCAAAGAATAAAATCATCAATCAATGAACATGCAATGAGACAATCATAACAGACATAAAGAAGTTATGGAAGGAAAGCTGAAGGGATTAAAAGATAGATAGTTAAGAGTTAAGAGCTCAGTTTGGAAATAAACAAAAATCTAAAATAGCTAATGTTCAAGTTTATCAAAAGCAAATTATGCCGGTTTTACCAGATTTAAATGGATGTGACACTGGTAGTGTCATCTATACGACCACAGATTCAGATTTTGACAAAGACTATGATTTTAAAAGGGTTGCTCATGTCCTTAGTGAGTTCAGATGAGTATTTTGGTTTTGCTACTTCTATGCTGTGCTTGGCAATAAAGATCTGCTTTTTCAGACAGCAGACAAAATAGCTGGAACTTCCCTGTATTTCCAGACTTGAGATTTTCAGAACATTAAGAAGAAAAGTCTGTAAAAGTTACCCATCAAACTGTTTTAGGCAAAGTGAACACCTGCAGGTGGGCAGAACTGTTTGGGACAAAATTTAAGGCTTGGTGGAGGACTTTGTATAAGCACCTGTTGAGAAGCGTGTTTCGGACCTGCAGTGGCGATTGATGTACGGGGCTATAGCTACAAACAGGCACGTGGCAGATCTAAATCCAGCAGTAGACACAAAAATTTCTATTTTGTGGTGTTGAAGAAATAGTCAATCACTTGTTAATTGAGTGTTGTAGGGGGTGTGCACACCAAAACTTTTAAACGCGGTTGAAAACGCGAATGACAGCTGTTTTTCAGCTAAATGCCAGCTTTCCTCAGCTGAACACTTTGGCAGCTCTGATACTTCAGCTGTGAGCCGGTTGGTTCTGTGGTAATCTCCTGCCCCTCCTCCACTGAGATTGGATGGCCGTGTGAGAACTGACATTGATGAGCGGAGCTTTTCACTCAAAGTTGAATATTTTCCAACTCTCTGGGCTCAGCACTGAGTGTGAAAAAAAAGAAAGCGCGCCGGTTTTCAGTGCAAAAGAAAACCGCTAGCTGCAGTCTTTTTTGATAAACGCTGAGGTTCCATTGGAAACTATTGAAAACATGCGCCGGCTGCGGGTGTAAAAGCTTTGGTGTGCACGCCCTCTTAGGTTGAAGGTTTTTTTTTTACTATTTAACACAAGATTTTTGGTAAAACGCTATCTTACCAGGATTTTATAGGTGGCCCAAAATACAGCTTTCAAGAAAGAAGGAAAAAGTGTTTATTGAATTTTGTGATTTACTTCATCTAAGATGTCCATATGGAAAACTAGGAAGAATCAAATGTTGGGGGTTTGGCCAACCAATGTAGAATGCACTGAAAGGATTGATAACAACTAGAATTAAGAGAGTACACATACTATAAATTGGTCAATAATATTGCAATGTTTGCTGAAATTTGATCAGTGTGTGGATTTTTTTGTGAAATTGGAGAAAATGTAATGTTGTACGCATTGTAGAATTCTCTCTCTCTCTCTGTGTGTGCGCATGTGTGTTTGTGGGAAACAATAAAGACAGGATTGATGAGGCTCTTGTGAACGTGTAAGACTTCAGACATTTCTGACTTTTCACCCAAAGTTGAATATTTAGCTGTTATTGCCAATTCATTTACAGTAGAGAACAACTTGCTATGATGTTGCTGGGAGTACAATGTTGACATGAAGACATCTCTCATTGAGGAATGGGGGATTAAGTCTAAAATTAGATGTCTTGTCACTGATGCAGTTGCTAATATGATAGCATGTGCCAACAATTTACAACTAAGGCATTGCATTTGCATAGCTCATGCTAAACCTAAACCTTATTGTTAAAAAGCTATTGACTTTCCGGGCTCCAAAACATGAGGAGCAAAGCAAGGAAGATTGTTGCTTATTTTAGATCAAGCACTGTTGCAAAATAGTGACTTGTCAATTTTCAGCAACAGATGGGCAAACCTGCTCATAAATTACAGTAGGAAGTAGACACGCGCTGGAATAGCACATTTGGCGGCAGTGGCTCAGTGGTTTATGTAGGTTGTCTACAAACTGAAAGGTTGGTGGTTCAATCCCCAGCTCCACCAGAAGTGTCGAGGTGTCCTTGAGCAAGACACCTAACACGAGCTGCTACCGACGAGCTGGCGCCTTGCATGGCTGACATCGACGTTGGTGTATGAATATGTGAGTGAATGGTTGAATGTGAGGTCTGTTAAAAGCACTATATAAATTCAGTCCATTTACTCTTTACCATTAGACATGATCTCCAGACTTTATGAACAGCATGAACCAGTTGGTGCTGCACTGGTATCCCTTAGGGCAGATTTGTGAGACACAATGTGGGAGTACCTTGGTGTACTAGACAGTCCACTAAAGGATGCAACTGCTGAACTCATTAAGGCTCATTAAGAAACTGCAAGCCAAGGAACCCTTTCCACTCTCCTGGATCCACGTTTTAAAACCATTGGGTTTTGTAATCCATCCACTGCCCAGAATGCCATTAAAAGGCTCACAGCCGAGTGTTCAACAAAGGTAAGGGAAACCGCATCTGACCCCATACCAGAGCATGGGGAAACCTCTACAGCAGCTGCAGGCACCTCAGGTAGGACACAAAGTCTATAATGACCCAATTGTATTTTACTGCACATATAAAATCTTGTGAATTTTTCCACTTTTCAGGGACAGGACTGTGGGATCTTCTTGATCAACAGGTAATGGAAACAAGAACGGTAAAGAGTGCCACTGCCACCATTGAGGTTCAGCACTACCTGAGTGAACCCAACATTCCCTGCTCTGAAAATCCACTACAGTTTTGGCACAAGTACATTTATTCCCATTGATACATGCTGGCCCTGAGCTTTTGTGTTATCTTGCCTCTTCTGTGCCCTGTGAATGGGTTTTTCTGGCAAAGTGGTGAGCAAGAAGAAAAATAGGCTCAGCCCCAGCACTGTGGAGAAAATCCTGTTCCTAAATAAAAATCAAACCACATAAGTTACTAATAAATCACTACAATTAAATTCCCCCAAGCTTATAGCAATATTCATTTCCATCCCACTATGTATGCATTTTTTTAAGCAATATCACTCTTATTTTCATCTGTCATTTACACAAAGCGTCACTCATTCAAGAAAACGTACAATGTCCATTTCACAAGCTCACACTTACTAATAAGTAGGTGTGTTTATATAGTCATGCTGAACAGGTGGACAACTGATTGCTGACTGCTGATTGTTAATAAAACATAATTAAGCACAAAGCATCCATAAGCTGTGCCAATCCAGCCTACATTACATTAGTCTGTAAGGCAGATTTATAATTTTGTAAAAGTGTGTCTGCACTTATGTACCTTCAACATTCATGAGTTTGATTTTTTCTAAAAACAGTAAAAATGTCCACATTCACCATACACAAAAAGTCTTGATTACATTTTTGTTTGGAGTTACCATGCATATGCAATGGAACATGCGTTGGTGTTGTGTTGTATTTAATATATTGATTCATTTATTTATTAATCGTTTCTTAATTTGTCAATCCATTAATTCTTGCTTCTAAATATGTTGTTTGGTTGTGGAACATTGTATGATACAGCTCTTTCACCAGCAGAGGTCCTCATCGGGCTCTTATTTGGAAAGCTTTGAGAAATGAACCTATTGGGCTGAAAGCTTCGCAGCTTCAAGAAAGCTTTACTTCGCCATCACTACACCATGTTTCAAATTATTATGCACATGCCATGTTTGTTTATTTTTCCAATACAGTCAGTAAGTTTACAAATTTTTATTTACCCTAAGATACTTCAACACTTTGAAAAATATGCTGTTCCAAATTATTATGCAGAATGCACTTTAACCAAATTTATTATGATATAATGGATAATAATGATCCAAAAACAGATAACTGTCAAATGTGCTGCCTGAATACAAAACAAACATTATCCTAAAATAAATAATGTATTTACACAAGTTACATAATAATATATGAGAATATCTTTGACATGACTTTAACTATTCCATTCATTTAGTAATATTTACCTTTAAAAGCAGTTCAATATTTATTTGACTGAATGACATCTTGGTCTCTTGCAGGGTTGACCTATAGACTGTACTGACAAAACTGCTCAGTAAAGTTGATAAAAGTTTAATCCCAAAAAGCAACCAATTAAGGGTAGGTGTTAAGCTAAGCAATGAGCGTTTGTACATGTGAATAGTGTGAGGCACTGATGAATTAGTGTAGTATTTTGTTTGGTTGTGTTTAAAAAAAGAAATCAAATTACTTCCAGTTAGATTTTTGTATTACATAGAGAGTTGTGTGTTGTGTTAAGCAAAAGTGTTTTATGAAATACAAAACTTACAGTAGCACTGATGATACATCTTTTTTCATTTCCACATACACATATCTGTAGTACTGCAACACGAGGATTCACTGGCATTTTAATTTTATATAATTGTCTCTGTTGTATTATTTTGGTGCAAAAAAATAAAGCATTATGAATGGTGTTTACAGACATACTGTACAAAATGCAGAGCTGGGGGTCATCCAGGACAGGTTTGGCAACCGCTGCAAGTATTTCACTATTGTAGATAACCTTTTCTGAAACATGCATATTAAAAGAGATAGGAATCCAGCAAATGTTTTTCTGATGCTGTAAGTATATGCTTCTAAAAATCAAGCCTTGCAGCAAGATTCCATGTCTGCACACCTCTATTTCAAGGCCCTCTTCATCCATCCTGGCCCTGGATTTCTGTGATATTTCTCTGCCTGCTGTAAATGTTGCTGGCACACAGGCATCATGACCTGTCCTCTAAAGCAGAGGTCCCCAACCACCGGGTCGCGACCCAGTACCGGGTCGTGGACAAGTTGCCACCGGGTCGCAAGAACGGACGTCTATATAAAATATACTATAATAAAGCATTTATTAATTTTCCTAATGCATGGTTGTTTGATCTTTCTTCCATTTAAAACGTTAAACATTTTGCAAAGGAGGATTTTCAGCACTTTGTTTGAACAGCAACTCAACACCCCCCCCCCAACCTCAACCCCCGGTCCGCAAATTTTTTTAAAGCTGAAACCGGTCCGCGGTGTAAAAAAGGTTGGGGACCCCTGCTCTAAAGGTAAAAACAATATGATACATGTAATATCAGGACAAGTTTTTAAAAAACTAGGGTTAATAGAGTTAAATAAATCCTTACACTACACATCTAGCTTCTTATTTGCTAAACAAAGGCAGATACTTTAGCATCTTGTGCGATGAACAGTCCATCAAAAGAGGTGGTTTGTCTGTCCTGTTAAAGTGACACTAGTTTTTTAACCTTCATAATATATTTTCAAGACCCTTGTGATGGTACATAACTTAAAATAGGTTGAATGACATGTCCACCATAGCCTGACGGGGTCTGTATCGCTTTTACTCGTACTTTTAAACTTGGGGTTTCAGGTAGTAACCCGAGCACAAAACAAAAAAACTACAAAAATCTGCTTTACGGCATACGTCACTTCCTCCACTTCCTCAAATTCGGACGTGAGAGAACAACTATTTATTTTCCTGATGTTTTTGTCATGGCCGAACTAAGAAAAAGAACCCCAAAGTTTTGTCGGAGGAGACCAGAAAGAGAAAAGGGGAGAGTGATAGAATAAAAAGAAGGATGAGGATCAATTATACTGGGACAGCGTTCACTTGCTGGTGTGAACTAAAGAAGGAGGAGGGGTTTCTGACTGATGCTGACTTGGCCATCATGCTTTTGTATTAGTAAGTAATGTTATATTGCTTGCATATACAAGTCCTGTCTGGTGCCTGAACACTATTTTTTTACATGAATTTTACTAGAGGCTACTTGAAGAGTTTAGAGAGAGACTTATATCATGTGACATTGTGGCGCCGTGGTAGCGTCATGGACCTAGGGCATGGGCGAGCTGGGTTCAATTCCCCTTTAAGGTAATATTTTTTTAATATAAACGTTTGAAAAAATATGAAAAAAATAAAACCCATGAAATTATATTATATGACACATGAAATGCTGGAAGGCACACTTTGTGACCTAAAGAGTTGTCTTCTTTTCCTTTGCAACAGTGCTGCGGCACTTGTGGCCTCTAGGGGTGCTAGACGTGAAAAATACATGTCTAGCACCCCCTAGTGGCACAAAAGTTCCATGGTGTGCTTTTAAATAAGACATTTTTAATCAACAACCCAATTAAATAATCATAAATGTTGCATTTACATTAATTAACATGAAATTTAACCATAAATGTGCCACACATTTTAATCTGTATTAATTTGATCTGAACACTGTGATTAGAGTATCAGCTTTAATTTTTCATCTGGCAAGAAGCTAAAACATACTGTATCAAGTACAAAAATAAATAACATTCACTGTAAAAAAAAATAACTGTAATTATGCAGCTGGTTGCCAGTAACTTACTGTAGAAGGTAAAGACTGAAAATGTTTTCATGTTCATTTAACTTTGAACAAACTGTCCCAGTAAATAACATAAATGTAAAATCTACAGAAAGTTACTGGCAGCTAGTTGCCACTAATACCCAGTAATACTGTAATTTCTACAGACATTTTTTAAGTTGTAGTTTATGTCTTAAGGCTACAGAAGGGAGACAAATGTTATTAAACAATTTACTAAATTATTGTCATAGAACTCTAATGTCACAAGCAGGTTTATAACAGTTTTTAAAATGTACCAATTTAGATACAAATAATTTGAATCTTAATCAAGCAATCATGCATTTTACACATTTTATTATTTTCTATGAACTGTTCCTCCTCTCTCTGTTTCTCTCTTTTTTCTTGTGTTTATCTCTCTCCCTTTTTGTATTTCTTTATTCCTTTATCCTCTTGTTATTTATCTTTAAAAAATCTGCAAATGGCATCCGAGGCATTCAGACAATGGCTGGAAGCAGCAAAAACCTTGGCAAATGAGTTTGAAACCTCAAATGTAATGCTTTTCTTTCATTATTTCTGTAAGAAAATAGCTCTCCTCATGTCTCCCTCATTTAGTTTTTTCCATGTATGTTCATTAATGTGTGGCCGCGCGCACGGAGCAGATACGATGTACGTCACATGTTACGTCGTGGGCAGGTTGTAGGTAATGGAGGGAGGGGAATAACAGCAAGCTCATCAGACGTTTCCTAAAAATTAACATTGTTCACGAGTCGTGCGGCTCGAGTCCGAGTCGAGTCTGAAGTCTTTGAGGACAAGTCTTAAGTCGAGTCTGAAGTCACTGTGTGTGTGCGACTTAAGTCGCACTCGAGTCCGAGTCTCAAACTCGAGTCCCCATATCTGTAATGAGCATACATGTAAGCCAACATAAAATCTTTTGGTTATTGACAGGGCACATACACACAAAATGATCTCACATTATTCTTTTTCTAATAAAAACATTTGTTTTATGTCTTAAGTGAATTAAAGAGTCAGAAACCAGTCTGTGCTTATTTGTTATTAAAGAGACACAGTAACCTCAATTATCCTACTTAAGTCTGTGTCATTAATGTTAATCAAACAACCCAAGACAAACAGAAAATCACTTCGATTTCTGTACCTAATGCTAATTTTAGACCTTACTTAATGTGCAACTCTCTTTTTTATAAATGTTTGTAATTTCTTTATTTTTTATTAGAGTTTTATTTGTTACTATGAGACTTGAGACTTGACTTGGACTCTAGCCCAGAGACTTGACTTGGACTCGATCTCAAAGACTTGAGACTTGCCTTGGACTTGAGCTCAAAGACTTAATACTTGACTTGACTTGGACTCGAGCTCAAAGACTTGAGACTTGACTTGGGCTCAAGCTCAAAGACTTGAGACTTGACTTGGACTCTAGCCCAGATACTTGACTTGGACTCAAGCTTAAAGACTTGAGACTTGACTTGAACTCGAGCTCAAAGACTTGAGGCTTGACTTGAACTCGAGCTCAAAGACTTGAGACTTGCTTGGCCTCGAGCTCAGAGACTTGACTTGGACTCAAGCTCAAAGACTTGATACTTGACTTGACTTGGACTCAAGCCCAGAGACTTGAGACTTGACTTGGACTCTAGCCCAGAGACTTGAGACTTGACTTGGACTCTAGCCCAGAGACTTGACTTGGACTCGAGCTCAAAGACTTGAGACTTGACTTGGACTCGAGCTCAAAGACTTGAGACTTGACTTGGACTCGAGCTCAAAGACTTGAGACTTGACTTGAACTCGAGCTCAAAGACTTGAGACTTGACTTGGACTCAAGCTCAGAGACTTGTGAACATCTCTGGCTCATTACCATAAAGTTGAGCTGATTTCAACTCTCCTCGACGCTCACCTCGTACATGACGCGCCAGAGCTTGTTGCCGCTCTCATTAAAAAGTAATGACTTCTGGCCACTTTGACGCTCTCGCCAGTGCGGTGTAAACGCACAGTTACTGTATTTACTAATGTTTTGTTAACATTAGCTAATGAAAATACAGTTGTTTGTTTTTTGTTCATGTTAGTTCACAGTGCATTAATGAACCTTATTGCAAAGTGTTACAGAAATTGCAAATTTGCTTTATTAAATGCATCATTGCAACTGTCTTTTATCTTATTATTATTATAAGCATCTTTTATTATTAATTTATATCAACATCTTCAGAGACTAAAAGACCTGGTAAATTCCGTCACTGTCTCTGCATCGGTGGAAGAAGACACAACCACCATGTCTGTGTGGACAAAAAACAGGCTATCTCTGAAAAAAATTCAAGGCTGCGATGCCAGAAATGTAAAATTGCATGTTGACTGCAGAGACTGTAAACCAGCATTGCTGTCAACAATGCAAGACTGTTGATGCTGTTGTCCGGTGCTTGGACTGTGTTCCCTCAGGAATTCAGGTTTTTCTGTTCCACAGAGATCCACAGAAATTTTATTTTGCATAATAGAGAAGTTATGTTTGATGGGTTTTTCAATCCTATTCCACCAACATCCTATGTGGTGGTTTGTGGGGACCAGTATTACCTCAGTGAAGTATGTTCAGATAATTTAGTATGTCCTCTCACCGTGTTTTCATAATGTTTACTACATGTACAGTGGTACTATAAAAACTTTGTCTGTTTTCTTTATCTGTTTTTTTATTTGTTTAATAAATGTGGAGACATTACTGATATTACTTTCTGTAATTTGACTTACTGCAGTGTGTATGCTTCTGATTCTTTTCACCACTGCAAATCTGCCCCTGCGGTCAAAACCAAGACCTCAAAATCATCCCAGGAAAGCAGACAGTCTTGGTGACAATCAATGGTATGTCTTGTCACTTCTTTCTACCTTTTTATATCCCACCAGATGAAGTTAAGCATAATAATAGATTACAATTATTGTGTTGTCCTGTGCTGTACAAATACTGGTCAAATGGTAAACACATGTTTGTTTTAAGGTCCATACAACCTGTGCCTCGATACAACTAGTGTATGCTGTCAAGAAATCGACCGATATATCTGTTTTCCGTTATTTCCCCCGATATTTGAGCATTTTCCGATGATCGGATATCGGTTTTGTAATATTGGATTGACCGATAAAGATAGCCCATCCTTATCCCAACAAGGATTCCTCAAAATGCTTGAGCATCGATCTCTTTCCACTGGTCGGGTAAGGGCTGTTTTCATTTAGAAAGTTTCTTAAATTTCAGACTTTAAAATCTTTCATTAACCAAAGCTGTTCCATCCTTCTATCCAGATGGGTAGTATTTGTGGCAATACATTTAACAGTTTTTCGGGAGTTTGACTTCTGCAGTTATAAAAAGGAAGATCTGTGCTTGATGGAGCCTTTTAAATGCCCAGCATGCACACCTGCTAGACCCCCCATGCCATGACCCTCTAAAGACAAACAAGTATAGCTATTGGTTGGATGGACTTGATAGTTATTTATAGAGAAAGTATGCTGCACCTTATTGCTATAACATATTGGTTTCCACATACATACAATTTCAGTCATATGAACTTATTTCTTTAATATAAAAATGTTGGCTCTAGCCATCATAAAAACAATTTTAAGTTTGTTGGTAGGAAGAACAATGTCGCACACCTGTTAGTTCCAGATAGGTGCGTTAGATAAAGAGACATATATAAAATAAAGGGTATCCCACACACTATTAACTTGCAAAATATAAAAATAATATTTATTGCGACATTTCGATCACAAGATAATAATGCATGTTAATTTAGTCTAAGTCAGTGTTTTTGGACATTGATGCAGTCTTGTCATCGTTTTAGTCATGGAAAAAAGGTCTTTGATGAACATATTTAGTCTCGTCTCGTCTGTTTTAAAGGGAAAGTATTAACAAGATTAAAAACAAACTGACATGAAATAACCGACATGATAAAATAGGGTCAGTTAAAGTTTCTGAATTTCGGTTTCAATTACTTTTCAATAAATCGTGCAGCCCTATGAACAGGGTTAATACTACCAAATGGTTTCTCAGATCATCATAAGGTGACTTTAGATTACAATAATCTAAAAACTTCTAGACCTAATTTTTATTAGCATTTTAATTTAAAATTATAAGATGATAAAAAGTTTTTTTTTGTTTTTTTACAAAGTTTTTGGGAAATATGGAGGCAGAAGAAAAAGTAACTTTGAAAATCTGTTTTAATGGTGGGAAGTGGGGAAAACACAGATAAAGGTCTTTTGTCAACAGTTTTCTTACAATGCTTTAGCTAATGTGAAGAGGAAAGTAAGAAATAGGAGTATGGATTTTTATAAGGAACTGTTTGGTAATACAGACTGTGATGTTTAATGTATGGACCAACTCTTAAAATATCTTCCTAAATTAAAGCCCAAGGACAAAAAGATATTGGACATAATGATCTCATTTGATGAACTTTCAAAAGCTGTGAAACAACTTTCTACTGGAAAGTCGCCAGGAGTTGATGATTCACCAGCAGAATTTTATGAAACTTTTTGGAGTGTTTAAGGCGAAGATTTGCACAATGTTTTTATGTGAATGTTTTAAAAAAGGTTGTTTACCAAAGAGCTGTCAAAGAGCTGTTTTCCCTCCTGCCAAAAAAAATGGTTATTAAAGAATTGGCGCCCTGTTTCCTTAATGTGCTCAGACTATAAAATACTGTCCAAGGGGCGGTTTCCCAAGTCTGTTTGATAATGAAATTGTGGAGTTATTTATTGTCTAGAAGACACTGTTTTATTAGGGGCAAATTAAGGGGCATTATGTGAGGGCAAAATAACATTGTACAGTATTCCAAAGGCAGAGGATGTAAAAAACAGTGGTTACAATTTATGTTTAATGCAATTCCTTCGCACTGCAGCCAGAAACTTTATATATGCTCTCGTCATTTTTGTTCAAGGCTGGATTTATACTCATTTATATCGTCTCTGTGAATGATTGATCTGAGAGATTGTTGGGACTTTGGACCATCTTCAGCACTGTAGTGATGTTGTTTTCCTGATCTGATCTCATAGTTAAGGACCTTCAGAGCCGATGTGATTCAGAAACTTGTTTTTCCAGAACTCCCCTCGGTTTAGCGGCACATCCTGTTAATGTCATCTCTAGGGTCATGTTTACATGTCGTCTTTATTTCATCATACAGGGTCTATATATAATTCAAACAGAGTCTATTAAATTTCAGTTCAGGATGTATTCACCGTGACCCCGAAATTTATTTCAACTGTGTGATATTTTGAAATATCAATGACTGGTGTCAAGATAAATAATTTACATTTAACAGTAATCTGTAGTTTTATTTATAACCCCTAATCTTTTACCACTGAAAATTTTGCATTTGGTTCACCTTTAAAATAAATACAACATAGTTTAATATTTTGTTATCCGGTATATTTACTTTTCAACATTTGTACTCAAAGAGTGAATATTAGTACCTCAAATGTACATATTGGTACTTTAAAGCAACACTATGTAGTTTCCATGTAAAAATGACTTACAGCTCCCCCATGTGGTTGAAAAGCACAACAGTGCCTGGTATCAGACACTCTTCTGCAGGCAGGGGTAGGGGTGGGGCTGTGTTTCCTACCCTCCACCGCCACTTTCAGAGTGTGCTTGTAGCAGCTAGGAGGCTGCTCAGGTTGCAGCAACAGTACAATTTGTCCAGTTAAAAGTTGTTCTATCACTGAAATAATTTTAGAGACATTATTTAAAGGTAAAAAAACTACATAGTGTTGCTTTAAAGATCGTATTGGCGGCAGGTGACTTCTCTTCTGAGGGGTGCGACATCAAAAATATGTGTTCGTTGCATCATCATGTGCATGTGTCATTTCAAAATACATGCCTGCTGCACACGGGTTGAAATGGTTAATGAAAAAAAAGACGCTCACGTTCACAAAATACTCACAAGACACTACCTTAACACTAACTTACACATTAGATTAAGCGAGTATCTGGCAAACGCAAGCGTCTCTTTTATCCCTTCGAAGTTTCTGCATCAGGCATGTATTTTTTGACGCGCCAAACACATATTTTGAAATGACGAGCATCATACATGAGAGGCGAAAAGCATGTTGTGACGAGCTTCGCATCGTGCGCCCTTGAAAAAGAAGTCACTGGCCGCCACTGGTACTGGTACCTCAAAAGCACATATTTGTAAATGGTACATATTCGGACCTTTTAAAGGGGTCATAGTGTAAAAATCTGACTTTTTCCATGTTAAAGTGCGATAATTAGGTCCACAGTTCTTCTATCAACCGAGAAAATGTTAAAAAGATCAACCCAGTAACTTAGTTTTGGTAAACCATTCTCTGCAAGCATGTGGAAAATTACGTTGTTCAGATTTCTCCTGTTTTTTGACGTAGGTAGCAAGTTTTATTACAATAATACACAGCCCCACCCCTACCCCTGCCTGCAGAAGAGTGTCTGATACCAGGCACTGTTGTGCTTTTCAACCACATGGGGGAGCTGTAAGTCATTTTTACATGGAAACTACATAGTGTTGCTTTAAAGTACCAATATGTACATTTGAGGTACTAATATTCACTCTTTGAGTACAAATGTTTACTTTTTGAAAATTCATTGTAATTTAGATTAAAAATAAAAATTTGGGTCATCAAGGAATGGCAAAAAGTACAGGAGGTTGACAAAAAATGTTGAAAAGCTGCCATGTCCTTCACCTCGAGGCCATAGGTGGATCTCGAACACGAGATGATGAAAGAGAACTTTCTTAAGCTCAACTCCAATAAGACAGAGATACTTATTATTGAACCAAATCGCTACAAACATAATATGTCAGATTACAAATTGCACATGCTGTACTGTGGTGCCATCTTCCACGGTTAGGAACTTAGGTGTGATGTTCGACAGCAACTTATCCTTTGATAGTCATATCGCCAACGTCTGCCGCACAGCATTCTTCCATCTTAGAAATATCTCAAAAATACGCCATATACTGTCTACATCTGACGCAGAGAAGCTTATTCATGCTTTTATGACCTCTAGAATAGACTATTGTAACTCGCTACTCGGGGGATGCCATTCAAATCAGGTCAACAAGCTTCAGCTAGTTCAAAACGCTTCTGCAAGGGTACTTACTCGATCTAAGAAGTATGACCACATAAGCCCAATTCTGGCATCTTTACACTGGCTACCAGTTAAATATCGCATCCAATTTAAAATATCACTAATCACCTACAAAGCTTTAAATGGCTTAGCACCCTCATATCTTAGAGAATTACTATCAGAATACAATCCATCACGCACACTACGGTCGCAAAATTCTGGTCTATTGATTATCCCTAGACTATCAAAAGTCTAAAAGTGGAAGATCCTTTTCCTACTTAGCCCCTAAGCTCTGGAATGATTTACCAACCGATGTCCGAGAATCAGACACAGTCGATCATTTTAAATCTAGACTTAAAACTTTTCTCTTCAACAAAGCATTCGCATAATTTGTCTAGTAAAGGTTCTTAACTCGCAATTGTTATTTTCACGGAACAAAGCACTCACGGTCATAACACAGACCAACCAAATAAATAAATAAAAACCTTTTCTGCATGAACACTTAAAATGAATTGCATTAAATAGTTTGCCACAGTTTGCCACTGAACCTGCATTAACGACGACATGTTTGGCACGTATGGTTGGGTTGCGATTTTGGTGCTTTCGTGTGTCTTGTGAATAGTATGCCATACCGACCCGTTTGCCACTGAACCTGCATTAACGACGACAGTGGCGCCTCCAGCCTTAGTCAAACGGGTTGGCACGTATGGTTGGGTTGCGATTTTGGCGCTATCGTAAGTCTTGTGAATAGTATGCCATACATATCCGTTTGCCACTGAACCTGCATTAACGACGACAGTGGGGCCTCCAGCCTTAGTCAAACGGGTTGGTATGTATGGTCGGGTTGCGTTTTTCGCGCATTCGTGTGTCTTGTGAATAGTATGCCATACAGACCCGTTTGCCACTGAACCTGCATTAACGACGACAGTGGGGCCTCCAGCCTTAGTCAAACGGGTTGGTATGTATGGTCGGGTTGCGTTTTTCGTGCTTTCGTGTGTCTTGTGAATAGTATGCCAAACATACCCGTTTGCCACTGAACCTGCATTAATGACGACAGTGGGGCCTCCAGCCTTAATCAAACGGGTTGGCACGTATGGTCGGGTTGCGATTTTGGCGCTATCGTAAGTCTTATGAATAGTATGCCATACAGACCCGTTTGCCACTGAACCTGCATTAACGACGACAGTGGGGCCTCCAGCCTTAGTCAAACGGGTTGGTATGTATGGTCGGGTTGCGTTTTTCGCGCTTTCGTGTGTCTTGTGAATAGTATGCCATACATACCCGTTTGCCACTGAACCTGCATTAACGACGACAGTGGGGCTTCCGGCCTTAGTCAAACGGGTTAGCACGTATGGTCGGGTTGCGATGTTTTTGGCGTTTTCTCCTGGTCCTGTAAATGGTATACAATATAGACCCATTAGCCACTGAACCTGCATTAACGACGACAGTGGGGCTTTAGGCCTTAGTCAAACGGGTCGTCAGGTTTCATTTTCTCTTAAAGGAGACATATCATGCTAAATCCACTTTCTTGGCTCTTAAATGCATTTTGTTGTATATTTGTAGTGTTTATAAGTACATAAAAGTTGAAATTAGTCTCTTCAGGTGCTTTGTTGATATCTTTATATTCTGTTTTGGTCATATTTTCCAACCGGTTCTGATTTTTCTATTATCTATTAAGTTTTTTGAACAATTACGTCACAGTATTTACAGCGGAACTGCTAAATAAGGACATCGACTTCCAGCCCAACACTACGAGCAATCCGCCATTTTATATTTCTCGCTGCGATATTGTAGTCCAAGCTCAAGGATGCAGAAGTTACGAGAGCGTAAGAAATGTACTCACATCTGTGGGTAAAGTCATTTTTGTGTGCCCGAGGCACTTTAAGGATAACTACTTCACCAATCTCCGCCAGTATAAAGAAGGATTTGCCGATAGACTTCGTCTGATTGAGGGCTCAATTACTTCTTTCTTTGGAGACGACGAGCAGAGCACTTCGGTAAGCAGTTTATAACTTAAAGTAAAAAAGTAAAGTACACGGTGGTCATGGTTTAGCAGTGCTGTTTCTCACTCAGAAGGCTGCAGCCTGCGGAGATCGCTTTTGGGCATCAAGCCTGGTTTAAGTTAACTGAGCATCACATTTGCAAGTCATGAGCATATTACAACAACTTACGATTAACTAAGAATAATAGTAAACTTTATAATTGTTAATATTCTGAAATAAGACCGTCTTGATGACGTATGCAGCCTAGATATGCGACCTCCGGAGGCTGCAGCCTCACACCATTGCGTTGTTCTGCAGGTTCGTCGTCTTCATTTTCCTCTCAGTCCGTTTCCGACTCTGGCGCGAACATATAAGGCTGGATGGACAAGTCTTCCGTTGTTGACATTTTGTGAATAACGAGTAAATAAAAAGTTTCTGTGCAGCTAGATAATCGTATCACTGCTATAAAACTACAAAAATGGCCGAACGGGGTGGAGTTTAACCGAGTGTCACCTCTGCAACCTGGAGAGGGGGCAGGGTATGACGTGCATTTAAAAAGACAGTACCAAAACGAGTTGCTCTCAGATGCACATCAGAAAAGGGGTAGAAAGGGGGCCTGTGGGGCTATAATAATGAGGAATTCAGACCCAAGCATTGCAGTTTCGCTTTACATAGACCACAAATAGATGATTTATATGTAAAAAGGACAGATTTAAAAGCATGATATGTCTGCTTTAAAGATCGGAAGGTGACCCTTATTTACCATATATACCCTCGCATTGGGCCCCCAATTTGCTAAATCCTCAACTGTGGATAATATAATTATGCCGCAATAGTTAGTCTGTCTGGAACTAAGCTGAGTTAAACCACATCACTGTGTGACACTTCAATACATATGAACGGCCGCTACGCTAATACGATTTTGTTTTTCTCTCCCTGTCTCGTCCTCGACCCGAGGACAACGAGACAAACAGACCCAGTCCCGGTAGATGTGAAAGTCGGCACACCTCTGATCTACTGGCCGTCCTTGCAATGTGATGCCCAGCTGATGCCTGACCAACGATCACCGGCAGAACCGCTTAATCTCCGCTAAATCTCCTTATCCGTTCTCCCAAGGGTTTTTCCCTCCTACGACTTATTTTTCCTCGGATAAAAGCCTGGGGGGTTTTTTCTCCTAGGGGGTTTTTCACCCCGGGGAGGCAGCCTTTTTGGGCTTTACCTAGCTTCCTCTTCTAAACGTTGCTTTAGTACTACGTGCACTTATAATATTGAGTCATAGCCGCAGCGAATTTAACTGCTCATGCTATCATGTATTTTGTTGTACTATCTGTCGTTTTTGTGCTTTTCACTGCTTCTATTTATGTAAAGCTGCTTTGAAACAATTGACTTTTGTGAAAAGCGCTATATAAATAAAATTGAATTGAATTGAATTGAACAAAATCAAAATTCCATTTTAATCATAATATATATGATTAATCATATTAATCATAATATGTTTGGGTTTGTTTTACACACAAGACTCTACTGCCCTGACCTTAGTACTGCCTTTTTCATAGTAGAATCACGCTGCATTGAAAAACAATAGGATTGATGATTATTTTATACAAAATCTGACAGAATATCAACATTTCTCATATGTAGTACGTCTAAAAATGTGTAAAAACTGCAGATGGATGTTTTATTGTGAACGCTTGATTAGCAGGAGATTTCAGTGGAGTTACGACAGACGCGCTGTTTCATATGTTCTTTTATGATCAACACAGTGCATTGACCACAATTGTTTTCTCTATAATGCCGTTCAGTGTGCAATATTTGTGTATAGAAGGTAAATTTTCACAAAACACTTTACCTTAATGCATTTTTTAAGAGAAGCAGCGCCACCACTTCTCCTGTGTTTAAAACTCATTCACTTCTTTGAGGGAGCCCCGTCTACAGGGTGTCATGTGATTTTCGTGCATCTGACCTGGACATTTCCATTGCCAACATCAGACCGAGTGATAAGCATATGGTGATTTTTTTTTTAAGTATTTAAGTATTTGAAATACTCTAAATACACTCCCTCAAAATATTTTGTTGCAAACTACATTTTATTTTTTCCACACCTGCAAAATACAAATTACAAAATACACTAAAGTAATTAAATACGTATTTAAAATACATTGAATTGAAAAAGTGCCCATGTCTGTGTAGTGTGGTGTCAAGTATGAATGTGTGGCAAAGCTCACGGTTCATGGCTCACGCCCCGGTTCAGGTACCATGGCTCACGGGTCAGGTAGGAGGGCCCCTTAGCAGAATTTTGCTTAGGGCCCCACGGAGGTCATGATTGGCTCTGCTGAGGATGCAACAAAATCTAAATACTGAGCAAATCGCCTTTAAAGATTTGTATATTACTTTATTTGTTTACAACTGCAGAGTTGATCTCTCCCACCATGGAAAAGGACCAGCCAACAATATTTTGTCCAGAAAGTTTATGTGTTGTAGCCAGTTGAGCACACAGGTAGGTGTCTGTTAATACTTTATATGGCGTGAACTACATTGCATTTGTTACTGTTGACAAGAGATAATTTTAAACAAGTTTAATTTTTGTGTGATTTAACAGAACTACACAGGGGACAATAAAACCCAGAGCATAATGGAAAAAAGTCTTAGATCTAAAAAAAAGATTTTAAAGACGCCGTCTGACAAGACTTGACAACTTTGTTGAAATTGATCAGAAATCACATAACGCTCTTCTAAAGGAGTTCTCTGACTCTACAAGGAAAACAAAGGTGAATGTCTCTAAATGTTTCTCAGTAATATTAATATTAACTTACATTTACCAAATCTTTTTTGTAATAATATTTTAAGACACACAGAGTAAATGTTGAGCGGTGGAGACAAAGAAAGCCTAACAGGAAAGGCATCTATATATCACCCCTCAAAAAGCTGTTCCCATACAAGACAGCCAAAACGGTATTGTATAAAACTCTAATAACGTATTGGGGTGGTTTCCTGGACAGAGCTTAAGTCTAGTCCAAGATTAAAATGCAAGTTTGAACCATCTTAACTGAAAACAGCTTGTGCTGCAATATCTTAACATGTATCAGTGCCCTTTTTTGTCCCAAGATGCACACCAGTAATGTTTTTTGTAATGTGTGTTTGTAAAAACAACATAACTATGGGCTAATCCTGGATTAATTTAAATCCTGTCCAGGAAAAAGCCAGAAAGAATTTTACTTTTATGTTTGTTTTGTATTGTGTTGTTGCTGTTGTTTTTAATGTAGCCAAAAATTAAGATCAATAAAGCAGAACCACTGCTAGAAACATCTGCTGAAGGTTTAAAGGTAGGTAGTGCCTACCTTATTTATGTAAATTTTGTGACCACCATAATCCATATAATAGAGAAGGGATATTTTATGTACAGGAATTTTAGAAATACATCTTATTGTAATTTAAATGTGGCTTGTTTAGGACGGAGAGGAAGAATGCTCATCCTCAGCAGAAAAAAACAAAAATGTGGAAACCAAGTCTTCCTCAGCAAAGCAGGTATGATGGAATACATTACATTGCAGATGGATACGTTACATAAATATAGGGTCTAAGAATTTTCACGATTATGTATAATTGTGTCCTAATATGACTTTTTATAACATTTGTAATGTTTATATATAATCTTACTGTTCCACAGGTCCCTGTTTACACTAAAGATAAAAACTATGGTCCATGCTGGCATGGCAAAAACTCCTAAAAAAAGCAGCAAGACTAGTAAGACCTTCACATATGCCTAAAGGTAGTGCTATGACTGAATTCCTTCATCCACTGCACTGGGTCAGCTGTGATTTTTGTGGATTTTGTGGCATACCTTCTTGCACACTAAAGAGAAGTCTTCCCATCCAGGCAATTGTTGGTATGTAGTTGTTTTCGTTGCAGTTTCTGTAGCTTTTTTGCAGGGTGGGGTTGCTAGCCCCACACCCAACCCTTCTCCTTTTGCCGCCGGGCTTGGGACCAGCCTAGGAGGAGTTACATTGCTGTTTACTTTAATTTAAATCTATAGTCATAGTGCTATAGTGGATACAGGTGCATTATTGTTTGAGGCCATGCAATAGTGAGGTATAGACTCATTTTAATTTAATGGCTTATTTTTATTTAATTTTAATATATTTCAATTCAATGTTCAATTTTGCAAATTGTTGGTCATGGAGAGCGTTTCGTTTTATGGAATGTTTCCAGACATTGGCACAACACCCCAATGACTGTATTATTTATGCATGTGTGTGTATTTTACCTTATATTGTAACACCTTTATTCTTGTTGTGTACATTTTTTGTAACTTTTAATGTCTGACATTGATCTTGTTTTGTTAATTCAACATTTCGATTGAATAGTTTTCAAACATATACGTTTATATTTGTTCATTTTTAATTGTTGAGTATTTTACATATTAAAATATGTTTGGATAAACATATTGGACTTAGGTTTATCGTTAACATTTCTTAAAAAGGAACACGTAAACACGTAAACTGCTCAAGAAGATTTTTAGGTCATTTACCCCTATTAATTTGAAGATAGTTTTATCCCAAATATCTTAGCATTATTGTTTTTTGTCATTATAGTTCTATCAACTATAAAATTGATATGAAAGAATAAGTACTAAAATTTAGTGTTTCAACCCCAGTCCATCCATTTTACAACAAAGTTGAGGCATTTTAGAATATGACTGGTTGTTGTAAACGTGTATGTAGTATGGGACGCCCCCTAAAGGATATGACCGTCCATTTTTTCTACTTGAAATGTCATTTCTGTAGCCATTTAAAGCTAAAAATGGCTTATTTCTCAGTAATGCTGCAGTAACATTGGTCCATTTGAACCGTGTATGTCATATAGGACCCCTCTAAAGGATATGACCGTCCATTTTTTTCTACTTTTCTATGTCATTTCTGATCTGACATAATACACAACATGAATGATAACGCTTATTGGTGAAGTAGGTACAACAAATCTTCAAACGATACGTGTGTAGAAATTACCGTAAACAACACAGTGGGTGCGCATTAGAATACAAATCGTGGCTGGCTTGACCGTGTTTTTTTTTTCAACCGGGCTGGCTTGACCGCAGTGTTTAACCGACATTATGCCCAAAACACACCCATTACGAAAATAGGAACAACCCGTCGTTAAACTAGCAAAAGTGGATTCGGACACGCCTGTGTAGACAATGCACTTAGATCAGGGGTCTTCAATTAAAATAGCTTGAGGTCCAGTAAATGAACCCTCCTCCAAGCCAAGGTCCGGACAATTATGTACTGCACGTAAAAACATAAATTGACGGCTTTCACCAGACTAAAGAAATTAGTGTAAATATTTGCTTTTATTGAACAAAATGTAATGTTATCATGTATTCTGAATAATCTCTCTTAATTCATATGGATTTTCTCTCTTAATTTGTACTGTTCC
The DNA here is from genome assembly GCA_025389145.1 of Misgurnus mizolepis. Lineage (NCBI taxonomy): Eukaryota > Metazoa > Chordata > Actinopteri > Cypriniformes > Cobitidae > Misgurnus > Misgurnus mizolepis. Next base: position 7,866,811 of record JAIFKI010000008.1, on the reverse strand, counting down.
TTTAAGTCTTTAAAAATGTAAATAAGCTCAAATGAAATAAATCAGGTTAAACTGAGTTTAACTTAAAGATGGAAGCATAATCTTCCTAGTTTAAAAAAAATCACATTACATTTATGTAAACTTGAATACATTAATCTGACTGAGAACTTTAGTGGGAGAAATTGCTTTGTCCTTTCCAGCTAACATTTTAAATATTATTTTCCTCACTTCATGTCTTTCTTTTCCATCTAAAAATGTTTCACGCAGCGTCCATGCACTATTTCCCCATCTGTAATGGGCTTGTTATGCTTTCCTAAAATCCACTGTATTTTCAGTGAACACTCATAGGCTCGTTTTTGGGTGGAAGTGAGTGAGGACCCGTGTGGGTCGCCCATACTGGGCCTTTAGTTCATTTATTTTTCGCAACCTTCCCTCGTACTGCTGAGGGTAAGTTTCTTCAAAGTGTCTATGTTTAGTTTCGTAATAGCGTTTAATGTTACCACTTTTGACAACCGCAACAGACTCCGAGCAAATGAGGAAGAATAAATGCGTATTTTTCCACCCACCTCAAAAAAGAAATTTTCTATGAGAATGCCATTGTTTTTCACTCTCTGCTCTCTTCACTGCACATCTGTCTGTGATTGTTCGTGTCGGCGCGCGGGTAGGACCCAAATAGCGCTACTGAGCTGCCTTTAAGTGCCTGATATAAAAAGGATTTTATTATAACGTGAACAAGTATTTGCTTTTTATTTATTTCATTGCGTCAAAAGGATTTGCGGTCCGGATCGATGCATCTTGCGGTCCGGATTCGGACCGGGGTCCGCCATTTGGTGAACCCTGGCTTAGATCATTAAAATAAGGCCATAAGAGTTGAGACTTACACATGTGTGACTTACTCCCAACTTTGGTCAAATAAATACATTTTAAATCTCATGAATTACCTAACTCAAATGCAAGAAACATACGTGGCCACGCATACATACACATATTGGTATGTATTTGGGCTCCTGCTTGATGAAGGCTCTGCTGAACTGACATTGGCAAACTTTTTGACACATTTATCTTTGTATCTCACAGCAACGTTTAAAGGAAATAATTTAGTATTTACCCATTTCTCAATGTCCACCCCCATTCCAGGCCAGTAAAACCTAGCTGAAATGGCAAGCTTTGTTTTTTCAGTTCCACAGTGGGCTCCATAAGGGCTGTTGTGGATTTGGTTGGCGTCTTTTGTCCAACCACCAATTTTCTTTCAATTCCATCTGGTTACAGGATATGATGGAAAGTGTGCCATCTATTGAAATACCTTTATTGTAAGTCAATTTTAAACAAGCAACATGCAAGGGACGTTCTTAAGGCCCAAAGGACAGAATTGGCAAACTTAAACTGTAATTGGACAGCAAGTTATTTTTAGGTTTCAGTTTCATTAAAGTTAAAGTATAAGCACAGGCACTACACTTCTGAACAATGGTAAGCACAAAAATAAAAATAGCAAACTCTTCTAAACCTCCAACATAAATAAACGTTTAACACTTCTGAGATTTTTTCTTTACTAAAAACCACAAAACTGCTAACCTAAATCTATGATAGATGTTGAATGAACTCAAAAAGAATTGTTAGCTAAACGTTTTGGCACATTTTGAGTACCAGGTTTCCATTATAAGTTAGTTATACTGTTTGGGTTTAATATGGGTCATCTTTTCAATTGTAGCTTGATTGAATATTTATGGAGCCCCTAAGGGAACATGGAGCAAAAATTAAATCAAGTTTAGTTTTGCGTGTTCACATGAAACTTTCACGTGACCACGCAAAACTAAACTTTAAAAAAAATTTCTGCACATGAAGTTTTCGCGTGAGCACATCAAGTTTCACATGAGCACATGAAACTAAACTTTAGATTTTTTTTACTCCAATGTCACCTTAGGGGCTCGGTAAATAATTGATTGGTTGCTTTATAATAATTGATTGGTCTTGGAAGGACATAAAATGTGATAATTATGAAGTTAGTTATCTTTTTAAATAGTGATAATTTTATCATATATTTAATTCACACCCAATAATGTTGGGTTGAACATAAATTATTTGTTACTATAGCACATTTCCAACTCTAATTTGGGATCTCTACTCAGCCAGTTGGGTTATAAGTTACAAAAAAAAATTATTTTACCTTTTCCAATTATGTCATTACTTAAATTTAAAAATTGCTTTCAAACTCTGATGTTTATTGAGGTACAATTTTTTTTAAATACCAATTTAAATGACAAAACCATTAATGTAAGCAGTACATTTTAAAACAGCAAGACAAAACATGCTGTAAACACATTTTATACATTATAATTAATTATGTGTAAAAAGCACACGTACAGTCTACTAGAATGTCACAGCCCACTACTTATGACCTAATCTATAAAAAAAGAAATAAAACACAATTGAAAAACTAACACTGAAGTAACACATACTCCAAATAACTGAGGACAGCTTTCTGTGACCGTATGCATATATAATAAATAAAAAAGACATCACTATTTAAATGACCCAACCTGTAACCCAGCGAGGGTAACCCAACACTATTCATAAAGGAAAATTAACATGTACTGTCAACAAAATATTTTTTTTCGATCTGTCAGTAATATCAAGCACTTAATAATTAAATTCACAGAACATAAAATGAGCAGCGCTTAGTTCGCTTATGCCTCGGGCTGGCCCTGCCCTGTTGTTACTTCACTTGGCAACACACCTCCTGCCTCAGAGTGCCTTGCTACTGCTGCTTAATAGAATAATTAAAAGTACTCTTGGTTTGATAAACCCAAAACAAAAAAATAAATAAGAAAAATCACAAACCATCAAACACAGGTTTGAGCCAGCGAGAAATTATAATGACCAAGATCAAACACTGAAGCCTGCTGGCCAAGTCTGGATCTCACTTCCAAATCTTTTAAAACAAATGTTTGAATAGGTGCTCTCTTTACTAATCAACTGCAGATTTGAATATTATACAAATAAATTCTTACCTGAAATCATCTTAAAACTATACTTTGTCCAAGAAACTTTAATGTTGAGAAACGGCTATTCCGTCTATTGAGTTATAAGGACATTGCTTAAATATATAGCTCAAATTGAGTAAACTTTTTTTTATAATTTTTTTTTGGGCCATTTTTGCCTTTATTGATAGACAGTAGATTTGAGAGACGACAGGAAAGTAGAGGGGGGAGGGAGGGGTATGGAATCGGCAAAGGACCTCGAGCCGGGATTCGAACTCGGGTCGCCAGAAGTGCATTACCACCATATGTCGAAGCAACCCAGTCTCACCCCATGTCGTCAATATTTGACGACACTTGACCATTCGTCATATGTTGACGCGAAGGGTATACCTTTCGCGTCATTTTTTGACGAACTGGGGACTTCAATACTATTACGTCCGTTGCATTCTCTTTCCTATTTTCTTACCATTTTCGCGTCGGTTTAGGGTTAGATTTACATAATGACATCACTACCCAAACCTAACCCTAACCCCAACGCCAGGTGACAACTGTTTCATTTCGCGTACCTAACTCTAACCCCAACGCCAGGTGACAACTGTTTAATTTCGCGTACACTGTTTAATTTTGCGTAATCTAACCCTAAACCGACGCGAAAATGGTAAGAAAATAGGAAAGAGAATGCAACGGACGTAATAGTATAGATGGTTTCATCGTACGCACGTGATACACGTCTGGATCCGAACCTTACTTCCGGTTCGTTTTTTTTAATGGTCTGACTAGTTGCTAAACTGATCTCTTGAACAAAGGGTAAGAAAATAGGAAAGAGAATGCAACGGACGTAATAGTATAGATGGTTTCATCGTACGCACGTGATACACGTCTGGATCCGAACCTTACTTCCGGTTCGTTTTTTTTAATGGTCTGACTAGTTGCTAAACTGATCTCTTGAACAAATGCCTCGTCGAAAATAACAAATGTTTTGGTTTCCTAGGTAATCTATGTGTTGTTTTTTTTGCTTGTTATATAAATAAACTACGTTTAAAGAACTTTGTTGTTATTTATTCTTAGCGGAGTTCACCGGAAGTTACGTGCGGACCGCGACAGCCGCTTGTTTATGTTGTGACTGCTGAAACGGTCTATTGAAGTCCCCAGTTCGTCAAAAAATGACGCGAAAGGTATACCCTTCGCGTCAACATATGATGAATGGTCAAGTGTCGTCAAATATTGACGACATGGGGTGAGACTGTGTTAGTCGAAGCGCTGCCCACAACACCATCGGCTCCGACAAATTGAGTAAACTTACCAGACCTCAGAACCTCCTCGTTCACTTTCTTCCAAACAAGATCCTTTTAATTCCTGTTTCTTGTAAAAGTACGAAGATGATTGTCCTCCATTGTTGTTTTGTATTTCTGCCTCTGCTCGCTATGTGTAATCACGTCACTACTATAGCAAGTTCCTGATTTTTCAACGCTTAATTTGCACCACGTCATTTGCACGTATCGTGCCACTGGATATTTACTCGCTTCTTTCCAGTACCTTAATGCTTCTTCCACATCTGGTGTGAACGCACTATGAGGATGTCTGTCCTTAAATGTAAACCGTACAGATGATAACAAGTAAACTTCACACATACACTTCTTGACAGTTACAGAAAACCCAAGATGATTAACTTTCCTTTTCCTTGAAGGATCACAGACAATGATGACAATGAAGATAACAGAACGAGACATACACTTTATATCTTGGAGAGGTGATTAAAGTCAGGAAAATATAAACAGTACACATGGGAGAGTGCAGATCAGATCAATATCAGATGCTGAATAAATGACTGGAGTTTAAATAACGTGACCTGGGTTATAAGGAACAGCTGGGGGATTTTCTGCAATTCTTAATTGCAAATCCTCTCAAGCTTGATCAAGCTGGATGAGGACAGCAGATGGACAGCTATTATAAGGTCTCTACAGAATAGGCTTTGGCTGGGCAACAATAGGGCATTTACTGTTTTGTCCATAAGCCTTTCCTGTGTTGTCTTGACTGTGTGATTGGGGTCGTTCCCATGTTGGAAGGTGAACATTCGGCCCAGTATGAGGATATCTCTGTACTTTTCTCCATTCAGCTTTGCCTCAACCCTCCCAGTCTTCCGGTCCCTCCTGTTGAAAAACACCCCCACATCACTATGCTCCCACAACCATTCTTCACTGTTGGGATGGTATCGGGCAGGTTGATGAGTGGTGCCTGGTTTCCTCCAGGCATAATGTTTAAAATTGTGGCCAAACTGTTCAATCTTGGTTTTATCAGACCAAAGTGTCTTATTCCTTCAGAGTCAAAGAGTCTTTCAGGTGCTGTTTTGCAGCCTAAAAGTTTAACACTGGGCCTGTTTAGGTTTGATGTGGGCTGGCCCTAGCCCATTGTGCCCACAAAAAGCCAGCAGGGTCACCGTATGTTTGCATGGGAGGGCTGTCTCGGCCATCATGAGATTAATGAGGGCATTCTGCTTGTGTGGCCTGCTCACAGAGAGCCAGAAGTGAGCCCAAAGCTGTGGGCTTCACATGGGCAAGCCCGCACTGAGCATGTTTGGATTTGTTGTGGGCAGACCCTAGCCCACTGTGCCTTCAAAACACCAGCAGGGTCCCTGTATGTTTGCAGGGGAGGGCTGTAGTGGTGGTTGTTCTTCTGGAACTTTGTTCCATCTCCACAAAGGATTTCTAGATCTCAGAGTGACCATCAGGTTATTGGTCATCTATCTTACTATGGCCACGATTTCTCAGTTTGGCCGGGCAAACAACTCTTGACCAGCTCCTGGTTGTGCCAAACTTATTTCATTTGAGAATAATGGAGGCCACTGTGCTCTTGGGAACCTTTAGTTTGCAGCCCTGCATATGTGCTTTGCAACAATCCTGTCTCTCTAGATCCTTTGACCTCTTGTTTTTACTCTAATGCATTGTCAGCTGTGAGGCCTTTAATCAAGAGGTATGTAACTTTCCAAATCAAGTCTGATCAATTCAAACATCTCAGCAATGATCAAGAGAAATGGGAGGCACCTGAGCTAAATTTCAAATGTTGATGCCAAGGGACTGAATACTTAGGGAAAATCAATAATTTCAGTTTTTTAATACATTTACAGACATTTCTAAATTTCTGTTTTTACTTTGTTATTATTGGGTAATGAAATGTGTATATTAATGAGAAACAAAATAAATGTATACTGTTTTTGTATCAGGCTGCAACACAATTTGAAACAAATGTGGCGGATGGTGACTGCTCTTCCAAAGGGCGCAAATTTAAAATATGTGTTGGGAGTGTCGTGTGTTGCTCGTGTTTTCAACATATGTGTTTGTTGCATTATGTGAACCATGTGCATCACGTGACTTATCAAAAAAAATTTTTATTGTGCTTTAAACAAGAATACAACAACTCATAGAGGTAACAGCATATATAAAAAAACCTCAAAGACAACAACATCAGGGGATACACAAAAATAAGTGAATAAAAAAACTAACTAATAATAATACAGACATACATACAATTTTAGAGGACAAGAAATTTAGACATTTTGTTTGTGGACAATTTCAAAGCATGACAGTTCTTTAATAGTTTCAGTGAAGAGTGAAATAGTTTAAATTCACTCATAAAGTGTTGAAAACATGGGTGAGAATTTCTCCACTTGCAGCAATGGATATGATATTTATCAAAAAGAAGAACAATGTTTACAATGTCTGATAATGGATTATTTAAACCATCAACGTAATATAAAATGTGGTGTATGTTAAACAAAGGGATGTTTGGCATTTTTGAAATCAGCCAATTTCTGACATCATTACAAAACTGGTTTGAAATGGGACAGGTAAAAAACAAATGGTCAGGATAAAAACAAGATTCATCAGAAAAATCACAAAAAACACATTTCTAAATGTGAAGAAAAATGGAGACTGGGTAAATCTTGTGACAAATTTTGAAGTGTTTTTCTTTGACCTTAGGTGGAATTGGCCATTTAACATACTTAGAAAAAGACTTTCTCAACAGATCCACAAACTCTAGAGAAACACAGTTCCTTTTATAGTCGAGATACAATTTGGATTTAAAAACATCTGTGGCAGCCTTATTATTAAATTCTTTTCCAAGTAATTTGTAAGGTCCAACTAATACATTTGGCAATACAGGATTGACAATGCAATAAGTCAATGTGCTACGTATAAGGTGGACCAAAGGTAGAGGAATAGCTTTACAGATTCTTAGATACTCTCTGGGAGTACAAGTTAAATTAGAGCGTAACACAAAATTTTCATATGACAGAAAAACACCATTATCATCCATTAAGTCAGAAACAAAAACAATTCCTTTGTCAAACCAATCAGCATTGAATACTGATTTTCTGCTTATCAAATTTGCTCTATTATTCCACAGAACTGAATTGTGTGGAGTAAAATTGTGAGAAAATATCATTTTCCAAAACAATAGAATTTGACCATGAAATTTAGACAAGGCAATTGGAATCTTATTAATCTCAAAGTCACATTTTAACAAAAAATCCAGCCCTCCAATCTTACCAAACACCGCCCTGGGTATATGAAACCACATAGAGTTCGAACAAGCAAAAAAAGTCCTTAACCAATTAATTCTGAATGATCCTATCAAGGCTTCAAAATCCAAGGCTTTTAAACCATCATTTTTATAATCTTTGACTAACTGGGCTCTTTTTAAGTAATGTGTTTTATTCCTCCATACAAATTGAAATAAGACTGAGTTGACTTTCTTAATATTATTACTTGAAATGAACAGGGAGTGGCAGGGATATATTAGTTTAGACATACCTTCAGCTTTAGATAAAATAATTATTTCAATACTGTGAGATCTCTAATAAGCCGGTGACTAAGAGATTTTTTCATAGCAGCGACACGTTTCCGAAAAGTTGACCTCCTAAATTTTACGGACATCTTTAGATATTGTTAAACCCAGATATTTAACCTCATTTTGTACATTTATTGAGGCAATAGACTTCTCAGAACAGGCAACAAGACACATTTTTTAATATTGAGAGACAAAACAGAGGCATCCGAAAAACTCTTAATTAATTGGCTTATCTTGAATTCCCGTATCAAAGATTTTAATGCCTTGCAAATCAAAGTTATTGAAAATAGACAAAGTGAGCATTTGCGTTGGTAAAATAAATAATTTTGGAGATATGGGGCATCCTTGCCGAATCCCTCTAGACACCATCAAGCTAGGAGTTATTTCAGATCCCAAGGAAACCGAACTAGATATGTCTGAATACAACATTTTGATTATGTTGCAAAATGTATCCCCAAAACCCAATCTTTTAATTGTTTCAACAATAAAACCATGCTCTAAAGAGTCAAAAGCCTTATAAAAGTCAAGGAATAAAATTAGACTTTCTTTCTCTATTGCATGACTGTAGTCCAACATATCAAAAATCAGTCTAGTATGAAAATGAATATTCCTTCCCTTCATAAAGGCAGTGATGGCGCCCTCCAGAGGAAGGATGGTCAATTGCATTATCAGGAACCAAATTAAAATCACCCCCTACAATAACTTCCTCTGTTAAATATGTCATCTTCCATTGGTTAATCTGAACACAAAGATCAGCATAAAATAATTTGTTAAGGGCTTTAGAATCACAGGTGAACCCAATCACCCTTCACACAGCTTCTTCAGTCTGCTACAATCAGGGAGGAGACTGCGGAGTCTCCAGGCCAGGACCAGCAGACTGAAGGACAGCTTCATACACCAGGCTGTCAGGAAGCTGAACTCCCTCCCGAACTTTCCACCCCCTCCCCTCTTCTGCCCCAGGCACCACTGAACTATGAACCCCTCCCCTACACAAATTAAATGATGGCATGCACTAGTCACTTTGTGCAGCATTGGTCTGCTAACTACCTCATTCAGCATGTAGCTGACGTTATTCCATTACCTCATCAGTCAGTTAAATAATATAACTGCTCTGACCCCTTGTCACTTTAACACTCTGGGGTCGACGGTGGCGCGTGCGCCGCAAACTCTATTTATTTTTCAATCACTCCGCAAAGAGACTTAGATAACTCTGCTGATTTTTGACATGCAGATATGATTTATACATCATTTAAAACGTTAAAATGTCTAGTTTTTTTCTGTCCACTCCCAATAAAAACAGAATGTTGTGCTTTTCGCAAAATTAAGAAAATAAACATGATGCACGTTCTGTTCTCTCTCCCTCAGTGAAGTCCTTTCAGAAACGCGTCAGAAAAATAAACTGTAACTTAACGAATACTTGTCGTAGAAACAAAAGATAAATGTCTACATAATGCTTGGAATGTCTCCTTTTAAATATTGTAAGTGAGATTGAAAACAGATATTGTCATTTGGTGTAAACTGTATGAGAAGGAGGAGAAGTAACGTATTTCTCCAGTTACCTCATTATCTGTAATGAGAAGAGATCGGCACACCCCCGCGCCATTGAAGTGAACAAGCAGAAACATCCTGATGACTTGTGCCTCCTGCAGTCAAAGGATACGCAATCCACAATCCAGTCTCTCCTTTCCTTGTATTTCCATCCGATTGCACCAAACATGACATCTAAATCCTTATTTACTTGCGTATGTGTGTCAGTATCTCCAGACGCGAGTGTTTTCTTTTTCTTCCGTCAAACAGTTGACGCGACGGGAACGCACATACGGTACACAAACACGCGAGTCAGGAAATTCGACGCGCTTTTTGGTATTCTTATAAAATACGCGATTCCAAACAGTACAATCCTTATTTAGTTGCGTCTAAGCGCATATCTCCGCACAGCAAGTTTATTAAACACAGAATCACTTGCATGTGCACACATTCACTGCTTTCATGATCAACACGTGAGGTAATGGCGGAGGCTGTAAACAAACATTGATAAGTTTATCACGCGTGTCCCTTGTTGTGTTTCTACTATAATGATTACAAAAACACAAATAAGAGTCCAAACAACGATAGGCAGTTGTTCTTTTGAGCTTTTTACTGCACAAAAGTAAACCTCTCGCTGGCAAACCAAACACTAACCCTGTGTTCACTTTACGATGGCCAAACAGTATCTTTACCATGATTAGGCTACTATGGTTTTTAAAAGGTGACTTATACTTGTGAAATTTTATAGAAAAAAAAAAAAAAAAAAAATATATATATATATATATATATATATATATATATATATATAGTGTGTGTGTGTGTGTATTTACATTATATTGAAAAGTAAACCTTATCATGGTTTTACTACAGAGAAAGTTGCATTCTTGTTGAACATCCCCACAAGGCTCATTATGTGGCTCATTATTCAACTCTTTTGTCTCTCAGCTGTCAATCACTGATTATTCAGGAGCTTTCCCGCCTCCACGCATACAGCCTTTCCCAAGCAAAAGTGCCTTAGAAATTGTAAATCAATGTTTTGCTTTATGTGAATGAGTAGGCCATATAATTTTCACATCATTTTGAAGAAAAAACTCTAGACTACTAGATCCTGTTTTGAAAAGTCTTGGGAAAACATGTTTAGAATGAGTTTTGTGGAGTTATATCAGTGACTTAAAAATTTTGCTTTTTTAAAAACCATGCATAAACATTTTTCTCTCAAAAATACAAACATGTACATACATGTTGATTATATGATATTGTAGCCCAGTTTGTGATGAACACAGTGTTATGAGACTTTTGCCATTAATATGTTTTTAAGCAACTGAAAAAAGCACAAATGTCAGTGCATGTCAAAACTTCCCCAGGGCCCTAAAACCCCTTAGACCCCAGAGGGTTAATCAGACTCAAGATACTTTTTTAATAAGGAACTGTTTTGCACTAAATATCTTTTACCTTCACTGTTCACTTCACTGATTTGCAGTATATTTGTCATTTGCCTTGCGCTGCTTTATTTAACTCTATTTTTAATTATTATATTATATGCCTTTTTCTTCTTTTTTAAATTCCCTTATTGTATAGTTGTTTCTACATTTTATATTGTTCTAGATTTTTAGGCTTTAATTTAAAAGTTATCTGTAAGCACCGGGGTCTGAGAGTAACGCAATTTCGATTTTCTGCATGTATGTACTGTATATGTGGAAGAAGTGACAAAAAGGCATACTTGAACTTGAATTATAACTATATACACAGAGTAGGATAAATTTAACGTTGTCAATCTTAACAATCACCATTAGCCAATGACCAATCAGATCACTTTTATGGTCAATGATTATGCCTTGAAACCTATGAAACAGAATCATAACCCCAGCTGAATGAGAAGTGCCATGACTGAATTAGGCAAAGTCTACCCACTGAAGTTTCCAGAAAGTGTGTCCTCACATTCAGAATGTGTTTCTTGGAAAAAACAACAATTCGCCTTCTGCTCCTTGCAGTAAAGAAAAATTGCCTTGCGTTTAACATTACTTTTCAATCCCCTTGCATTTAACGATAACAAGGATAACATGAGAAGAAAAATTAGATATGTGATATGAGTCAAATATAAAATTAACCTAGCATGAGCAGGAATGAGAAATCATACTAGCCATAAAAAAGACCAGTACTACTTTGTAATAGCCCTATAACAGGTACAAACCTACCTCAGAACAGTATCAATAATGCAAACAAGCAAAAAAAAAAGAAATTCATTCTGGGTCCACCCTCTTGTTATCAATCAGCGTATATCCTTTAAGATACGCACACTTTCCTCTCCGACGGGCCTCTTGAACCAATGGCCATAATTTAGCACGGGCCAATCTGTCATCCTGTCATCTTGTGTCTTGCTTCTTTTAGTTTTTTTTTTGTTTTTTTATCGGCGTGTGGCCCCAGTTAACTTTGTTTTCTTTTAATAATGCCATGTCAACATTACCATTAGCCTGTTCCACTTCAAACTCCACAATCACATCTTCATCACACGCTTCATTGAGAGCATTCAAATTGTAAGCATAGTCCGACAACATTATTGATAAATAAAAAGAGGCTATTACAAAACAAACAAGATTAAGTACTTGGCTATTTACACATTTTGAATCGGAGCCTGCTGAAAACACAACCTCTCACTCCGCCATCTTAGAACCTCCCCGACTTATCAAAATATGTGCCTGCTGCACACCGTTTATAATAAAAGAGACGCTCATGTTCACAAAAATCGATGGAAGTCATCACACACATGACAGGCTAAATAAATGTTGTGACGAGCTTTGCATCGTGCCCCCTTGAAAAAGAAGTCACGGGCATTCATTGGGTCTAAATACTTTCTGAATTTACACCTCACATGAGGAAGAAGTCTCTCAGTGCTCAACAGCTTCAGTTCTGAAGAAGAGTTTGTGTTCACAAGTAAACAAACTGCCACAATACCTTGAAACTGGAGAGTTCATAATTTAATGCGATGCATTGCATTGTAATTTCTCACAATAGTTGTTTGTCTGTGCCTGCTGCACTTGGTGTAAAGAACAAACCTTTTGATGGTTTGTCATACTTACTGGAACATCTTTATTTATTTTAAATATTTGTTTTTAAAGTACATGACCAGGAATGGATTAATTTAGCACAACTTAACAAAGTAAACTGCCTGCAGCTGCGATTAATCCATAAGGATATGAACATCTTTAATGATAATACATTTCAATTACAAATGGTTTGTTGAAAAAATAAGTGGTTTGTTGAAACTGGACACGGGTTTCTTGCCCTGAGCAGGGACGTAGCAGCCATTTTAAAGAGAGGGGGGCAGCTGTATGGTGATGTGACTCAAAGTTGATGTTCATATAATAAATTATTATTAGAATATCAATTGGCGTTTTTCAACACCCTAGAGGCAATTTTGGAAACATGCCATGATAGCTTACAGGAACCTATTTTTGTGAAATCATACAGTACTCACAATTTAAAAATACTGCAGGACTTTGAGACCAGTGTGAGACATCTATATTTTATTTGTATGAAATAATGATATTTTATGATATTTACAATATTTCAGTTACACTACATTTGAACCTTTCTTACTTCTTAACAGTTGAACAAAAACCTACAGTAATTTTATACAACATACATTTTATGAAAAACATCAATAAAACCTAAATCAATGTATTTACAAGTTTTCATTTTTTCAAGATCGAAGTGAGATCTTTAATCAAAACTTCCACATTTTTTACAGTAAAACTAGATTATCTTTAATCCTGTTGCTCCATTACTTTAAACTCTGTTTTAAAACTCAGTTAGGGATTAACTTTAAACTTGCATATGAGGAGGTTTAAATAATTTTTTACAATTAAATGTGTGGCTCATTAGTCATTAGAAACAGACACCGCAAGCGTGGTGGCGCTATTCAAAGATACGTTTATTATGACGTCTCAACAGACTGAGTTATTAACACTACCGGTGACAGCTACCGATGGTCATATGCGCTTCTCCTCTGTCCTTCAGAAACTGAAGGGCAGTCAACGAACGGACACATGGCGGCGCTTCATGAGATATGTGTCGGCACATCTTGTCCATTCATTATATCACAATTTCTGAGCTTCGCAATATTTCTTGCCACATTGCTTCGTTAATTAATACAATAGATTGTTTTAAAAGATCGTCAAATGTTTTATAGCTCTAATCTTTGCTTATTTTAACCGGTGCAACCCAGCCTGAATCCTGCGTGACGTGAGGAGGTCCATATGGGTTCTGTTGTCTTTTGACGTTACAGTAGGTTAAATTATAACATGAAAACTTTATTACTTGATTTGTGTCATCGCGACATTCTTTAACATTATCTAACATAGTGTGTGAAAAAATGATGTAATCGTCCTTAACTTTTTTCTGGGGTGCATTTGATCCCAGGCGGCATAATAGCAAAAGTGAATGAATGAACGAAAATTCACAAGAGCAACAAGAGATTTGATGCTCATGCAGATGCGCCTAAGAGAAGATTCGCTCTGTGATTGGCTAAATGTTAGTTAACTCAAATCTAAGTAACAAATCAGAGAACACTGAACACTGTAGATGACGCGCCGTGTTGCTGCTCGCCGCCAACTCTCATTAAAAATGTATGACTTCTGGCCACTTTGACACGGTGGCTGTATGGAAGCATACCATTACACCAGAATTTATTTAACTTCTCATGTCATGGCTCGCCTCATTTACAAACCATTTACAAACAGATTACACTGCAAAAATAAATGTCTGTCTAATGTCTGTCTGAGTTTAAGTGTGTTGTAACGTAAATTGTAAAGGCACTTGTATAATATATTTCACTTGTTGGTCTCATCCTTTTTAATCTCCATTTAAAAAAATCAGCTTTTTTATCAAATCAAGATATACTGGATTTTATGCTTCTTTACACATAAAAAATTAACTTAAAGTTTACTAGTTAACAATTTATTCATCAAGCTATGTCAATTATTTACAAGTCAAAACTTAAATAGTATGTTGAACTGACTCATAAAACCAAGTTGTTTTAACTTCTGCATTTAATGTCACACAAGCAAGATTTGACCCCATTAGGGGCAGAGAGATGACTGTAAGCAGGAGGTGGAGCGTTGTTTCTCGCTCAGTGTATAAATATGAGCAAATGACAGTAATGTGTTTCAAAGTGAATCGTCATCCTACACATCTCTGAGTGCCAGCCATGTACCTATACATGCCATTTATTTGTCTTGCATCAGTCTGTAAGTTTCCTTTTAAGCTACACTGTAAAAAATATTTTTGCACTTTAAATTTTAATGAACTAGGATTTCAAAGTCATTTTAACTATCTATAAGTGATGAGTTGCTGTAACCTTTTTAATCAAGTTGAATTTGTCATAGCTATGTCAACTTTATTTTATAATTAATAGCAACTCATCATAGTCAATACAGTAAAAATGACTCCAAGTTGATTAAACTTTAAATAATAATAATAATGATTACAATGTATGTGTTGATATTTTGTGTTTGTACACTAAAAAATGTTGGGTTAAAATTAACCCAAATTGGGTTGTTTTGTAACTCATCTTTGGGTTAAAAATGGACCAACCCAATGCTGGCTTATTTTAACCCAACAAGTTGGGTTGTTGGGCTGATTTTTTTAACCCATCTGTTAGAACTAACTAACTTTTTGTTGGGTTTAAACAAGTCAAAGTATCTTCTTATTTTTGTGAAATTTTGGTGGTTTAAATTGCTTTCATACCTTTCATTGTGGTGTCTATAAATAACAAATCATAAATTAAATTGAGAAAGCATATTTATTGCCCATGAACAATAAATTAATACATAGCCCTACACAAACAATCAACTTTCTGATAAAAAATATATTAAATTTCATATCTCATAATCTAAAATGACAGATGCCCAGTTAATATTACAATTAGATCAAGTGAAAAGATTTACAAGTAATGTATTGGCAGCAGGTCATCACAGAAAAAAGCCCCTACAGTTTCTTCAGGACAAATGTCAAAAAACATATTGGTTTTATCATTTATAAATTTAATGTTGGATATGTTATTAATAGACATTGATATTTAATTTTTGTGTAATATTAAATTGTACCTGTCAAAATGATTTACAGCATCTGAGTTTTTAGTTTTAAGCAGTAGTAGAATGTCACGACAATCAGAATCTAGCATTTGAATCGTGTAATAAGACATGCTTAATGTAACAAATAAGATCAACACAAAGTTGCACAAACAGTCAACATATGATTTATTTGTATAGTTTTATAGTTTTTACAGAAAAAAAACATAAATTGTATTTGCCACAGAAAGTTTTAAAGTCACTTGTTTTAAAGTCACTTTAAAGAGCACCTATTGTCCGATTCATGTTTTTAAATTTCCTTTTGTGTGCAAGTGTTTATATTACATGTTAACATATGCAAAAGGTACAAACCCCAAAGTAAACGATGACGCAAGTTATCGTCTTCAACGTAAATCTCTTTTCTTGGACAAACACATGGATTGTAGGCAAAAGTTTACTTCCTGGGATTGATGATGTAGACAAGACCGACATTATCATAATTCCTCCCGCTTCGGACTCACAGCCTGTAAATTAACCCCATCAGCA
The DNA here is from genome assembly GCA_025389145.1 of Misgurnus mizolepis. Classification (NCBI taxonomy): domain Eukaryota; kingdom Metazoa; phylum Chordata; class Actinopteri; order Cypriniformes; family Cobitidae; genus Misgurnus; species Misgurnus mizolepis. The sequence goes on along the minus strand of JAIFKI010000008.1, from coordinate 7,850,865 downwards.
ACCAAATCTTTCAAACATGGTAAGGAGCGTCACATTTCACGCTGACGTCAGAGGTATTCAGACCAATCACAACGTACAGATTAGCTGGGCAATCAGGGACACAGAGCTTTTCAAATCCGTGCGTTTCAGGAAGAGAGTGAATCTGGATGTGGAAAATAATGTTTTTTGTTTCCAATGTAAATAATTAATTAATTAATTAATTAGTTACATTTATATAGCGCTTTTCCAGTGCTCAAAGCGCTTTACATATGAATGGGGGAATCTCCTCAACCACCACCAATGTGCAGCATCCACCTGGATGATGCGACGGCAGCCATATTGCACCAGAACGCCCACCACACACCAGCTTATTAGTGGAGAGGAGACCGAGTGATATAGCCAATTAGTATGAGGGATGATTAGTAGGCCAATGGGCCAGTTTGGCCAGGATGCCAGGGCACACCCCTACTCTTTTTCAAAGGACATCCTGGGATTTTAAATGACCACAGAGAGTCAGGACCTCGGTTTAACGTCTCATCCGAAGGACGGTGCTTTTTTTGACAGTATAGTGTCCCCGTCACTATACTGGGGCATTAGGACCCACACAGACCACAGGGTGAGCACCCCCTGCTGGTCTCACTAACACCTCTACCAGCAGCAACCTGGTTTTTCCCAGGTGGTCTCCCATCCAAGTACTAACCAGGCTCAGCCCTGCTTAGCTTCAGTGGGCAAGCTGTCTTGGGCTATAGGGTGATATGGCTGCTGGCTAATAGCAGCTCGCATGTATTTAATCTATTTTGACTTATTTAAAGGAAACTTTGAGACTGATTAAGCTAATCAAAATAGAAAAGGAAATGAATGTTTGTGGTATATAGGCTAATTGATTAGAATGAAGCCTGCCTCCCTAGCTTTACAGAACGACTGACCAAGACCATTGAAACATTAGGGCAATATATACACATGGGTTCCCTTTCAGTCGGTCACTACGACGTCACGTCGTGACCAACGAATTGGGAACGCGTCTCGCGGGACCAATCTACTTCGAGAAACTTCTAAAACAATGAACTTTGCATGCAGGTATTTGCATCTGCCGGTGCCGCCCCGCCGCGCGAGAATTTAACGAGAGGCAGGTGCGAATATCAAATCACTATTTTTCGCTTCGAAAGCCGGCAGATCATCTGCTATTTAGAAGCTCTCTCTCTGCTCGTTGGATACGCTGCGTGCTGGTGTTGTTGGAGAAAAACCAGGCTAAGGCACTGAGGGACCTGCACAAGAGAGGTCACGATTCGGCGGTTTTTCAGACACTGTGTGTGGTCTCTGACCTGGCGCCACGTGCGACCAAGGTCACCACACAAGCCGTCGGACGTGCGATGTCCACCCATGGTGGTCCAGGAACGTCACCTCTGGCTGTGTCTTGCGGGCATGAAGGAGGTCGACAAGAATCGTCTTCTGATTGTGATTGTTTCTTAGACCAGCCATTTCAGCGACGTGGCTGAGAGGCTCATACAAGTTCTCGGCCGCCCAAGAGCAGACTGAGGCCATCATGCCACGTCGGAACACAGCTGCCCTGTCCGCTACGTTGGCGCCTCAGCCTGCCCCTCGCCGGGGCGTCCTGCTACGGCCTTTTTCATTCCTTCATTCTGGCAGCTTTTGAGGAACCGCCCGTTTGCAGTTCGCCTGCCCACTTAGCCAGCCAAGATGCAGAAAATGATGTCTAGGCGGCCCTGAGACAGGCGACCTGGAGATGGAGGGGATCGCTCTTCAGGAGATGGTGAAGGGCCACTCCTTGGTTTTCATTTATGTTTCCCGGTTTTTCAGCCAGCACCCACAAAACCACACATAGAACGAATTCTTCCTCTCTTCTCCAGGTCTCCAGAGGTACATGGGAGCTACGGACCGGCTCATAACCCAACGTCCTCCCCCTCCTCTATCGCCAGCGGGTGTGTCACAGCGGCCTGGGACCCATACTACGGAGTCTCTCCAGCTCTGCCACCCATCAGCGGAGCCAGGTGAGTGTTGCATTACACAATACTTTTGTCGATGTGGCCAAAGAGCATTCATTCGCATTCACCTCTGCTCCGCTCGCTGCGGGTACACCGATCGTGTTGTTAATCCCTCTCATTCGGTGTCTGGAGGCTTGGAAACCGCTTTCCAGCCCATCGCACAGGCTTTTACGCACGATCTCTCTCGGCTACGCAAATCAGTTTATCCGGCTCCCCCCAAATTTGTACGCTTCACTACGGTGAAAGCCCCCAACATGCACGTACTACGTGCAGGAATTGCTGTCCTACTGGCGAAGGACACGATCGAGCGGGTCCCTTAAGCCGAGATGAGGTCAGGGTTTTACAGCCCTTACTTCATTGTACCCAAGAAAGCGGCAGGTTGCGACTGATCCTGGACCTGCGTGTACTGAGTCAAGCACTTTAGAGTGCTGTTTTTAAATGCATATTTCAATGTATCCGCCCACAGGATTGGTTTGCAGCCATCGGCCTGAAGGACGCGTACTTTCGTGTCTTCATACTTCCCCAACACAGAGCATTTCTTCGTGGTGTTCGAGGGGCGGGCATATTAGTACAAGTCTTACCGTTCGGGCTTCTTTCTCTCTCCGCGTCTTCACACAAGTCGCGGAGGGGGCTTTAAGACCCCTGAGAAAGAGTAAAGTGGTGTTCGCATCCTGGAATATCTCGACGACTGGCTCATGATGCTTTGCACTCACATAGATTGTGTGCTCAAACACCTCGCCCGTCTTGGTCTTCAGGTCAACTGGGAGAAGAGCGTGTAACGGATGCGCGTGTCCAGTTGATTTTGACTTGCTTGGATACATGCAAAGACAAGACAGCGGTCCCACTGAAACAATTTCAGAGGCTCCTGGGGCATATGGCTGCAGCGGTGGCTGTGACACCGCTTGGTCTGCTCCATATGAGACCGCTTCAGCATTGGCTTAATGACTGAGTCCCGAGAAGAATGTGGCTCAGCGGGTTACTTTGGGTAACAATTACACTGACATGCCGCCTTACTTTCACTCTGTGGCCAGACCCAGCATTTCTCAGGGCAGGTGTACCACTGAGATAGGTCTCCAGACATGCCATTGTGTGCATAGATGCCTCTACCACAGGGTGGGGGGCCACATACGGCGGGCTTGCAGCCTCGGGGGTCTGGACATCACCCCAGCTGCACTGGCATATAAATTGCCTCGAGTTGTGGGCTGTATATCTTGCTCTCGCCCATCTCGGCAGCGAGTTGCGAGGCAAAGATGTATTAGTTCGCACCAACAACATTGCGACTGTTGCGTATATCAATCGCTAAGGCGGTTTGCGCTCTCGTCACCTGTCACATCTCGCCCGTCATCTCTTCCTTTGGAGTCAGAAGAATCTGAGGTCCCTTCGTGCCATTCACATCCCGGGGTCGCTGAACACAGCGGCAGACGCGCTTTCACTAGCAGCGTGCCCCGGCGAGTGGCGACTCCACCCCCAGTTGGTTCAGCTGATTTGGAAACGTTTCGGCATAGCACAGAAAGATCTGTTTGCATCTCCAGAGACAACCCATTGTCGCCTTTTTTTTCACTAACCGAGGGAACACTCGGTGTGGGTGCACTGGCACACAGCTGGCCGCGGGGTCTGCGCAAATACGCGTTACACCCAGTGAGCCTCATTGCACAGATCTTGTGCAAAGTCAGGGAGGACGAGGAGTACATTCTTTTAGTTGCTCCATATTGGACCTCCAGGAGTTGGTTTCCGGAGCTCACCCTCCTCGTGGATTCCCCTGAAGAAGGACCTTCTTTCTCAAGAAGGGGGCCCATTATGGCACCCGCACCCGATCTGTGGAACCTCCATGTGTGGTCACTAGATGGGGCGCGGAGGTTCTAGGTGATTTACCCCAAGCGGTATCTAACACCATTGCTGCAGTGCGAGGACCGTCTACGAGACAGGCATATACGCTGAAATGGAATCTGTTTGTTGACTGGTGTACTTCTCAACGAGAAGACCCCCGAGAATGCTCGATCAGAGTTGTGCTTTTATATCTTCAGCACTGCTTGGAGAAGAGATTGCACCATCTACTATAAAAGTAGATATCGTGGCCGATAAATGGTAGGTCCGTGAGTCAGCACGATCTGGTCATTTAGGCATTTTAAGAGGTGCTCGAAGGCTGAATCCTTTGCGCCCTCCCTCTATTCCTCATTGGGACCTGTCCATGGTGCTGAAAGCCCTGCAGGACGCCCCTTTTGAGCCTCTGCGGATTGTGAGTATTAAGTTTCTCACTATGAAAACTTTAACGCTCCTCGCATTGGCTTTTGTTAAGAGGATAGGGGACCTTTATGCATTTTCGGTCAATAACTCGTGCCTTCAGTTCGGGCCTGCTGAATCCAGTGTTACACTGAGACCCCGGCCTGGCTACGTGCCTAAAGTTCCCACCACTCCTTTCAGAGATTAGGTGCTGAACTTGCAAGCGCTGCCTTTAGAGGAGGCAGACCCAGCTATGGCTTTGTTATATCCTGTACCTGCACTACGTGTGTATGTGGATCAGACTCAAAGCTTTCGCACCTCAGAACAGCTCTTTGTCTGTTACGGTGGTCAGAAGAAAGAAAACTGTCACTAAGCAGAGGATGTCTCACTGGATTGTAGACACAATCACTCTGGCTTATGAGAAACAGGGCATTGCTTGCCCTTTTGGTTTGAGAGCCCATTCAACCAGAAGCGTGGCTTTATCTTGGGCTTTGGCTCGTGGTTCCTCGCTTTCAGACTTTTGCAGAGCTGCTGGCTGGGCAACACATACAATACAGTGTTCGTATTGAGCCGGTATCCTCTCGAGTTCTCTCTTCAGATCAGTGAGAACATCTAGGAACGGCTCCTGTGTCGGCTTGCAGCCTTCTTTTTGGTGCTGCACAACTGCACCACTATGGAAGGCCTTTAAGACAAAAACGTTACAAAAACGTTTTTTGTCTCCTCTAACGCTTGGTGGCCGATGTTGCGGAGCATCGGCTGCCAGCCTCTCACCAGATGTATCCTTGAGAACCTGGGTGAGGCTAGCATCCACATTGCGTCCACCTTGAGGGTTCCTATGTGAGTATTTCCATGGAAAGTTCTTTTTTTACCACGTTTTCCCTAGCGGAGCTCGCTCCGCGCCTCTCTAGTACGAGATATTACTAAGGGAGTTCATGTTATGACTTTATGTCTTTAGACCATAACCTTAGTGGTTGACCCCTAAAGGGTACTCTTTCCGCAGCGATCTTAGTCCCGCCTGACGAGTTTGCTTCCCATTCGCCTAGTTCACTATCGTGGGTTAAGGAACAAGTAGTGACTGGCCTCTGCTCCAACCCCATTTCTGTCTCCCTAAAAAGGAGGGTCAGAGGGTTTATGCAGGCACTGGAAGGGTCAGCTTCAGTGGCGCTTTGGTAGGGATTCCCAATTCGTCGGTCACGACGTGACGTCTTAGTGACCGACTGAAAGGGAACGTCTCGGTTACATATGTAACCCTCGTTCCCTGAAGGAAGGGAACGGAGACGTCACGTCGCCACAGTTTGCTGTTCCACTGCTGATACACTGATGCTCGGCTTTCTCAGCGAAAATAGTGATTTGATATTCGCACCTGCCTCTCGTTAAATACTCGCGCGGCGCCGGCAGATGCAAATACCTGCATGCCAAGTTCATTGGCGTTTTAGAAGTTTCTCAAAGTAGATTCGACCCGCGAGACGCGTTCCCAATTTGTCGGTCATGATGTGACGTCTCCGTTCCCTTCCTTCAGGGAACGAGGGTTACATATGTAACCGAGACATTTTCAAGATAACAAGACATACCTAGGAGGATAATCAGGCATGAACCAATAAAAAACACAACTACAAAAGGACTGCAAACATTAAAGTGCCCATATTATGAAAAACTCACTTTTTCTGGGTTTTGGGGTGTTATTTTGTGTCTCTGGTGCTTCCACACGCATATAAACTTGGAAAAAAATCCATCCATGCTGTTTTGAGTGCAGTACAGGTTTCTGAATGTCCTCTGCCTTGAGTCTCAGATTACACGGTTTCAAAATCAGCTCCGTTGTGACGTAACTAACCTTGTTGTCACATTCCGTTTCAATTTTACTGCCCACCACCCCACTCGCAGGTCTCCACCCACCAGGTAGCTTTAGAGCACAGAGCAGTCACTTCACTTATATCCTCTATACTGTTATCATGTCTCACGGAAATAACAGCGCTATTGGGATATTATGGATTATACTCCCGCCTACTTTTAAAAACCAAGTTTAATGCGTGTTTATGTGTTAACTGGAACCTAAAGTGTAATCTCATATACAGTGTGTTATAACGTAAATAGTCCTCATATTGTAGGCGATATTATATTCTATTACAAGACATTCATGTGAAACCTGATGTAAACAACAGACTAGATATCTATATTTCACTGATTATACATATTTGTGGACAAAAATGGTCATTGGATGTATTTTATTAGACATCTGAAACAGACTGGATTTGATTCGCGATCGTTATATCAACACAGAGGTAAGAAGTCGCATTTATATTCTGCATGTTGTCATCTGGACTTCTGTCACAAAATACTACATTTATGATGCTAAAGCATCTGTATCTCAAAACAGAGACCATACACTGATGCTAAACCCATAGAACTTTTAAACGATGTATAGTAATATTAATATCATTAATGTTTGTAGAGAGTAGGCTATATAGATATTGTTAGCAGCGTTAAAAAACTGACGCCATCCCGCCCACAAATTGGTGCACGACGAGGGGGTGAACTTGTATGTGTGTTTTAGCAGTCATTTGTCATTGAGAACGACGATGTGGCTAACCGCTATGCTAGTTAGTTTGCAGCGTGGTTTCTCCTGCAAAGCCAGTGACCAGCTACCATACTTTTCGAAAGTTAAAAGATATATTTAACCACTTTATTTTACAATTCTACATCAACTTACTAAGTAATAGTGTTTTGCCAAACTAAAAGTGTTTTGCCAAACTAACCAAGACCGGGTCTTACCGACCAGTCTTTTCCGACGTGCCTAATGTAACCCCCAAGTCTATATCACTTTCCCAAGATATGGGGGACCTCCCGCTAGCTTCTAGCAATTAGCATGCTGTCCACAAGCAGTATACATCCCCCGCCCGGTCTTATGGTGCATTCCGACCAGACGTGTTAGGGGCGTTAAGCGCGAGTGATTTACATGTTAAGTCAATGCAAAGACGCGAATAGACATCCTGCTGCGCGGTACGCGCGAATGGCGCGGTGCGAAATGAGCTTTTTGCGCGAATGGCGCGGCGTGAATTGAGCGTTTCGAGCGTTGACGCGCGAACGGCGCAGCGCGAATTGAGCGCTTTGAGCGTTGACGCCGATTCGCGGGAAACGCTCAAGTTGAAAAATTTGAACTTTGGCGGACATTCGCGCCGCGTTAACCAATCAGGAGCTTTCTCTAGTAGTGACGTGATTACAGGAAGCCAGCAGACGGTGGAGGCAGAAATGCAAAACAATGGAGATCAATCGTCGTGAGACATCTTCGTACTTTTTACCGAAACAGGAATTTAAAAGATCTTGGTTGGAAGAAAGTGAGTGAGGAGGATCGAACAATCTGGTAAGTTTACTTAATTTGAGCTATACATGTAAGCAATGTCCTAATAACTCAATATAGGCCTACGGACCGTTTATTACCAATATTACCGTGTTTTGGACACAAAGTGTAGTTTTAAGATTAGTTCAGTCGAGAATATATATGTACAATATTCAAATATGCAGTCGATTAGTAGAGATAGCGCAGTTGTGCTTAATGTGGAGCCTACAATGTAGTTTTAAAAAAGAGGCAGCAATCTCTGCAGGTATTGAACCAGACTTTCTCTCCTCTCCTTCACTTTGGCTCTCCCCCTTCCAAGCAAGATCCTTTCTTATTCCTCTATGTAAATAGTTGGAAAGGTTCTTTGTATATATTGATATATTTTGTATAAATAAATGGTCCATACAGTCACCAAAGGTTTTGGTATTTTACTTTGCGCACAACATAGTAAATCACAGTTTAGACTTTGTTTAGACATCAACAGAAGCTGGTGGTGATTGTACGGGAGGAGTCTCCAGTGGTAAGATATCTGAAAGAGAGAAAATAAAATAAACATTGTCATAAATGCAGATTGCAATTCCATATTAGCAAATATAAAATTATAAAACTGGTGTTTGTGATATCTTCATTTCTCTTTACTTTTTACAGTTAAACAACAACAAGCTTAATTAAATCTCCTTTACATTTATTTAACATTTGCTCTGATTTGCTTGCTACATTGCAAAAACATAATGAATGATTGTCTAATATAGCAGTTACCTGCCCAATTAGTTAAGGAAATAACAAGTTTTAACAAACATGCCTTACTAAAAACATTACTTGTGTGCATTTGAGACAAAACAAAGGACACTAATGTATTTTAAGATATGACAGTGCAAGTGGTTTTCAGTTTGGACCGCTCTTACATTTATTTTAGTCTATGACTAGTTTAATCCCTGTCCTTACGAAAGTTAACCATGGTTTTACTAATAATAATCAATACACCAAAATAGTATGGTTACTACACTTTTACCACAAACATACATTCATTTCCATAAGGGGAAACTGCCCCATAGTCTTCTGAACACACAGTTATCAATACTGTACTTGAAATGACAATTAACTTTTGTCTACAACAGTTGGTTTAAGCTAATCCCTGTCCGGGAAACCACCCCATTTATGTCTATCGAGGTTCTCAGTCATTAATTACTTGTAATCACACAGAATATTCAATGATTTACTGACCGGAGACCGATAGACAGGCGCTCTGCAGTCCTCGAAGGAAATACTCCCACCGTCACGGTCATCTAACTGAGGCCGGCCGGAAGTAGCGCTGCAGGCGGCCGTCAGGGCAGCTCTTGAAGGAGTGGGTGCATGCTTGGATCTCCGGCCTGGCGGAAACCCCTCCCATGACGCGAATTTCCGCGTGAATGTCTCGAAAGACTAGAATTTCACGCGCGGCTTTCACGCGCGAATACAGCGAGTAAACTCAAAATGTTCAAGCATCTAACTACGCGCGAATAGCGCGTTTTTGCCGCCCCTAGCGCGTCTGGTGGGAACTCACAGTTAGTTTCTGTAATTTGCGAAAATAATGCATTTGAAAATTATTTATAACGGGAATATGTTAGCGTTGTCCAGGGCAAAATGAGTGTATTGTTGAGACTGCTACATCACAATTTACTCTTGAATCATTATGTGTAATGAGTTTCTTCTCATTGAGTGTACTTATTAGTGAATTTTTTTTTGCTTGATTTGTCTGTTGGCAATACATAAACCGTTAATAATAATATATGATATATAAAAAATTATAATACAGTCTGTACTGCTCGCGATACCATTGCGCATGGCACATGACGTTAGTAGTGGGGCGTGGCTGAAGGAGCAGCAGCTCATAAATATGTAATGACCACCTCAAAACGGCACAATCTGAAATGCACTGAAGCAGAGGCTACTAGAGAGGTAACAACCTTTTCCTACAAGATATTTCGAGCAAACAACTTTTGAAACGTGTTTTATGGAACTCATACACCTATTTAACTTGTGGAAAAGCAGTCATAAGATGGGCACTCTAATAAATAAACTATACTACACTTTTTATTCATATGGCCATGTAAGGTGCCACCCATTGGCCCAACGATGGAGTCCAATGGCGTGGTGAAGGGATCACGTGTTCTTTCTGTCCGTAGCGCTTCTTGAAGAATCATTCAATTTATTTGATTTTTAAATGTTTTTCTTTGACCTCTGTGGTTAAATTATAATCTGACTCCAATTTATATTTTATCAATACTATTCTGATGCTGATCATAATTTATAGAATTATTATTATATTTATTTAGAATGAATTATATTCACATAGAGAATAAGGTGTAATTCTGAAAGTGCTAAGGCAGTTTCATACAGCTGGGCATAGAGGCATTCTCCTTCTAACTTAAGTTAAAGTTAGAGGTTTCTCCAAAACACAGTGAAAATAAGAGGATCCATCTATGTTTTAGGTTGAGGCAATTCTCCATCCAACCTAAAACGGGGAGGCAATTACTCCAGTAATATTTCAATAGAGGCAATTATCCTAATCTATACCCCCTCCAGTATATTTATCTTAAACCCTGAAAATATAATAAAAGATTTGACAAGTTTTGAAATTAATGAAGATTAACAATTTATTTTGCCAGGCAGGTTACAATTAAATCAATAATTTTTCAAATTCATCAATTAAAAATATATCAAAACATTCACTAAAAGATCAGCATAGAAAAATTAACAGCTCACAAAATACAAATCATACCTGGCAATTAAAGACACACAAAGTGGTCTAGGAAGATTCTTATTAAAGATTTCTTCCATTATGTTTTAATACACACATAGTGTGGGAGCTTCTGAACAGAATCCCTCCCCACCTCTACAAGAAATGCATCTTCTATCCTAAGTTCTAAAACCTTGATCCATCTTATCTTAGCCTTATAGAAATGAGACCTTTTTACTCATCGCACCATGACTTTAAAAAAAACATGAATATAAAATTACAATCTTAGAACCACATAATATGTATACATTACATTATGGGGCGGTTTCCCGGACCAGGATTAGCTTAATCCAGGACTAGGCCTTAGTTTAATTAGGAAATATAACTAGTTTTAACAAACATGCCTTACTAAAAACATTACCTGTGTGCATTTTGAGGTAAAACAAAGGGCACTGATGTATTTTAAGATATGTCAGTGCAAGTTATTTTCAGTTTGGAGAGCTCTTAAAAGTGTTTAAGTCTAGGACTAGTGTAATCCCTGTCCGGGAAACCGCCCCTAAATATTTTAGCAGATACTTAGTGATGTGAGGCTAACAGTGCAAAAGCCTTTGTGATGAAGAGATTAGGAGCACAAAAAGTTTCATGTCTGTAACCAGTTCAACCTGAGGGTCAAATTTGGGTTAACAACACCACCTGAGGTTTAATTTTTTACAGTGTCTCTTCATAAATAAACTTAAAGTTTATTGTATACCAGCTGTACTACAATTCCTCCCCTGGCCCATTTGGGGCAATTGAAAAATACTCCCTAGGGGCCATTGCTGCTCATATTCAAATCCTTGTGTGTTTTTTGTTATTGCAACAGTCTCTGTATGACGGGCACTTTGTAGAGGACTTAGGGTGAAAGCAGTGTTGGCAGATGTCTGTAAGGAGTGAATTGTGGACCTGAAATACCAGCATTGAAGCAAAGAGAACATAAACACAAGTCCACTGCCAAGAAACGCGCACAAAAATATAGGGTTGAATTGAAAAATGACTACCCATGGCTGGAATGCGTGAGGGACAATGAATTCAAGGCCAATTGTATTGTATGCCGTCGCGTTTTTTCTATATGTCATGGCAGAGCACATCAGGAGATAATCACAAGAGGAGCGAGAGCCTGCGGGCACAGGAGGGAGCGATGTCAAGGTTTCTTGTCCGTCAGACGTCTCCAGAGGCTGATTTGGTATGTAATCATGTGGATTTTTAAAACTCAAATATAGTTGATAAGAATGTGATTATTTTAAAAGAGTACAGATTTAGCCTAACAATCCACATATATCTTCCCAGTGTTCTCCTTAGTGTTAATTTTCATAAGGGTCCCCCTCTGTTCCTGTCTCCTGCTCCCTCCCGTTTCATAATGTGTCAATCATTTCTGATGGGTTTCTTAATAAATAATTATAGATTTAGATAGCTCAAGATTTAAAAGAGGGTGGGGTCTTTGAAGAGGGTTCAGACTAGCAAAGTTAATTACAAAATTTATGTTTGACATTTAAAAAGTCTATATTTCAATGTAGGCTATCTATTTTTACACACACACACACACACACACACACACACACACACACACACACACACACACACACACACACACATGTTGGTGTATGTGGTTTACGGGGACATCTCCATAGACGCAATGCATTTTATACTGTCCAAACTGTTATATTCTATTCCCCTAACCTTCCCCAAACCCTAACCCCAATGTCACAAAAACCTGTTGCCAGTCTTTAATCTATGATAAACTACCATTTAGTATGTTTTTTTAGCTTTTCCGTTTATGGGGACACTCTCTCCCAGACACCAGAGAGCTCTACCTAAATCTTGGTTAGCCCGTTCACATTGCCCGTTGGTCTGAGGGTGATACCCCGAAGACAAGCTGGCTGTGGTCACAAAATCAATGGCGATATGAGACCAAGGGGGAGAGGGGATGGGTAAAGGTTTAAGCAGACCAATAGGGGCTTGATGAGAGGCCTTATTACGGGCACAAACCTGACACGCTAACACAAACTGTCTGACATCGGGACCCATAGAGGGCCACCAGAAACGCTGACGCACGGTAGCCAACGTTCTCCGAACCCCCGGATGGCAAACAAACTTGGACCAGTGACCCCACCGGATGACCTCGGAGCGAAGAGAATCCGGAACCCACAATCGACCCGCTGGGCACCCATCTGGCACTTCCCGCTCCCGGCCGGCCCGTCTCACCCGTTGTTCTATTCCCCAGCGCAGGGCACCCACCACCCGCCCCTCCGGGAGGATGGTTTCGTCCCCAGCGGACCCGGGGCTTTCGAACAAACGAGAGAGAGCATCGGGCTTCGTATTCTTGGAACGGGGCCGGAACAAGAGGGTGAAGTTAAATCTGTCAAAGAAGAGCGCCCAACGAGCCTGACGAGAAGATATCCTCCTGGCTGAACGGATGTATTCCAGGTTCTTATGATCCGTCCAGACCAGGAAGGGCTCCGAGGTCCCCTCTAACCAGTGACGCCACTCACCCAAAGCCAGTCTGACCGCCAGCAGCTCCCGATTACCTATGTCATAATTTCGCTCTGCTGGGTTTAACCGATGGGAGAAAAAGGCACAAGGATGCACCTTGCCATCCTTAGCAGACCGCTGAGATAAAACGGCGCCTACTCCGACATCCGAAGCATCCACCTCCACAATAAACTGAGCAGCAGGATCTGGAATAGAGAGAACAGGAGCAGAGATAAACCTGGCCTTTAAATGATCAAAGGCCTCCTGAGCACTAGAAGTCCAGACAAACCTCTCCTTAGTAGAAGTGAGAGCAGTAAGAGGCTGAGCAAACTGACCGTAATTTCTGATAAATCGGTGGTAAAAATTGGCGAAACCCAGAAACCTTAATAAATCCTTACGGGACTCAGGGACTGGCCATTCGGCAACCGCTTTAATCTTGGCTGGGTCGGGACGTATCTCACCAGCGGCAACAACAAAACCCAAGAACGAAACTGACCTACGATGGAATTCGCACTTCTCCGCCTTCACATACAGCTTGTTCTCTAACAACCGGCGTAAGACTTGGCGGACATGCTGAGTGTGTTCCTGCATAGAGGGGGAAAAGATGAGAATATCATCTATGTACACAAAGACAAACTTGTTAATCATGTCTCTCAGCACATCATTGACCAGAGTTTGGAAGACAGAGGGAGCGTTACAAAGCCCGAACGGCAAAACGCAGTACTCAAAGTGTCCGGTAGGGGTGTTAAAGGCTGTCTTCCATTCATCTCCCTCTCTTATATGCACCAGATGATAGGCGTTGCGTAAATCTAGCTTAGTAAAGAACTGCGTCCCCTGCAGGAGCTCAAAAGCCGTAGACATTAAAGGAAGTTACTATTACTATTCTTAACAGTAATGTCATTTAAACCCCTGTGGTCCATACAAAGACGCAGGGAGCCGTCTTTCTTTTCAACAAAGAAAAACCTCGCCCCTGTGGGTGAGGTGGAGGGACGGATGAGACCAGCGCGCAGGGCATCATTAATATACTGGTCCATAGCCTCTCTCTCAGGACCCGACAAAGAATAAAGTCTACCCTTAGGCGGAGAAGTGCCGGGGAGGAGATCAATAGCACAATCGTATGGCCGGTGGGGAGGAAGGGAGGTGGCCCGGGCTTTACTAAACACCTGGGCGATATCAGCATACTCCGCCGGGATCCCGGTCAAATCGACCGCCGGAACCTGAGGATGAGAGAGAACAGTACCAGAAGCAGCAGAAACAAGACAAGACACATGACAAGACTGAGACCACGATAAAATAACACTAAGCTGCCAATCATCGTGAGGATTGTGTTGTGCCAACCATGCATGCCCTAAAATAATAGGGGACAGAGAGGCATGAAGGACGTGCAACACAATCTCTTCACGATGATTACCAGACACAGAAAGACTCCTTAAGGGACCAGACATCCAAGGGAGATTGGAGAGGGACAACCGGAACACCCCAGGCGCAAACCAGAGCTTCATCAATGAAGTTGCCCTCCGCTCCAGAGTCGAGGAGGGCGGTGGACGGATGATCACATCCAGCGAAGGACAACATGACAGGGAGTTGGGTACTGGAAACAGGGGAGAGTTTAGAAGTGACGCCCACCAGGACTCCCGGACTCACTGATGAGCAGGGGCTTTTACCGGGCAGGTCTAGGCAAAATGTCCGGACTTCCCACAATACAGGCACAGGGCATTCTGAAAGCGTCTCTCTCTCTGTGAAAGTCGCATCCGTCCCAGCTGCATAGGCTCGGCTTCTGAAGACGATAAGGTGGAAGAAGAGGTGGGCGGGGCTGTCTCGTCCAGGAAAACTCGCTGGCGAAAAGAGCGGCGCTGATTGCGTAACTGCCTCCGGGCTTCGATCCTAAGAGCCAGATCAATAATGGCATCGAGAGAGTGAATGAGATCGTGGACAGCGATTTCATCTTGAAGACCATCAGACAGTCCATCTACAAACTGTGCCCGGAGAGCAGGCTCATTCCACTTACAGGCAGCCACTAAGGTCTTAAATTCTATGGCGTATTCAATAACAGAGAGCCTTCCTTGGACCAGACGAGCCAGCCGAGCCGCTGCAGCATCTCAGTGCACCGAACAGTCGTTTTCCATTTCTTCACGAAACTCGTCAAAGGAACGACAGCAAGGATCGCGGGCATCCCACACAGCCGTAGCCCACTCACGTGCCTTGCCAACCAGCAGTGTGATGACGTACGCAACTCGGGTTCCCTCGGAGGAATAGCGACGGGGCTGGAGGGCGAAAACCAAAGAGCACTGCGAGAGAAACGCCCGACAAGAGGTGGGGTTGCCATCATAAGGTGGTGGGGCTGTGGCATGGGGTTCCGTCTCGGACAACTGACCGGGTGGAGAGGCTTCTAGACGAACCTGGTCGACACGTGAGGAGAGGTCCGCCACACGGGAGAATAAATCCTCAACTTCCTGAGACGTGGAGGAGAGACGGGCAGAATGTTGGCCTAGCCAAGACCCCTGCTGGGCGAGCGCCGATCGGAGTGCGTCAACCTCCGCGGGATCCATGTCTTGGCAAGTTCGTCCTGTTAGGTACGACAGAACACAGAATCCCAGCGCAGAGGTGTTTATTCACAGAATTGTATAAGAGAGTACACTCGATGTCCTCGTGTGAATGGTGCGGAAAGGAGAAAACACTAGATCCAGAAATGTATGAGACAACACTAGAGCGGAAGTCCACTGCCGAAATCCCTTCGGGATAAGTAGTGGGAAACACAGCACGAGCCGTAGGACATCCACTGATCATCCGAAGACCTCTGACAAGGAATCCTAGCGGACAGACAGAGAGAGAGAAAGAGAGAGGTAAAGGCAGATGGTGCTTCAGCAGGTGTAAACGATGGACAGCGCTCCGATGAAGTCAGCGCTCGGGGAAACCCTTTAAGAGGAGAGACGCAAGCTCAGCCGTTGCCACTCCAATCGAGCGAGCGAGCGAGCAGAGACGTGAGAAAATCCAGCAGATGGTGGGCGAAGACTGGAACCCAATCCTTAGGGCAGTGTGCAGCTGAACAGGGGATCTGGGAGAATAAAGGCAGCAGAGAGAATGGATATATTAGCTAAACTAAAGATACAACTAGACAAGAACTAGACAGAGCTAGATGGGCATGAACATACTGAGACGAACTTGCAATGAACAGAGGAAACGAGGGGAATTTAAATCAAACCGGATGGGCAAATAATAAGGATCAGGTGTGGGACGCCGGTGAGAAGAGTCTGAGATAATGAGATCACCAGGTGGAAGGCGCGCACGTGTGGAGCTGTCAAAACACAAACACAACACAACACATAATGAAACAAAGACAAAGCAGCCAATAAGACCGAAATCATGACATTATTAGCTGGTTTTTAAGTGTTATTGTTTTGCACTGGAAAGAAAGTTAACTACAATGGAAGTTTAATTACATAAAAAAATTTGCACTACACTTCCTTAAAATGTTGTCTAATTAAATTAAAAAAATATTTTTTGTTCTGGAAAGAACATTCTAGAAGTCTAACTCTATTGAATAAGTCTGCACAAGGCCACATAAAACTGTTGTTTAATTTTTCTTCAAATGCAGTATAAGCCGATGAGTTTTGAATGTTTTGTGTTTTATTTGTTAAAGTTAAAAATAAAACATATTATAAACTTAACAAATCCATGGGTTATTGTTGGCAAAATTATCATGATAGCCTTTATACTTCACATCTATGTGGTTTAGTCTTGTATGCTGATTAGGCCTACTCTGCTATTCTATAAATATTTAGGCCTAATGAGTTGTATGAAATATATTTATCTAAATGTATCAATTAGTTTCCACTATATTCACCAGAAGTCATGATTTCAGTTTTTTTTTCAGAATTCTTTTCCGTGGGGGCATGTCACCGGACCCCCTCCCCAAATAGGGGCCCACACGCTCAGTGTTCCTTATTTCCATTTCAGAAAGTTGCCAACCCTATCCATAGGTAAAGGAATTCTTCACACTGACAATCCACCACTGTATGTGGGACATCTGAAGAACATCATACACATGATCATGCAATGGCTGAACACTGAAGAACTTCACTTACATTGGACGAAAATGGTTGTGAAAGATTACAAAAACAAATGACATTATTAGAGGTTTCATAATAGTAGGTGCGAATAGTAAAAGGGTCTTATTTCTCTAATAGTATAGAGTATTTCTGGCTTTTCTGCAATACTGCTATTATCCACCATTATCCACCCTTCTGCAACTTTTTAAACCTGAAAGTATTGCCCTATGGCAAGCAGCTGCATGTCCGTGTCTGTTTTAGAGATCATTCTGAATGGGATCTCTATGAAAAGTCCGTCACAAAAATGGAATTATCTCTGTTTTTTTTCTCAAAATGTGGTGTTTTTGCAGAAACTTACCCATATTCAAAAGCTGATTACAAAAGAACCACTGAAGGTAGGATGAAACGTTTTTTTTTTTTTGTTTGTTTGAAAGCAGAGGGTCTGTTCTTTCATTTGATATATTGTATGTTTGTATATAAGAAGAACATTTTCTGGATGGCATTAAACTTTTGTGAAAATCATGAAAAACTCTGGCGCTGGCTGGCAACTTTTTTTATAAAACGCTGGTGGCGAAAGAGTTAATTACCAAATTCTTCACTACTATGCATCTCTTGTAGCCTGGTCCAACCAGACTCTCGTACATTCATTTCATTTGTACAGAGAGTCTGGCCACGCTCCATTGCAAAGCGTTACTTCCGTTAAGGAGGGTCCTCTTTTGAAGTTTAAAACTATTGGATCTGCCCAGAGTCACTCTGAATCTGCCATAACCAATCGCTAACGTTTGGTCGTGACGTATATCATTCACCGAAACCGCCCGGAAACAACAAGTAAGAATAATCAGACAAACAAAACTTAGCAAACCTGGTTCTAGCTCCGGCTTTAACTTCTGTATATTCGGCAGTTTTGCAACAATGGACCGAATAGCTTTTCTCACATATTTCTCCGCTGCCATTACTGAACTACAACTCAAACTGACGCACGACCTCAACATCATCGTTCTTAGCCACCCCCATCTGTTCGCTGATTGGTCCTGCAGATTTTTGCAGGAGAAAACGAAACTCTACAGAGGGGTCCCAGACGTAGTACTGAAGCGAAATGAAAATTAAGCGGAAGCAGGTAGGAGGGCGGAGCCAGGCTACATCTCTTGGATATAGTGGGATTTCGATATACTCTGTGTATGTTAAAGGAAGAGTGGCAAAATTGAATTTAACTGGCATATTTACCAGTGGTATACATCATTAAAGCATATAATAACAATACCATTCAATATAATACAAATAAATGTAATTATAGGTGTATATAAAATACAGATATTTATACTAAGATATATATAATATGATATATCTATGAGATATATGACAATATTTTAATACCCATATTATTAATTCAGAACACTGAAATGCAAGTTAACCATGTAGATCTAATATTTCAATAAAGTAACTTAAAACATACCCAGAGAACTTAAACTTAAATCAAATAATTTCTGAATTTCTTATTTATCCATTGTCAATAATTCTTTGCATGTTATCAAATAATTCTGTACATATATGTTGGTTTAGTCACATTCAGTGGTTAGGAGTCTGATTGGGATTTATGTGATTGATCACTAGAAGTGCCAGCACTTCAAATATAACCATTTTGTAAAGTTTGAAATGTTAAGACATCTCTGCAGCCATGCTAGAGATTTTATTCTTCACTTACTTATTTTAATCTCAAATAGGTCTTATGTAATCAATTAATAGTTTTTATCTTACCTGTATTTGTACAATCAGAGAGAAAACAATTGATGTGTGACTATAATCATACATATGTTCTATGAACACTGAAATGTTTCATGTAGTTCAGGAAAAAATTGACCCAATAGTTTAATATTACCATGAAATCAAAATCATAAGTAGACCTTTAATTTTCTCACCTATGTGTGAAATACTGATGTATGTATGACAAACTCTAGTGATTGGATTCTAAGTCATTACTCATACATATGTGTGGTGCTTTAAACCTGGATAGTTTTTAAACTTATACCAGGTCACAGTGTTATGATGTTTTAGTGGTGAAAATGTGTGCACTATATGTTCAAATCTGGGAGATAGGTGGATTCTATAAGAATTTGTGTTGCACAATTTAACACAGATGCTACATCGGGAGGTCACATAACTACTCATATTTTATTACTGTGAGATGTGTATGACCCCTTAAATCATTATCACACCCATCTCCTGTATTTCAGGTTTGTGCCTGTATTTAGGCTCAGACACCCCTCTGGCATATGGACTCTTAAAGAGTCACAGTGATTCAATTGAAAGGAAAGATGTTAAGATAACAGACAAAGAAACATTCATTTCTAAAGTTTTGGCCAATTTGCATTAAGACATGATATCATTTTTTATTTCCACTGATGATAAAACCATTAACTCTTTCCCCGCCAGCATTTTTCATTATTTTCACAAAAGTTTAATGTTATCCAGAAAATGCTCCTTTTTAAATATATAAACATACAATATATGAAATAAAAGAACAGACCCTCTGCTTTCAAACAAAAAAATCTGTTTGATCCTACCTTCATGTGTTCTGTTTTTATCACCTATCAAATATGTGTAGGTTTCATCAAAAACACCAAATTTTGAGTTAAAAGCTGAGATAATTCCATTTTTGTGAAGGACTTTTGATAGATGCAGAGCGATCTTTAAAACATACAGCTGTTTGCCCTAAGGGCAATACTTCCGGGTTTTATAAGTTGCGGAAGTTCCGGGTTTTATAAGTTGCCACCTGGTGGATAATAGCGGTATTGCAGATTGACGAGATAACTCGTCAATGGCGGGGAAAGAGTTAAGCTGTCAATGGTAGCATTAGTAATCTAACAGGGTTAATGACATCAGTAAATTCTTCATGTTAAGAAGATTTGTATTATTACTTTTTGCAAATTAATTTTCAGAGGCCAGATTAAGTTTGGAATAGTTTGTCAAACCAGATTAAATTGGGGAATTTTTGGCAGTCTAAGTGTCCCAGTAAAGGGAAGGGTTATTTGGCCTGCTATCTTGTGGTATAATATTTTCAGTGTTCCTGCAAAGCAAAAAACAAAGCAACAAGCAAAAGCATACACAAGCATAGACAAACACATACCCCCGTTTGGCACTAAATAGTTGACCAATTATATTTGAATCTAAATAGTCTCAATGTCTTTTGGTGGGTCTGAACCATTTAAGTTTGAAATGCATGGAGTGTTATTGTCATGATTTCGGTCTTACCGGCTGCTGTGTTTTTGTTTCCTTGAGTTTTGTGTTCTGTTTTGACAGCTTCACACATGCGCAGGGCCGGCGCCACCTAAAGGCAGAGTAGGCAATTGCCTAGGGCCTCAAGCTTAGAGGTGGGGCCTCCATTGCCATAAAATCCCTATACGCTAATACACCAATCAGGATGGACAGCAACAAGCGGTCTCTTTGTCTATTGGCTATAAATGAATTGTCACTCACCTGTAGTAAAACCATTTATGTGGGTCCAGCAGCTCCCGCCCTCTGAACGTATGATAAGATCGATATGCAAACAAGTTTTTTTCTGCAAAAAGTCAATGATTTATGATGGCGCCTAAACGAGTGCATCCTTCGGGGGCTGCTAAGCGAAAGGCAAAGCAGGCACGCAAAGAAAGTGCAGCGCGTGATGAAGGTATGTGATTTGTCATCATCTTTTGAAGTAATTTGTAATGTAACCTGCCAAATCCGGATCATTAGCTTTATTTTACTGACTTTGCCGGTTTAACACTCTGGGGTCGACGGTGGCGCGGGCGCCGCAAACTCTTTATTTTTCGATCACTCCCCAAAGAGACTTAGATAACTCTGCTGATTTTTGACATACAGATATGATTTATACATCATTTAAAACGTTAAATTGTCTATTTTTTTTCTGTCCACTCCCAATAAAAACAGCATGTTGTGCTTTTCGCAAAATTAAGAAAATAAACATGATGCGCGTTTTGTTCTCTCTCCCTCAGTGAAGTCCTTTCAGAAACACGTCAGAAAAATTAACTGTAACTTAACGAATATTTGTCATATAAACAAAAGATAAATGTCTACATAATGCTTGGAATGTCTGCTTTTGGAAGATGTAAGTGAAATCGAAAACAAATATTGTAATTCGTTGTTAACTGTATTAGAATAGAGAGATGTACCGTCTTTTTTTCTGTTGCTTCATTATCTATAATGAGCCACGCCCCGCTCCATTGAAGAAAAGAGCAGAGATCATCCATATTCATTAGTCAACCCCACAGGCAATGGACATTCCGTCTCTGCAGCCATTCACTGCTGTGTTGAGTTTTAATCCGAGTGCTGGAAACATGACATCTACTTGTTTACTCGTGACTGTAACTAAAGTTATCTCCAGACGCGAGTGTGACTCCATCGACGTCCAAACGCACACACAAACACACAATACCTCATATTTGAAGCGCTTTGTCGTATCATTATAAAAGATGCGATTGCACACATCACATACTTGTTTACTCGCGCCTAAATCTCCAGACAGACGCGAGTGTGTGTGCTTCGTCAGTGTGACGGGATCGATGTCCGACATATAAATCCTTATTTACTTGCGGATGTGTGTCAGTTTCTCCAGAAGCGAGTGTTTTCTTTGTCTTCCGTCAAACAGCTGAGGCGACGGGAACGCACATACACAAACACGCGAGTCAGGAAACTCGACGCGCTTTTTGGTATTCTTATAAAATACGCGATTGCAAACAGTACAATCCTTATTTAGTTGCGTCTAAGCGCATATCTCCGCACAGCAAGTTTATTAAACACAAGATCACTCTCATGTGCACACATTCACTGCTTTCATGATCAACACGTGAGGTAATGGCGGCGGCTGTAAACAAACATTGATAAGTTTATCACGCGTGTCCCTTGTTGTGTTTCTACTGATTACAAAAACACAAATAGGAGTCCAGACAACGATAGGCAGTTGTTCTTTTGAGCTTTTTACTGCACAAAAGTAAACCTCTCGCTGGCCAACCAAACACAAACCCTGTGTTCACTTTATGATGGCCAAACAGTACCTTTACCATGATTAGGCTACTATGGTTTTTAAAAGGTAACTTATACTTGTGAAATTAATAGAAAATATTTCAATAGAAATATATATATATATATATATATATATATATATATATATATATATATATATATATATATATATATATATATATATAATGTGTGTGTGTTTACATTATATTGAAAAGTAAACCTTATCATGGTTTTACTACAGAGAAAGTTACATTCCTGTTGAACATCCCCACATGGCTCAAAATGTGGCTCATTATTCAACTCTTTTGTCTCTCAGCTGTCAATCACTGATTATTCAGGAGCTTTCCCGCCTCCACGCATACAGCCTTTCCCAAGCAAAAGTGTCTTAGAAATTGTAAATAAATATCTTGCTTCATGTGAATGAGTAGGCCATATGATTTTCACATCATTTTGAGGAAAAAACTCTAGACTACTAGATCCTGTTTTGAAAAGTCTTGGGAAAACATGTTTAGAATGAGTTTTGTGGTGTTATATCAGTGACTTAAAAATTTTGCTTTTTCAAAAACCACGCATAAACATTTTTCTCTCAAAAATACAAACATGTACATACATGTTGATTATATGATATTGTAGCCCAGTTTGTGATGAACACAGTGTTATGAGACTTTTGCCATTAATATGTTTTCAAGCAACTGAAAAAAGCACAAATGTCAGTGCATGTCAAAACTTCCCCAGGGCCCTAAAAACCCCTTAGACCCCAGAGGGTTAATCTGACTGAGGCGACCGTCGTAACGCGTCCACTCGAGATTGTCAGACGTGATGAAATTGCGCGTATAATAACATCGCGTCAGGAACTGATTTGCATTATATTACAGTAAATTAATTTGAGTTCAAAGACAAGGAGCAAATACAATAGAGTATGTTTAATTGTTTCAAATCTGTATATTGTAAATAAGCTACGCTGTTGTTTAGTTGCTCAAACATACTACTTAATTTTTAAATCAATAAATACTTAATAAACATAAGCATAGTTTTTAACAACAAACTGTTCTTTTTGATTAGTTTGTCAGTTTCACTTCCACTAGCAGTTTATTTGTGTATGTATAGTGTGTTTAATGTATTGCAATGCATAATGTGGCAATATTAAATCATTCCCTTGTGAAAAAATAGTATGCTAAATATATTTAATTTTTATATACTTCAGTATACTTGCAGTCACACTAATGACCAGTATACTTAAAGTGTGCTATTGATTAGTTTATTTAAAGAGGGCTATTTTGGAACAACTAATTTTGTACTTAAAGGGGACATATTATGAGATTTTTTTAAAGATGTAAACTAAGTCTAAATCTAGGTCTAAGCAAAAGTGTGCCGTTTTGGGTGTGTCATTTAAAATGCAAATGAGCGGATTAAGTGCAAACACTGATCACAATGATGGTGGTTTGTCACAATTGAAACTCAATTGTGCTGTGAATTATTTTCTCTCTCTCTTTATCTCTATACTAAATGGCTGTGCTGTGGTTGGATAGTGTAGATAAAGGGGGCGGTGTTATCCTATTCTGACATCACAATAGGAGCCAAATTACAATGACCTATTTTTTCACATGCTTGCAGAAAATGGTTTACCAAAACTAAGTTACTGGGTTGATCTTTTTCACATTGTCTAGGTTGATAGAAGCACTGGGGACACAATTATAGCAGTAAAACAAGGAAAAAGTCAGATTTTCATAATATGTCCCCTATAATATATTTTAGTTGTATATTAATTGTAACAAAGTGTATTTAGTGTACTTTTATTTACAATTTAAGCACATGACTGTTTTTGTGCTAAATTCATGCTTGATAAGTAAATTTAGAGTGTGTTTTATTTATGTTAGGAGTATATTACAAATGTATTAGGAGTGTCTTGCAAACATACAATCAGTATACCTTGAATAGACTGTTTGCGTACATTCTATATCTATATTTTTGGCCAATCCAAAATTCTAAAAACTGCCCTGGTGAAAACTGAATATGCTAAGTATATAACATTTTGTATACTTTTACATACCTGCAGCTAGACTAGTAACGAGTATACTTCAAGTGCGTTAATGATTAGTTAACTCAAAGAGTGCTATTTTGGGAATAGATTACTTTAGCTGGTAACATAACCAAAACTATTTTTTCCAAATAAATAAAAGCTGATTAAAACAGTCAAAAACAATTCATTTTAAATATATTTTAAATATATTTTTATTTGCAGCATTCAAAGTGTACAGTATTTGCCTAAAAATTGAACAATTACTCATTAAAGAATGTCAAGATGATTGAGTTTTCAACGTCTTTCTCTCCCAAATCAACTTTAGTCTGGCAGGTTTTGGTTCAGCCTAAGGAAATCTGAAAAAGAGAGACAATAAGCTCAATTAAAAAGTGTTTAATATTAGAACATTACATTTATTTAAAACTTACTGTATTAAATCTATAGTTTACTGGCTGAGATTGTATAGCAGATAGTATATTTTTACCTAAACTAGAGCTTGACAAGAGTGTCTTCATACAGTATATATTAAGAGTTTTCATTATAATGACTTGCCTATATGGGCTGCCAAATCCTCCTTACATAAATAAACTTCAGCTCCTAAGGAAAGATTTTATTGTATTAAATTTAAATGCAAAACTTGTCAGAAAGAAAATGCAACAAGCAGACAATTGGGTGGTTTCCTGGAAAGGGATTAGCTTAAGACAGGACTAGGCCTTAGTTTAATTAAGAAATATAACTAGTTTTAACAAACATGCCTTGCTAAAAACATTACTTGTGTGCATTCTGAGGCAAATCAAAGGGCACTGATGTATTTTAAGATATGTCAGTGCAAGTTGTTTTCAGTTTGGAAAGCTCTTACATTTATTTTAGTCTAGGACTAGTCTAATCCTTGTCCGGGAAACCGCTCCAATATGTATATATCTAAACTGAAGCTTGATTTACTACTACTAATGAATTATTATATACTGTATTAAGAGTTTAAAATGACTTACCATTAGCTGCAAAGTCCTCCCTACAAATGTCTTTGAAAAACTTTAGCTTCTGAGGAAAGAATGCAGCATCATTAATACTGAATACAGTGAGGTAAAAAACTTACAACCTCTAAATAGTTAATAAATGGTTAACTTTCACGCTACATTACATAACAGTTTTTCTGACGCTACCTTTATTCATTAACATATGCACATACACATCAATATATATATTTAACAAAACAATTGGGTGTATTAATTTTCGATATAACAGGCTAACAGTGCTATCTTTCAAACCTTTAACATTAGCTATAAGCTAAGCTAAGCTACACAGCAGCTTATCACTTATAGAGAGTTAGACACCGCGTTAGTATTGACAACATTTCGCATTCGAAATATGATAGTCTACTGATAAACTTCAGAATGGTCAAACGATAATCAAATATATTAATTTTAAGATATTTTAACGCACCTTGGGACTGAATCCGTCTGACAAGAAAAGTTGAACGACTTGTAAAAATCGAAATAAGTGCGTCGTGACGTCATCCCACATGTCAGATGCATTATTCAAATCTCAGAATTCACTTTTCTCTGAAACGCATTTACGAAAACTGTTTAAGTTAATTAATGTGAACATCTATAATATAAAATGTAACTGAACATACTGCTCTCTCGTTATTTCTCCATAAAATAATATACATTTGTACACCCCATATACTTTCAGAATACTAAATAATGTATTTTAGAAATATGCTGTCAGTGCATTATTATAATGATAACTTTAAGCATACCAATAAAGTATACCTAAAATATATATTAAAATAAGTTTAAATTTAGTATACTTTAAAAATTGTACAAAACTTTAAGTATATTTTTCTAAAGTATACTTTTAGAAAATATACTAAAGTATAATTATTTTGAAGTATGTTACAAGTTTAATTGTAAAAAATACGTACAAATATGATGTAAGCATACTTTAAATATATTTAAAAATAGTAGTTCTTTGTAAGTATATATGTAATGTACTATTGCAAAGTTAAATATACTTGAAATACAATAAAGTACATTTGTGTCACACAGTGACTTTGTGGGGCGGAACTGAAATTGGTAAAGATTGGTTCCGCCTGGGCCGTAAACCGCAAACACCGGAACTTCCGGGAAACTCCGGGAGGCAAATTGGGCTTTATCAGGCACAGGTGTGAAAGGTAAACGTGGCGATTGTGGATTGGACAACAAGGGTAAGAAGAGGAGTATATAAAGAGCTTCAGAAATCCAAACAGGAGTTCATTCAAGTCAATCCGGTGCGAGGAGTCGAGGTCTGGGCGAAGTCACTATTTGTGAAGGCGGAGGTTGTTATTGACTAGGCGAAGGAGGAGACAAGGATACGAATGACTGGGCTGAGTATACGACATTTAAATGATGTTCTGATGAGACAGCATATGTAAACTACTGATGTATCTTGAGTAACAGTCATAGGAGATACTCAACAAAAGTGTCGTCGAGGGCGATCGCCAGCAACTGGTAACCGATTGTGTGAAGAGGATCTGACAGCTGAAAAGAGAAAAAGATAAAGGCAGATTGTAATCATTCAATTGTGAGTACATTGGACATTTGTATCGTACATCATTGTGGAGAGTGCATTATCCAGCGTGTGTTGTGAGCTTCTAGTGAACAGGTTAGCGGCCCCACCGTAGAGAGGAGTTGTGGGCGAGCCGGGAAGTATCTGTACAGGAAGTCGCAGGAGGCCGGACGACAACTTCCAGATTTCTTCCCTCCATTGTAAACAACGCCCAACGAACCCCAGGACGAATCTTAGTCAACTGTGTTTCTGACCTTATTTCACTTAAAGTGTGTGGAGTGCCGTGGGTGAGTCTTTGTCTTTGCCGTGAGTGTGTACACCTGAAACCTTGCAGTGTTATGCTGTGTCTGTGTCGTCAGTAGCCACCTCTAGGCAAGATGAGTCATGGTGACATCACTGGACGTTGAGGCTGGTGGAGTGTTACCTTAACCTCTTAGACGTCGAGCCAGCCTCCCCCCCCCACTCTAGCAAATGGCATACCCAAAATAAAAAGGCTGTTGCTCATACAACATACTGTCTACAAACATAACCAAGGTGTCTTTTGAAAGCTAACACTTCAAATTTCACTATTAGAAATGCAGAACTGTTCTAGCAATAACTATTTCATAGATATGGCATCAGAAATACAGCGTTCAAGATTTTTTCTCTTTTGAAAAATTTCAATTTTTACATTTCTATGGCAAAATAATTAACAAGCCAGTGGTAAATGAGCCTGAAAATATAATTGATCTACAACCACAGGTCTTGACAGTCTATTTTGAAAATTTGAAGTTGATACCAGCAAAAATGGGTTTTTTACAAGCTTTTTTGTTAGTGTATGTCTGGGTGTCTTTCCAAAAAAAGCCACTTGGAGACTCCAAAGGGACACTTGGTTACCACCTTCTACATTGAGGTCTAACATGCTTATCTGACCATTTCCACACATTTTATTCTTGATTTAGTGTGTGACAGAACAATATACACTGTTTTTCTGAAAAAATACTAACTTTATAGATGTATTTTAAAAGGCATTTATGGGCATTTTCTCTGTGTGCTACTTGAAGCCTCTAAAAGGACACCAGATTACTTACTCATATAAAATGAAACAATGTCTTTATTCACTTACATACTTTTCCATTGTTTAGGAAAATGTACAACATTATAGAACAAATTAAATTGTATGTATAGATTTTTTTATATGTTTACAATATAGTAGTCATCAACAACCTGTGATAAAAAAGTATTGCACGTAGCTTGGCAGTGCTGTGACATGATTCAAAAATACAAAACTATTTACAAAGTATTGCACGTAGCTTAGCAGTACTGTGACATGAGTCAAAAATATAAACAATTTACAAAACAAACTATTTACAACATGTTGCACGTGGCTAGGCAGTGTTGATACTTAGGTCCAACGGGACAAGCTGATTATGAAACTCAAAAAAGCAGTTTCTGTTTCTGTTCTGGATTATGGCTATCACAGTAATGTACCATCAGGCCTGCTCTATTCATACACCAAATTCACACTTTAGGATTATGGCTATCACAGTAATGTGCCATCAGGCCAGCTCTATTCATACACAAAATTCACACTTTAGGATAATGGCTATCACAGTAATGTACCATCAGGCCAGCTCTATTCATACACAAAATTCACACTTTAGGATTATGGCTATCACTGTAATGTACCATCAGGCCAGCTCTATTCATACACAAAATTCACACTTTAGGATTATGGCTATCAAGTAGTGTACCATCAGGCCTGTTCTAGTGATGCCATTTGCACACATTCACAATACTCTGTCAACAGTCTGCCTCAAAGTACAGTTTTTTTCTAAATAAACATGCACAAAACAGCATTATATTTCACCTACCATAAAGTACTGGGTGAGTCAGATGGAGTAGATTCTATCTGTGTCCTCTTCTCTCCTCTTACCTTGGCAGCGGTGAAGGCAGGTGAAGATGTTTTAGACAGCCAGGAAAGCTTTGTCTGTGGTCCAGAGGCCTCTGGTAACCACTCTTCATCAGAAGTGTCAGCATCCCTATTCACATTTACAAATAGGTTTAGAAATGCGTCTTCTAATGCAACTGATAATATCATACAGTAGAACTATCACATATTCACTGCATTTTCCTCCCATTTACGCAATAAGAACTTTTTACTTTTACATACAGTAAAACATGTGTCATATGCTTTACATAATAGTGTTTCTAAGTGATGACGCAATAAGATCGTTTTACTTTTACATACAGTAAAACATGTGTCGTCATGCTTTACATAGTGTTTCTAAGTGATGCTAATGGCAACAACAAACTGTATTAGAAACTCACCTTCTACTGTAATAACAACTTAGAAAGAGCTTGTTACATATTGCGCATTTGCGCATGTAAGTTACAAGTCTTCCTTCAAATACGTCATAACATTATATCGCTATATCAGCAATTGAATAACACCGTGATTACACAATGCATCAATGCACTCATAATGTATAATAGTCAAAGTAATAAAACGTCTTTCACTAAACAAATGTAATACGAAGTAAGAATAATACAGTACAGATCGCTGAAATAGTTATAAACTTACCTTTAGATCAAGACCGTCTAAAAACTTTTCCTCTTGTTCCGCGTCGACACTGGAAACACTTTCTTCTTCGGAATCCTCAACATTTTCTTCATCACTGCTTCATATAAGTTCTTCCAAGGCAGCAGTAGGAGAAAAAATACTTCTGTCCACGACGCTGGTCCATTGTAAGTAGTGCTAACAAGCAGGTGAATCTCAAGGCCGTATGTGTCACAAGCACGAGCGTGTAACTTTCTGGAGAGCTAATGTTTACGCACATATAACAACACTGTAATATGAAAGCCATTATGCAAATCTGCACATGGGCGTATCCGTCATATCATTAGCTACACGTCACAAGACACTACATGATTTCAATTGGTCATTTGTCCATTTTTTTTATAAAAAACTGTTGCATACGCACAAGCAAACGCTACCTGGAGCACACGCCCCCTTTCACTACTTTACAAGTTTGCGAGGGTAGTTTTTATCAGAAATTACTTCAACTACTCTAATTTTGTTTAGAACACTCTACTAGATGCGCTGACGAGTTTGGATTTATCGGAAAATGTGTTAGAAAGACATAATCGTCGAGTGAACGGGAGTATGACGTCATGTTTACTGGATATCAGGGACGTAAACAATGGACATATAAACCCTTTTTTTTACCGGTCAGTGTGTTTTGTGCAAATATTTACTATGGATATCGGATACTGGACTACTTTTCTTAGAAGAGCAATACATGTTACCATTATTTTACCAGACATCTCGATGCTATTACACAAAAGGTAAGGATTCGTCCGCTTTGTTATAGCTTTGCATTGTTTGACAATTCATACAGAATAACCAAAAACTCCTTCTAAGTTATTTATATTGTTGAATGCATAAACGCATATGAATCGGTGTACTTTTATCTTTCAAAAGGTGTATTGGTTGACCACATTAGTTGACTAAGTATTGTTTAAATGAGCAAGGAATGTAAACAGTTAACGTTCGGCTTTAATGGCGAGGCCGCCCATGATCTTTGTCTATTAACTTGTTAAGTCATATGCCATTCACAACTTCCTACATGGAAACCCCAAGTTGACGTCCTCCATTGACATCTTGGACTTTCCTGTCTCTGTGGAGGCGGTGGTGAATTATTCAAGTAAGCAAGACTGGTGTGAGTAAAGCAGAAAGTGTATCTATATGCAAGGAGAAAGTTGGACTGCTGTAAATTAGCTGTGTGGAATAATCTTACCTGTTGTGGAGCCTCTTCAAAGGTTCGCCCCTGTCTAGATCTCTTGACCCGCAAGCGGAAGAGAGGAGAGGAAAGCGTTCGGCTCGGCACAACAGTTCCAACTTCCCCCGTCGTTCAGGAAGCCTCCACGTAGGCCGTGCCAAGACGCTTTACCACCTGAGATCTGAAAATTACATCCACTTACTGTATTGCAGAGCATTCACCGTAAGCCCACCGCCTAGGAAGAGTATTCCAGGTGGAAACCCCGTTGCTGTTGAGAAATTATAAAACCAAAGTAAGGTCCCAGTCAT
Source organism: Misgurnus mizolepis (assembly GCA_025389145.1). Classification (NCBI taxonomy): domain Eukaryota; kingdom Metazoa; phylum Chordata; class Actinopteri; order Cypriniformes; family Cobitidae; genus Misgurnus; species Misgurnus mizolepis. The sequence continues at coordinate 7,820,398 of JAIFKI010000008.1, read as the reverse complement.
CTGTAAATTACTTATCTCCTGTGTAAAGTTAAGTGTTAGTAAATCGAGTTGTGCTCTCTGAAGCCACAGTAAGTCCCAGTCATCTGCAAATTACTTACCCTCTCGCCTGAAGCTAAGTGCCAGAAGTTGAAGTGGGTTCCTTGAAGCTACAGTAAAGCCCTAGACACCTGTGAGAAATACTTACCGTCTGCCTAAAGCTAAGAGCCAGCAGATTGAGTTTGTATGCCAGCTGAAGCAACAATAAAAGCCCCAGTCATTCGTAAATTACTTACCTCTTGCCTGAAGCTAAGTGCCGGAAATTGAGTTGTGTTCCCTGAAGCTACAGTAAAGCCCTAGAGACCTGTGAGAAATACTTACCTTCTGCCTAAAGCTAAGAGCCAGCAGATTGAGTTTGTACGCCACCTGAAGTAATAGTAAAAGCCCCAGTCATCTGTAAATTACTTACCTCCTGCTTGAAGATAAGTGCCCATAAATTGAGTGTTGTTACCTGAAGCCACCGTAAAGTCCCAGACATCTGTGAGAAATACTTACCTTCTGCCGAAAGCCAAGAACCAGCAGCTGGAGTTGTAAGCAACCTGAAGTAACAGAGAAAGTTCCAGTTACTGGTGAAGTATTACCTTTGCTAAAAGCTACGAATTATCAGATTGTGTTGTGTGCCCCCAGAAGTGAGAGTAAAGCCCCGCCACCTGTGAAGCACTTACCTTTGCTAAAAGCTACGAATAATCAGATTGTGTTGTGTGCCCCCAGAAGTGAGAGTAAAGCCCCGCCACCTGTGAAGTACTTACCTTTGCTAAAAGCTACGAATTATCAGATTGTGTTGTGTGCCCCCAGAAGTGAGAGTAAAGCCCTGCCACCTGTGAAGTACTTACCTTTGCCCACAGTTACGATCCCCCAGATTGTGTTGTGCGCCCCCAGAATTAAGAGTAAAGCCCCGCCTCCTGTGAAGTACTTACCATTGGCCATAGCCAGAGACTACCAGATTGTGTTGTACGTCACCAAAGGAAGTAAAGACCCAGTTATCTGTGAAGTACTTATCTGTGTTTTCCCTCGCAGCTCGAGTGATCACCCCTCTTGCAGTACTTACCTGTGTCTCCATCTAGGGAACCAGTGGAACATTTAAAAAAGGACACTTATTGTTCTTCTTAAGTTTTATTATTATTATAGATTTTTTGTGTCAGCTCTAGCGCCTAGACCGTTTCACTCAGAGACACCGTTCAAACTTTAAAATGTTCGGGCAGTGCCGGTGTAAGTTGCTTGAGAAGATGACGTCACAGATCAATGTCGTTCTTCCGCCATATTGGATAGAACAGAAAACCTTAAAAAAGATTCACAGGTCACAAATTTTGTCCAAACTTAACGAAATTTGACGTACACGATCCTTGGACCAAGCCTCACAAAAGTTACTAGAAGGATTTTTGATTTTCGGAAGCATTTGCCCGTCACAGCCCAAACTAAATGTGCGTCGATGCCGCCAAAACAGGACGTAGTTTATATCTCAGGAACGCTTTCACGTATTTAAACCAAACTTTGTACATAAATTTGGGTCTCCAATGTGAGGATGCACAACATCAAAAAAAAATTTTTTTTTCTAAAATTGTACGCCGCCAAACAGGAAGTAGTTTATATCTCAGGAACGCTTACATGTATTGAAACAAAACTTTGTACATGAATTTGGGTTTCCAATGTGAGGATGCACAACATCAAAAAAACATTTTATCTCAGGAACGCTTTCATGTATTGAAACAAAACTTTGTACATGAATTTGGGTTTCCAATGTGAGGATGCACAACATCAAAATAAAAAAAAAATTCTTAAAATTTTACGCCGCCAAACAGGAAGTAGTTTATATCTCAGGAACGCTTTTACGTATTGAAACCAAACCTTGTACATGAACTTGGGACTCTACTGTGAGGATGCACAAACTAAATCGGCGGCACCAGAGCAAGCACACTTTTGCAGTTGCTCCGGAAATGCATTTTCTAGTTATACCTACCTTCTCTCGTGTGTCTGGTCATTGGGGTGTTCTTGGGACCTCCTCGAGGTGGAAACTAGGAAGGGGCGTGACCCGCTACATCTGTGGTCCGCTCCGACCTGTGACATTTGTTTTTCACCAGGGTTGTTTTTTAGGGGAAATCCTGTTCATACCCAGATAGAAAATAACTATAAATGCACTGATGTTTATGAACTGAAGTGCTGTCCAGCAAGTGTACTTCTGTAAATGTAATGTTGTTCTGTATAGATGTTTTCCGTGTTCTGTGTAATTGCAAAATAAATAAATTACTGAACAAATTACAGCAAAACTACTACTAAAATCCTGGCTTACTTAAATGCTTATTTGTTTTAAAATGATAATAACCAGTTACAGTCTTACATTTTTTATAATTTTAAAGTACATCGCATAACTTACTGTACTAAAGTTTATTTTTACTCTGTAGAAAACAATGTAGATGTTCTCATGACATTACTGGTACACTTTTTAAAATATGTTGTAGGATCAATGATGAGGTTTTTGAAGAACACTGGAGAGTCAGGTAAACAACAGGGCAAAGAGAGAGAGGAGCAACATAGTGATTGTGAGGAAGAACAAATACAGGGAAAAGAGACATGTACACAAAAAACATACAGTTCTTGTATGTGTGTACATATTAGTGAAAATGTACAAATAGTAATAAAATATATAAAATAAAAAGGTTAAGAACCGTATTTTTTCTGGTGCTTTGTGTTTATTCTATAAAGTGGAAGAAATGAGTGGTGCAGGGGGCCTTCAACATAACTTTTGCCTAGGGCCTCCAAATGTCTAGAACCGGCCCTGCACATGCGCGTCTCTCACATGGGTGTCATCAGTGTGATTTCCTTCACGTGCGTCACTTCACAGCTGCCCCTCATTTTGATGCCGAATCGGAATATTTAATCCCTGCGTGTTTTGTGTCCATTGCAAGTTCGTCTTTGTATGTGCTCGCCAGTTTCTAGCTCCGTCTAGATTCTAGTCCTGTTGTGTCGTGTGAATATTCTAGTCTGTTTATTGTTTATTCCAGTTTATCTGTGCTCTCTGCTGATCGTGAAGATTTGGATTTCCGCCTCTGATTTCATCTGCTGTCCTCTGCATTTACCTACGCATTAAAGACTGCCTTTCTCTACATCTCCGCGCAGAGGATTCACACCGTGGCTTTGCCGCTGTCCAGCGGGGCGGTTCTTCGCCTCGGGAGCTGTCCAGCATCTCACCATCCAGCGCTCAGCACCACTAACGCTCTCTCTCTCTCTGCCGCCATAGGATCACTCCCCTCGCCTGCCGAGTGTGGCGTTGTGCCCAGGCGAGTCGTGGATTTCACTCACTCTCCAGTTTGTGTTCTGTTCTCTCTCCCACCATCCTTTGAAGTGTGGCTGGAGCCCGGACGTGTGTGTTCTCATTGCCTTCTCGCATTCAGAGACATTCAGAGGTTTAAAAGATGTTTATTAGCTCCCCCTGATTCACTTTAATCAGGAATTCTATATTCCTGTGATGATTTTAGGATTAGGCTATACACTTTATTTTTATGTATTGTACTATCTTAAGACATTTGGACAATAAATCCTACAGTTTTATAGAGAAACTACTAAGACTTAGCTTCGACACTTTCCAGAAAACTAGGTTACATTTGTTTATTTAACAATTAACACAACATCATAAAGTAAGGATTAAGCCTATAACTTTTAATAGTGCTGACTACACAGTACTGTATATCATGATGTTGATCATGGCATTAAATATCACTTTGATTGATTTACAGAAAACAATGATGCATTTTATTTGTTACAACTTAGCTAAACATCTCACTTGAAACAAGGAGAACAGCACATATTTTCTGAGAGGGGGTTTAAGCCCTTTTGACCTCAGTGGTGATTCTTTCTCAGTGAGATAAGATCACATGTGTTTTATTGACCATTGTAACAGTATCATCATTATCTATCTGTGCATCAGTCAAAGCTTTCTCAATTTGCCTCATGTCAACATTTGGGAATCCTGCAATAATTTAGGAGTTGTAATACTACTTGTTCCATTCTGCAATTATTCAAACCTGAGTGTTCTTTAGGAGATTCACTCACAATCATTATTAAATTCCTACTTGCTTAATATCCAACATTTAGTTCCACTCTGCATGCGCTGAACCTCTAACTCCAATAACACTGCCTTCAATCATTTATACACTTTCATTTATCTTTCATTCACCACAATTATACTTATCTCCTTAACTCATCAGGTATAGTTAATACACTGATGTTTGCAGCATTTCATGATTCAAAAAGGACTAATATGAACCTTTGCTTTATTTGTGCTATTGCTATATCAATCTGCTTTCCCAAATTCACTTCTCATATACAAATATATTAAATTGTACTGTAATTTACATGTATCTACCATCCTTTATTTAATTGTTAATTCCTGCCCAGAGGAGCTTGTTATTTAAGTGTTGCACATTTGATGTGACAACATGAATAATCATATAAAGAAGTTACCTTTAGTCTCTGATGTTTACCTTAAGCTGAGAACCAGAATAAAATTTGGACGTTACTCCATTTTAAGTTGATCTTTTGTTGTTTTAACAAACAAAAGATCTTTGATTTGCTAACCTTTGTCTACACTGCTGTTGTCATGCTGTGTATTTCCATTAACAGGGTTATTATCGCTTGTTTTGCGCAGGTTTGTTTACATACATGGACGCATCGACTTGGGCACGGAGTTTTCTCATCTTATCCTACTGGACTTTTATTATTCACAGATATTCGCTAATACTTTAAAAGTTTCCGATATAGTTGAGAGAACGTTCCGAGGAAACAAATAGACAGTTGCCACGGCGATGTTCCACTTTTAAACTCAAATTTACGACTTTCTCAACGTACCACGATGTCATTAGTCCATGTAATATTCCTTCTGAGTAAACGCAAGAGAAGCGGTTTTGAAGCGCAAGTGAATATATTATTTCATTATCTGCACTGTCACTATTATTTCCCTGACAGCGATGTTGTCGTTCTAATTTTCATGCCTAACTGGATTTCTCCGGACTTTCACTGAGTTTACTGTCCCATTCTAACACATATACAGGTGCGTTTATGCTCACCCTCAACATTTCTAATAGGCAAATAAAATCAACTTACCAACCCAGCCGAAGATAGAAAAATAGACGTTTAAACCTCATATTTAGCGATGAATGGAATACTCTGCTATTGTTGAAATGTCGCGCTGGAAAGCTTTCTTGAATACCACCTCACTTGTTTGGGTGTACTACGTCACCAGAATCATGTCGCCCATGATGTACGTCATCACGTCGGGATCACCAAGCTGTAAGGTGCCACCCATTGGCCCAACGACGGAATCCAATGGCATGGTGAAGGGATCACGTGTTCTTTCCGTCCGTAGAGCTTCTTGAAGAATAATTCAATTTTTTCGATTTCAAATGTATTTCTTTGACCTCTGTGGTTAAATTATAATCTGACTCCAATTTATATTTTATCAATACTATTCTGATGCTGATTATAATTTATAAAATTATTATAATATTTATTTAGAATTAATTATATTCACATAGAGAATATGGTGTAATTCTGAAAGTGCTAAGGCGGTTCCATACAGCTGGGCATAGAGGCATTCTCCTTCTAACTTAAGTTAAAGTTAGAGGTTTCTCCAAAACACATTGAAAATAAGAGGATCCATCTATGTTTTAGGTTGAGGCAAATCTCCATCCAACCTAAAACGCAGAGGCAATTACTCCAGTAATATTTTAATAGAGGCAATTCTCCTAATCTATGCCCCCTCCAGTATATTTATCTTAAAGCTGAAGTCTACGATGTTGAAAATCGGTCGAGAAAGCCTGAGACGGTTAGTAAGTTTTAAAAAACTAATCTCGCCCCTCTGTGCTACCTGATCCCTCCCACCGGGAAACGACCTGAACAACGTCATTCATTCAAGCTGTGATCACTGGTAGTAAACATCAGAACAGAGATTTACCGAGCAGTAAACACATAAAGCCTTGAAGGAATGAACAATTACAATTATGATTGTAATTGACATTATTTACTTTCACAACAACGTTTGGCATACGTTTCCCCTCCTGAGCTTCAAGAAATGACTTTATAAATATAATTACTTTGACCCGTGATACGCGATGCTAAACGGCTAACATTCCAATGCCGACCGGCAGCATGAGCATGTTGTCAGATTGATAATACTATATTTATGTAACACCTCACACAATCTTTATAAATATAATTACTTTGACCCGTGATACGCGATGCTAAACGGCTTACATTCCAATGCCGACCGGCAGCATGAGCATGTTGTCAGATTGATAATAACATATTTATGTTACACCTCACACAATCTTTGTAAATATCATTTCTTTGACCCGTGATACGCGATGCTAAACGGCTAACATTCCGATGCCGACCGACAGCATGTTGTCAGACTCATAATTTATGTAACACCTCACACAATAAAAGTATAAATAAATGCGTACCTGTTCAACAAAAAGTCTGCCGTGTCGGCGTCGGTTTTCAGCCCCAAATCTCCCTGAAGCTTCCTCCAACGGTCAATGGCGGACCCTATATTGATTCTACTTAGAGTCCGGCGTTTTTCAATTTTTTTAACCTCTGCTCTTTCTTCAACAGACTTCCTTTTTCTTCCAACCTTTACTGTAGGAACAAGCAGGGGCTGCTTGCTGCTGTCGTTTAGTTTTTTTCCATTAGTGAGATGTTACTGCTTCGCTAGCTACCATACACTGACACAAATTTCATGTCGCAGGCAGGAGAGGGGCGGGGTGGTGTGCGATGGGGTGGAGACGCGAGCACGAGGTGGATTTTCAAATGTAGCAGGGATTGGATGAGAGCAGTTAACCAATGTAAGCTGTCCGGCCGGACAGTTTACATTGGTCAACTTATCTGCTACCATACACCCAATAGACTCAATGGATTTTTTAAATTCTTTTTTCTCTTCATATTGTTAGGATGTTACTGTAGAACCATAACCAGCATCTAAACGAGGTTATTAATAATGAACAATCTTTGAAATCGTAGACCATAGCTTTAAACCCTGAAAATATAATAAAAGATTTGACAAGTTTTGAAATCAATAAAGAATAACAATTTATTTTTCCAGGCAGGTTACACTTAAATCAATAATTTGGTTGCTCAAATCCATCAATTAAAAATATATCAAAACATTCACTAAAAGATCAGTATAGAAAAATGAACATTTCACAAAATACAAATCATACCTGGCAATTAAAGACACACAAAGTGGTCTAGGAAGATTCTTATTAAAGATTTCTTCCATTATGTTTTAATACACACATAGTGTGGGAGCTTCTGAACAGAATGCCTCCCCGAATATTTTGCAGGCCACCTTTTATACACAGCTTGAACAAAGACATCATAAAACTACAAAAATCCAGTTTGACCTGTACCAAGTGACTTTAACCCTCTGGGGTCTGACCATTTTGGGACACTGTCAGAGGTTCTGACATGCTCTTACATTTGGTCTTTTTTCAGTTGCTTTAAAACATAATAATGGCAAGTGTCTCATACCACTGTGTTCATCACAAACTGGGCTAAAATATTATATGAGCTACATGTATGTACATGTTTGTATTTTTGAGAGAAAAAGGTTTATGCGTGGTTTTTAAAAAAGCAAAAATTTTAAGTCACTGATATAAGTCCACAAAACCCATACTAAACATGTTTTAACAAGACTTTCCTGAACAGAATCTAGTAGTCTAGAGTTTTTTCTTTAAAATGATGTGAAAATCATCCTGCCTACTCATTCACATAAAACAATAAATTGATTTAGAAATTGTAAGACACTTTTTGTTTAGAGGGGCCGTATGCGAGAAGGATTGATTGACAGCTAGCAAACAAAGCCTTGCATAATGAGCTGCATAATGAGCTGCATAATGAGGCAGGAGGGAACTACAGTAAAGAATGTGAGGACAAATGTATACATGTTTGTTTGAGGTTTATTAAGAAGTTAACAATATAATCAAAATAGAAATAAAAGTCAGTAGGCCATTTTCAGTTTATTTGGAAACACACCCTATTCAAAAACTTAACTTGTATAAGAAACTGATAAACAACAGAGCTGTAAACTTCATGTGGCTCATGTTACCATATAACTTTATGTCCAAAAAGTGTGAATATGTTTTTCCACTTCATAGTTTTGTACTGATGAGAGGGATGCAGACCTGTAAGAGAGTTATGAACAGCTGTTAGCATAAATTGTCCACATAAATACCCTTACATACATAACTGATGGGTAAATGATAGCACTAGATTCAGATAAACTATCATGTACATAAACTAAATTAGTATCTCAGATAAACATCTGCAGTGATTAGTTATATAAAAAGCTGTTTTCAGATGACTGTTTTCAGATGCCCTTCCCCTTATCGTCTAGCTGCTGTTTTAATCGCGTTTCTGTAAGCGAGTATGAACTTTAAAAACACATTGCATATGGCGTCAATGTGCGCGAGCTTTCCGTGTAAACAACGCGGAGCTCATAATAAAATGGCGTTGCGTGTAAAGCGTAATGTATGGAATGCGTTGCATGTAAACAATATCATATTACAGCAGATCCTGCAGTGCAGCATTACTCAAAGTTGCCATGAAGGATACGAAAGTGTACAGCATGTAACAATGAAATCCGCCATTACGTGATCACGCCTACTCGTTTGTAAACAATGCGAAAGTTTTTCAATCCGAAGAGTGCAGTCTGCTGAGGTTGCTTATGTAGGCTGAACTGCACAAGCCATAATGATAGCAAATATAAATGAAGACAAATTACTTACAGTTTCTTCAGGAATATATCCTCCTCCATTGCGTCTTCCATTGTTCTTCTTCTTAGGTAACGTTAAAGATAAACGCTTCTCTTCCTCAATGTCCAGACAAAAATGAAGATATTCCTCACGTGTGTGTATAAAGTTTATAATCCAAACATGCGGTAAAGTCTTTAAATCTGATAAAACTTTACGCTTTGTTTATTATTGTAGGAACTGCTGGTCTCTTCATTACCATGTCAACAGCCTGTGGGCGTGACCGCATTAGAGATAATGAGCTCAGCCAGGAAAAACGGTACTCTCTTTACTTCAATGCAGATTATATAAACAGGAAATATTTGTTTTTGATTATAATTAGCTTGTTTAAAAGTAGACATTTCAGGCTTTCTTTGGATATGTGTATCATGTTTGTGTGACGAGTATTCGCGGAGTTTCAACTAATTTTTGAAACGTGATTTGAGAGACAGCTGGCGGAGACAGAAATGTCTAAATGCGCACCCTGTTTATTTTCTTTATTTGACAAAAACACAAAGATCTCTTGTTATTGTGAATGTACACTAATTAAAGAGGACCCTTCAGAGATTCAAATGATGCCAAACACGTAAGTGTTTGATTATTAATGATGGAGTATTTTAAGTTGATTCTGCTATGATAAGGAGAAAACACGTCAAAACGCGTCCCCGCGTTTTTGGACCCTTGGGGGTTAAAGAACACCTGGTCAAACTAGCCAGAAGTATCCTGGCAAAACCCCACCTCTACAAGAAATGCATCTTCTATTCTAAGTTCTAAAACCTTGAAATGAGAAATGAGAATTTTTGACTCATCGCACCATAAACATGAATATAAAATTACAATCTTAGAACTAGAGGTCGACCGATATGGCTTTTTCTCTGGCCGATCATTATTTAGAAATCAGGGCAGCCGATAGCCGATATGTTTGGCCGATTTTCTATATGTACATAATAATCAAAATGTTCTCATCATTAGCAGATATTTTAAATGTAAAAATGTTACTATTTAAGTCAAAGTATTTAAAAAAATTATGACTGGTCTTTCTTAAGAGTTTTACAACCTCCTCTTCACCATGCATTTATCAGACACAGCTATTACCTGACACTCTGCTGTCATCATCTTTGATCAGTTTTTTACCATGGCTTTTATTGCTTTGTAGGATAAAATCCTTATATGGTAGACCTGATAAATTATTTATTCATCATAAAGTTAACATAGTGAACACTTTGTGTTCTAACCCAGGCTGAGCAGCGCAAAACTGTAAACAAAGTGTTACTGTAATAACACGAAAAACATTTCCTCAGTGGATATGATTTGGTCTTCCGACCTTTCGTCATCGAGTCAGTTTTGTTTTGAGTAATAAAAGCAGGGAGACAGTTTAAAGACAGAAAGCGTTCATGCGCGGCTCTGCTCTCTCTGTCACGCAAACAAAGATCCTCATCACTCATTAATCACATGAAATGAGCCTAATCTTTGCACGGACAGTGCACCGCGAGACAGCGTCACGAGTTCTACAACAACGCTTAGGTGCCCGCAGATGCGCCTGCCTATTAATCGGCCTAATTTTGCAGCAAAATCGGCCAAAGCTAATTTTTTTAAATATGCCAAAAATCTGCCAATTAATTGGCCCGGCCGATAATCGGTCGACCTCTACTTAGAACCACATAATATGTATACATTACATCATATGAAGAGCTCTTTTCCAAAACGCGATAAACGCCATTTAAAAAAAAATGAGTTTGTCATGTCATTTGGCTGTGTACTGAACCTATTCACTGCTCCATGAATGTTTTTTGTCAAATCATTACATTTCCTTGTTAAAATGTAGGTACAAGATGCCGTTCTTTTCCAAAACGCGATAAGCGCCGAGCCTATTTTTAGCCTAAACGCGATTTATCCTCTCGACCAATCAGAACTTGATGAGCGTTCGACGCAATCCAATGGCGGTGCTCTGAGCAGATGTTTGTTAATGTTCATTCATTACTCAAAATGAGGATTAATGTCAAGTTAATACATCACCCGGAGAAGGTACCCGTTTGCAAGGCGATCTTCATCAAAGTGTTTGGTATGTACAACTTTGGTATGTACAACTTTACTTTTTCTGAAAACTATTGAAATGGATTTATAGCGTTTTGGAAAAGAGCTCTTCATATATTTTAGCAGATACCTAGTGATGTGATCCTGAAGGCTAACAGTGCAAAAGCCTTTGTAATGAAGAGTTTAGGAGCACAAAGAGTTTCATGTCTGTAACCAGTTCAACCTGAGGGCCAAATTTGGGTTAACAACACCACCTGAGGTTTAATTGTTTTACAGTGTCTCTTCATAAATAAACTTAAAGTTTATTATATACCAGCTGTACTACAGCCATAATATATTCAACCATATATTGCATTGATGTCCTTTGTCAGTTACATGACCGGTCTATTTATATAATGAACTTAACCTTTGTACTACCAGTGAAGTGATTTGTATAGTAACATTTCCACTGACTGAAAAAAAGGGGTTGTGCTTAAGAGTTTAGCAGTCTGTATGGAATTTTAGCAATAAGAATGTTAATTGTTTAAAAGAATGAAACAATTTATTTATTTTTAAGTATTACTTTCTCTTGTATATTGAGGATTGTTCTTTATTAAATAAATTTGAATTTTATCTGATTACTTGATTAATCGATGGAAAAATAAGTAGAATACTTGATTACTAAAATAATCAATAGCTGCAGCCCTAGTTGGGCCAAGGAAGTAAACTGTTGCCTACAATCCGTGTTTGTGGTAATCCAAGAAAAGAGATATAGTTGAAAACGATAACTCTTGTCATCCTTTACTTTGGGATTTGTACCTTTTGCATATCATGTACCAACACACACTTACACACCAAAGAAAATGTAAAAATTGTGAATCAGATAATAGGATCTATCTTACTGGATCTATCTGCAGCTTTTGACACCGTCAATCACCGCATCCTCCTGTCGACTCTCATGTCTATGGGTGTCACTGACACAGCGCTTTTATGGTTCAAGTCGTACCTCTCAGATAGGTCATTTCGGGTATCCTGGAGAGGTGACGTCTCCGAACCCCAACGTCTAGATACCGGGGTCCCTCAAGGCTCTGTGCTTGGACCGCTGCTCTTTTCGATATACATGACATCCCTGGGCTCTGTCATTCGGAAACATGGCTTTTCCTACCACTGCTATGCAGACGACACTCAACTCCACTTGTCGTTCCACCCTGATGATCCTACGGTTTCTGCCCGCATCTCGGCATGCCTGAGGGACATCTCACTCTGGATGAAGGATCACCATCTCCAGCTTAACCTTGCGAAGACAGAACTGCTTGTCATATCATCCGAACCAAAGATTCAGCACAACTTTTCCATTCAGCTAGGTTCCTCGACCATCACGCCTTCCAAGACGGCCAAAAACCTGGGAGTGGTCATTGATGATCGGCTTAGCTTCACGGAGCATGTTGCCAGCACCGCTCGCTCTTGTAGATTCATCCTCTACAATATTAGGAAAATTAGACCTTTCCTAGATGAGCATGCTACGCAGGTCCTGGTCCAAGCTCTTGTCCTGTCCAGGCTGGACTACTGCAATGCGCTACTGGCAGGACTTCCAGCCTGCACGACCAAACCCTTACAGATGATTCAGAACGCAGCGGCAAGAGTGGTCTTCAATGAGCCAAAGAGGGCGCACGTCACTCCTCTCTTTGTCAAGTTACACTGGCTTCCTATAGCAGCCCGCATCAAATTTAAGGCTCTGCTCCTGGCCTTTAAAACCACCACTGGGTCAGCACCCCCTTACCTTCGCTTGCTTATAGAGCCTTATGTACCCTCTCGATCACTGCGCTCTGCCACCGAGCGACGACTTGTGGTACCATCTCAAAAAGGGAAGAAAACACTAACGCGTACCTTCTCAGGAACTGTCCCACAACTGTGGAATGATCTGCCGGTCGTGACACGATCAGCTGACACTGTAGCTGTCTTTAAGACTCGGCTAAAAACCCATCTCTTCCACCATTACCTAACTTCCTAATTACAGATTTACTATCTTTATTTAGTTACCCTTCTCTTTATCTCTTTCTCTATCTACCTTCCTCTTTATCTAAAAAAAAAAAAAAAAAAAAAAAAACTACTAACATACCCTTGGCTATGTATATTGTGTTGGACTTGATGAGACTATTTCCAGTGCACTTATGTATTGCTGTCTTATGTTGCCATAATTGCTTCTATTGTTTACCTCACTTGTAAGTCGCTTTGGACAAAAGCGTCTGCTAAATGACTAAATGTAAATGTAAATGTAAATGTAGGTGCTCTTTATGAGTACTTTAAAATGTTGATTTTTTTTAAGGAAATTTCTTATATGTTTTTAATGATTTTGAGCTTTAATGATATTGAACTGTGTTATTTCTGCAGGGTTGGTATCTGCTGATGAAGAATCATGCAATACTACAGAATTACATACAACTTATGAGTCACTTGTGGAAGAGCTTGGCTTGCTGAATAATAGCAATGCAGTTTACCGCATGCCTCTGACTATAAATATTGAACCCATTAATGTTTATTTGAACTTGTTTGTGACCTCCATCAAAGATGTGGTATGACTCTAGCATGATTTACTCTTTTCATGTGCCTCATAACAGTATGAATCTAAGAGCAGTTGAAGGTTCACTAAACAATTGCTTTAAATCACAGGATGAAAATGCCCAGACCATCTCAACACAAGTACAACTTGAAACTGTAAGTATATCAAAACTCTCTTGTTACTCCACACACAGTTTTACTCAATTTGCAAAACTTTGTCATAAATCATGTCATAGCAGTATAACATTTTATTATTCTTAAAGTTTAAATACTTTGCAGGTTTGGTTCCAAGATATATTGTGGGACCCCACAAATCATTGTTACATTATGTCACTTCTAATTCAAAAAGATTATTGTTGGACTCCAGACATTACCATCTTAGAAAGGTAAGAACATTTTAATGTGATTTTTGACCTTCCCCCATTTTAAATAATATGAATCATACAGCACTGTACTGTATGTGATGATTTATGTTTCTGCCAGTGGGTCCTCATCCTCCATCAACACCCATCAATTGAAATCATCAAACATTATCCAAAATTTATTTTATTTGTTTTAGGATTTTAGATGTTAAAATTCTTATTATTCACAAGAAGTGATAATAAAGTAGTAATGATCACTGAAGGAAAAATGAACAAAAATACTAAAACATCATCTGCAAATTAGAAATGTTATTTCCAAGGAATAATCCGTGCATGATAAAAAAAACTGATTGACAGAAATGTAAAAGAAGTTTAGTTTAGTAGTTTACCTGGCTGTTAACGTTAGTGTAAAGCTAGCATGATTTAACAAATTTATCATTATGTAATATAAAGCTAGCATGATTTAACATGAAGGTAGCATAATTTAACATGATGTTAGCATAAAGCTAACATGATTTAACATGAAGCTACCCAGACAGCACACATACATCTGGCCGAAGTTGTGCCGACTTTCAAAGTTCCATCGGCAAGATGTCGCTCAGGAAGCGTTTGCTCATTGGGAAGATGTCGTCTAGATGTCGGCATCTCGTCGCAAATGCCCTCGGGCCGATGTTTAAACGATGCAATTTCAGCTGCTCTGCACGGGCTTTACCAGGCATTTATTTATTAATTTAAACCTTTATTCATTCACACTTATGCAGAATAATGTTCACAATTTAGGTGCCGATGGCAAACATGAACAATCGTGTATATTGGATAGATAATTAAAAAGTGGACCCACAAAGCATATAGTACTTTATGTAAGCATATAAAACATCTGGTCTACTGTGTTGTTGCATTCCTGAGTGTCTGGCTGTGCATTATAAACAGTGTTAATTCTTCTTTGCATCCTCAGCTATACTTAAAATGAGTGCTATAGGAGGAATTAATGCAAATGTCTTGAAAATTATACATTTTATTGTTAGAGATATCTAACACTAGCCATGTTTCCATCCACGTGTTTTTATCCGAATTAAGTGATATCGAATGAAAAATGCCTTATGGAAACAGTAAAATTCGATTGAATTTCATGAATATCGACTCAAAAGAAATACGTTCGATCTCATCGGATTTTATCTTGATCGATATATGGCTTATGCGATAAACGCTGATGGAAACGTTATTTGCCGAATAAATAATGATTTGCGATTAAGGTTTAGGTCATTTTATGGTTGTAACCCACACACAAAACAAAGAAGAAAAAGCTTTAGGTCCGCTCTGGTGGCACACATGGCGTGTGTCAACAAAGTCAGATGTAAGTGGACACACGACGAGACGAGATTCATTTAAAATTTAATTTACCAGAGAAAATAACGGCTATTTTAGAGCTGAAGATCTCAGATGGGGTAAAATCTTTGCCCGAACCCGACGGGTTCGGTCGGATTCGGGCTTCATTTCTAACATTTTCAACGGGCTCGTGCTCCGCCTTTGCACGGTAAATGAGCGGTCAAGTTCAATGCCGCTGGATGCCCTATCAGTAAGCGCAGGACCACGCTGAAGCCATTTACAGTGGATTTAATAATTTCCTCAACAAAAATGTAGCCTAATCTTGGTGAGTAAAGGTTTTTTAATGTTTAACTACATACATAATTTAGACAGAGGATATAGACTAATGTTGGCATGCCGAAGCAAATCCCAACCTTTATCTTAATTTCGTTATTCTCAAATAACCATCTTATTCAGAATGTATTATCTTAATTTAATTCGTTAAGAAATTATTGTTTTTATTGGCATGTTGGCCTATTTATAATTTATTGCATATGCCTATTTAGAACGAGATGTTACGATGTTACAGAATACAGATGACTTATTTTTTTTCTTTGTTTCAACTTCCAAGTGACGTGTAGCCCAGTTAGTCATTAATATATAATGTTAAAACATGTGTAAATTACTCATTCTTGATAAAAGCTGTTTGCGTGCGCACATTGAAATAATATCTGGCTGTAAACGGGTTCGGGCTTTTAAAAAGCTGTCAATCTAAATGTGCTTTCGGGTTCGGGCTGCATTCTGTCGGGCTCCGGTTATTTCAGGCCTAACTTTTAAGGCACGATTACAGCTCTATTTTAGATAGCAAAAATCTAAGAAATGCCATAATTTATTAGGAACTCGCAAAGGAAATGTCCAACAATGGTTATGACAAGACGTGGAACGTCCTCCGGAGTAAATGTAAGGTGCTCAAACAGCGCTATGTGTTTCAAAAAAAGAGAGTTATCTCGCAACGGTGCCGGAGGGAAAATAAAAGCAAATTCGACCTTGATGAGATGGATCCTCGGCCAAAGAACCCTCGTAGTTTCATTGGCTTCCAATATTAACAGCTCAGGAAAGATATTTGTCGTTCTCATTTACGTTAAGCATTGATCCGGACTATCATTTCACGTTAATGCCTCCGTTGTCGTCGGGCATTTACATGCATCTGCATCATCATAGCAATTTGATGTTAACGTCATTTTCTTATTATTATAGCTTGATATGTCGCTATCAGCTCAGCTGGCACATAAGCACTTATAACTTGTATGGCGCAATCCATTTTGTCTAGCAAAACTTTGTTCGCAAATGTTTGCTTGAATATTGTGCGATTCAGTGTGAAAATGAATGGAAACACCTTCAAATGTCTCAAATCAATTCGATATACCAATTTGATCGCAAAACAGCATGTGACGTCATTACGTACAGGTTTTTATTCGCTTTAAAGCCGTTGGATGGAAACACACTTTCACCCGCTTTATTCGCATACGTTTTTTTACCGAACTTCAGATAATTCGATTGACAAGTGGATGGAAACTTAGCTACTGATTATTGTTAGAGATATCTAAACTGTGTTGAACAAGTGCTTGCATCAGTGTTCGTGTAATTGAGTAAAGTATAACCTTATTCACACAGCACTTTGGTCCCAGAAAATATCCGTAAAATTGGCAGACAGGCATTTGTGTGAACGCAAACATGTGCCGTAGATGTTCTGGGATCGTTCCAGGAAAGAGGACCTAGTAACATTACTGTAAGATACCTGGAAAGCCCTCTTTGTGAATGAGACGCAGAAACAATGGCGTAGTTTTTAAGTTATGGTTCAGCTCTTTAAAACAAGGGTTTTACAAAGGCCGGCAAACTGGACTGAAGCAGAGATCAGGGAGCTCGTCACTATCCACGCTGAAGCAGAGATCATTTAGCAGCAAAACAGTTCTAGCGCATCAGGCGCTCACATGAGCTTATATTAAACAAAATACATGTGCGTCATTGCAACAAGATATACCGTTCAGCTCTTTAAAACGGGGGTTTAAATGAACATTTACATTCACGATGAGAAATGTCTGCAAACTGGACTAGGACAGAGTTCAGTGAGTTTCAAATATCCACTTTGAAATTGGGTTAATTCATGTGCATACTAGAACAGCGCATCACGCATTCAATTATAGTCTTATCATAAACAAAAATGCAGTCTTCTGCAGAGAGATATAATCAATAATAACAAACCTTCAGACACTGTGGATAAAATCTATCAAGTGCAGGACTTTAAACCCATCATGTGTCTTTACGGCATAAACACAGATTCTGGAAAATCATTGTCGGTGTGAATGAACCAAAAATCAAATGGTCCTGGACCAAGTTTAAGTATAATTTGAATGGGCCCTTCTTCAATGTATCGTGTCTAACAGATACCAAGTTGCAAAGTTTGTCTCACCTGTGGGCCACAACACTTAGTTCTGTCCTAGTATACGCCTTAGTCCTTGGTCTAGATCTCACCCAAACACTGTAAACGGAGCAGAACAGAAATGTTAATTTGTAAGTAGAAATGATAAGTGGACCCAGATTTGTTCCAGAATGTATTAAATGAAATTAACATGGTCTTCTTTGTCTAAGATAAAGGATAAAATGCACTGTTAAATAAAAGACATTTTAAAAGGGTTGAGTTGTCTGAACCAAGTCATCTTGTTGCTTTGACGTCTTTGTTTTAGTTTATCTTTACCCTTCTGCTTGTTAACAGCACACATCATCAGTAATGTTCAATTATCACTTTATGCATTACTTTATTATTTTATTAATGTTAAACACACCTTCAGGATCGTCAGTGTACTTAAATAGATAAGACTGAGCAGTGTTGATTTACCACCAGGGATTTTGATTTGTAACTGAATTCAGTCAAAGCAACAAGATGACTGTCTGATGACTCAAATGAGTAAAAGGATTACTCCTCCCACCAAAATGAAAATTGACTGATTATTTACCATCATGTCATCTAAGAAGTTATCTATTACTTTTTTAACAGAACACAATCAGAGTAATACTGTATAAAATAATTTGATAATTTATATTAAAATATAATTAATATTTTTGCTTTATAATGTCATTGACTGGGATCATTGTTTTTCAAAGCTCAAAAGTATATCCATCCATCATTAAAGTAATCCATATGTAACCCAGTGGATTAATAAATGTCTTTCGAAGCGAAACAATACATTTGTGAGAAAAACTATTCATATTTATAGCTTTTTATGATAGAGACAAGACATTTACAAAGTTAAAAAGACAATTTAAATATGGCGGCACATGTTATCGCATTGGATGTTATGCATCTCATGACTAGTCGTAATATGAATTGTGATGAAACACAGTAGAGACACACGTGAGAAACAATGCGATTGAGTTGTTGTAGTCTGTTTACATTACATATGCATCGTAACTCGCTTAAAGCTTAAAATATAAAGTTTTTCTCACAAGCCTATCATTTTGCATCAGAAGACCCACTGGGTTATATATGGATCACTTTAATGATGGATGGATGCACTTTTGGAACTTCAAAACATTGATGCCCAGTCAATGCCATTATTAAGCATTGAAGAACCAGGACCAGTGGCGGACAATGACTTATTTTCTGAGGGCGCACAATGCAATGCGAAGCTCATCCCAACATGTATGTAGCCCGTCATGTGTGTGGTTCGTCATTTTAAAATATGTGTTAGGCGTATCGCATGTGAATCACGTGTCATGTCAAAATAAGTGCCTGCTGCACACACATCTGAAGGGTTTATGATAAAAGATACCTGCATTATCTCATGTGTAATCAGAGTTTAATGTTAAGTGAATGTGTTGCGTGTATTTTGTGAACGTGAGCATCTCTTTTATCATAAACGGTTTTGACGCGTGTGCAGCAGGCACTTCTTTTGACAAGACACGTGATGCACATGGTTTACATGACGCAACAAACACATATTTTTGAAAACACAAGCAACACACATGACACTCTGAACACTTATTTTGAATTCGCACCCCTCAGAAGAGCAGTCACGAGCCGCCACTGGCCAGGACAGTATTTAATATAACTCTAATTGTGTTTGGCTAAAGAAAGAAAGACAAACATCTTGGATAACATGGGGTTGAGTAAATAATCCTTCAAAGCTAAAATTTTACGTAAAAATTATAATTGTATTATTTACTCACCTTCATGTTGTTATAAAGTTGCCAAAAATTCGTTAATCTGATAAATGATGTCAATCATACAGTTGATGGTATCCATTGACTTCCATAATAGGAAAAAGACATTTTATTGAAGTAAATGAGCAGCTGTGTGCTTAACATCATTTATCAAAATATCTTGTTTTGTGTATATCACAATAAATAAACTCATGCCGGTTAAGAACATAAACAGGGCCTGTGTGATGACTAATGTACAATAAAAACATGTAAAGCTATCTTACCTTGAAATAAAATGTGACACAGACTACTGAAAATCTAATGAAGGAAAAAGACAAAAAATAATATATTATGCACATACGTTAAAAACAACATTGCAGTGTAGTGCTTAGTATAATGTGTTTCAAATAAGTAAATCAACTTACATTATTTGTATAGTATATATCAGTACAGGGACATGCACAAGTTTGGGCACCCCTGGTAAAAAAATTCTGTTAATGTAAACATTTAGGCGAGGGGAAGATGAAATGATCTCCAAAAGGCATAAAGTTAAACATGAAACGCACATGATTACCACTGTATGTAGTCCAGTGCTGGCATCGTCTGAAGTCCTTGCAAGGGTCGATGTCATCTTTCCATTTGTGTTAGGTCATCTGACAGAAGCAGGATCCAGACTGCAGCTCACATAATTGCTAGTAGAAATAGAAAAGCAAATTGAGAAAATTTGCATGACTGCTGTTCATAGCTTTTTAGGTAGTGGATAGTTGTGATTATTAAGTTATTTATAACCTGAGGCAAAGGTTAGTGAATGCAATTATGTGTATGCCAGACTTAGAGCTGTTGCGTTTGGTCGATAGAATCGGCGGTGTCAATTTCAACGTCGATAATTAGTCAGTCAACATAAATATTGTGTCATCACAACAAAAATATAGCCTTTTCCCCTTTGACATGGCAGATTTAAATGCAGATTAACATTCACAATGAGAAATATCTGCAAACTGGACTGAAGAAGAAATCAGGGGGCTCGTCACTATCAGCTATGAACATTCACCAGCATAACAAAACAGCGTGTAACGCAGTGCTTCCCAATCCTGGTCCTCGAGCACCCCCTCCCAAAAACTTATTTAAAACACCTGATTCAACTTATCAGCCTCTTTCCAAAATGGTATACATGTCTCCCTAACAAGCTGATGAGTTAAATAAGGAGACATCTAAAACTTTTTGGGAGGGGGTGCTCGAGGACCAGGATTGGGAAGCACTGGTGTAACGCACTCCTTTATAATCTCCTTATAAACAAAAAAATACACATGTGGTTTTACAGATAAGCAAACTACAGATACTACAAAAAAACCTACCAAGTTAAAGACTTTAAATATGTCATGTCTTTATGGCATGTGTGTGAAAGCACAAACAAATCCAGAAAACTATTGGCAGCGTGAATTAACCAAAATCAAATAATCCTGAACAACTCCCGGATGTGTACTCTGTATTTTTTCCATAATATGTGTGTGAAAAGGGCTACAGACATTAACCATTCATTGAAAGCAAGTTGTCCATTGAACCTTAAATATCCTTGTCAGTATCGGGAAAGCGGTCCTGAAACAAATATCCTCGTCGTAAGAGATGTACGGCGTACTGTCTCGACAAAAGATATGGAGTCCTCCTTTAGGATCTCTGACTGCCGCACTCTGATGTTGTTCAACTGGCGTGTAACATGACAACCCAAATTGTCTTCATTATCCCAGGCACCTGCACAGAAACATTGAGAACACAAGCACCAGGGAAGCAGTGAGTGTGCGTCTTACCTACACCTGATGTAGTGTGTACATGCCGGGCGATGGAGGCCCCGGTGATCCCAACATAGGGGGGAGAAGCAGTTATAAGTGGGTATCTCAAAAGCCTGAGGCAATGTGGGGGGAGAAGTGCTAGCTCGTGTCTTCCACTGTCGGTTTGCTGGCATTGGAGAGAATCTCATCTGGATAGATTGCATCCTAGATGTACATGCCCTGCACAGAGAAACAGATGGCTTAGTACCTCCATGTCCTATCTCCGATAAAACTAATATGACAGTATGGTTAAGATCAAAAACACTAAGGGTTAAAGTCAAATAATAAAAATGTCTGTAACAGCTGGTTAAAAACAACTTACAGCAAATGATGTTGTGATCTGTTCTGCAAAGACATAAAACATAACAATTGAATATTACAGATTTACATAATTGATGTCCATAGGGCTGGGTATTGTTTAAAATCTTTCGATCCGGTGCAATTTTCGATACCTCCGTTTCGGTGCCGGTTCCTAACGATACTTTTTCCGATACCATGTTTTAAAATCCATTGAAACATTAACAAAAATACATTAAACACACAACTTTTATTTTTCACCTTAATTAAAACAAATTCTGATAACAGTTCTCACTCAGGGTAACATTAATAAAACTGGTTGTGCTTTTTGGATAGGGGTGCACCAGCAGACACACTTATCAGTTTTTTTATGAAAATAAGGAAACAAAAATAAAGAAATTAAGAATATAACACTGCTTTATTTTATGAAATGTAAAATGGTATTTAGCTTGGACTAACAGTATTTGTGGGTTTATTATAGCTGCAACTTTGACAAAAAGTTAAAATATTTAAATGGGTGACTGAGTTTTACTGGGAAGATTTGAATGCATGTTTGTTTTTTGTAAATACTCATAATTATCAAAATATTAAATACATTTGGGATTTTTAAAATGAGTAGAAAATGCGTTCAATGTCATTTCATTCAAGTGAAATTAGCAAACCAGTTAATTGGAATTTTAGTTTGTTTTAAATAACGAGCCAGGCTTTGGGCTGCGCGTGTGCGTCAAGTTTAAACCATAGACTGTAAAAAATAGGTTTAAACGCATCGTCCATTTTGCGAGACGAGGGCATGAAGGCTTTGCGATGCGGAGAGACAGGCGCGAGTATTTCATAAGCATTGAGAGACACAAGCTGCGCGCGTTGGTCAAGTTTAAACACCTTGTCGCGACTGTTGTGGGAGACGCGCGCGCAAAGCCTTGCCATGCGGAACCAGGTGCGAGTAAATCAAGCAGAGACACAGGCTGTGCGCGTGCTTTAAATTGAAACCCCTCGTCACTTTAGGAGAAGCGCCGTTTTGGTTGACGTGCCTTTCACGGAGACAACACGGCCATACTTGCGCTAACTCTATTGGTAAGACTGTCACAAAGACTTTCTTCTCATATTGCATTCTTTCTACACTTGTGTTGGGTGACTGCGAGGTGGACTGCGAGTATTCAGAAATCCTCCCCGTCACGTGGTGGTGGACAGCCAATCGCCGGCGCTTTAGGTCCTTACACGTAAGTACAGGCTCACAGACACAGCCGCTTTTGGAATCGAAATTTGGCATCGAAAGATAAATCATTTTTCGATACTCAAAGTATCGAAGTTTTTCATTCGATACCATAAAGGTATCGATGTTTGGTAACCAGCCCTAGATGTCCAGTTACACCCACTAAAATGTCTTGAGGTGTTTGTCAGTGAAATACTTACACAGCATGACCTGTTAACACACAAGAAGAGAGGAAACATTAGGAGGGAAATATTAGCTAAGGAAAAAGGCAAGACATTTATTCAGTCATTTCCAGCCCTTGATGTGTTTAAAATCCACAGTATGGCAAATGACTATGATATGAAACACCTGTTCATTAAATCACTGTACATTTCATACATCTGACATACAATAACGTAAATCAGATTGCACTGTGCATAACACAATGGTTGTCAAAGAATCTGAACTAACTTACATAATGTCAATGTAAACATCTCTTGTTTGTTTTGTTTTTAAATTTTTTGCCATTGTAAGCACTCAAACTATCATACAGATAGATCATAATAATTTATACAGTAACTAAAACTGCCAGAGCATCATACATATATATAGAGACAAAAATCATATTATTCACACTCACTAAATTTGTTTAAAATGACAATTTACCTCAGACAAGATATTTGCAAAAGCTTTTCTAACAAACGGGACAGAACAATTAACCATAATATTATGTTGATCATTTAAACATCAAACAAACACTCATAATGAAATGAAACAACCAAAATTACTATGTTATTGAACTCAATTATATAATCATCGATAATCATCCTCATATTTTTCCTAAAATTTTAATTACATCAGAATACTTCCAACTGCTGTTCAGAAAAGCAATGGCCATCTGCCTATATTAAGCTCATCGTTTATATAGCAACAAAAACACAATACTGAACAAGTGAAAGGTATTCAGATTGATTTCAAGTACCATGTTTTTTGTCATAGCATAAAAAACTAGACGAGAAATGACCTTTCTGTCCTCAACGTTAACATTACCTCTAGTCGGTCAGACTATACATAACAACAAGCTGACACGTATTGTTTTACAGAAACATTTTAGAACAACAAAAAATAATGGAAATTATAATCATACACAAACATTTTAGCAAAAATGCCTCAAATCTGAATAGCGCTGCTAGTACTACAAACGTTACTATGACTTTATTTGCTGTGCTGTAGTAGACGGAGTGCCTTATACTAACTTTTAAGACTTTTAATAAAAGATTTTTGTCGAAAACTTACCTGAACCATGTACTTCTGCGAAGTCAGCTCCCGCACTTTTTCCTTGTTCATGGCAAGACGAGACTGGATTGGCTTCTCTGGGTTAAG
This sequence comes from Misgurnus mizolepis, assembly GCA_025389145.1. Lineage (NCBI taxonomy): Eukaryota > Metazoa > Chordata > Actinopteri > Cypriniformes > Cobitidae > Misgurnus > Misgurnus mizolepis. Next base: position 7,796,448 of record JAIFKI010000008.1, on the reverse strand, counting down.
GAATATATCGTCATCTGTTGGTTTGGTAGGGATGGCTCCCGCGAAACTGACGTTTCGACACTGTGTCGAGATCCCGAAGCGTAAATGTTTCGAAACACTGCTCCGAAATGTGATTCGAAACACCCATGTCACGTGATGAAGTGATTCGAAACACCAAGCGGTGCATTTCACAAGTATTTCGAAAGGTGGCGTACCTGACGAATCTTAAACTGACAGGGTTGGAAACAAAACTGACAATACCTCATAGATGCGTTTTTGGCAAGATCAAATACTATAAATTACTGAATAAGTAATTTTTCCTCATAGGTATGTAACACTTAGGCTACTTACAAAAAATGCATGCCAGCAACAAGTGTCCCTTGTGTGAGAATGTTGTCAAAGGCTGGAGAAATTATATGTAAAAAAGAAGCTGGTTGAGTTTATCAACACAGAACAATTTATATATTTAAATAAAGATCTTTATATGTAAACAATGTGGCATATTATGGCTTGATATATTTTATGAATCTCTTATTATTTATTTGGTATATCTCTATTCTATTTTTTTTTTCATTAAATAGACCCGAATAGCCTATAGTTATCGACAATTGTGAGCCTAAAAGCTTATGTAGTTGTCAAACAGATGTTAAAACAACAACAAAACTATTTTATTATGATAACGTAGCGCATGCATTTCCCAGGTTCGATCCTAAGATCTACGCATGATAGTCGAGAGCACTATCCACTCTCCCATTCTATCACTTGTGTGTCAATCAAACAACATGTGGGATACAATTTGTTAGCGCTCGTCTAAAATCTTGTCAAGGCTGCTTCATGTAAAGACATGCAAACGACCGCTAGGTGTCACGGTGGAGGCGGTTTCGGATTAATGTTTCGAAGCCTCGAAACATACGGCACAATTGATTCAACTGTTTCAGTGTTTCACGAAGCCTCGCTCTGCCCACCACTATGGTTTGGCATGCTCATGACAATGCTTCATACCGGGGTTTTGCGTGTTCGAGTTGACGTGGAATTGTCTGTTTTTTTTACGAAGGAGGGGAACACAAAACAATGATACGTGTAAAACAAGCCAATAATCCCTTATTTTTCCTCACTTTTCCGAGTTGCCTTTTCTCTAACTTACTTGAGTATTAACGGCGGCTGGCAACCAGCGTATGTACATTACTGCCCCCTCCTGCTTCGGAATAATGGAACTTTGCAGCTGTGTGTCATTTAAAGCAAAGAAAGTGCTGCCATTTTATTTATTTTTACAAGTATATTATATTAAAACATTTACATTTACTTAACGGATTCCATGTTTCTTCACTTATTATCATTTACTTAGTTCTTGTACATACTTGATACATCCATGATGTCGCCTTTGCTCTGGTGGGTTGCAAAGGGAGGAGTAACTGGGCACGTACCAACAGAGAGAAGCGCGGCATCGGCCTTCGGTATAGTTATCCGACCCAAAGCCGACGTTACAGACAAGCTTGATGAGCAGGAAATACCGTTGACTTGACTGAAGATTTGGCCGATGCCTGGCCGATACTTATTAGATGTTTCAGATAAGGAGGCCGACGTACGCTCTTGAGCCGATGTCGGGCAGACGTATGTGTGCTGTCTGGGTTGTCTGTACCCACTGTCCCAAATACTTTACCTTCTGTCTAACAGGAACCATTCTACATTTTACCATTATTTTCCTTACAAAAAGAACCATAGTTTTATTATAGTTAAAGTGTAGTAATCATGGTTCCCTTTCTGGCATTCACTCGACGTTGTGTCGATGACGACAGTATGGGGTGTGCTCTTAAGAGCAAATCTGGTCTGATTTGTGTGTAAAACACCAAAGAAATTGCGCGAATGGTATTTGCATACCAGTCTCCACCCACACTTAGGTATGTAAAAGGAGACGCCATGTACCATTCAGACGCTCTTGTTCTTCGGAGCTCGCTGGTGTGATCTTTTCTTTCCAGTTCAAATGAAGAAATCCTTTTACTGTTGGCGTGATGGCGTAGCAACGGATTCATCTTGTGTGCACTTCAGCAGATTATTTAGAGCATTGTCTAAAAGAGCAATTTCCGCACAAAATGAACATCCTTTTAAGGACAGCTTTTTTATCTCTGTGCTTCTTGGAGCAGTAGGTTTTTTCTCCCCGCTGACAGGCACATTTGCTTTCTCAGCAAATATTTTTAAACATTCTGATTTAAAAATATGTTTTTATACAATGTACAAATATGGCCTTTAAAACATAAAAAATAACTACACATAATGCAGGGTCCATTAAAAATATCGTCTTTATTACACCTTTGACGTTTAACTGAAATACTACAACTTCAGCTATTGAAATAAAATCAAACACTTCAAGTGGTCAGTGTAAAAAGTAAATGCAAATTGTTACAACCGGCTCGTGGTTGCAACATTAACAAGAAGCAACACAGGCGGGTAAATAGAAAAAGAAGTTATTTTATTTAACAAAATGAATTTTACAAAAGATAAACGAACAATCAGTAAATAGTATGTGAACATCAGTAGTGAAGAATGCATGAAAGAGGACTGTAAGCTGAAGGTCTGCATGAAGTGGAGTGCACAGGGAGGGGGGGTGCAGGGGCTCAAGCCCCCTTTTGTCTCAAATGTAATGTGCCCCTCTCCAGTAATAGTAAATAATAATGATTATTATAATAAATATTATAATGACTAACAATACGCGTCTATATCAACCTGCCACTAACATTAATAATACAAACAATTATATAAATATGTTTTATCCTTTGGCGGAGGTGGAGCGGTAGGCGAAGTTTCCTTTGCAGCACGCACTACATAGCAGTTAGCCGCGAGTCTTCAAAAATAGCTCCACAAGCAGCAGGGCAGCAGGTAAGCCAACAGGGAAAATATACATTTATCCTACATGCTGCTACTGTAAAGGTTGCGACAGCATGTGAGTTCCCTTTCAATATGGTTCACTTCGCATTGCGTCAGTTAGCTGACGCTATGGGGAAACTCTTGTTTACTCCGTGACTGAAGCCTATTGGTTAACGTCTGTACAAAGTACAGACCAATGACGTTTGAACCCGCGCGCGGTATGAACACGTCCTTATATAAGCGCGGTTCAATCGTCAGGAGCTCATTATTTTCTCCTTCAGCGCGAACCTCTCGCTGCTCCGAAGAAGAAGCCTTACCTCGCCGTCGACAAAAGCCCTGCAGCGGAGTCCAGGCCTAGCGTCTTCCCCTGCCGTTTCCGGCTGAGAACCGAAGATAGCAGAGTCCAGGTCTAGCGTCTTCCCCTGACGCTTTCCGGCCGAGAACCGAAGATAGCCTTCGCTTGCCGTGGTACGAGCCCTGTGCAGCGGACACATGCCTGACGAGGTCTCCCCTGCGGCCGCCCGGTAAGATCAATATTTTTAATAAAAAGCTATAAGCTAAAAGAGCAGGCGCTGTTGTAATAGCGTCCAGCACAGCGGCTCGGTGAGCCTCTCTGCTATGAATTCCCCCCGAGCGCGTTACCGGTCTGGCACCTCCCACGCCGGGACCGCGCTTATATGCTTCGGTTGTCTTATCCATGTTTCGTGCTCCCCCTGCTGTTCCTCTCTCGCCGGGATGAACACACGACGAGCCATGAGACTAGATGGATGCATAGACAAGCACACACGGGCTAACCCCCCCCCCCCTGTGTTCTGTCACATCGCAACCGTTCATGCTTACAGAGTCCCTTCGCTCCTTTCACATTCAGTGGCGAGATCTCTGGCACATATATTAATCCCCCGAGTGCATCAGGTAATCTGGTTCATTCGACGCATGGCTGTTCTGTCTGTGTTGCTGCTCCCCTCTGCCATTCCTCTCTTGTTGAGATGAACAAGCGGGGGAACCGTGGAACTAGATAGATGCATACGACAAGCAAACACGGGCGGTCTGCCCCTGTTCTCTGTCATAGCACTCGTGCTCCACGCTCGCGGAGTCCCTCGCTTCTTTTGCCCACAGTGGTGAGGTCTCTTAACGGCTTAGTTAGCACGCGGTCTTACAACTCGCTGCCTCTAAATGCAGCTGTCTAGTGTTCAACGATTACAGAGCTTCATGCCCCTCCCCTCCTGGAGCGGCGCGATCTCATTCGTCTTCTCGATAGGGTGGATTCGCAGCTATTGGAGCACCAAGAACACTCATTATAAGAGCTTCATGCCCCTCCCCTCCTGGAGTGGCACGATCTCATTCGTCTGCTCGATAAGGTGGACACGCCTCTATTGGAGCGCTAAAACAATTATTATAGAGCTTTACTGGCCTGAGCCTGTCTCACTTCGGAGAGCTCACTATTTGTCTGCCCGGTCATTTCTCTCTGGTTTAGATGGAATCAGAGGCAGAATAAGTTTGTTTATAATATACGGAGGCCCGAAAACCTCCCTTTATTCAGTCCCGTCCTATATCAGTGCGCTGAATATTGGTACATTCTTATATACCCGGTTTTTCTGCCCTTTTAATAAACGGCAAAACCGCGGGCCTCACGGCAGACTTCCTCTCTGCGATGGGTTCAGTCTGACATTAAACCACCTAGACATACTGCTCTGCTCCGTGAGCCGTTCGGTCACCGTCACTACTAAGGCTCGTGCACCTGAACGGCTGAGCTCTGGTTTTCGCAGCACAGCTGCATCAACAGAGAACGAAAACGTCTGGGAGAAAAAGGGTTAAGTCGCGCCTCGGCTGGACTGCCCTGAAATGTTTTCTGTGTGCTGTTTATCCAAAACATACTGTGTAATACTGTCGGTTATGCGACCTCACTATAGTGGCGAACGGTATTGAATTCCTCTAAAAAGAGTAATTTCCGTGCTCACGGTTGTACGGTGTCTCTAAACACTTTATCGCCTTACCGACAAGCAATCAGTAATACACGCACACGGCCCGCTGTCCATAATTCTATCGACGCTTGCCGAAAAAACCCCGGTTTGGCCATATACTGTGTATTGACACCCCACGACTGTACGGTGTCTCTAACCCCGGATTTCCACCGACTGCGGAGCAGCTGCAGATCAGCTCCGCTGCGTTACGTCTCCGCACTCTGCCGTCCGCCAATACCCACCAGTTCCGTTTTTGTTGCAGAGCGGCTGCGTGCTGAAGTGACGAGGTCTCGCAAATTCACGTGATGATCGCGCGATACCTAGTTCTGTCTCTGCCCATTATGCCGTTGAATTATGACGTTTTTACAAACCAGCCCAGATCACAACACGAGATCTCGCATGGACAGAGCAGTACATCAAATTCATCCAAAATTCAAAAAATAAGAAGGCTGCTAAAACATTTATATATGCTTTATCTTTAATGTATTTATTTGAAACTCCCCTGGCTCTGTTCCTGTCTTGTTGTTTCTGTATTAATGACTTTATTTGTGTGTGTTTGTAATGTTTGTATTGCAAAGATTTAATAAAAAAAACACGAGTTCTCGTGAATTCAGGTATGATCACGCGATAAAGTCATGGCTCCGCCCTGCGGAGCTGTCCGGCATCCGTCAAAAATAGAAGCTCTGCGTATTTGTGCCGGAGGGCTGCGGATGGCCGGAGCTGTGACGGATTCGGAGCGCAGTCAGTGGAAATACACACATTGACTTGAATGGAAACCGATTGACTCCGCCGCCGTTCCGCAACGGATCCGCAGCCGTTCCGCAGTCGGTGGAAATCCGGGGTAACAACTTTCTGCCAAATTCGCTCGCAGCCCACCTCAGTCTCTACGCTACGATGCTGACGGCGCAAACGAGCACGGTCTTAACGGCTGTTATTCTCTCTTCCTAGAGAGACGACAGCCTCAGACTTTTGCATGGCTCCAAGCGTTTGAATCGCGCCCTCTCCGGACGGCCACTCAAAGGCTTACAGCCAAGCGGTTTATGACGATTTCCGCAATATAGCTGATTTATATTAGCGGATCCGAAGACGCTCACACCTCCGCTCCAATACTCGGAGATATTAAGGGTAATATCAACCTCAAGTGAGCTTGCTACCCGCCACAATAAGTTTCAAAGCTCAAAGCGCGCGCACAGTCAGACGCGCGGCATCTCGTTTAAGACGGGCTCACGTACCCCTCTAACGAGCCTCTGAGCAAAAGTTCTTTCTTGCAAATACAAGTAGAACCATTTTAAAGCATTCCCCTTGATCCTCCCCCAATGACAAAACCCATACTAAACATGTTTTTGCAAGACTTTTCTAAACAGAATCTAGTAGTCTAGAGTTTTTTCTTTAAAATTATGTGAAAACCACCCTGCCTAATTATTCACATAAAACAATATATTGATTTAAAAATTGTAAGACACTTTTTGTATAGAGGGGCCGTATGCGAGAAGGATTGATTGACAGCTAGCAAACAATGAGCTGCATAATGACCTGCATAATGAGCTGCATAATGAGGCAGGAGGGAACTACAGTAAAGAATGTGAGGACAAATAAATGTATATATGTTTGTTTGAGGTTAATTAAGAAGTTAACAATATAATCAAAATAGAAATGAAGGTCAGTAGGACATTTTCAGTTTATTTGGAAACAAACTCTATTCAAAAACTTAACTTGTATAAGAAACTGATAAACAACAGAGCTGTAAACTTTATGTGGCTCATGTTACCATATAACTTTATGTCCAAAAAGTGTTTTTCCACTTCATAGTTCTGTACTTTTGAACAGCTGTTAGCATAAATTGTCTACAGAAATACCCTTACATACAAAACTGATGGGTAAATGATAGCATACATTCAGATAAACTATCATGCACATAAACTAAATTCAGAACATCTCAGATAAACATCTGCAGTGATTAGTTATATAAAAAGCTGTTTTCAGATGACTGTTTTCAGATGCCCATTCCCTTATCGTCTAGCTTCTGTTTATAACACATTTCTGTAAGCGAGTATGAACTTTAAAAACACATCGCATATGGCGTCCATGTGTGTGAGCTAATTATTAATTATAAATTAACTGTTACATACTTCAAGTATATATCCTCCTCCAGTGCGTCCTCCATTGTTCTTCTTCTTAGGTAACGTTAAAGATAAACGCTTCTCTTCCATAATGTCTAGACATATATGTAGATCTTTCTCACGTGAGTTGGGGTACTCAAACTTGGACTCGGACTCGAGTCCGGACTCGAGTCCAATTTTGAATGAACTCGGACTTGTCACGCACTCGGGTGAATTTGTACTCGGACTTGACACGGACTTGGACATTTTGGACTCTGAAAATATCCCGAGTACAGTCGAGTCCACGTCATGTGCAACATTAAAAACAGCATGAACTTGAGATGAGAAATGTAATTAATGTCTCGTCTCGTACACTGCAAACTTTCGAGAGTGACAACCGCATTTAAATGCGGGAGTGAATCCCCTAAATGTTCGTTTCATGTCTGTATGGAACAAGACTCACTCCCGAAAATGTGATGATTGGCACAGAAATAGCAACGTTCTGCCGTTTTGCGTGCTTATCACTCACAGCTTTGACCAAAATAATCTAACAGCATTGTGTTTTGCAATGAACCTCCGTCTGGGCGTTGTGTATTGAACGCTTCTTTTGTGAGGCTGCTCCACAGCGCGCGGTCTTGCAGTGTTGCCAGGTCCTCTGCTTTTTTGTACGTAAATACCGTAAATTACTGAAGTGTGTGCGTACAGAACAGGATTAAGCATTAAAAGGTGAAGTGACAACCCAATTTAATATGCAGTGTGTACGGGACCGTCTCCCCTCCTGTTATTTTACTGCAACACACTAGCAGGCAGCAGCCAGTCGCATCATACTTGCAGACAAACACATCACACACATCAATGCGTGGCTAGCATGATGTCCTCAAAGTCAGCAATAATTTGTTTTGCTTACGAAAATCATAGAGAATTTATTTGCAAGACATCTGGTAAAAAGAAGATACCTTTATATCCCTTTCTTTTCTTTGAAATCAGTTTTGATAGGAAACTAGTTGACATAGAATAAAAATGTTCAATGGCAATGACAAGATGCAACAGAGGTATTTTTGATACATTTTTATATTGCCATTGGTAAAATTGGTTGAAAGGTTAAAGTATTAATAGGAAGTAACCATTTACAATACAAATTTTGTATCTTTTTTCAATTTAATTACTTTCTGGACTCGGGTGGACTCGACTTGGACTCGGCCTTTAAGAACTCGGACTTGAGTCCAACTCTGACCCTTTTGGACTCGGACTTGGGCTCGCACTTGAAGTTTAAGGACTTGGTCTTGACTCGTACTCGACAAAGGTAGACTCGGACCCAACTCTAAGTGTGTGTATGAAGTTTATAATCCAAACATGCGGTAAAGTCTTTATAAGTGACATAGAATGATTGAACGGGGTATTTATTCTTGTTCTTTGATGTGACATGTAGACAAAAAAAATTTGGGGGGTCTGTAATGCCTTAGAAGCTTCCTAAAAACCTCTCTTAGATAGCTCTATTAGGGTGGGGGATTTAAAACAAGTGGTTTTGCACCTATTTGGCTCCCCCTACTGGCTTAACTTGCAATCTCATTACTGATTGGCTGACTTTTCTGCCACTCAAAAAATGTAGCCAATTATTTTAAAGTGGAGGGGCAGTTAGATGCCTGTGATGTCATAAGCATCAGTGTTTCAGATTGGGACGTTTTCTGGCTGACATTTCTATAAGAGGAATTTCTATGAGACTGAGATGTTTAGCATAAACAAAAAACTGAGATTGAAATTAGGTTTTTTTTTTGAATTAAGTCTTGTTTATCTTTTGATGCAAAAAAACAACTTGTAAATGCAACATTCCTATCTGTCTTGGATTATGGTGATATTTTATATATGCATTCATCCTCCCAGTGTCTTCATGCTTTGGACACGGCATTTCATGGAGCCTTAAGATTTATCACCGATCTAAAATCTCTTACTCATCACTGTTTGTTATATTCTCGGGTCGAGTGGATCTCCTTGTCCATTCGGCGTTGGATGCATTGGCATCTTTTTATTTATAAAGCAGTTTTAGGACTAGTTCCTCCATATCTGAACACTTATATTCTCCCGAGATCTGCTGGGTCATACCATCTGCGTTCACATGATCTGTTTATGATAGTCCCTAAAGCCCGCACTGATTTTGGCACAAAGGCGTTTAGTTATGCAGCTGCATCAGCTTGAAATCAGCTTCAGAATCAGTTATATTTGAAAGAGTTGGTTTCATTAAATTCTTTTAAGGGTTTTTTTAAGGATCTTGCAGAGAGGCAGTCTGTCTGTCATTGTTTTAAATTGAATTAGTTCCCAGGAATGGTTTTTTGATGACATTGCTGTTTGTGTATGATGAGTGAAAGTGTGTTTATGTATTTACCTGTAAATGTTTTTGTGTTTATTTGTAACTGCATTGCTCCCACTTACTAGGACACTCTTGTAAAAGAGATTTTTAATCTCAAGGAGTTTTTATCCTGGTTAAATAAAGGTTTGAATGAATGAATGAATGAAAAAAAAGCATGTCTAGGACTTTTTGTATGTTCGTGAATGTGGGTAGACTACCATTATTCAACAAAGACAAGGTAAAAGTGGTTTTTCATTCTCTGTCCCCTTTAAATCTGATCAAACTTTACTTTGTCTGTTTGTTATTGTGTTGAGCTGCTCCTCATTACCATGTCAACAGAGTGTACCACCTGTGGGCGTGACCGCATTAAAGATAATGAAGTCAGCCAGGAAAAACGGTACTCTCTTTACTTCAATGCAGATTATATAAACAGGCATTATTTGTTTTCGATTAAAATTAGCTTTTATAAAAAAATACATTTCAGGCTTTCTTTGGATATGTGTATCAGGTTTGTGTGACGAGTATTCGCGGAGTTTCAATAGGTTTTTGTAACGTGTTTTGAGAGACAGCTGGCGGAGACAGAAATGTCTGAATGCACACCCTGTTTATTTTAACTATTTGACAAAAACACAAAGATCTGTTGTTATTGTGAATGTACACATATTAAAGAAGACCCTTTACAGTTTCAAATGATGTCAAACACGTAAGTGTATGATTATTAAAGAGTAACTAAACCCTAAACCAACTTTTTTTAGTTAATGATCTGTAAGAATGATGCTTTATTAGTGCTGTTCATTGATTTTAGTAAGTTTTTTGACATTTGGATATAAAGTGTTTCAATAATACTACAATATATGGCGTAAAAAACCTCTGAGTGCTGCCCTCTTCAGGTTGAACGGTGGCTACTGCAGTTGAATTTTCCTATTGGATGTTGGGTCCAAGAAATAACTCGTGACGTAAGCAGGTTCAAGCTCACCACGCCCTTGTTTGATGTTTGAAACCAAACCGTTCGTGGACCCCATTCACTTCCATAGTATTCTTTTTTCCTACTATGTAACTTATGTAAGTAAATGGGGTCCACAAATGGTTTGGTTACAAACATTTCTTAAAATATCTTCCTTCCTCTTTATCAGAACAAATAAATTTATACGGGTTTGTAACAACGTGAGAGTGAGTAAATGATGACCAAATTTTCATTTTTGGGTGAACTATCCCTTTAAGTGGTCCAAGAGAGTCCTATGGTCAATTGTGTCAAATGCTGCACTGAGGTCGAGCATCACCAGCACTACACAGTTCCCAGCATCTACCAACCTTAGAAGATTATTAGTCACTTTAAGAAGGGTGGTTTCAGTGCTGTGCCGAGGCTGAGTTGCTGCATGTCTCAACCTTGCCCGTTTCTCTTCTTCAGCAGTTTGTGTCTTGGCCTGCTGAGCACTGCCAGTGGCTTGAGAGTCATACTTGCTTTGCTGCTGGTCCTTTTCTTTCTTCTCCACCTTCTGTTGGTGTCTACATGTGGCTGCAGCAGAATTAATGTTCCGGCAAATTGTTCTGTCCACCTCCCCAAACTTCACGTCCTCCCTTCTAAAGAGCTGGACTGCAGGGTGTACTTGACTGTCTGGATTGCATTAAATGTTTTTACATTCATGTTGACACTCCTTTGGTCAATCATATCATTCATTAGACTAAATGAAGACTCAACTCTTGGTCCATGAAAGATGGAGAGGCAACATTTAACCAGTGCACTCAGGGAGGGGTACTTATCAGGCTTGTCAAAGACATGACCCCACCACTCCACGAAGCTCTCTCCCTCCTTGAAACTGGGGATGCTCAGGTCAACACTGAACCGCACAAGTTCTCTCTGGATGTCCTGGTCTACTGGCAAAAGGTGCCTCACCATACCACTCAGCCTGACAAGAAATGGATGAGAATTTGAAATCAGTGCAAGGCCATCAGTAACAAAAATCCCAAAGCACCTAGTAATAGAGCAAAAACACTTTAAAACATTAAAAACAATGTTATTCTTACCTCTTCAACTGGATGATTGACTCTAGTGGCCTCTCAAAAGAGGGTCCAGAGCAGACAGGGCTGTCAGAGTCAGACTGGCCAAGGGGAGCTTCTTCTGGAGGTACACTGCAGTGGTGATGTAGGCTTTCCTGACGTCTGCTAGGAATGGCAGCAACTGACACAAAACCCCAAAGACCATTATTTTAAGTCTCAAAAACAATTGAGAAAAAAAGTCACGCAGGTGATGCTGGGTGTCATTAGGATGTTTTGGATTCTGGCTCCTAAACATGTGAGCCTCCTGTCCCACATATACTTCCTTGGAGGCCAGCAGCATATGATCCTCCAAGACCAACTCATTCAGAGCCCTGGGAGACAGCTGTGTAATGCAAGTAATTAATGGGAGTGATAATAAAAGACCCCAGGTTGTTTAACAAAAAAGTAAACACTCAACTGATGTACAGAATAGTAAAAAATAGAGATAAAAGTAAGGACAAGTTAATTACCTTAGTAATATGTTCAGCCTTCACAAAGCAAGCCAAGTAGGCCAAAAACAGCTCAAGTTGCCGATTGTGCATGTGAAACAAATTCTTATGAAACTGACTGCTAACATTGGGTGAGCATGCAGGTGCAGTCAAGTTTCAGTAGTTCCTAGCAAAACTAGCACCGACCTGGAAAACCATGACATACTCCTTGAGAATTGCAAGCACACCCATGTAGATGCTGAGCTGTAGGACTGTTGTTGTCTCCTCATGCCACAACTTCTGACATACCCTTCTTTTTCTCTCAAGGCCTTGTGGAGTCATGCCTGTGAAAGATGAATTATTGTAAGTGAAAAACACAATACATATTTCTCCTTATTAGTAACTAAATAACAAGTATTGTGCTAGTTATTCTAAGGGATTGGAACATCAAGTCATCACCTTTCCTGTTGAGTTTCTCCTGAACAACCTTGATTCTGGCTCTTGCAGCCTGATTGACGTGGTACTTGGTGTACATCAATTCCAAAGGCTCCCTATACAGCTCCTGATCCGCAGTGGAGAGGTATCCATAATAGAGGACTTTGTACGCAGGCATCATGGCATGGGTTGCCATGCTGGTATCATATGCAGACAGCCAGCGATGACGAACAAAGCCCCTTTGTGGGCTGGAGGCGTGGAGATTTAGAATCATGGCTATCTCCTTGAGGTACATCACCTGACAAAAGACAGAAAAAGATTTTTAAAGAAACACACAGACATTCTACACATTCCATAGTTTTATCACAGTATACAGGGATGTGATTGGCAAAGGACAAAAAAGCAGGAAGTCCCACTAGCCAAAAAAGCGGAAAACACTTGGCACAGTGCGGAACCAGACAGGCAGACAATTTTAAAACTTTTAATAAAAGTTGCAATAGTGTGCACGTGACTGAATGAGAGAGCGAAAACAAAAACTCTGTGTTAGACATGTTCGAATGGGTGGAGTGTAAGAGGATGGTAAAGTGCTGTAGTGTGTACTTGGCATTTTGTATACCTGGTCTGGACTCCACTGATGGTAAACCTGGAGATCACTGAACAGCTTCTCCAAGTAGCTGTCAAAGGGCTCTAAGAATTCCTTTGTTGCAATGTGAATATGATGGTAGGAGTCTCCATCAACATCCAGTAGGTTGGGACAATATTGTTGGATCCTGGTCTCGAGGCCGGTCTTGCTGCCCCTCATCACCGCACACGAGTCCATCAACATAATCACAAGGTTCTGCCACAGGATGTTGTTTTTCCGGAAGAATTCACAGAGCACCTTCTCCAATGAAGCAGCATTAACCTCCAAGGACCTCCAAGGACCCCAAATGCTCCACCAACACCTTCCTCAAGTCTGCATGATAATAGCAAACCAACATGGAGAGGATCTTAAACATAAAAGAGTTTATTAGTAGAGCCCGACCGATATATCGGCAGGCCGATATTATCGGCCGATATTAGGCATTTTCTGAACTATTCATATCGGCAATCTAAAACTATTCATGGCCGATAAACGAATATTTAAAAAATAAATAAAGAAACACGGACGAAACAGCCTTCAACCATTTCATGAGTGTTGCCATTATATAGTTTATCCACCAGAGGGCACTTTACAACTACCCTGTAGGCAACACTCGTGTGTAACGCGTCACACATGCTGCAACCTGCTGATTTCAGCCAGACCAGGGCAGAGACGACAGCGGTTTAGTTGATGGTGAGTTGGTCACGAGACATACATTGCTTGAATAACAATTAAAAGAACATCCCAATCAGTTATCTTAACTCAAATAAGCATGACAAAATTTGTGACTATCATGTCCAGTTTTGCTGCTGTTAAATAAGCTGAGAGTGAAGCGGAATTACCTAGTAATGTTACGTTGACTGACTGTCCTTTTAACTTTTGACAATGCGACTGAAGTATTTCTTTAATAGGGTGACAGTTAAAGCAATGAGACGTATCATCTCTCCTTAGCCTGTTATATTGAAAATGTATGTTTTACAATTTGCAGTGTGACGTTATTCTTTGCTAAATTATGTCTCGTCATAGACCTGCTAATGCCAGTATCAGTGGAAGACCGCTAACGTTAACGAGCTTGGAAACCACAACGAACTTATTCTGCCTTAATAAAGTAATGATTACTGTATTTATAACTAGCATATCTCTGGTTACAGTCCCTGCATTGTAAAATGAAAGTTAGACTTGCGGGGAGTGAACATTTAGACATAGAGAAAAGGTATCAAACGTAGCTTTTGCATAAAAGTTCGTTTTTCTTTTATACGTGTGTGAAATTCACTGACGCCAAGTGTGCATTGCAGACTGTCATTCAGCCGCAGCATTAACGAGTCACATAATGGATTTAGATCGCTTAATAGTAGATTTATAAGTTTTATGATGATTGAAAATGGTTTGAAGAATTTAAAAACTGCAGGTAAAGGGATAAGCAAGCTGACATTGTAGTATACCGGAATATCAGACGAGTTTTTTTGTCCTTAAAATAGGTACAAAAAATATGGGGTCGTCTTATATTCGCGATATAGAAAAATTCACGTGGGGAAGCACAACGGAATTCATCTGAAATAGTGTCTGAAAAGCAACCCATTAAGAAAAAAAACAGCTCTCCCTTCTAATATGCATTTAAAATTAGAGCAGCAACATAAAATCTGTGCTTAACTGAATTAAAACGCCGCACGTTTACGGTTAACTAAAACTTGCCGAGAGAGAGAGAGAGAGGTGCGTGCGCGAGAGAGAGAGAGAGAGAGAGGTGAATGCGCGAGAGAGGCAGGGAGAGAGAGAGAGAGAGGTGCGTGCGCGAGAGAGGCAGGGAGAGAGAGAAAGGGAGAGAGAGAGAGATGCAGAGACAGAGAGAGAGATAATAAAAAATTAAAATAAAATTATTTTCTGGTGAAAACCCAAAAATACATTTGGAAAATGGGGGGTCGTCGTATATTCGGGGAGGCAATATAGGGACTAATTATTACACACGCACACAAACATTTAGGAATGACCTTTATCTTGTTTAATAATATAAATGATGATGATAGTAATAATGTCATCATTCATTTTTGTGATTATTACGGTCAATAATAATAATAATAGAAGTAATAGTTCTGGCTGTAGCAGCAATCGGTTAGGGAAATCTGTTAATGTTTTGTTGCGCGTTTCTGAAAAAAAAAATTATCGGCCGATATATCGGCTTATCGGTTTTTAAAACCAACAAACATTTGTATCGGTATCGGCCTTCAAAATCCTTTATCGGTCGGGCTCTATTTATTAGCCATGCAACACTTACACTGAAGCAAAAACAGAACAAGTACTCTGATATGAGACCTTTTTGTTGTTGTTGGAGGTGCTCTCATCTAACTTTAATGAAGAGGAAAATCTCCTCATGTTGGAAAAGATCCTCTCAGAGTAGGTCCGCCCTACGCAAAGTCTGACAAATGTCACATCACATGCATAATCTAAATTATTTAATATAAATCATACAGGTCATAACAGGTTATTCTGGCAACATAGCAGTATATATAGCAATATGGTACAACATGTGTGAAGTTCACTAAGATGGAAATTAAAACACAAATAGTAGGTAAGAAAGAAAATTTAAATAGCTAAACCATGTATCATCTTGTATGAAGCTTCATTCCCTGCAAAGCTGGTTTATCCAAGGAAAGGGTCTGGGCAAGCTCAACAATTACAGGAGCCATGGAAAAGGAGATGGAATGCTCTGCCAAGGTTCCATGGACCCATTGCCTAAAACACAAATTGTGTAATTAATGTAAAGATACTGTATGACTGTTTAATAATAATAATAATAATAATAATAATAATAATAATAAATATAGCTGCAAGCAGCAATACCGGGGTCAAGCCGAAAGGGCACAGAATTAAGTAAATTGGAGTTTGGATGAGCAGTTTAAAGAATATAAAAAACCTTATGATATCAGATGAAATAAAAATAAAGTTATCAGCAAAAAAGCTGTCCTCATTCAGTGAAATCTCTCCATTAACAGTGTGTCAAAACACAGGTCACAAAATGTTACAGTGGTGATTATGAGTCAAAAGAGTTCACCCTCATGTCTCTACATATTTCTGATGCATAGAAAAGCTCTTACAAAAATGGTTGAGTTAAAAGAGCCCACCCCCATGTCTTTACAATGTTTTGATGCAGAAAATAAGTTCTTGCAAAACGGTTGCTAGGATATTCTCATTAGTTGCTTGGGAATTAATTAGTATCCACCAAAGATTATACTTCAAGCAATGAAAGGAATAATCTATGATGACTCTTGATTTTAGATGAAACTTTGCAGTGGTTTTTAGCAAAAACTAGCCATTCACTAGGTGGCGCAATGACAAAATTGTGCATGCAATATCAGGTCATGATTGTGTTTCATCTAGCTAGTTTTAAGACTATACACTTTACTTTAGTGAAGAAACAGTTGTATGACCATAGGGCTGGCTTGATATCAAAGGTTTTGTTCAATTATGAGGCCATCTAGTGGTGTAAGCATACACTTTTTTGTGTGTGGCCTTAGACTATGCTCATACATCAGCGTATCAAATCTGGTGTAAAAATTACATTGTGTTATGGAGTTATAACCATTTATGTGTAAAAAAAAACATAAATTTGAAGGTAATTTTTCGTTTTTTGCAATTTTCGGCCATTTCTGATGGAAACTTTAAAATAACGCCAATAGAGTGTTTTGTTCAGAAGGTAATGTAATGTTCTTCCTTTGGTGTTTTCGAGTCAATCAGAATAACGCTCGTGGAGATATTTGCGCATGTTTTTTAAGCGTTATTTTGCTGCGCATGGCTAACCGCAAGGCAAATTCTGGCATGTTTGGTATCGTTGGACTCGGCAACTATTCTGAACTCCAAAGAAACAAGTCCCATGTAAATACGTCAATAGGAGCCAAAGTTATAGGCGTGTAGAGCATAAGTCTGATCACTAGGTGGCGCTGTGACGAAACTCTGCATGCACCCTTAATTCCTGAATGGCACGACAAGTACCAAGTATCGTGTCAATAGGCTTAAGTTTGGCGAAAATACAGCCTAAAATCCGTTTTTTTAGCGCTCTATGTAAAATTTGTTGACGCGGTTTACGGAAAAGGATTGATGAATCGACATGAATTCCATAACGTTTTGCCTTAAGTGTCTGTAGATGCTACATACCGATTTTCTGCCATAGACGCAATGGCGGAAGAAGAAGAAGCCGGAAGAATAATAAGAAAACTAATGGATACAATAGGGGTCTTCGCCCATTCTGGGCTTGACCCCTAATAATAATAATAATAATAATACATTTACACTGAATAAACAATCTCAAAGTGCTAGTGTACTTTGTCTATGCTGCCGGAGCTAACAAACATACCAGTGGTGGGCCGTCAGGACCAGCAGGGCCTTCTCTGCTGGCCCTATAAAAAATAAAAAATATATATTTTTAAAAGTGTTAAATGTTTTTCTTTAGTATGCTATTTATTTTTTTCATTGGTGTAATGTCCGCAAAATTCGTTAGTTTTGTTAAGGTTGAACCAGAGTACCCTTATTCAGCTGGGACCAGCTCTACAGATACTGCTAGGCTTGTGTTGAAGGAAAACACATCTGATTTGTTACAATCATTAGTGACAGAAACATCAACCAATCAAATTTTGACGTTTATTGACAGCACGTCCTCCGGGTCTAGCGACGTGCCCAGCGCTACCCCTAACGTCTGTCGTCAATTTCCAACGGAAGCGGGAAATTCAGTTATTATTAAAGAAAATGACATCCGATGTTGCAGATCTTCCCAATCTTGTTGCCCCAAGCACAAGAAGTTATTTTGTTGGCCGTGTTTACTTTTTAATACGAGTAAAGGGACATGGAATGATTCTGGCTTTGACAGTCTGAACAGCTTCACGAAGGCAGCTCTTAAACACCAAGGCTCCGAGTGCCATAATAATGTCAGTCATGCATTTAAAAACTTTTGGTGAAAGTCGTGTGGATTTGGAACTTAACGAGTAGAGAAAACGGGAGATCAGCGTCCACAATGAGAGGGTCAGAAAAAACCGGGACAGTTCTGAGTTCAACCCACCCTTACCTAGCATCCTGTTTTAGGCTAATTGTTGATCAGCTGTCATGTTGCTGAGTGCCTGTATGTGCGGCCGAATATGCACATTATTTGCATATGGGTGCGTTAGCTGTAACAGATGAGTATGTATGTGGTTTACATGCTTACTGAAGGGCCTGACTGAAACCCCATGGCACGCCACTGTATACCACCTACCTCTGCATTTGCTATGCAGTTTTTAACAGATAGCCTACAGATATCTTTCCCTGGCACTGCTGCCTGATCTTTTCTGGGCCCTGGCTTGCTTGACTCTGGCTTATTGGATTCCGGCTAGATGATGCAGGAAGCAAGGTGCTGGCAACAATGTGTGGAAGCAATCATCTCCACCTTCTTCTTGTGAATCTCTGTCTGGCAGTGAGCCTGCAGAGCATTGCTGCCTTTGTTTGCATAATTGATGTCTTTGTGGCAGAGAACACATCTAGTGAATCCCTGCCTGTTGACCTTGTTGAATACATCCCCTACACTGTAAAAAATCCAATTAATGAAATGTTGGACGGGCAAAAATATATAAGTTAAACCAATTTTTTTGTTTGAGCTAGTTGAGAAGACATATTATTTTAAGTCTAGATAAATCTGTGTTTAAAACATTAAATGAATGGTTATTTTCAAATCCAGTCAACATTCAGAATGGCTAATGTTGACTGAACTAATTAAGACAAATCAGGTTAATATGTGGACTTATGACAGCTATGTTTCCTGACAGCAAAATGCTCAAAATATTACTGTTATTTGGTCACAAAATGTAATTGTAAGAGTTGTTCAGGCGTGAATGTGTGTGCTTAAAGTTTAAATATGCGGTCGGTTAATAAAGATAGCGTCTATTTAAAAGTGTGCTCGGACACTTTCGGATGGAGATGAGCTCCAGAAGAGCTCCAGAAAATCACACCCCGCCCAGCGCAGCCTCGCCTCGGCAAGCGCATCAGAAATCGACTGCTGGCTCTGATATCTCTGTGGCGTTTAAACGTGATTTAATTCATTTTAATTTCTCATACTTAACAATGAAAGGGTTATGTTTTAAATCATATTTTAGGATTGCACTTAATTGATATCGCTGTTGAGTGATGTTTCATATCTTTTACATTTGTTATAACCGGACAGCATGCGAATTTGAACTTCAGAGCTGAAGGAGCGGATGGAGAAATAGTCCCAATATCATAACAATCTTAGATAAAACTTCTAAATTTACCCGTGTGTGTACCCGTGTGCGCGACCCGCTCGCGCGTGTTTGTGTATGTACAGTATGTGCGTGAGTTTTTTTATTTAAAATGTCTTAACTCGGAAGGATCTGGATCACAGGTCATTTCATCTGAGATCAATCCGCACGCAACAGCTGGAATCACTTACTGATTCACAGGACACAAGTCATCAGCCGTTTCCTCAAGTTCACGTCAGGTAAGTGGTTGTAATTAAATGTTAATTTTAGAATATATTAATCGGCAAAGACGCAAATACTCAACGTTTTTGTAATTATATTTTTGTAAAGATATATTTAAAAGTATGTTATGTTATGTGTCCGAAGTAAAGTGGAGCTATTTTAGTAAAGATAGCCTTTAGGTGGTTTACCGGATAGGGTTTAGAACTCGGTCTTTATTATAATTGGGACATTTTTACAAACAAACCTTATAAAATACAATACTGGCGTGCATTTTGAGACAAAACAATAGTACGTTACTCATATGTTAAGTGATGTCAGTTATTTTAGTCAGTGATAAGCCCTGTCCGAGAAAACCACCCAATAGTGTTTAATTATGTGTGATGTCTGAGGGAAATTTGGCCTAACGTTAACATTATTTTAGGGAATAAAGTATTTCACAATCAAGCTTTATTATATTAAACATGTTATTTATGTATGTGTGTGTGTGTTTATATTCCTCTGTTTATCAAACCAGAGCGGTGATGATGTGGAGAGGCAGACCAGAGGGCTGAAGAAAGTCTCCTAAATGGCCCTGGAGATGTTCTGACTGGCTTCGGAGTGCTTTTTGGACTGTTTAATGCCCTCTATTTAGAGAAGACTTAATTCTGTATGTTCAGTCTGTATGATAAGTGAATAAAAAGCTTTTGTTTTCATGTGACTGAAGTTAATTATTTTGTTAACAACACCAGCATAAATTATTTGATAAATAATTTTAAAATGTTATAAAAAAATCCCAAATAATAAATATTAATTGAAGTAACACTTAAAACATTGAGTGAATACTTAAATTTTAATTGACAGAGGCTTTGCTGTAAGTTTTTAAAGATTCAACTGATTAATTAAAACTGCAAGCAGTGATGGAAGGGCCCTCGCACACATGACACCGCCACGCCGTGGCATAAGAATTAAAGGGAACAGTAGTAAATTGGCATTTAAGCATGTAAACATAGGTGAACCATTTAAAAGTGTAGTATAATGTGCCACATTTCCGGTTGCTAATTACAAATGACAGCGAGGTAGCATTGTGTAAGATAGCATGAGAGAGAGAGAGAGAGAGAGAGAAAGAGAGTGAGTGAGCGAGTGTGAGTGAGTATGAGTGACTACACGTAAATATTGGCACGTAGATGTGTTCAGTCCAGGACTCTTATCAATCATGTGAAGTTTGGGACAAATCTGACATTGCATTATCATTGTAAACATGTTGCTGTTACCAGCTGGTGGCGCTATGACCATAACTGACTATTGGCATCATAAGTGACTATCAGTGATGGGAGTAACGCGTTACAAAGTAACTGTAACTGTAACTCCACTACTTTTAGCAGTAACGAGCATGTAACGAAGTATTTTTTTAAATCAAGTAACGCAATTACAATTACTGAAATTTAAATGAGTTCGTTACTCGCGTTACTCTATTTTGTAAAAAATAGACAAGACATATCTGACGTCGCAGGACCGTAGTTGGCGGCGCAATGATTAATTACACTTCATCATAGCTGACAGTGCATATAGAATGAACATGAAAAATCTAAACGGGACAACATACCTTTGTTCTGACTGTTCAGTACTGTTCATATTTACATTTAAAAAGCAGACATAAAAGTAACTTAAAAGTTACTTTTCTAAGTAACTAATTACTTTTGATATCCAGTAACTGGTACAGTAATTCAGTTACTTTTAAAAGAAGTAACTAGTAACTGTAACTAATTACTAATTTTCAGTAACTTGCCCAACACTGGTGACTATTGACATGTAGAGGTGTTCAGTCCAGGACTATATTAATCATGTGAAGTTAGGGAAAGATCGGACATTGCATAATCAGTGTAAACATGTCACTTCCTGTTGCCAGCTGGTGGCGCTATAACCATAAGTGACTATTGACATGTAGATGTGTTCAGTCTAGGACTCTTATTAATCATGTGAAGTTTGGGACAGATCAGACATTGCATAATCATTGTAAACATGTCACTTCCTGTTGCCAGCTGGTGGCGCTATGACCATAAGTGACTATTGACATGTAGATGGGTTCAGTCCAGGACTCTTATTAATCATGTGAAGTTTGGGACAGATCAGACATTGCATAATCATTGTAAACATGTCACTTCCTGTTGCCAGCTGGTGGCGCTATGACCATAAGTGACTATTGACATGTAGATGTGTTCAGTCCAGGACTCTTGTTAATCATGTGAAGTTAGGGAAAGATCGGACATTGCATAATCAGTGTAAACATGTCACTTCCTGTTGCCAGCTGGTGGCGCTATAACCATAAGTGACTATTGACATGTAGATGTGTTCAGTCCAGGACTCTTGTTAATCATGTGAAGTTAGGGAAAGATCGGACATTGCATAATCAGTGTAAACATGTCACTTCCTGTTGCCAGCTGGTGGCGCTATAACCATAAGTGACTATTGACATGTAGATGTGTTCAGTACAGGACTCTTATTAATCATGTGAAGTTTGGGACAGATCAGACATTGCATAATCATTGTAAACATGTCACTTCCTGTTGCCAGCTGGTGGCGCTATAACCATAAGTGACTATTGACATGTAGATGTGTTCAGGTCAGGACTCTTAGCAATCATGTGAAGTTTGGGACAGATCGCACACTGTATGCCTGAGTTCCAGCAACCTGTTTCATAGCGAAACATCAAATTTTGGCTGGCCGAAACAGACACAAATTTTAACATAGAATCAAATCCTTCGCAATTTAACATCACAAAGGCCTTAAGATGAGACTCGCAAAATATGATGATGATCCGACGAAAACTGTAGGAGGAGTTAGTTAAAGATTGACTGCTGGAAACGAGAAAAACTGAGCCAAAATCTGAGAAATAATTCAAAATAGCTGACTTCCTGTTTGGTTTAGGGCGTTGCTCCAAGAGACTTTTTTGTAGGGCTTGTAATAATACATGAGCATACCGAAATTCGTACATGTAAGTTAAACACAGTCCAAGGGCTGCTTCATTCAATATTTGAAAGTGGCGCTAAAACATGTTCCTTCAGGTTGCCAGCTGGTGGCGCTATGGCTATAAATGAAAATTGTTATGTAGATGTGTTCAGGTCAGGACTCTTAGCAATCATGTGAAATTTGGGACAGATCGGACATTGTATGCATGAGTTCCAGCAACTTCCTGTTTCATTGGAAAACATCAAACTTTGTCGGGCCAGAACCGACACAAATTTTTACGTAGAGTCAAATCCTTCGCAATTTAGCATCACAAAGGCCTTAAGATGACACTCACCAAAAATGAAGATGATCCGACGAAAACTGTAGGAGGAGTTAGTTAAAGTATGACGCCTGGAAATGACAAAAACTGCGCCCAAATCACAAAAATAACTCTGAATAGCTGACTTCCTGTTTGGTTTACGGCTTCGCTCCAAGATACTTTTTTGTAGGTCTTGTCATGCTACAGAAGTGTACCGAATTTCATAATTGTACGTCAAACACAGTCCGAGGGCTGCTTCGTTGAAAATTTGTAGGTGGCGCTATAGAGCCATTTTCCCACGCCTAATTCTAAAGCCTACACCACATGTAAATTTTCATCACTCTTGATATCTGTGCAAAATGTCATGAGTTTTCGAGTATGTTTAAGCCCTCTAAAGTCCCGCTGAAGTCGGAGAAGAAAAAGAAAAATAATAATAAATATAGCTGCAAGCAGCAATGGCGGGCCCTCGCACGTTTTTTTACCGCTACACGGTGCGTCCGAGAAAACAATGCACGGTGGGCAAGGGCATCAAGTGGGTAAATATCAGTGGGCTATTTAATGTTGTTACTGAGCCATTTGGGGACTGTAGGTAAAAGAAACCCCACATTTTAGACAAACGGGGGCGCTAGTGAGCCACTAAAGAGACACGCCTTTGTCTGACCTATTTGTCCACTCTGAACAGCCGACAACTCTGATGTTTGTGCCGACTTTTAGGTTAACCTAAGCACGCCAAGAGTCCTAAATATGCCTGAAATAAATGTAAAGTTTGGGGCGTTGCCATGGGAACAGCGTTCGAGATATCAAAAATCCCTTCGCAATTTATCATCTACTATGTCTCGGCATCATGTTGACCGCTTTTGGTGTCAATCGCATGAATATCCTAGAAGGAGTATTTAAAAGAACATCGGCGTCAACTGAAAGGCTTAAATATGCCTTTAAAATGAAAGTAAAATCTGACGCGTTGCCATGGGAACAGCGTTTGAGATATCAAAAATCCCTTCGCAATTTATCAACTACAATGTCTCAGCATTATGTTGACAACTTCTGGAGTCAAGCACATTATTTCCTCAGGAGGAGTATTTAAAAATTTACCGCATGCAGCTGTAAGGTTTAAATATGCCTTAAAAATGAAAGTAAAGTTTGACAGGTTGTCATGGGAACAGCGTTTGAAATATCAAGAATCCCTTCGCAATTTATCATCTACAATATCTCGGCTTCATGTTGACCACTTTTGGTGTCAATCGCATGAATATTCTAGAAGGAGTATATAAAAGTTCACTGCATGCAACTGTACGGCTTAAATATGCCTTTAAAATGAAAGTAAAGTTTGACACGTTGCCATGGGAATAGCGTTCGAGATATCAAAAATCCCTTCGCAATTTATCATCTACAATGTCTCGGCATCATGTTGACCACTTCTGGTGTTAATCGCATGAATATCCTAGAAGGAGTATATTAAAGGAACATCGGCGTCAACTAAAAGGCTTAAATATGCCTTTAAAATGAAAGTAAAGTTTGACGCGTTGCCATGGGAACAGCGTTTGAGATATCAAAAATCCCTTCGCAATTTATCATCTACAATCTCTCGGCTTCATGTTCACCACTTTTGGTGTCAATTGCATGATTTTTCTAGAAGGAGTATTTAAAAGAACATAGCATGGAATTGTCAAAAAAAATCCAGCTTTGTGACTGATACACTTCCTGGCGCCTGGTGGTGGCGCTATACCCGGGAGTCACAAAAGGCACATCGATGCGATCGGAATCTTCAGACGAACAAACACCCTGCATGGCATCACAATAAGATATTTTTTGCCTTAGAAATTAGACACTTCCTGTTTCTCTAAATTCGCCATAAATTCGTCGCCTCGCCATGGCAGAACCGTTCGAGATATCAAAAATCCCTTCGCAATTTAGCAAGTACAATGTCTCGACATCATGATCACCACGTTTGGTGTCAATCCCATGAATCCACTAGGAGGAGTATTTAAAAGTTCAACGAATGCATTTTTTAAACAATCCAAAATAGCCGACTTCCTGTTGGGCGGAGCTTAAATGTTAGAGGGCGAAAGTTGTTCGGGTCGATGAGATCTATATGCGTACCAACTCTCGTACATGTGCGTAAATTTTTGCCCGATCTGTGCATCAATGTTTTTTTTTGCATTACAGGGGGCGCTATAGAGCCCCCGTGCCACGCCCGTGTTCCAGCCTTTGGATTTCTGCGATGACGGACGACTCTGACGTCTGTGCCAATTTTCAAGAGTTTTCGAGTATGTTAAGGCCCCCAAAAAGTCCAAAAGTGTTAAAAAAAAATAAAAAAATAAAAAAATAAAAAATAAAAATAATAATCCGAGCAAAAACAATAGGGCTTCGCACCTACGGTGCAGGCCATTCTGGCCTGCTCCTCGGTGCTCGAGCCCTAATAATAACTCCTTGAAGAACAATAGGGTCCTCACACCCCGGTGTGCTCGGGCCCTAAATATTTTAGTTGAATGAACTATAAAACTAATTGAGCCAACATACTTTTTTATATTTGAGTCAAGTTTGGGCCAACTAAAAAACATCAATCCAGGTAACACTTTGGAGACAGAAATTGAGTGAACGTAAAATTTCTGTGGAACTAGTTACTAAAAAATAATTCATTGAGCCAACAATTAATTTTTTACAGTGTAGATGAAAGAACACCTCTTGCCCTTTTACTGAGACTTTGCCCTCCAGTTTAAGCCATGACCAATTCCAGCTGCATTTCAACCCAGCATCCAGCTGTTTTACCTGTTTTACCACCTTTCTCCCCTAACACACTCATACTGTAAAAATAATGTTTGTATAATACGCTCAGCTTTCATGATTTGAAATGGCTCAAAACCACTTTATATTAAGTTTGAATTAATCAATAGATGCCATCCAAGACTGATATTAAGAATGTAGAACACGTCAAGGTTCATAACAATGTATTTTTTGTATCACGTAGGGCTGGATAATATGGCCAAAATCTTTAGCATGATACACTTCTTAATTTCGTTCGATACGGTATAAATCCGATAACAATATGCACATTAAAAAAGATTTAGGAAAAACTGCCAAGAACGCCCACAATGGATGTCTGTACCAAAAACAAACCTCGGAAAAAATGAATTTGCTAAGTCTATGTAACTTCCTCCTATAAAACTAAATCATATTTAAAATAAAATAGGTATAAATGTTCACATTTAATTCATGTTTAGCCTTCATACAAAAAAAGTGATATAACTGTCCAATAAACATAAGACATTCAGGTTCACGGTCACCTTAATATTATATAATAAGGTGCACCCTGAATGTCAGTCAGTGATAAATGCTGTAATCCAGGGGTCTCAAAATCAAATAGGCTTGGTGCCATTTCTGAGATTGACATCTCATAGGAGGAACAAAGAGTTATTTCAACATTAAAAACACAATATCTCTGTATATGTACTGTTATATTCTATTATTTATTTTACGTTTATGAACCATTTTGCATTTTTTTTACCACCAGGTAGTGTTTCTGTTTTGATATCAGTGGCGGAGTGGCAATCGGGAGAGTCAGGACTTTTCCCGGTGGGCCGGTAGTGTTTTAAGGCTGCGAGGGCTGGTCTGATAATAGCCGTGCTTTCAGTCTTAAGTCATGCACTCCGGCCACACTAAAACCTATTTATCATATATTTAATATGCTTCAGCACTCAAAATGTATCTAGCCGCACCGCTCTCTCTATCAAGCCCGTCTCCCCTGGAGTTCTATCAGCCAATCAAAAAATTAAGAAAGAGGCTACACAATAGCACCGCTCTCTCTATCAAGCCCGTCTCCCCTGGAGTTCTATCAGCCAATCAAAAAATAAAGAAAGAGGCTACACAATAGCCAATCAGAAAATAGGACTGTTGTATCTGGGTAAGATTTAACGCAACAACCAATAAAAAAGCATAGCCTCGCACACCCACAGAGGAATGGAGCTCCGAGCATCACTTTGAGGAGTACAGAATAAGTCTGATCTCCTGTTTTAATGTTACAACAAATGCACCACTTTGACACAAACAATGACAACTTGACTGCTGTTAGAGAATGTTTCCCAGATAATCAGTTTTTCACGAGTGTCTGTAACTTAGCCAACAGTTTACACAGCCTGTTCACTGACAACACCTGCTCAGAACACGTAGGTTAGTTTAAGCCTCGTTATCAGTGGCGGCTGGTGCTAAAAAATTGGGGGGGGGGGCGCAAACACACTCAAAATCAAACTTTTACTGTAGTAATGCAGTACTCTTAAAAGCCATTTATCAGGTGATGAGTATCATTAGGCTACTAACTTAGCAAAAATGCTGAAAATGTTACAGTTGAAATCAAACGCACAAAATAAATGTACTATGAATCTGTAATGAACTAATATCAAGGTAATCATTCACACACACGCGCACGCACACACACATACACACACAGAGGTTGCGATATACTTTTTCAATCTCCGTCATTTCTTTGATAAACAGCGTTGTAAAGAGTCCTTCAGAGTCAGTTATTATCCATCATTTCATGTTTTAATTATTTTCATTTTCGTTCACATGTCCATTTCTAATCATAAACTTACAAGACGAGCATACAAGTCATATGTGTTTATTCATTTGTTTAGAGAACAGATAAACGGAGACCATGCATCACTTTACCATCACATGAAGCAGATGAATTAATGTTTTTTTCTCACCGTGACAGCGGAGGCAATAAAACACGGAGCTTTATGCTGAACAGGCAAATATGAACAAATCAAATAACAAAATACTATTGCAATTAAAATATCAATAAACATGTAAAAATCTGAATGGAACTAAACTCATCTGAAACCATCTTGTGTAATAAACGCATGAAGGCAGATTAATGCAGACTCTTGTCATTAGATTTTGTATCTTTACCTTAGACAGGCATCTTGTTACAGCACTCCTGTAGTGTTTAAAGCGTAACTAAACCCCTGATCAGAGCCTGACTCCACCCACTGCAATATTTGAAAAATGCAAGAAAAGTGGGCAGATCCCAACGGAGATAGAGGGGACGAACTAAGTGTGTGGTGAGATCGTAACAAGGGCGTGGTAAGCTTGAACCTGCTTACGTCACGAGTTATTTCTTGGACCCAACATCCAATAGGAAAATTCAACTGCAGTAGCCACCGTTCAACCTGAAGAGGGCAGCACTCAGACGTTTTTACACCATATATTGTAGTATTGAAACACTTTATATCCAAATGTCAAAAAACTTACTAAAATCAATGAACAGCACTAATAAAGCCCCATTCTTACAGTTCATTAACTAAAAAAAGTTGGTTTAGGGTTTAGTTACTCTTTAACTTCAGCAGCCATGCGCATACCAATCAGTGTATGACATCAAAATATCGCGAGAATGTTTAGAAACCAGAGCATTTGAGCAACACACTGCCACCAACTGGACATAGATAGGAATTACATTCTCAAATTGAGTTGTATGGGCAATCTGCCAAAATGGTGTTCAGATTTTTCTTTATTCTGCTTCAATTTTCTCCGTCAAAGACTTTTCGTTTAACGCGACCGAACACACACAAAAAGAGACATTAAAGTTGCCTAATCATAGACTCGTAACGTTTCTTTTTGCTTTAATAGCAATAGCACAAGCACATTTTTCCCTCACAACAGGGAGTACATACAGTCCATCAGCTCAATATGCACGGTTAGTGAAGTTTCCTTAAAAACATTGGTTTTCTCGTGGGTGCTTTTTTAAACTCTACAACACTGTACAACAACAAAACTAACAACAAAGTTGACCAAGCCACGGAATATACCGGATTATATGAGCTCTCGCTCTCATTATGTCCACGCAACACAAGCTCAAACGCACCACAAAAGTTAATGTCTTTAAAACAGCAAACAGGGAAAAAAAAATAAAACTCAAGACTTACATGATATCCAGCTAGCCAACTCCGTTTGCCATGAGAAGTGGTGGAGCACACAGACTGCCATCATTTGACTCCGTTGGTCGATCTGGTCCAAGGTTCTTAATCCTTTATTTATTCATCAATTAAATACCATGTATAGGGTGATTTTGTAAGGATAAAAGCATATTTTCCTTCATCTCAAGATATTTCACTTGCTTTCACTGATCTGTACTGTAGCTATCAGTTAACACAGCAATCTCCAACGCGGTTATGAGACTCTGAAAATGATCCAATCACAGGAGGTAAAAACATTAAAAGCAATATTGATTCGCTTACAACATAAGTGGGAGTGTTTGGGGCGCACAGTCCTGTGCCCCAGGGCAGATCCGAAACCAACCACTTAGAGCTCAGCCTCAGGTCACATGTTTTTACCCTTTTTCCTGACCTACATAGACACTCATTAGGGGTGCGCCCCAGACACACAAACATGACACACACACAACGAACTCAGTTTAGATTTTTAATTGTTTTAAATAAATTATAACATGACTAACAGTGAAATAGTACAACTAAATTATTTTATTTTGTATTAATTTGCACTTTATATTTAACTTTTTGGTAACATGTTAAAGTAGCTTTCCTCTCTGGCCAGCTTTAAGGGGGCGGTGCCCCAGCGCCCCCTAGTGACCAGCCGCCACTGCTCGTTATATTTTCGTTATCACACGATGGCTGACATTTTGTCACATAAAATATCTCTCTCCTCTCCAAACAGGCTTAATAATTTTAAAAGCAACTGCTTTGCAACCAAAGTAAGCTTTAGCTTACCTAAAACTAGGGAACTGTTGACTTTAAGATCTTTTAAATAATAATTATTACACTTGGTATTTCATGTTGTTTTGCAGTCATTTTATTGTAATTTTAGATTTCAGCATTTGCTTATTTACAGCGAACCATTTTCTTTTTTTTTTTTGACCACAGAGGGCTGGTGGTCTATGAAATTTCCTGGTAGATTTTTGGGTCCCACTCTGCCCCTGTTTGATATATTATGGATTTATTCAGTCACGGTATTGACTTTCATAATTCCATCTGTGTTATTCCATAGTTTTGATAAATTTGCTATTATAGTAATATGTGGAAAAATATTAATAAGTCAAAGTGACCTTAAAACTTTTTAATGGTAGTATTCAAGGTTACATACTGTAAGAAACATTTATATTACTGATCTTTTTGCATAGCAAGCTATACAGGGCCGGCGTCAGGGGGGGGGCATTCACGGGCAGTGCCCCCAAACAATTTGTTGTGCCCCCCCTAAAAAGTTTTTTATTAATTTAAAATATATCAAGAATAATTAAAATAAATTAAACATTGAATGTTTCATGACTTGTAATGTAATCAAATGAGGAAAATATAGTTGTTATATGTTTTCTTTAATTAAAATAGACCAGTTTCTCTGATTGGATGTATTGCCACGTCTCACCCGTCTTACGTCTTTAGCATATTTGTGACTTGATACTAGCAACGTGTTTTTTTTTTTTTGCGGCATTTTATGGATTGTGTAAAATATGGATATTAGAACATTTAGAACGAACCAGCACCGCCTGCTTCATATGAATTCATGCAAACACAGACTGGCTCGAGATTAGAGGTCGAGGTGGAATTTTCAAATCTAAAGGACACTGTTTTAAGGAAGTTTAATGTTCGTACACGCCGTCTTCAGCTATTTTAATGGTAAGTTAGCGTTGTTTTAAATTAGGTAAGCTTAAATGTGAAGCGTGGCTAGACCGTTAACAGCATTACGACGTGATTATGGTAAAGCGGCATTTTTAAAGCTAGGACGCGGTGTGCGCTGCGCTATGAAACCCATTCATTTCAATGATTGCGCCGCGTGAGGGCGGTTTGTTGTTGCGCCGAGCACAGCGCAAGCACAGCGCGAGCGCAGCGGAGCTCAGCTTGCGCTCACGCCGCGGTCGAAGTTCAATAGTTTTGTGCATAGTTTGTGGTCTTTTGCACTTTATATGGGAAATGAGCTGACAGTCTGTACCAGTTGTATGAGTGTGTGCTTGCACTGTATTTGTTGTTTTAATGTCTTGTTTTTGCAAGTTATTGTTGCTATTGCGTGCCCCCCGTTGGAAGGCAAGTGCACGCCAAACTTGACTAATGTGTTCCTTGGGACAATAAATGCCCCATTTTAAACCATTATAACTACCATTTTTGACCCCCCATTTATCTTAACATAAACTAATACATACCTTTATGTCAATATATCATTTTGAACTACTGGCCTTGAAGTTTTAATTTTTATATTTTTATGCATTCATTAAAATCTCACAATTTTTGCTGTTTTCTGCGGACCGCATAAGTACTGAAAAGATAAACCTTTAATGTTGAAAATTGGTGTGTATGTAAAAAAAGTGTGTCTGAGTGGTAAGGGGCTGGTGGTGATGTCGGGGTGGAGTCGGTGTAGAGTGGGGCAGGGGGGCATATTCAACATATCCAAATACTTCTCTCTTTGAAGGGCACATTCTGCGATATAAACTAATTCAGTAATAAAAACGATGAGAGGCCAGAACCGAAACAAAATCAATCTTCATTTTGGTTCTCGCTCATGTTGTTTATGCAAGTACACTGCTATAAGTATGAACAGTATAGCAGAAGTAGTAAAAATGGCAAGGCATTACAGCACACATAAGGCTCTAGAAATAATTATGCACTTCAAGAGCGAGGATGGCTCCTCATCTTCCTCCGAGGATTCTGAGGTCAATACGGAGGCCTCAGAGGTAGAAGTAGACCAGCTGGAGTCTAATTCATTAGAGTGATCTTCAGAAGACTTGTCAGAAGGTGAGAGCGGAGAGGAGATAGATTAAGTGGCAGCAGGATGGTTGTCAAAAATTGAAAAAACATTCAGGGGCCCGGTTCCCCAAAACGTTCTTATCGCTAAGTAGTTCTTAACCTATTCCTTAACCTCTCTCTTAACTCGATGGCACGATTCCCAAAACGTTTGTACGGTAAGTATATCTTCTGTAAGTCACACTTTCGTAAGGTTGGTCTGGACCATAAGCTCTCTCTTTGCGTTGTTTGAACGCAAAACGCTATCGGCGCCACTGTGCAGCAGAAATCAGCGCAGCGCAGTACAAGTCAAACTATAGTATGTTGACAATGATTTTATGTTATGGACATTTTAAGACTTATAGTAAAACATGTTTGCAATGGATACAGGACTATTTATGCAGTTGACAGTATGACTTTATTTGGTATCAGAACTAATGAATCAAAGACGGTGCCGGTGTTGTGTCGAAGTTTGTTCCCCATTGACGTCTGTTTCCTCTATGTTTCTCAAAGCGTTTTCATCACGTTACATTTGTAATTTATTTAGAAAGATAAAAGATTTGAATTGGTTATACTAAAAAGCAATAATATAATCTATTCTATAAGACAATTTATTAAATATTTCATACATTTGACAGTTTTATATATTAGGATATGTCTTTTAACATATTATTACAATGCTTCAGACAGTGAGACCTGATCCTGCCCATTAAGCCAGGTCTCAGTCAAGAAAAAGAGATCAACGTCTCTTGACAGAATAATGTCATTAATTCCAAATGACTTATTGACGATAGACCTCGTTTGTAATAGGGCCATCTTCACGTATACAGCAGGAGGCACATCACTAAGGTTGTTATGGTAAACCCCCCTCTTCCTCTTAAAACTCTGCCGTATATGATTAAAACCAAAATACACAACCTGGTGCGGTGGCACAACTGCAACAAGGTGCGAGTACCTCACATGTCGTCTCCAGCGCAGCGATCCCGGGACCTTCGCTGCTGAACTTACATATCCAAGGCATCCTGCTATAAAAGCACGCTCTCTTCTCTGTTTCACTCGTGCACCCCCTCGCTTGCCACGTCTTTTACTGCACTTTCTCCAGAGTCGAAAACAATCCGGCCAGCCACTTAAATCCACAGGTAGATGGGGAAAACATGGGGGATCCCAGGGCTTGCGACCACCTGAGCAGCTCGATGCCAACTCAACCGTTCTCTGAAGACTGAGTAAAAATTCCCGATCATAAACTTGCAGAGAGTTCACATGCTGCACAAATAAAGTTAAAGACGGATCTAAACCAAACAAATCATAAAACAGGGACAGCAACCGACGGCATGACGAGTGACTCACAGGCGCCATCTTAATGACACTTAAATCACTTGTATTATATGTATATATTTTGTTTATAAATACATTTTATTTATTTATAATTATATAAATATTTTATGGTGTTTGTTGTGGAAATGGGCTGTGTTGAGTGTACAGTATTATACAATATAGTGTTTACATGTACCATTAAAGGCGCAAAAGAGGAAGTTTTTCACCGACTGAGAATCCAAAACCGGTTACTGAGTTTTTTTAATGAGCGCATGCGCAGGGGCGGGGCCGGGGGTTCCATCAGTCTCGTCAGTATTAATTATGTACTAGTGGTTTTGCTTTTCTTAAAATAAAACTTCATATTTTACAGGGCTTTGATTTATTGGATAAACTCTGGATAAAACACAAAGTTTAAACCAAGCATTGTCCAACATCTGATCCTGATCTAAACCAGTTTGGTTTATCTGGATTTGTCGACTTACTCTGAATTCTGAAAATTAAGAGTTTGTTGTTCAAATAGCTTCATGCAACAGACCACAGCCTCAGTAGCATATTTAAAGAAAACAACATAGGAAACATTATTTTTTTCTGTACATTAACTCACTATGGCTCTGTGCAATATGCCATTTAATACAACCAAATGTAATATCTTTATTAAGATGATATGCGGACAACATTCAACTTTAGGAAATAAATTAGTTATGACTTGACAAAGTAACTGAGAAAAATGCATTATTATTTCTTTAGGGACAGACAGACAGTCAGATACAGGCAATAGGACCAATAAAAATGTCTCAAAAAAATTGAGAATTTCTTCATTTTGAAGAAAAAAAGAGAGATAGAAGCAGAAAGGCATGAGGAGAGGGATGAGTTGAAATGTTTCTCCAATAACGAATCTGGTTTCATTACGTTCTTCTGACAATTTTCTCCTATTCCCAGCGGCTTAAAAAAAGTCTTTCTTTTGCATCCTCCTTCGGGTTTTTCTCTTCCATGGTGCAAATTCGAGGAGGAAAGCAGGATCGACAATGAAAAACAAACCGAAACTTAAGACGGAGTTTCATGCACTATGCGCATGCGTCGCCTGTGTAAAGTTACTGGAGCGCGCACGTTTCTCACAAGGATCGTAATGGCAGTGATTGACAAGCTAGAGGGCCAATCGCTGATGCGATGACTGCATGAGCAATTGGCTGATGTTTTTATAGCCCTATCTTGTGCACAGAAGACGTTTATTAATATTATTACTTTCAGTGCACCTAATAAATAGTCTTTTATTATTCAGTAAAGACAGTTTCAATTAATATTGCAAAAATGTATAAAACAAACATCCTCTTTTGCACCTTTAAGAGAGTAAAGCTGCATTCTTTGAGTTGTGGGTGGCAGTTGAGAGCTTCAGTTACCGTGATGCCTCTAAAGACAACACAGAGGACCGCCACTGACAGCAGCACTCTTGTCTCTCTCTGCTCTTTATTTATTAAAGAGGTTTAAACTGTTACAGTCATCCAAATATTCAGGACCTGTAACAGATTTTGGGGGCTCGTCTTCCGATATCAGTGTTACTCTAAAGACACTTGGTCCAGTGATTTGAACTTGGAACAACAACATTCTTCTGGAAGGAAGCAGTGTGTGTGTGAGACTAAGGGGAGCAGGTGATCAGCATTAGCCTGACCAAGAGCATCACCACATATCCTGATCTGTGTGAAGGACACCATGTCTGATGAAGAAAGGAAAAGACTCATATGGGACATCAAGAAATATCTTACACTTTAACAGCAGGTGAACTCTATGAGTTAGCCAAAGGCATTGATCCAGCTTCAGATGTCGATCTCACAGATTTACAAAATGGCAATGAAGAGAACTGTATTGATTACAGCAGTGGTTCCCAAACTTTTTCAGCGTGCGGCCCCCCTTGTGTATGGAGCATTCCTTTGCGGCCCCCCCAAAGAAAATTTGTGACAAAAAACTGTTCTAAAACTCAACATTTTAATAAAAAAAACATTAAATTATACAAAAAAGTAGTGCTTTTGGTTAGTAGCCTTATTTTTTTAGGTTTAATTACACAGAATTCATGATTAATTAAAGTATTTCATAAAATGTCATAAAACTGGGGCCCCCCTGGCACCATCTCACGGCCCCCAGTTTGAAAACCACTGGATTACAGTATATAGTTACTTACACAAATAGTAGTGCATTATCTGAGTTGTTGAATTTAAATGATTGTATTACTGAAATGATAGAAAGATGTGTTACCAGAACTGATATGTTAACACAGAAACCAAGTACATTCCACAACACAGACATATCAGAGGTTGAGTACCAGAGAATGTTAGCAAACTTTGAGGAGCTGGGTAAAAAACTTTTAGCCAGTGGGCCAAAACCAAGCACGCTACCTACATCACACATGTATATGTCAAACAATGCAAACTCTGTACATTCCAGCATTCCAAGCCAGGCATTTGGTGACCACAGCACCTCTCATCTTGGACCGGACACAATGAGATGTTGCCATGTTACAGGGTAGAGAATTCAAGATCAATCGGGGAGAGATAAAAGATGTGCATCTGACATAAGTTTCAGCAACCTGTGCAAACAAATAGATGAAGGCATCAAGGAAGGTTACACTGAAAGCGAGATTCTCAGGGAAGTGTTCCATATTCATAAACAGGGCCTGAAATTAACACCCGACCACGCGCCAAATGCGGGTGGATTTTGCAATTGGCGGGTAACACTGTCAATCTACGGGTAGCCAATGCGAATCAGTGATGCGCGGGTCAATGTATAAACCCACTCCCGACTGACGTTTTCAATAAACCCGCCAGCAATTGTTTAAAATAGTTTTTAAACCCGACCGCGGCCCGAATATCATTAAAATATTTTTGGATGACTCGTAACCGGCACCCGCTCATTTCTTATCAACCCGCGCATATTAAATTGATTGATTAATTGAGAGGATGCGACTGCTGTTTCACAACGTTCATGCGATTGGAAAGAAGATGAGGCACTTCTCCGACTACGTTTGGATGTGCGAATAAGTATTAAACTGTTGGTGAGATGGGATGAGAATGCAATGCTGACATAGGCTACTGTACAATCGCAGTTGCAAAGATGTGTAGTGCTGCTGTGACGGATCAGAACTCTTGATGTGTTAACTTTAGAGAGAGTTGCGCTACTGTGTCTTAGTACATTAACATTCATTTTGGGAATAATGTAATGAAAAACAACGTATGTGGGGCGTTTATGTGTGCAGACTGTGCCCCATCCGTCTCTGTGTGCATGCGCGGGTTTAAGGGAACTCAATAGGGCACATCGGAGAGACGCGTTCCTAAAAGCAAGCGTACATAAAATTTTCTGTTCTTGACAGGGCACATATAAACAAAACGATCTCAACAGTATTCTTTTTCTAATAAAACATTTCTTTATGTCTTAATTGTAAATAGAGAGTCAAAAAACAGTCTGTGCTGGTCTTAAAGAGACAGTAACCTCAATTAACCTACTTAAGTCTGTGTCATTAATGCTAATCAAACAACCTAAGACAAAGAGAAAATCACTTTTGTAGCTCTAAAAATAATTATATTTAATTCATACAATAAAGACAGCGTTATCATTCACTATTCAGGCAAAAAAAAAAAAAAAACTGGCTGGTAAAAAGTCACTGTGGCAGGTGGATTTCTAAATCCACCTGCCACAGTGGCTGGTGGTCAAAAAAGTTAACTTCAGGCCCTGTTCATAAACCTGGAAATTTTAAAGATATGTTAATAACCAAAGATGACATGACTGTTGCAGAATTGAAGAGTTTTCTCGAGTCTCATCTAGGTGAAAACAGAAGTACTGATCTCTTCCAGGAGCTTATGAGTGTCAAGCAGAATGATTATGAAACACCACAGCAGTTCCCTCAAGCAAAAGGTACTGTTTTCTTCTAGACAAGTAAACACGGACATCAAATATGATGACCACAAAGTTCAGAATGTGTTCATCCATACTGTTTCACAAGGCATCGGTCTGAGGCACAGTGAAATTCGTTGGGAGTTGAGACCTCTCCTTTTAGACCACAAGGTCTCTGATGAAACCCTGCTGAGAAATGTAATAAAAATTCAAAGTGATGAAAGTGAACGGCAACGTAGGCTGGGTCAGTCTAATTGGCATAAGACAGTGAATGCAAACAGGGCCCAATTTGGAAATGAAAATGTTGCTAAGGAAATGACAATAGTGAATGAGACAACAAAAGACAAGACAATACGGCAGCTAAAAGTACAAATAGAAGCGTTAACTACCGTAGTTGATTCTCTGAAACTGCAACAATCCCAGCACTCCATGGTGCACTCCCAGCAGCCTATCTTAGAGTTTTTAACATCTGGCATGTCACCGTTCCAAGACACACATGCACAGTCTCAGACCCAATATCAACCACATCATCAATATAGGTCAAGACCACAACTACAATCGTCCTCAAATAGACATCTTCACCAAAGACAGTTACAGTCACGATGCCCAGTTTGTACAGAACAAAACATGACCACTTACAGCCATTGTTTTATATGTGGCAGAGCCGTTGGGTGCCTCAGGAAGCCAATAGTTCAGGGAAATGGGGAACGATCACTGCAGCGGGACAACCAGTGGTCAAAGTAACACAACCGTCCCAGTATGAAATGCTATATGCACCTACAGTCACGCCTGTTACAGTCACAAACCCACATTATTACCTCATCATACTTACCAAACCATGCAAATCAGTCCAACCAAATGAGAGTTGCGCAGCTTGTAGGGGAAAAATGTCTTCTGAAATGTATCATGAATGGGTATCCTGTCAGTGTTTTATTAGATACAGAAGACCAGGTGAGCATTATGGACCATATTTACCTCACATAGAACTTCGTCCCCTCACAGAAAATATCGACCCACAAGAATTGGAAGTCATAGATGTAAAAAAGGACCTAATACCCTTCCATGGTTGGGTGGAGGTAATTCTTAATCTTCCAGAGAATGAGGATCCTCGATTGCCTATACGTGTCCCTTTCCTGGTGAGCAGGGTTGGTTTAGAAAGACCTATTCTTGGCTTTAATGTCATTCAGAAGATTATAAAAGGCGGAGGACATCAAACTCTAGTCTTACTCCCTCTTTTAATTTTATTCAACAGCAGAAAATTTCAAATGAACCGGATGTAGATGCCTCGGCATCAGTAAAAGTTGGACCACAGAATACTGTTATCCATTAAGGTTCTGTCACTCATATTAACCCTCTGGGGTCCGAACATTTTGGGATACTGTCAGAGGTAGTGACATGCTCTTACATTTGTTTTTTTTAGATGCTTTAAATATATTAATGGCAAGTGTCTCATAACACTGCGTTCAGCACAACCTGGGCTAAAATATTATATGAGCTACATGTATGTACATGTTTGTATTTTTGAGAGAAAAATGTTTATGCGTGGTTTTTAAAAAAGCTAAATTTTTAAGTCACTGGTATAAGTCCTCAAAAACCAATCCTAAATATGTTTTAAAGGGGACATTCCATGAAAATCAGACTTTTTCCATGTTTAATTGCTATAATCGGGTCCCCAGTGCTTCTACCAACCCAAAAAAACATGAAAAATAGCAACCCTGTAAGTTTGTTTTGGTAAGGCTCTCTCTGCAAGCATGTGACTATATAGGTCATTCGGATTTCGCTCCCCCATGACGTAGGTAGGGGATCTTATTATAATGATACCGCCCCTTCAACTGCGCTATTCCAACCATGACTGCCTCACGAGTACGATATACAGAGAGAAAGAATGACTGACAGCACGACACGTTTGTATTCCCTCAAACACAAACAGGAGCCTACAATCTTATAACTTGTAGTTTTAATAATCTTTCTAAAGATTGAATTAACGTTCTAAAGGATTAACCTTACCTTAGTGCAAAAAAAGAGAGAGCGAGTGAGTGAGAGAGATTGAGTGAGTGAGCGAACGAGAGAGAGAGAGAGAGAGAGAGAGAGAGAGAGAGAGAGAGAGAGAGAGAGAGCAACGTGACGTTTCGCTTTCAAGTATGTTGTTTAATATGTTTCTATGAAGTTTATATGAATGAACAAGAGGATTAATGCACTGCACGAGACAGAGTGAGAGAACAACGCGTATTCACTATCATACACAATAAGCATAAATATGTTGTTTAATGTTTCCCTGAAGTTTCAAATGAATACGAGGAGTTCTAAGATAGAGAGTGAGAGACTGACAGAAACGCGAATGTGTTCAATATGTGTACACAATAAACTTAAACATGTCATTTGATCTGTTTCTCTAAAGTTTAAGCATTAAACGTGTTGTTTTATTACAGATCATTTAAATGTGCTCATGTGGTTTGGTCAAAAAGTAAACTTCTGAGTGCTTGTGGAAGTGGATTTTATTGTAAAATGCTGAAAATCATTGTGCCTGTTTAAAACACTGGCAGCATGAGACCTTAAAGTCTTTATTTTTATTCCACAATGTTCCCCATCTGCTGATAAACATGTATTTAGTATGCATAAAACAGATAATTGACTTTTTAAACAAATATATAATACTGAACATCTATTACTAACTTCTTTCATGAGAGAATGCAATATTTGAGCTAAAACTTCACATATGTACTCTGTGGACATCAACGTCTTGTGGAATGTCCCTTTAACAATACTTTTTTAAACAGAATCTAGTAGTCTAGAGTTTTTTCTTTAAAATGATGTGAAAATCATCCTGCCTACTCATTCACATAAAACAATATAATGATTTAGAAATTGTAAGTGGCTTTTTACACCTGGTCACTTCATGCGTTTTCTCTGATTGGATAGCTATCTGATCGTAAAAAGACCAGGTGTAAATGCCCTCTGAAAACGTTTTCGAGACGGATTTAAATCCGATCGCTCAAACCACTTCAGGAGGTGGTCTGGGACGCATTTCAGATTAAACTAAACAATTGTAAATGCATCTGGTTGATGAAACCACATACGTCAGCGCTTTACTCCTCCCAAACGTAAGCACGTCACTCGCAAGTAAGCTGGAAGAGCGCCAAACAAACAAAGACGACACTCTCGTTGCTTTATGCAGAGATGACAGCGGGTAAAAAAGCTTCCTAGAATCAGTAAAAGAGTCTAATGACAAACTCAAATGATATTATACAAAGAAATAAAACTTTAAGAGAGAGTTTTGTGAATGCTTTTTCCCGTCATGGACCTGCATTAAATCACCGCGCTGTCACTCTCCTGCTGTGCTGTACTGCGAGCTTCAGCTCATGTCGAGCAAGGAGACGCGCGTCCCCTGCCCAACATACAGTAAAACATACAGTAAGTGCAGGGCCGCCTTAACCTAATGCGAGGCCCTGGGGCTGAGAGGTTTTGGAGGCCCCCCATACCCTCAATTTATAGTCTCATTAAAAAAAAGTGTAATATCTAGGTAATCTACATCACAAAATGCATTAGTTTCTTTCAATACATACAAGAGTGAGTTTTCCCTCTTTGACCCAGAAAACACCATAATATCATTATTAACATATCACTGAGCCAACTTGAGCATACAAGACACTTTATTTAACAACCACACACAGCAACTTGTGGTGAAAATAAAACCAAAATATGTGAGAGTATATATGTTTATAAACTTTATGTTTATATAGTTTTTGGAATATACAAATTTGCAGAACATTGCCACTCACTGACTAAATGTTCAGCAGTTTTAAAAATATAAAAAGTTAAAGTTAGTTTTAAAGTGAAAATGCATTAATGTTAACAAAAGATACGTCTTTATAGACAGAATCTTGTTTTTTAATCAGTTATTTATTTTGTAGGCTATTGAAGATATAGTATGCATTGTATTTAGTATTTATGCATACGCATGTAAAACGAACACGTATATGCACAAAACAGACAGGGAACATACATGTATATAAGATCTTTAGATAAGGACATTATAAATATGAATGGTGCGATCAGGGGATGATCATTAGAGATGGTCTTCGCGCTTTGACTTGCACATTTACCGTTGCGTCGTCTTTCTAAACCAACAGATGTATGTACTGTGAGCTAACATCGCGTCAAACTACATCGCAACAGCTGCGCACGCGTCACTGATATAAATGCGAGTAAACTTAAACTTTATAACAACGAACAGCATTAATATGTTCGGGTACTCCTTTCTTTATTTGGCGGCACAGTATTTGCGCACAGTTGGAGAGACTTCTGCATGCCAGAGGAGGCACGAGCACAGAGAGAGCAAACGCGCGCGCGCAAAAGAGAGAGAGACCTGCACCTCAGTGCTTATTATGAAATTTCAGAAATTACTCTTTCATTTGTTGGTGGATTATTTCCCGTTTCTCTGCCACACTCAGTCTAACATGTAAGAATGCTAAGTTGACAACGCGCACTTTACGCGGAATAGAAAAATCTGTTACGTCTGATATTTTATTTCACGGTAAGTTACCAAGGACCAATCAGCAGCCATGTAACGTGCAGTTAGAGTGATTGACAGATAACCTGACAAGTTACAAAACAATATGAACGTGAACTTGGGAGGCCCCTGAACTTGAGAGGCCCCTGGGCTTCAGCCCAGGTAAGCCCGTGCATTAAGGCGGCCTTGAGTAAGTGCTTCCTATTGTTGCATAAATGTCATCTTAAGTTTTTTAAGGGAAACGGAGTAATAAATAGTGTATTTGCATTTTGGGCGGAGGAAAAAGATCGGATTCATATCCGTTTTGCCAAGACGCATTTATGTGGCCAAATGTAAAAGGAACAGTTTTAACAAACCAGATAGCTATCCGATCAGAGGAAACACATGAAGTGACCAGGTGTAAAAAGGCCCTAAGACACTTTTTGTTTAGAGGGGCTGTATGCGAGAAGGATTGATTGACAGCTAGCAAACAAAGGCTTGCATAATGAGCTGCATAATGAGGCAGGAATGTGAGAAGAAACTACAGTAAAGAATGTGAGGACAAATAAATGTATATATGTTTGTTTGAGGTTTATTAAGAAGTTAACAATATAATCAAAATAGAAATGAAGGTCAGTAAGAACATTTTCAGTTTATTTGGAAACAAACTCTTTTCAAAAACTTATAAGATATACTTATAAGTATAAGAAACTGATAAACAACAGAGCTGTAAACTTCATGTGGCTCATGTTACCATATAACTTTATGTACAAAAAGTTTGAATATGTTTTTCCACTTCATAGTTTTTAACTGATGAGAGGGATGCAGACCTGTAAGAGAGTTATGAACAGCTGTTAGCATAAATTGTCCACAGAAATACCCTTACATACATAACTGATCTGTAAATATCACTGATAGCACTACATTCAGATAAACTATCTTGTATATGAACTAAATTCAGAACATCTCAGATAAACATCTGCAGTGATTAGTTTTATAAAAAGCTGTTTTCAGATGCCAATCCCCTTATCGTCTAGCTTCTGTTTTAAACGCGTTTCTGTAAGCGTGTATGAACTTTAAAAACACATCGCATATGGCGTCCATGTGCGCAAGCTCGCGTCTCCGTGTAAACAACGCGGCGCTCATAAAAAACGGTGTCGCGTGTTAAAGGTAGGGTAACACATTTTTTAAAAAGGCTAACGGTAACCGCCTAGCAATGAAATCCGATCCCACCCTCAAGTCAAATCGCCATCCAAAGTCACGCCTCTTTCCAAACACAAGAACACGCACAGATCAGACTGTCACATCTCATGTCTCATTCACCAGTGAGAAAACTTTGCAGTACAAAGTCGAATAACACTTCCAAAATAACCAAACAACTCGTTTACATCAGAATTAGTTTAAGCACACGTTCGGTTGTGTAGACGTAGTAACTATATCGTTACGCTAATCCGTAAACGAACACAAATTTCATTAGCAACACAATGTTTCCTCAAAGTAGAATATCTGAATCCATCTCAATACAAACGTATCGCGTACCTACCTTACCAAAATAAACAGTGCAACGACCCTTTCAGACCCTTTGCCTCCTGCAGCTGTTTCATCTCGTGGTAAAGCAGTAAAGTTAC
This sequence comes from Misgurnus mizolepis, assembly GCA_025389145.1. NCBI lineage: Eukaryota > Metazoa > Chordata > Actinopteri > Cypriniformes > Cobitidae > Misgurnus > Misgurnus mizolepis. The sequence continues at coordinate 7,753,949 of JAIFKI010000008.1, read as the reverse complement.
CGATGTTAATTTGGGTTTTTGCTCTTGCTGATCCAGGCAGTTTTTGCTGTTGTTGTTATAAAAGATGTCTTTCATTGTGTGCCTCCTGTGTAGGTTGTCAATTCAGCAGAAAAGTTTGCTGCTCTCACTGTTTACAGACAGGAGATGAGCACACGTGAACGCGCCGATGACGTATGGTGTCTGCATGGAGTCGCTGCGCGGTGGGCATTCAAATTACGCTTACGTATGAGGGACAAAAATGGAAACGTCCGTTCGGACCGAAATCTATGATTTGTTGAACATTTTTTGGTCCTACGCCATTCACAGATGACATAAATTTCTACAAATACATTTAAACAACTGAACACAGTGGTTGCTATCAGGATGTGAGGAGACTTTTAACCAGCATAACAAAAAATGTTTCAGGATCAAATCTGTTACCCTACCTTTAAGCGCAATGTATGGAATTGCGTTGCTTGTACACAATATGGCATCATATTACAGCAGATCCCGCAGTGCAGCATTACTCAAAGTTGCCATGAAGGATACGAAAGTGAATTACTGTGTCTAACACTGTACAACATGTAACAGATATCCGCCATTACGGGAGGTCACGCTTACTCGTTTGTAAATAAGCATGTAAACATGGAATCATATTACAGCACACACTTAAAAGATACAGCAGTGCAGCCTTACTGAAAGTTGCCATGAAGGATTTAAGTGAATAACTGTGTTTAAGACTGTACAGCATGTAACAGTAAAAATCTGCCATTACGTGAGATCACGCGTCCTCGTTTGTAAATAATGCGAACGTTTTTCAATCCGATGCATGCAGTCTGCTGAGGTTGCTTATGTAGGCTGAACTGCACAACCCATAAGCATATTACATGATAGCAAATATAAATGGTATAAATTAACTGTTACTTACTTCAAGTATATATCCTCCTCCAGTGCGTCCTCCATTGTTCTTCCTCACGTGTGAGTATGAAGTTTATAATCCAAACATGCGGTAAAGTCTTCACCAAACCGAAGAAGTAAAGTTTGATCAGATTTAATGTTTGAGCTGCTCTTCATTACCACGTCAACAGCATGTACCGCCTGTGGGCGTGACCGCATTAAAGATAATGAAGTCAGCCAGGAAAAACGGTACTCTCTTTACTTCAATGCAGATGATATAAACAGGCATTATTTGTTTTCGATTATAGTTAGCTTTTTTAAAATAGACATTTCAGGCTTTGTTTGGAAATGTGTATCAGGTTTGTGTGACGAGTATTCGCAAAGTTTCAATTGATTTTTGTAACGTGTTTTGAGATACAGCTGGCGGAGACAGAAATGTGCACCCTTTTTATTTTCTTTATTTGACAAAAACACAAAGATCTGTTGTTATTGTGAATGTACACATATTAAAGAAGACCCTTTACAGTTTAAAATGATGTCAAACACTTAAGTGTATGATTATTAATGATGGAGTATTTTAAGTTGATTCTGCTATTATAAGGAAAAAACACGTCAAAACGCGTTGCAGCGTTTTTGGACCCCTGGGGGTTAAGTGCAGTATTCCAGATGGTTTTGATCTCACCAGCTCTGTCATGTTATTTGAACCAGTCATGGAGTGTGCACAGCTGGACCAGTTGACTGTTGGTGAGGGTATTTTGAAAATTACAAATCCACAGAACCAATATGTGAACAGTCACGGAAAGTAGTGACACAAGTCGGATCTGGGGCATTTTGAGTTATTCACAGATTCTTTCCAATGATGTGTAACACATGGACATCTGATAAGATTTGGAGAAGTTGTGGCCATTTGAATGTAACACATTCAAGAAAGAGAATGCTGAGAAATTTGAGAAAGAAAAAAGTTTACACTTGTCCCTGCCTGGAGAGACAATAGGGCTCATTTACATCTCATTTAGCTAAGCCATACCCCCTGTAAAGCCGTTTTGAGATACATATGTTCTAGTATCATATGTAGTATTTTATGACAGAAGTCCGAATGACAACATGCAAAAATAAACAGTACTTTTACCTTTGTGGGGATCACAAGTCAAATCCAGTCTGTATCAGATGTGTGAATCATCCAATGATTTTTGTCCACAAATGCGTATAATCCGTAAAATATAGATTTATAGTCTATTGCTTACATCAGATTTCGCATGAACGTCTGGTAGTACAATATAATATACAATCTGATGACTATTTATATCGTAACATGTTAGGGTATATGAGATTACACTCCGGTAATTTACGTTCCGTTAAACACATGAACCCGCCTTCAAAGTTTGTATTTAAAATAGGGAGGTAGTATAATAGATAATCCAAAAACAGTACAGTCAAAAACGTGAAGTCCTTTAGAGATGTAACCAATCGCTCACTCGTTCCTCCATCAGTCAATGATTTCAGTGAAAATATTGATAGACAAAACATGTAGCCAATTATATAAAGAATACAAAAATCTCTGTGTAACTTATGTGTGTATGGACTCATGCTGAGCTGCAAGAACTGACATAGAGATGACGTCAAAGTACCGCGAGACCGAGTCGAAATGAAACTACTCCGTAAGATTTCTTGAAGAGCTCTCGCGGTACTTTGATGTCATCCGACTGTGGCGCCGCATAAAGTCAGTGATGCGGCTGACTGTTATTTGTTTCGCCCCAGCTTCTTTTATTTTTCTTTTGTTTTGTACGCCAGAGCTTCGTTTACAGTCTGGGGAGACTCACGCTATAAGTTTGAAAAAAAAACTTAACAAACAGAGGAACAGGGCAGCCACGTCACTATAGTCACGTGACTTCACGCTCTAGCCGGAAGAGAAGACAATGCTGAATAAAGTCGTAATTCTTGCTATTTTTGGCCCAAACTGTATTTTCGATGCTTCCACACATTCTTACTGACCCACTGATGTCACATGGACTACTTTGATGATGTTTTTATTACCTTTCTGGACATTCCGTACATAGATTTTCAGTGAAGGGGACAGAAAGCTCTCGGACTAAATCTAACGTTAAAACATCTTAAACTGCGTTCTGAAGATGAACGGAGGTCTTCCGAGTTTAGAACGACGTAAGAGTAAGTCATTAATTACATAATTTTCCATTTTGGGCGAACTATCCTTGTTACATAGTCACACTGTTAACTTTGGGGGTGGGGGCGAAAACACAAGCCACTTATACAGTATGTAAATATACACACAGACAATGATGCCCCCCGCTGCACACTAGAATCTCTGGAAAAACAAGCAGATTTCAACCACAAAATGTACGCTTTTAAATATACAAAAACTGTTATCTCAAACATGGAGAGGCTTCTTCGTGATCTCAACTAACAGATTCTGCAATAAAACGGAAATCACAAATTTTGAAAAAATTACTTTGTTTCTCATTTTCTTGAAACTTGTGCTGCCGACTTGTGTCACTGGTTTCCGTGACGGGTCACATATGTGACAATTCCTGTTGGAAATCATACCATGCATAACATCACACTACCCAGAAAGACTGTTCTAGAAAGCATTCAGACAGTCAGGAACATTGGCATCCTCCAGTTGATCTTGGTCACCTTAGAAAGTAGCAGCAGGAGCAGGTTTAAAAAAATGCTTTATGAGGAATCAGCAGCATTTGCACGTGGAGATGATGACATAGGATGAGTTCCTAGCTTGCAGATGACTATTTCATTAAAACTTGATATACCTGTTCAACGTTCAGTTCAGTTAAGTTCATCTTTATTTATTTCCCGAAGGCAATTTGGTTGCAGCAAACAGGCATACACATAAAACACTGTCACACATACATACACAAGAAATAGTTTAAACACACATGATTAAATACATTTACCTAGAGTTTAAAAACTTTAGAGCTGGAGGTATAAATGAATTTTTAAACCGATTTGTTTTACTGAGCGGAGTTCTATACTGGCTACCAGATGGAAGAAGCTTGAACTCCTCAAACAAGGGGTGAGAAACATCCAACAGAATGTTCGGTGCTTTACCCAACACCTGTCTCTGATATAGCTGAGCCATAGTCATTTGCTTCCTCCCTGTTATTTTGTTTCCCTGATTCACAGTCCTCTCAATACGATTTCTGTTTTTCACATTCAGATAATTTAACCAGCACAGCAGTGAAAAAGACAAAACCGACTCCACATAGGATCTATAAAACATACACATCAGTGTTTTATCCACATTAAATGACCTTAATTTTCGCAGACAATACAATCTCTGCTGCCCTTTCTTACACAAAGCATCAGTATTTGCAGAGAAAGTCAATTTAGAATCCAATACAGTACCCAAATACTTGTACTGTTCAACACTCTGGATACCCGCTCCATTTATACTTATTTGTTTATCATCAGTTGATTTCGCTCTCAATCAATAGTCATCTCTTTAGTTTTCAGAACATTTAGTTTTAAAAAAAGATTCTGACACCGAACAGTAAAATCATCAACAACAGGACCATGCAAAGAATCCACCTCACTCAATAAGTTAACAATTACGGAGTCATCAGTAAATTTTAAAATGTGCCTTTTACTAAAAATACTCTTACAGTCATTCGTTTACAAAATTAATAATAAGGTAGAGAGGACGTATCCTTGAGGTGAACCCGTAGATGACACCAGCCATTCAGAGTAACAGTCATTTACTTTGACTCTCTGTGTTCTTATGCCTCTATTCCTAAGCCACTCTACAGGGAGGTCAAAGAGTACATTCAAGACCTTTTGGCTCGAGGTTGGATTGTTAAGTCAAAGTCACCATACTCTGCACCTGTTGTATGTGTAAGAAAGAAAGATGGTTCACTTAGACTATGCATTGATTATCATTCTCTTAATCAGAAGACAATCACAGACAGGCACCCTTTACCTCGTATACAAGACATCAGAGACACTCTAGGGGTTTATAGCTGGTTTCCCTTTCTTGATCAAGGGAATTTATGACTGAGGAATCTAGACATCTGACAGCTTTATCACACCATGGGGGTTACATGAATGGGTATGAATTCCATTTGGGCTGACAAATGCACCTACTGCATTCCAGAGGAGCATGGAGGAGATGTTGGACTCCCTACGAGATGGTACCTTATCTGGATGATGTACTTTGCTATGCAAAGACTTTTGAGGACCACCTTGAAAGACTCAGAAGAATCCTCCAAGCACTACTATCGATCGGACCAACCCAAAAAAGTTTCGAAAACGAAAATAGGCAATCGATTTTAACCAAATATGTACACTATTAATTTTAAAAGAATTAAACAGTTAAAAAATATAGATGTAACAAAACTCACAAACAAGCAGAAAAAGAAAATAAAGAATTCCGAAAGTGCAGTAGGTGTGCGAAAGCTAGACAGAAAATACCCAGCAATTTTACACACCTATAGTTTCACGCTTTCAATCGCTGCATCTGGTGTTTTGCAAAGAAAATGGTGGACAACGTCAATAAACCTGTGCAACACGATCACAATAATGGTGACTTAAAACTAAACAAAACATCAACATCTAAACCTAATAAGTGAATTGTGTTTTCTACAGCAATATATTTACTGAACATTCAGAAATAATGTTTTATAAAAAAATAAAATGCAATGTTTCTCTATCATTTACATAACAGTCAAACAAGTCAATATAATAAAGAGTTGTTGTTTTAAACATTGTGTGAACATTAAAACATGACATTGTCATAACGTTTAAAAATGGTAAAATGTAACATTCCTCTAACGTTGAGACAACACAAAAACGTTCTTAGAACGTCAAGAAAACTGGACATTTTTTCTGTTGGCAGAACGTTTTTGGGAACCTTGGGAACTTTCAGGGAACGTTCTTAGAACTTTTTTCTGTTAGCTGGGAACATTGTTGTCCCTTGTTGGAGTTTCTGGCTATATACTGCAGGCCATTTTATGCCCCTAGAGAGTTTGCCTCTCTAATTTTGCATGCGTGTATATTCCACCTGAAGTTAACACACGGGAAGCGCAGAACACTCTAACGGAGCTGATAATAAATATTGAGAATAAGCACCCTGACTCTGTACTTCTTGTTATGGGCGATTTTAACGCATTCCACATGAAACATGATCTGCCCAAATACAAACAACTAGTTAGTTGTCTGACTCTGGGAGGAAATATTCTGGATAATTTTTATTCTGTTCATAACGCAGCATATCGTTCACTTCCCCATGCTCCTCAGATCACGGTTTAATTCAGATGGTCCCCACCTACAAACAAAAACTAAAATTAGCAAGGACGGTACAGTATACATCTAAAAGATGGACGACAGAGGCAATTGGGATGTTACAGGGATGTTTTGACACCACCGATTAGGAATCCATGCGTGCCTCTTGTGATTCTAAAGACTCATATACAGACACTGTGTGTTCATATATTTCATTTTGTGAGCAAACGTACATAACCCACTAAAACTGTGGTGAAATATAACAACAACAAACCCTGGTTCACAAAATCCCTTAGGCTGTTTAGGGAAACCAAAGAGCAGGCCTATAGAGAAGGAAATGGAGATGAATACAGGCGGGCTAGACAACAGTTAAATAAAGCCATTAAGAATGCAAAAAGTGCCTATAAGGTGAATATGGAGGGACAATTTGGCATAAATGACTCCTCTTCAGCGTGGAGATCGCTAAAGCACTTGACAGGCTATAAAAATAAAAAAACAACATGTCACTCCATCTGCTAAACTGGCCAATTAATTTATTTTAATGCTCTCATCCTTTCCCTCTGGAGGGTGGCACACTTAGAGAGTGGGAGAATATTGCCCCGCAAGATTAAGTCCCTTCTGACATTGAGATTGAGGAGAAGGATGTGTATCGGCTATTTAGCCGACAAAATGTAAGGAAAGCGAGCGGCCCTGATGGGATTTCACCTGCCACCCTCAAGTACTGTGCTAGTCAGCTAGCTCCACTTTTTACAGACATTTTTAATCAATCGTTTTATGTAGGGTTCCGAGTTGTTTTAAGTCATCAACTATTATTCCAGTGCCGAAGATAAACAAAGCTAAGGACCTAAATGACTGGTGGCCCTTACATCAGTGATCATGAAATGTTTGGAGCGGTTGGTTCTGTCACATCTTAAACCTATCACAGCACCTTATCTTGATTTACTACAGTTTGCTTACAGGGCAAACCGTTCGGTTGATGATGCGGTCAATTTAGGACTGCATTATGCTCTGGACCATCTTGACTCTCCTGGGGCCTCATTTATCAACATTGCGTAGAAAATGCTCTATATTTGTACGTCACGTGGTTGTGCTTTTCCCCCTCATCGCAATAATGGCAAAGAGAGCGTAAAAGAGGAACTTTACCGACATAGAAATTGAGTTACTGGTGGATGAGGTTAATAACACGTCTGGTTGGTTCACTTAGTATGGGAGGAATGCCTAACAAAAGAAAACAAATCTGCATGGGAACATGTTACCAGTGAGTTTAATTCCATTGGGTATGAGAACACTTCTAGAAATAAAAAAGTGGTTTGACATTAAATTATCAGCCAAAAAAAATAATAATACGCGTCACAGCACAGCGACGTGAAATCAGTCCAACTGTAGGAGGACAGACAATGACAGAACTTGGACAGCCGCATAACCATCATCATCGGAACGATCTTTGAAAACGCGCTCCCAGAGGAATTGATTATTTGCCAAGTCTTTCAATAATGCAAGATAAGCCATTGCACTGTGTCAAGCATTTGACAGAGCTTTCTTACATAGGGTTAGACACTAATTTCATTAATTAACTTCAACACTGATTTGCAGTTACTTTATTAACAGTATTCATTTTTAACACCTGGGGGTGGATAATAAATAGACAAAGTGTTCTTTTAATGCTGGGGATGGACGGTCCTGCCCTGATAGCAATAAGCTCCGGGACGGATCCGCAACGGATCCAGACCGGAGCTGTCGGCTTCGGAGCAGATCCGTTGCAGATCCGTTCCGGAGCCTATTGCTATCAGGGTGTGTAGTATCGCTATTCTACCACTAGATGCTCTGCGTACGCATACTCTGAGGTGTGCGTATATTTACACAAATTTCTACGTATAAGTGCAATTTGATAAATTCCACACTTTGCGTAAAACTGTTCCTACGCACACTTTACGCACACTTCTGTGCATACGAACGCTTGATAAATGAGGCCCCTGGCTCCTATGCAAGGATGTTGTTTGTGGATTCCAGTGCAGCCTTTAATACCATTCTACCCGAGCGACTGTGGGAGAAGCTGTTACTGTAGGGGGTAGGACCCTCTATCTGCCGCTGGATTATGGATTTTCTTAGTGACAGACAACAGTATGTGCGGCTTGGACAGCACATGTCTGATTCTCAGACTTCTAAAATTGGAGCACCTCAGGAGTGTGTGTTGTCACCATTTCTCTACTCACTGTACACTAATGACTGTACTTCCAATAATGGTTCCATCAAGCTGATTAAATTAGCAGATGATACTACATTAGTCGGACTTATTAAGGGAAACGACGAGTCTGCTTACAGGCAGGAAGTGTCTAAATTGGTTGCGTGGTGTGATGATAACAACTTGGAGCTTAATCAGCAAAAGACTGTGGAAATGGTGATAGATTTTCGTAGAACACCAGCCTTAATTATTAAGAGTTCTGTTGTGAAGAAGGATGAGTCTATTAAATTTTTAGGCACTGTCATTACAAATGACTTAAAATGGGAGGAAAATAGTCCCTCCATTCTTAAGAGAGCTCATAGGGGAATGGTTTTTTTTGAGACCGTTAAATAAACTGAACGTTTCCAGCTCTGTTCGGTCTAGTTTTTACAGAGCCACTGTGGAAAGCTTTCTTTCAGCATCCATTTCTGTTTGGTTTGCTTCGGCATCAGCCCTGGCGAAGGTCAGACTACAGCGTATTGTGCGCACAGCAGAGAGGCTGACTGGACAGAGGCAGCTGTCACTTAACGACCTATTAGCCAGAGTCAAGAAAAGGGCAGCTAAAATTGTTGCTGATCAGTCCCATCCAGCAAGTGACATTTTTAGGCTGCTTCCTTCAGGAAGATGGTATAGAGCAGTGAGGACAAAGACCTCACGCCATCTAAATAGTTTTTTTCCAAGAGCCATTTCCCTTATGAACAGCTAATTTAGCACTATTTTTAGCATCATTTTTGGACTATTTTATTATTTAAATTGATTGTTTTATGGCATGTTTTGGTAGTTATATGTATATATGTTGTGTGTAGGCATGGGCCAATTACCGGTTTCAAGGTATACCGAGGTTTAAAACAGTCAAGGTTTCAAAACCACTAAAATGTTCTGTGATACCGTCTCCAAGGTATGAGCTGTGTTTATACAAAATTCATTAAATCATGAAGTCATGTGATTGATTTGATGTTTACATTTAATATATATTACGAAAATATTATATATGTTTTGAAAGCATATTATAATTTAAAGGCTTTATTGTACCTGGCATTTGAAAATAACAAATTTTAGTGTCGCAATGGCAATACCGCAACACCGTGAAACCTTGGTATTTTTGCTAAAGGTTATCATACCGCCAGGATCTTATACCGGCCCATGCCTAGTTGTGTGTTGAGTTTGTGTGTTACTGATAGCCATATCAAATTCCTGTGTATCTGCTGATCTGCAAATAAAGTGATTCTGATTTACATAAATTTGAAATGTTACTGTTAAAATCTAATTCTAAGCAGGTCTAGAGGTATGTTTCGTAGTCTGGAGGTCTGAGCTGAGCAGCAGAGAGTTCTGATATATATCAGGGGCTATGAAAGACACTGACACCAAATGCCGTTCAAACATAGACCAAAGTTTATTAGACAGGCTTCACATTATATAGGGTACAGAAAGAAAGCACTAGTCACCTGATAAACATTAGATAATGTCTAGAAGAATCGTGTGTGCAGCTATTGAGCAAACATGTCTGGAGAACAATTGCAAGAACGTCTGGATACGTATACATACAATAAAGAAATTACAATAAAGAAATATACAAGGTTCTATGAAAATATATCAAATATATAAATGTGGGGTGTGGGGGAACAACATTTAAATTCTGACAGTTACTATGCTATGTTTTAAATAATAAAGACAACACAGAGGACCACCACTGATAGCAGCACTCTTGTCCCTCTCTGCTCTTTATTTATTAAAGAGGTTTAAACTGTTACAGTCATCCAAGCAGTGCTTTAAGTGAGCCGGTACGCGCCGGTACTCAGTACCGCCACTTCCAAATATAGCTCTTGAGCGTACCACCACCTCTCCGTGCGCCCCGAACGTGCCTTTACCGTACCAGTATGCTCTTCAGAGGTAGAGGTTTTAATCCTTTGGCTGCGCTGCCTCTTTTCAGAGCGCCCTCCACAATGCACGCTTCCTAATTCGTTCCACCCAGAGCAGAGACTACATTACCCATACACCCTTGATTTTTACAAGTTAAAAGCGCTTTTGCTGCTGTCAGTGTCAACAACTCAACGTGGTCCGTGGAGGTATGTGTTTGTGTGTGAAACACGTAACCATAGCTGCTCTGTTAAAATAAAAATATAATGAACACTTAATATGCACTCCTGGTTTTAGACTCTGAGTACTAAAAGAACAAGGTCAGAATCAGAGGACTCGCTGGCTGACATCCCACCAAGCCAGAATGATATCGCTGCAGGTCAGACCCAAGCTTTTTCCAATAACCTTTTGTAGGTAGGTGACAATCTCCGCTGTCGCGGCTGTCAGTTTGGTTCCCCTCGATGCAACTTCGGATTTTCTCAGTCGATGTGCGGAGTAAAAACATTCTTGAAATTGTAATATACATTTAGTTTAATTGCTAAACTACAAGTTAACGAAATTTCAATGAATTTGAACGAAGCTCACGGGAGTTTTACCACCCGCAAAATGGAAAACAATGGGACAAAATAAAGTGATGACTTTCGAGTTTCAAATGGCCAGTATTTTGTTATTCTTGAACCCATAGACATGGTCTTGGTGTTATTATTTTTTTTAAGCTAGTATTAGCAATTAAATATGTTGAAAATTTTACACCTTTTGCACATGTTATTTATGTTTAATAGCTGTTTCTAGCTCAAGCAAATACACAAAATAATAAAATTATTTATTATTTTTTACAAGGTCGTCTGTTGACTGCTGTATATAAAACCCCTTCAATATAGTTGTTGTTACCTCAGGGGAGGAGTCGAGTCAGCAAAAAAAATCTTTTGGGCCACTTAAAGCACTGCATCCAAGTGTCCAGGACCTGTAACAACTGATATGATTTTAACATAGCCAAGTCTATTCCACATGTCTTTTCTTTCATGCTGTTTCTCTGTGTCGTTCATGAACCGAGTGGTCAGGGGTGTTCACTGATATGCTCACACAAAAATCGCTGCAAAAAATGCTTTCCAACAGCTGTTTTAGCATTCGTTGTTAACTTGTTGACCTATTTTTCCAAACACCTCACACCCGTACATTCTTCCGCTGAGCGCTTGAATAATAGACACTCCAGCCCAGGTGGTGGCGCTAATCCGCCATTGCCAATTGCAAGAATAGAAACAAAGTTCCCAGCGCAGAGTAATACCGTACCTCACAGCACAACTAATACAAGTCAATGGAGTTGGCAAAAACTACCATAAAACCTGTTGGAATGCGTATTTTGCAGAGATTTTTGTGTGAGCATATCAGTGAACACCCCTGACCACTCGGTGAGTTTCACGTCTTTGTAAACGAAAGTTTAATGCATTTTAGGAAGGATTGTTCCAGTGCACCTATAAACCCATTGTAGAGGTGGGAGGTGAAACACAAACACCCAAAAATTCTCGGGGCAGCCGCATATGTCGACATTTCAGTCAAAACCATTCTATTTCATCATAAACAATCTGAAAACAGGGCTTTAAGTGTACCGAACTTGTCCTTTAACCATAGATATCCTTACCATGCTTTAAAACGCAACGCAACACAATGACATTAAAAAAACTTAAAGGAGACATATCATGCTAAATCCACTTTCTTGGCTCTTAAATGCATTTTGTTGTATATTTGTAGTGTTTATAAGTACATAAAAGTTGAAATTAGTCTCTTCAGGTGCTTTGTTGATATCTTTATATTCTGTTTTGGTCATATTTTCCAACCGGTTCTGATTTTTCTATTATCTATTACGTTTTTTGAACAATTACGTCACAGTATTTGCAGCGGAACTGCTAAATAAGGACATCGACTTCCAGCCCAACACTACGAGCAATCCGCCATTTTATATTTCTCGCTGCGATATTGTAGTCCAAGCTCAAGGATGCAGAAGTTACGAGAGCGTAAGAAATGTACTCACATCTGTGGGTAAAGTCATTTTTGTGTGCCCGAGGCACTTTAAGGATAACTACTTCACCAATCTCCGCCAGTATAAAGAAGGATTTGCCGATAGACTTCGTCTGATTGAGGGGTCAATTACTTCTTTGGAGACGACGAGCAGAGCACTTCGGTAAGCAGTTTATAACTTAAAGTAAAAAAGTAAAGTACACGGTGGTCATGGTTTAGCAGTGCTGTTTCTCACTCCGAAGGCTGCAGCCTGCGGAGATCGCTTTTGGGCATCAAGCCTGGTTTAAGTTAACTGAGCATCACATTTGCAAGTCATGAGCATATTACAACAACTTACGATTAACTAAGAATAATAGTAAACTTTATAATTGTTAATATTCTGAAATAAGACCGTCTTGATGACGTATGCAGCCTAGATATGCGACCTCCGGAGGCTGCAGCCTCACACCATTGCGATACCTCCATATGAAGACGTTGTTCTGCAGGTTCGTCGTCTTCATTTTCCTCTCAGTCCGTTTCCGACTCTGGCGCGAACATATAAGGCTGGATGGACAAGTCTTCCGTTGTTGACATTTTGTGAATAACGAGTAAATAAAAAGTTTCTGTGCAGCTAGATAATCGTATCTCTGCTATAAAACTACAAAAATGGCCGAACGGGGTGGAGTTTAACCGAGTGTCACCTCTGCAACCTGGAGAGGGGGCAGGGTATGACGTGCATTTAAAAAGACAGTACCAAAACGAGTTGCTCTCAGATGCACATCAGAAAAGGGGTAGAAAGGGGGCCTGTGGGGCTATAATAATGAGGAATTCAGACCCAAGCATTGCAGTTTTGCTTTACATAGACCACAAATAGAAGATTTATATGTAAAAAGGACAGATTTAAAAGCATGATATGTCTGCTTTAAGTTACATGATATAAATTGGTACATTGTTATATTATTTAAATCAGACAGATGAGTTGGTTGTGTCAACAGCCAGCTATACATTTACACAGGCTTGTGAATGTGAACTGACCTGAAAGTGATGCACAGGTTTTATTTTGAATTTTTCTTTTCCATTTGAAGACAGAATGCGGTGTCTTCCCGGGGATTGCTGTCCATCATTTGCAAACGGATGGCGTATGATATCAAAGTATCACGAGAGTAGACAGCTCCGCATGTTTTATAATCGCTCTCGCGGTACTTTTATATTTTTTGTGGGTCAATCAGTGTAGCGCCATCGAACTAAAAATATATATTTTTTAAAAACGTACTCCAACACTGGCTATCCTCCTTGCTGGAATGTGACGTGATAAGGATCATGTGCGATGGATCGCGTACAAACCAATAGGGTGTCAGAATGGTGTATGTTTATACTTCTTATACAACTACAATCATATTCATCCACAGGGACGTACACAGGAATTTTGAGAGGCAGTTGCTCTGACCTAAAAAAAAAGGGCACCCCCCTAAAAAATACCTCATGGGCTATTTGAAGGACTTCGAATAACAGGGTCTTTATTAAAATATATATACACAAAGAAGTAAAACACTAAAATACAGCACTCAATCACCTTAAAAACTACTAATAATAACACAGAAAAACATAATTTAAGTCATGGAAATCCCTACATCAATTTACATACATTTATATTTCTGCATTGGTTTAAGATATGAATAAAGCTGTGGGTCCACTAAACCCACAAACATTGTCTAAGTAAATTAAATATGAATACCACACAAGGGTTAAGAACCATTCAAGAACCATATATTTGAGGTTTGAGTATACAGGATTTATGGAAAAAAAAATATTTTACAAAATGTAATAAAATTGGGCCACCTGGCACCATCTCAACCCCCCCCCCCCCAGTTTGAGAACCTGGCATAAGTGTTACTTTATTTAAATGTCTGTCTCCAGTCATCAGTTTTGTTTTGTTTATTTAGCATCAAGACAGAGCTTGCAACAGTGGAGTATCCATACATCAGGATAAGTTTTTTTGGAAATACATACAAGGTTGATCTTTTATCTCTGACCACTGCCTGTAGCATGGAGCTGTACAAGTTTCCTTTTGACACACAAATCTGCAACCTAACCCTTATGTCTTTTTTGAATCGAGGTAAATCTAAAACTCACAAATCAATGCAAATCTGCAAACAAACACATAAAAGAAATATGATTTATAGTTCACTTTTTTGTTTAATAAGAAAAGTTAACCCAAATTTGAATAATCTTTTATACTTTACTCATGAAATAACAAAAGTATAAAACATATTTTCTTTAGCTGAACAAATAATTGTATATTAAAATGGAATCATGTTATTACTCAACATCGCAAAGCTCCAAGAATTTAAGTAATCCATTACTTTAATACAAATCTAATGTATATTAATGATTTTTTTACCCACAGATAAAATAAAGTTTCAAGAAGTAATTGGTGAATTGCCTCAGCCACACCAGATCCCAGGAGAATGGGAATTTCTTGGTATAAAAACATATGTAATTAAGAAACCTTTAAGCTTCATGATATATCAGGTACAGAAAAAAGGGCACATCATTAACCATCATGATTTTAATAATAATACTCTGTATAGATATTTCCTGATAGTTTTTCTGTTCACTAGTTCTTGTAGTAGGTTTCACTAGATCTACATTGAGTTAATGACTGTACGTTAACTGAGTTTGAGTTCATTTCTTCTTAATCACAAAGAAGATCAGACAGGAGATGAAGTGATAATAGAATGACATAAAAATATCTATTTTCTGTTCAAACACCTGTTCCTAGAATTCAAGAAGGAGTGTTGCCTTTTTAAAAAGATTGATTGATGAACAGACAGCTAGAAAGATAGATAGATTCACTTTTCTGTATTGTTCATGTAGTTTTATTTCTACATTGCAGATCACCATCAAGAGGAGGCCTCTGTTGTATGTCATCAACTTAATTTTCCCAGTATTTTGTTTCCTTGTGCTGGATGTGGCATCCTTCTTCATAAATGTGTCTGCAGGAGAAAAGCTGGGTTTTAAAGTGACTTTACTGCTGTCCCTTTCCGTGTTAATGCAGATTCTTAATGACAGACTGGCAACTACTGCAAGTAAAATTCCATTAATTGGTGAGTCTACATGATTGTCTAAAAAACATTATAAAACGGGCAGTTCTGGTTCTTCATTCTGATTGGTTGAAACGCGTTCTAAGCCGTGATAAAATACACTGGTAACCTCACGGTTCAGACCACATTACATAAGTATCACTGCGCCACTGTTGCTGCGTACTGATTTATGAAAATAAACACCACAGTCTATAATCATATTTTTAATTTGTCTACAATTGCACAATTAATGGCGATATCCAGATAAATGTCAATAAATATTGTTGAGTCATCTCGTCGATAAAGAGAAAACGTTGTCTGAGGAGTTTATAAGTCAAGTTCATACGTCCGCTATTATCCACTGGGTGGCGATCTTACCCAACTTAAACACTGACGCATTCACTCAACACTAAAAACACAGCGTGTAAGTTTTGATGGCTTTGAATCTGATCTCTTACTAAAGTTCTTCACAAATATGGAATTATCTCCGCTTTTAGCTAAAAAATTTGAGAGGTGATAAGAGAACAATGAAGGTAGGATGAATGAAAGTTTTTTTGTTTGTTTTTTGTTTGAAAGCGGATGGTCTGTTCTTTCATTTGATATTTTGTGTTTATTTAAGAAGATAATTTTTCTGCAAGGCATTAAACTAAAACTGGGTGGCAACTTAAAAAAAAAACGCTGACGGGGAAAGAGTTCAGCATGCTTCCAAACATATGTGACCCGTCACGGAAACCAGGGACTCAAGTCGGCAGCACAAGTTTCGAGAAAATGAGAAACAAAGTTTTTTTTTCTAAATTTGTGATTTTCGTTTTATTGCAGAATCTGTTAGTTAAGATCACGAAGAAGCCTCTCCATGTTTGAGATAGCAGTTTTTGTATATTTAAAAGCGTACATTTTGCGGTTAAAATAGGCTTGTTTTTCCGGAGATTCTAGCGTGCAGCGGGGGGCGTCATTGTCTGTGTGTATATTTACATACTGTATAAGCTTGTGTTTTCGCCTCCGCCCCCAAAGGGAACAGCGTGACTACTAAATAAGGATAGTTCGCCCAAAAATGAAAATAATGTAATTAATGACTCACCCTTATGTCGTTCTAAACTCGGAAGACCTCCGTTCATCTTCGGAACACAGTTTAAGATGTTTTATCGTTAGATTTAGTCCGAGAGCTTTCCCCTTCATTGAAAATCTATGTATGGTTTCCATGTCCAGAAAAAACATCATCAAAGTAGTCCATGTGACAACAGTGGGTCAGTAAGATTGTGTTGATGCATCGAAAATACAGTTTGGTCCAAAAATAGCAGAATTACGACTTTATTCAGCATTGTCTTCTCTTCCGGCTCGAGCGTGAAGTCACGTGACTGTAGTGACGCGCTGCCCTGTTCCTCAGACATGTTTGCTAAGTTTTTTTTTTTTTTTCAAACTTATAGCCTGCGTCTCCTTAGACTGTAAAGCTCGGGCGCACAAAACAAAAGAAAAATAAAAGAAGCTGGGGCGGAACAAATAACAGTCAGCCGCATCGTACGTCAGCCGCGTCACTGACTTTATGCGGCGCCGCAGTCGGATGACGTCAAAGTACCGCGAGAGCACTTCAAGAAATCTTACGGAGTAGTTTAATTTCGACTCGCTCTCGCGGTACTTTGACGTCATCTGTATGTCAGTTCTTGCAGCGCAGCATGAGTCCAAACACACAGAAGTTACACAGATATAGTTGTATTCTTCATATAATTGGCTACATGTTTTGTCTATCAATATTTTCCATGAAGACATTGGCTGATGGAGGAACGAGCGAGCCATTGGTAACCTCTCTAAAGGATGTCACGTTTTCGACGGCGCTGTTTGGATGATCTATTATACTACTTCCCTATTTTAAATACAAACTTTGAAGGCGGGTTCATGTGTTTAACGGGGTGTAAGCTCATATACCCTTACATGTTACGATTTAAATAGTCTTCAGATTATATATTATATTGTATTACCAGACATTCATGCGAAATCTGATGTAAACAATCTATATTTCACGGATTATATGCATTTGTGGACAAATATGGTCATTGGATAATCTGAAACAGACTGGATTCGACTTGTGATCCCCACAAAGGTAAAAGAGTCATGTTTATTTTTGCGGGTTGTCATTTGGTCATAAAATACTACATATGATGCTAGAACATCTCAAAAAGGGTTTTACAGGGGGTATGGCTTAGCTAAATGAGATGTAAATGAGCCCTATTGTCTCCCCCAGCTGAAAAGAAGAGTCCCTTTCGTCTTGATTTTCTCGGTTTGAGTATTTCTGAGTTCCTATATTCAAATGGCCACAACTTCTCCAAATCTTATCAGATTTCCATGTGTTACACATCGTTGGAAAGCTTAGAAACTGCACTTTCAGAATCTGTGAATAACTCAAAATGCCCAGATCCGACTTGTGTCCCTACTTTCCGTGACTGGTCACATATTTGATCATCACTTCAACAGCACAATATAAATGTTAATGTATAAATTAGATGAATGTTGATTTATAAAATAAACACCACAGTCTTAAAACATATTTTCATTGTGTCTTTGCTGCATCTCTGTTGGTTGGGAACTGCGCTCTGTTTCAGTCACACTTGATTCTGAGGAACTACTTTGTTTGGCGGAAGAGTAATATTTGTACTAATATAATTACAACTTATTTGTGTTTTATTTTATAAAATCCCGCTAACGTTATGCATATGAAGTAACCGTTTTATAAACGCAATAAACCCCTTGAAGCGTTGGGTTACCAGTGCATTTTATAAAAGCTAAGGGGGTTTTAGGCACTCCGCTTCGCGTCGTGCCTAACAACGCCCCTTAGCTGTTATAAAATGCACTGGTAACCCACTGCTTCTCGGGGTTTATTGCTTTATTAGAAACTACATTTAATTTCAGTAGGTTATTTTTAAACTCTGCAGTAATGTGTTCTTTCAGGAAAGTTGAAGAAATTAGCTATAGACAGTTTCATTGGACTTGCATGTTACCGCAGTTATGCACCTAACCTGAAGTTAACTTCCAGTCTGTGCCTGTTTATGTGTCTCGCTAGCAACTTAAGTGACCTATATAAACAAACTTGTAGAAAAAAAAATGTTTTAGATTTTTTTTTAAATAAGGGGAGAGGGCACACATGGACCACCCTTTTTGCAGAATTTCAAGAAAAAACAAACACTTGTTTTAGTTTTAATATAAACACACATTGATAGAAAAGAAGGGACCACCATTTACTTTATATTTAAATGTAAATTTCCAAAGGGTTAAATTGGCGAAACGGACCAGGGGTGCGTTTCCCAAATGCATCATTAGCCAACTACTATCGTAAGTTATGCTGTTACTGAAGAAGGTCAAGGATTTGGTGTTTCCCGAAACCATATTTTAAACAAACATTCGCAAGCTGCATCGCAAACTTGTGTGGTTTGAACAACAGTTATTCACCTGTTGTTAGAAGCATAGTTCCTTGTTATTATAATATGTAGACTTATGTAAAAACATGTAGTACAGTCTATATCCATCATTCTAAATATATAAAAATGTTATTTTACGTCTTTTAAGTTTGTAAACAGAATTAAAGCGTTGCATTTGACAACTGCGCATGTGCACAGACCTTAAGACCCTGGGGAATCCCTGGGAGGAGTGACTTCAAAAGTCTTCCGATGAAATATATTTTATTTACAGCATTAATCTGGCATTAAATCGATTTGCATAGATTAATTAGTACTTCACCTGCCACGTGACATCATCAACTATGTTTTTTAACCAACATTGTTCAAACGACAAATGTGCAACAAAGTTACTATGCTTTCGTGACAAGGTAGTTAGTTTTTCCAACTATGCATCGTACTATGTTGGTTCAGCAGCGAGTTATGTCGTTGTTCGAGAAACACACCCCAGAAAGGCATTTCTACACCTGCGTCGAAGGAGAAAACAACCCACATATATAATAAAAAAATATAGGCCTAATGTGATAAATAGGCCTAATTTGACCCCATTTTTTCTGGTTCATTTTTTCTGGTTCATTTTTTCTGAACCAGTAGAAGGCTAGATGAAGGCCAGAGTGGTCCACCCAGTCAGAGAGACAAATATTTTTGGGAGGGAAAGCAAAAAAAATATGCAGATAATAATTTTTTAATAATAATCACTCCAATACACATAATAAAAAAATTACATAAAAAGTTTATGATTTGCATGTGTTTCATAGGCTTGCAAATGTTAACATTCAAGCAATTTTAAACAATTTGGGCTCAAGAAGATGCTAAAGTGAGCTGTTTTCTGTGCGCACAGATGAATAGTATGACCAAGCGTAATGCTTGGAGCGTCGCGTTTAAAAAAGTGTGTGAACGCAGAATTACTTAGCTTGACAGTAGTGTTGCTTTTGTCAACGAAAAGTATGACTAAATGTAGTCGTCAACTAACCTTTTTCACCTGATGAAAACGAGACGAGACGGAACGAAAATGCTGGTCATGGGACGATGACTATAATAAAATGTATAATGCAATATTGTTGACGAATAAAAACGAGACTAAAAGTGGTTTACAAAATAAAAACTAAGCGTGGTTTACAAAAAAAATGTCTCTTTTATTTTCGTTGACCAAAACGAGAAGAGACGAAATGTTATAACGTTATTTCGTCTTTTTAGCCTTCCCAGCAGCTGCGCCCCGCCATCTGACTGCAGATGTTCACGTATGTTATTGGCGCTGCGCAGATTAATCAAGACATAAAAGTACAGCAAGAGCGAGTAGAAAGCATGCGGAGCAGTCTGCTCTCGCGATGCTTTAATATCATAAGCGTACGTTTGCACAGACTGTTACAGAGGTGAAGCGGAGTTGGTCCAAACGCCTTGCTTGTGCACCCCAAATCCTTTCCCTTTTATGGACACGACTCTTCATGGCAGGCGCTATTGAAGATAAACATATTTCCTCTAAATGCTGCACAAAACGCTTCCACTATACGAGAAAAGCTGTAGCCGCGTGGAGGTTTCAACCGGGAAGACGCCGCATTCTGGCTATAAATGTAAAAGAAAAGTCACAAAATAAATCCTGTGCATCACTTTCAGGTCAGTTCAACAAGCCTATTAAAATGTATAGGTTTGATTGCTGACATCACCAAATCTTCTGCGTGATTTAAATGACATTGTGCTGCGTTGCGTTTTAAAGCATTGCAAGTGTGTGCGTGTGTGTGTGTGTTTGCTTAGACTACCTTTGATTATGTAGATTCTTATGAAAATTCAAGTCACAAACTCAGAGGATAGTAAAATAAATATCTTGTAAATTCAAATCAGAGCATCTTCCATGTCTGGAATGGATGTATTCCTGAGTCTATAAGGTAACAATAATATAACTTTTGTTTGAAATGGGTTTGGCTAATAGAAAATATTGTTTTGTCTATACTACTACTAGGTCATTATACTATATGGGTTTAATAGAATTACATTATTAAAAAGAGACTAAAATGCTATTTCACTTACTAAAACTAGACTAAAATGTCATCAGTTTTCGTCGACTAAAATAAGAGAAAAATAGTTATGGATATGTCTGACTAAAATAAGACTAAAATGCCCAGACTTTTAGTCGACTAAAACTTGACTAGACTAAAAAGAGTATGAACGTGACTAAAACTAATAAAAACTAAAATGACAGCTTGACACAAAGACTAGACTAAAACTTAAATTAAAACAGGCTGTCAAAAACAACACTACTTGACAGGACACATGCACGCAAAATTATTTTGAAATACCACAGACTTGGCAGGTATTCAGTCTAACTTATGTGACTCTGTGAGTTTGTCTCTATCATGCATTTACAACACATCTAATCTCGGCATGTCTTTTGTACCTAATATTTTCCTTTCAAGTGTTTCAGTTTGCGGTACATTTATTTAATTTATTTCTCTCTAAAAATGTATCCTACACTAATAAAATAAAATCTATTTAAATTTAGTTAGTGTTTTTAAATATTTATATTAAATGATATTTTTGCATTCTAACCCTTGAAGGTGGGCTTATGCTTTAGTTTTTTTAAGTGTTTCAATTAAGTGTTGCTGAATATTTATTTATTCATTCGTTTGACTCTAATTTATATATCCTAAATTTAACAAATATATTCACAATTTTGTTTTTAAAGAAAAGAAACGTGTAAAAGAAGGGAAAAATGTTGCGGCTGACAGCTCCACTTCAGAGATCTCTTCACCATATATATATATACACACACATACACAGTAAAACTCCCAGTGTTAAATTAACACTGCTGGGAGCATATATGGTCCCAATCTACAGTGTGTTAAATTAACACTGAAGCAGTGTTAAAGTTAATGAGATAATGAAGTGATGATTAAGACATTAATGGTGAACACCTGCTGGTCATTCCGTCTCAAATCAACTTAATTTTAGAATTGTTCCTTTCTCTAAGTTTTTATTTTCTTTTTCTTGAGAAAGTAATACTAAAATGATGAAAAAGGGCAAAAGGTCAAAACAGCATGCCAGGAGACCTGTTTCAGGGTTACACCAGCCCAGAGAAATGCTGGGTCTGACCATGTAGTGAAAGTAAGACGGCACGCATGGTTACACAATGCGCATCGCTGTGCCACGCACTACTCTGGGTTGTGAAGCCAACGCTGAAGCGGTCTCATATGGAGAAGCCCGAGCAGTGTCAAGGCCACGTCTGCTGCAATATGCCCCAGGAGCCTCTGATATGATTTCAGTGGGACCGCTGACTTGTCTTTGAGGGTTTTTAAACACGCCAGTATCGATTGTACAAGCGCTTCATTGAGAACAAAGAGCACGCCAATATACACCGAACTTATCGGGAGAGACACAAAATGTCCTCATCACAGAAGAACAAGAAAAGACTCAAATTGATGCCAGATATACTTTGGTGGTTTAAAATATATTTGGGTGACCTACCCAAGCTGTTTTTTACTGTTACAGTGTAAGAAAATGTAATGGGTGGTGTGCAAATTGGGACTTTTTTTAACCAAAGTTACCGCACTCTATGCTGTGCTTTTATTTGTGATCCTTGTTTATAAGCTGATTTATTTTCAGCATCATTTCTATGCAATAAAGGAATTTATTAAAGGGTTGCCAACGTACAGTATATGTAAATATAAAGGGAAATTTTATTAACTAAATACTAGACCAAAATACTATACCAGTGTTTTATGAACTTAGGTACATTTCAGAAAGCAGCTATTGTAACCAACATTGCATTTGTTTAATCCACAAGTTGTAATTGGTTCACTTTGTGACCAGAGACCCCAAGACCAGAACTACAGTACATGAAGTGCGAAAGAAATTGAACTTATTTATTTGTTTGATAATGTATTTGTTATTTTCACAGGGATTTACTGCTGTTCAATTTTTATATTAATTGGCTTAAGCATTCTGGAGACCATCTTGGTAAAAATTCTGATTGCTAAAGGAGAAGAGACCGAATCAGCAATACCAATGGAAACCAGAGGTGTTGTAAGTGGTCAAGATGGTAAGTGTCAACCCAGATCTGGGTAACTTTTTGTATCTTTATTTCACAAGTTTAGCCTGGGTTTTCCTATGCTGCCTTGTGCGCAAATTTATTCATGCTGCAAGTCTAGCATGGAAACCATGGACCAATTTTCCCCCTGAAATAGGGAACAAATCACAGAACGGGGAGGGGCAGCAAGACGATGACGATGTCTATGCTACACACCGAAGCAGTTTTGTTTATCCAACACGGCAGCAGACACGAATTTACTTTTCGATGCAGCCTTAGATAGTGTTCTAAGTAGTTTTGAACGCAAGTTGATTTAAAAAAAAAGAGCGTTAAACAATTTTATATCCAAGAAAGATGTTTGGATATGGCAAGACATGTTAGTCACAGAGTTTTATAGGACCAACCTGCTAGACATCGTCGTTGGTAAGTGGTTTTAATCATATTGTCATTATGCCTGTAGTCTACCTACTGTGGTTGTCACAGTGCCACTAAGTTGTGTTACTTTTCAATATAAATATACAGCTACCCGTTTAGTTGCATAGCTTTTAGCTGTGTGCACACATACTGATAAAAGTTGTTGTTGACGCTTGAATTTATGTAGCTGTACATACGTCATCTGGTATAATTGAAACAATTGGCTATGAGCTATGTACAGACACATTTGATAGACATTCGTAGCGCCCAATAAACGGCTCTGGGCATTTGTAAACCAATACGAGAAAATGAGCATATGGTTCCCAGACCACGTCTCATTCTCTGTGAGACTGGTCTGGTGTTAGACAGGCTATCATAAGTTAAGAATTTAAATAAAAAACTGAAAAGCTACATCTAGACTTTTGTTGGATATCCTCCCACAGATGGTGTAATAGACTTACATAACCCTATAGACACAGTTACCAGTGGAAATGAAGAGTCAACCGGTACATCTGACACTGGAAAGAGGGCCTCACTGTGCTGGACCAAAGCGGCAAAAATTATAGATGTGACCTTTATTGTCCTTTACATAATCACTGTTATTGTGCTTCTGTCTGTTCTTGGCAAACGTTGGTTTCTGTAGTAATATTCTCTTATATATGAAATGGCATGCAGTACTAACTTTTATTTTTATGTTTAAATTAATTACTTTTTATGTGTGTTTGGTAAGTTTAAAACATTGTTTATTACAGAGTTGATTTGCTTTGTCATTTATTGCTTTACTATATAGTATGTGTATCCAGTGATAAAGTGTTGTTGTTGTTGATGTTTATTAAATCAAATTCATACTTTTGTGTTGGTTGTGGGTAAAATAAGCAATTATTTAATGTTATGTTACCAAAATCACCTTTAAAATTATCTGTGTAATCTCATGTATTTTGAATACTATAATTTTCATAATTTTTCTTGCTTCTGCAATCATTTTTTTGTTTTTGTAAGGCTGTTTTCCAACAATGCAAATTTGTCCTAAGCCCAAACGAAATAAATGAGAAAAATAAATTTGAAGTTTACAGCTGTGTTATGTTTGATTCAGAATTTACATCATTACTGTTTCTAGAACAGCCCTCTGCTTGATGCATTTGCAGTGTAAGGAACCACCCACTGGCCAGCCCAGTCTCACAAAAGGACGTACCTATAGGCACGTACTTTTTTGATTTTTTTTTGTGATACTTTCACAAATTTTTGTTTACTTGTCATTGTCACGTTTTGGTTACTCAACTGTTTTTCCTATTTTTTTTTACCATTGTCGCTTCGATTTAGGGTTCGATTTACATAAACTTACATCCTTACCCCAACCCAACTCTAACCCTAACGCCAGGCGAAAATGGTTTAAAATTTAGAAAATATAAAAAAATCAAAACAAAATGTATAAACCGATAATTAAAGTGACATCCTAATGCAAACACCAAATCTAACCCTAAACCAAAGTGAAAATGGTTTGAAAATATCAAAATGCAGTTGAGTAACCACTACGTGACAATGACACGGAAAAAAATATTTGTGATACAATCACAAAAAAACACGGAAATTCGTCACAGTATCACGAAAAAGAATAAAAAAATAACGTGCGTATAGGTGCTTCTGAAAGAAATTGTCTTCATTTATTAATTTTGGTTCAATTTATTAGAATTTGGTTTAAAATTCTATGACTCTGTGGATAATTGTAATCTGACTTCAATTGTAAATAATAAATAATATTGCTGATCATTAATTAATACTAGCTATTTTTTCATGGTTATAATAGATATATATATAGAAATGCTGATACATTACTATAAACTTAAACTGATGCTACTCCATTCTAATTTATGTTTATACTATTTAGTCTAAAGAGGAGGTTTCTACTTGTCTAAGTTGAGATAGTTCCAGTCTAACTTAAACCAGTGTACTCTCCAATCTAACTTTAACATCAACAAGTGTAAGCATCAACATCTTATTTCAGTCTTTATCTTAAATCCATAAATGTATAATGTTTGTACTAAGAATTACTGACAAACTCAGAACAATTTAAAAGTAACAATTTATTTTGCCAGGCAGGTTATACTTAAATCAATCAAATCATCAAATAGAATTAAAAACAAAACATCATTAAAGGTACCAGCATACCTCCCATGCTGGCCCATGTTGGTTTGATGCTGTTTTTTTCAGCAAGGTGGGTTGCATGAAACTCCTTAAGTGAGGGTTTCCTAAAGGAAAAAAAAATCCATCAGGGATTTCTTTAAACAGCTATTATCTAAATGCAAGACCTACATTGTTCTGAACAGCTAAAATAATTTGTTTACACGTGTTTTTTTTCTGTGTGCTATAGAAAATAGAAGACAGCCCAAAAAGGTATACCATTTACAATTTGTAGGCCAAACAAAATAGCTTGTCAGTCCATACAACACAACCACACACAAATTGTTAACTTATTGTATTTATTGCTTAAATACATTACACATACGCATATTACAAAATAAAGCTTAAAGTAGTTTCAAAATTGCCATCCATGACAAACAAAAAAGACTCTTTAGTAACACAAAAAAGCTTAAACTAAATTGAAAATTGCCATCCATGACAAACAGAAATGTTAGACAGACTGGATTGGTTTGCACATTCCCAGTGGAACCAACTGTTGCAACAGTCACACTAAATCTGAAAAAGAAAAAAATCATTACAACATGTTTTAATACAAGGTAAACTTTTGCAGAGCATACTGCTTATTAACACACCCAACAGTCCTCAATGTCGTCTGTGAAAGAATGTTGGTCTCCACATGTCAAACATAATTCTGACAGGTCATCTGTGGAATAAAAGGCATCAATGTGATGCACATAATATTGTTATAATATTACGTGTGTGTGTCTGTGTAATATATTACACTTCCTTGTAGCAGACAGAGGTCTATTTGTTGGCGTGGCAAAGCAATGTTGTCTGCTGTGCTTGCAGACTGGAAACTCTGAAAACAGCAAACTGAAAAATAAGGTAAAGAAAACTTTTATTCACATTACCAGTTAAATATTAGAGACTATGCATAACAAAAACTTACTTTACAGACAAATACACCACATGAATTGCCATCCTGTTGGAAGCAGTGCGGTACAGTGGAACATGTCCACTTGCCAACCTTTCCCTTTGTGTCCATAAAACTGCTTTGTTTGGTTCAAAAGTATTTAAAATGTCAATACAAGTTAACAATCAGACCAACAAATATGAAATAAAATCACATTACAGGCATATTTTAGCTGACCTTGCAGCCTTTTCACACTGAAGTAATTTATTTTTACATTTTTACCCTCTTCATAGAACTGCCATTGCCCTTCCAGATGTTTGTCGCCTGAAAGGAATCAATGACATATTTCTCTTCACCATATAGTTTTTTGTCAGCAAAATAAGATATGCATTGATTACCTGAACGAAAGTTCACGCAGTTCTTTACAGTATTGATTTATGCTTAAAGAACAACTGAATACAAAATAATAAAGCAGTACTTGCACACAATTTTAAAATGTAGAAAGCTACTTCACTTTCAAGCCTTTTTCCAGGTCTGAGGCGATCTACATCCCATGTGAACACTTTGTTAAGGGCCAATTTTTCTGCACAATATGCAACCTTTTCTTTTGGCCCATATTTCTTGTAATATTGTGATTGAGAGAGACAGAGATTAATATCCATTCCATTTGTTTCAGCCATTCATATAAAGATGTACATGCATGTCAGCAGAACAATACATACAGATTGCACTGTTTGTCTGAGACGTCATGGGACAAATAGGAGGCTGGGTGGCAGGACAAGCATGTTCCTCCAAAAAGTGAACTAAATGGTCCTTGTTAATTTTGGGAAATGTGTTTCCTTTGTCGTCCCTTACATCTGTGGACTTGCCGTCTTCATTTGTCATGGTGTATGGGTCCAGTTTACCTCCCTTTCTTTGCCTTCTTCATATATTTTTTCGCAGTACCATTTCGTCAAAAGTCTACAGACAATCCCTTTTCCGGTTTTCTTTTTTTGGCCTTCTGTTGGGCACAACTAATATTGTCCCGAACTGTTTGGAAGATCTTGTCTTGCCTTTTAATGGATTCCGAGATGCACTCCTCAGCCAGAATGTCCTCCACAGTTTCATCAATCTATGAATAAAATGTTGCATAGTTCAATTTTAAAAACTTGCCCATTGGCCTACTAATCATCCCTTCATACTAATTGGCTATATCACTCTGTCTCCTCTCCACTAATAAGCTGGTGTGTGGTGAGCGTTCTGGCGCAATATGGCTGCCGTCGCATCATCCAGGTGGATGCTGCACATTGGTGGTGGTTGAGGAGATTCCCCCATTCATATGTAAAGCGCTTTGAGTACTGAGAAAAGCGCTATATAAATGTAAGGAATTATTATTATTATTTTAAAAGTAAAATAATACAAAAAAGTTATCTGACCTCATATTGTCAGGTACCTCGGATGGATACCTTGCCTCCCGGCCAAACATCAAGTAGTATGGAGAATACTTTGTGGTGACTTGGTTTTTTTTTGGTGTGGAGACCAAACATTGTGGCCTCAAAATAATCAGCCCACTTGTGTGGCTGCTTTCCCACCAGCTTGCTTAATGACCTTTGAATAAAAGAAGAGTCACAGTAGTATAACATTATTTATATGGCAATTCTGACAAATACTCTGAGAGCTGTGAATGTGGGAGACAAGACCGAAGGACTCTTTATGTACCAACTGTACACTAGGCAAGTATTATTCAATGTTTTATCATCTAATTCTTGTTATTATTATTTAAATGTGAGTTACCTCTGCATTGTGCCATTTAGTCTTTTAAACAGGCCATTTGTTTGTGGGTGATATGGTGCACACAAACTCCTTTTTATTCAAAGCAGCTGACAGCCCAGCTAACAGAAAAAAGTTCTAAGAACGTTCCCTGAAAGTTCCCAAGGTTCCCAGAAACGTTCTGCCAACGGAAAAAGTGTCCAGTTTTTTTGACGTTCTAAGAACGTTTTTGTGTTGTCTCAACGTTAGAGGAATGTTACATTTTACCATTTTTAAACGTTATGACAATGTCATGTTTTAATGTTCACACAATGTTTAAAACAACAACTGTTTATTATATTGACTTGTTTGACTGTTATGTAAATGATAGAGAAACATTGCATTTTATTATTTTATAAAACATTATTTCTGAATGTTCAGTAAATATATTTCTGTTCTCACTTATTAGGTTTAGATGTTGATGTTTTGTTTCATTTTAAGTCACCATTGTTGTGATTAGTGTTTGTTTTAGCTGGACTCTTGACTTTTTGCTTGCTAGTTTTTTCTCTGGTTCTGTTAACTTTGTGTTTATACACCACATTTGTTATGAACATGTAAACTTAATAGTTTAATTCTGTTGTTGTTTATACATAATTGTAAAAACATCACCTAATTAAATTACTGATCAAAAGTTTATTTTCTGTCAATAATGTAAATGAGATCTAACACTTTCACAGCAGTTTATCATTAAGGAGTTTTAGAAACTTTGGACAAAAAATATCCGCTGTAAAATTGGGACGCACAAACATCAAGAATCAGAGTATGAATCTCAACCATGGTGACAAATAAATGAAAAACTTCATGCTGCAATGCATGCTGGGTATCAACAAATTACAAATCTCATTCAGGACTCCCAGCATGCACTGCAGCATGTATAAATAATGTTTTTTTTTTACAATTTTATTTGTCACCATGGTTGAGATTCATACTCTGATTCTTGATGTTTGTGTGTCCCAACTATATAGCAGGTATTTTTAGTGTTAAGTTTCTAAAACTCCTAAATGACAAACTGCTGTGAAAGTGCTGGATCTCACTTACATCATTGACAGAAAATACATTTTTGATTAGTAAATAAATTAGGTAGTGATCTTTACCATTATGTACCAACTACCACAGAATTACACTATTAACTTTACACGTTCATAACAAATGTGGTGAATTAACACAAAGTTAACACAACCAGGGAAAAAACTAGCAAGCAAAAAGTCAAGAGTCCAACTAAAACAAACACTAATCAGAATAATGGTGAATTAAAATTAAACAAAACATCAACATCTAAGCCTAATAAGTGAATTGTGTTTTCTACAGCAATATATTTACTGAACATTCAGAAATAATGTTTTATAAAATAATAAAATGCAATGTTTCTCTATCATTTGTTTCTCTATGAACATTAAAACATGACATTGTCATAACGTTTAAAAATGGTAAAATATAACATTCCTTTAACGTTGAAACAACACAAAAACGTTCTTAGAACATCAAAAAAACTGGACACTTTTTCCGTTGGCAGAACGTTTTTGGGAAGCTTGGGAACTTTCAGGGAACGTTCTTAGAACTTTTTTCTGTTAGCTGGGAGACACCCATATTGACCTACATACACATACAAAATATACGTGTAATCCTACCTTGTTCACAAATATTAGCCCTGGTCAGATAATAGCCTTTAGGGGTGCCAAATTTGTAAAACGGTTTCACAATGCAGTCTGTGACCTCCTCAGCACTTTTCTTTTTTAGTGGGAAAGCCTCACACCCCTTTGTCAGATAGTCCACCATGACACAGATATATTGGTACCAATCTTTTGTTGGTATGAGCTTTCCCACTAAATCCATTCCCACAATCTTCCATGGCTCAACCACCTGTCAAAAGTTACATGTTCAATGTGGTTGCTTTCTAAAGGAGAAAATAACACCACCATCTCATTTACATAAGCTTACCTCAATAGGTAAGATGTCAGCTCAAAATGTCAGCTTGCTTTGCTTGGCATGCTTCACAGTGTTTGACCTAAAAAGAGATCAAACATCAAAGAGTACTCATTGATTACTTTTACCCAATTCCTGATGTCCATGCTCATGTAAGGACAATAAAATCAATGGCTGATGGCATCAGTAGTTTTAACAATGCCACAGTGGGCCCTGATTGAATTGGTGGGGAATTCTGTGAAAACCTCTTGTGCCTCTCTGCAGTACGATATATCGGCTAAACCAACCTCTTCCTTTCTTCTAATGTAATACAAAAGGCCATCTCAAACCAATACATTTTGTTCATTAAGAAATCTTTAAAGACCAGATAACTCATCTAACCAATCCACGTGGTCTATGCGGATACTTCACCAACTTTGCACCACTCACCTTTGACCTTTGCCTTTCTTATGAGTACTTTTTTGTTTTGTTGATAAACCATCTGGTTTTTCTTGTATTTCTCAGATTGTGGAGAATTAAATCAAAATGTATTAGAGGATGTAAACACTGCAGACATAAATCACCACAGCAGTGTCAGCCATTTTCTGCTGAACTACTTATAACAATTCATAGTTAAAGGTGCAGTGTGTAAATTTTAGCAGCACCTAGTGGTGAGGTTTCAAACTGCAAACAACAGCTCGGTCCACGGCTCAGCTCTCGCTTTTGAAACACATAAAGAAGCTACGGTAGCCACCACAGGACAAACACGTCATCGTCAGAGACAACTTGGTAAACAAAGTTTGTCCGTTAAAGTAATAAAAACATAATGGTTCATTTTGAAAGGTCTTTATCAGGGCTCTGAACCGGTTCAAGGAACGAAAACGAAAACCGGAAACGAACGAAATTTTAACAGGAACAAAAACGAAAACAAAATCAATTTTAATCGTTCTGAACAGAAACGTTTATTTAAAATTACCATTAACCGGTTAATAACGTTATTTTATCGTTTTCTTTAATATTGTACTTATCAGTGACCAATCATGATTTGAACAGTACAACATGTGACTTTGACGCATCAAGCGTGAGTGAATTTGGCACATAGCGTGAGTGAAATGCCCGCGCAGCAGTCATCGAGTCTCCGGCCCGATAGCATTTGTCTTAAATAACCACAAAGCTACCCATCAAATGTTCAGAGGTATGTTTAAGTTAAAACTTGCTTGGAAATATGAAGATGCAAACTGTAACTCAAAAAAGCCAGGGGACTTATACCACTGTCAATAACTTTTTAGATGGGTCGCCACCAAGAAATTCCTTTTAGTTATTATTTTTCTTACGACAAGCTGTCTTAACAAGTCTGTCTGCAATATTGAAGGATGTGGGGGAGAAGAACAGTAGCCGGGAATCACTGAGGTAACTTACAGAGGCACATTTAACATAAACATCCAGCAGAGTATGCTGCGGGTTCAACCAGAAAAAGACATGGTTGAAAACGGGTCGTTTTTTCAGCTGTTTATACTTAAAATGAATGCAGGTATTTCTTTTGTGGTTTTAACAATTAATGAAATGTTGAAGTTTAGTTATATCATGTGTTATGTTATTATTTTTGTGTGAAAATTAGTCTGGATGCATGCATTTGTTAAAGTATAGCCTGAATTAAAATAACGTTATTAACCGGTATTTTTTCTAAGTAAACCGTTTTCGGAACGTAAATGTTCAATGAGGAACGCAAAAACGGAAACGTTAAAATATCGATTCTGCTCGGAGTGAAACGATTGATAATTTTTTTCGTTTTTAAGCCCTGGTCTTTATACACAACAAATAATATAGTTCTACCAGAAAGACTCGAAGATAGGTTAAGAATTGATATGAGTTTATTTAACAGTAGTTAGCAACCAAGGCTGGAATGTAACACAGTATAGTTCTTTGGCGTAGGCCCCGACCATTGCGGTTCCTGTCTGAAGATGAAGACAGGCCAGAATCTAATCCCCCTCGAGTATGGACGGCACCGACCTGGTGATGGTGGTAGGGAGGGTGGGTTGTAAATGCTGGCATTAGTATCTGCGAATGCAAAGACAGGTGAGTACGAGGCTTATATACTCTCAGTATCAGGGGTGATTGATTTCGCCTTGTGAAATGAATGACGTAACATTCGAGTTTCCTGGTAGAACTTACGCTACGCTAAGCTATCATTTATGTAGATTATTTTGCATTTCTGTCAAGGGATCCTTCTAAAAGTTACACACTGCACCTTTAACAAGATAACAAAATATAATAAACATGAAATTCACATACCTGAGAAATCAAAATGTATTACAAAACAGGAGGTAATCACTGAAATAACAAAAACATAAAGTGAACAAACATTAGAGGTAACTGTGTGTTTTCCATTTAGCATCCAATGCTACATCATCAGCAGCACATGCACAACTATAGTATAACTGTAGTTTATCCAATAAAATTTCATTGAGACATATAAACCGTCCAGCTCATTGTACACTTGTTTGCAATCACTACAAACATTTACATTTGAAAAACTCATATTAAAACACACTATTATCACATTTTTAAACACACTTAACTGAAGAGAAGAGAAACACATTTACCCAAAGCAGTGTCAGCCATTTTCTGATGAACTACGGTGAGTGCAAAAGGACAAAATAATAGATGTCTGCAATTTATTAACCATTAGGGGCACCAAAACACCATTTGATATTGTTAATTCTCTAATTTCATGTAATTCAAAACCATGAATATCATTAGAAGTAATGTTCTTTTTAACTCCATTACTCTTGACCTTTTGAATGCTTAACTAATTGGTTTCATTTAGCAAATTAATAAAGATGTTAATAACTAACCAATTGTTTAAATGTGTGCAGGAATTGTGGATAATGAACAGATTAGAAACAGTAATTTGCTTAGAAATATGTGTTTTATGAACAACATTTTTTTGAACACATTATAATTTAGCTTTAAAATAATTGCAACGGCTCATTTGTGAAAGGCCGTTTAAAGAGTAACTGCGTTTAAAGGGATAGTTCGGCCAAAAATAATATTAAACCCATGATTTACTCAAACCCAAGCTGTCCGAGTTGCATATGTCCATCGTTTTTCAGACAAACACATTTTCGGATATTTTAGAAAATGTTTTAGATCTTTCAGTTGATTAAATATAAAGTTACGGGGTCCACGACCTTCAAGTCCAAAAAAAGTGCGTCCATCCTTCACAAAATAAATCCAAACGGCTCCAGGATGATAAACAAAGGTCTTCTGAGGGTAATCCGCGCGGTGTTGTTGTAGAAATATACATATTAAAAACTTTATTAACGAAAATAAATACCTTCCGGTAGCGCCGCCATTTTTCTAAAATATTCTATATTCTAAAATATCCGAAAATGTGTTTGTCTGAAAAACGATGGACATATGCAACTCGGACAGCTTGGGGGTGAGTAAATCATGGGTTTAATATCATTTTTTGCCGAACTATCCCTTTAAAAACTGACAATAAGCAACACAACAACAGCGGACATTTCAAAGTGTTTATTTGAATATCCAGTTAGCTTTATTTATCATTTGTGTGAAAGTTACGATGCTTTAAAATAAAGAGACAAATGAGGAACAAGATAAATAATTGTGATGGACATACACCTTGCTTTTAAGTCACAATGGTCTAGCCTACTGTCACTCCGTAAATGTAAAAATGGTAAAATGGCAAAATATTGCATTTAATGCTGTCAATACAAATTGGTTAATGTTTGACAGAGTGACGGTTGGTCCACACAGTCAGAAAATACAATGTTTTTGTGGGGAAGCAGAAAAGTTACACACACAGGAAAATAATCGCATCAATAATAAGTCAAGTAATCATAAATCAGAAATAACTATTTATGTAGAAAGTTTATCATTTGTATGTGTTTTAAGCCTTGCAAATGTTAATATTTAAGCAAATTTAGACTATTTGAGTGACAAATAAGCTAAAGTGAGCTCTTGCACACACACTCATGGACACAAACATGACAGGAGATATACACACAAATTATCTTTTAATACCACACTCTTGGATAGTATTCTCATAAAAGCAGTCATTTATTAAAGCAACACTATGTAGTTTTTTTACTTTTAAATAATGTCTCTAAAATTATTTCAGTGATAGAACAACTTTTAACTGGACAAATTGTACTGTTGATGCAACCTGAGCAGCCTCCTAGCTGCTACAACCACTCTCTGAAAGTGGTGGTGGAGGGTAGGAAACACAGCCCCGCCCCTCCCCCTGCCTGCAGAAGAGTGTCTGATACCAGGCACTGTTGCGCTTTTCAACCACATGGGGGAGCTGTAAGTCATTTTTATATGGAAACTACATAGTGTTGCTTTAAAGTGAACAGTTCAGAAAGAAATCAGATGTGTCCGTGATCCACGCTTATCCATTCTTAAAGGGACAGTTCCTCTTATAAGAAATGCTTATGTTTGTGTCACTTTGTTAATCAAACTACAGAAGACAAAAGGAAAATCACTTCTATAGCTTTAATTAATTATATTTAATTTAAAGAATGAAACAGTGTTATTATTCAAATGATTTTGTTTCTGTACCTAAATACTACTGTTAGACCTAACTTTATGTGTGTGTGTCAGAGCTGGGTAATCCATGTGCCATGAGTAAAAGTCCTCTCCAGTATTTTGTTCCAATCACCTGGATTTGCTAATTAGCACAGTTTTTCAGCAGGAGGTGAGCTCTTGGCTCATTGGTGTTTTAAGCCCTCAACGAAGCCTTCAAGGAAGCGCTGACTGGAAGGCACACACAGATAGCCTTCTTCAGGCAAATCTTTTTTAACATTCATACCTAACAAAGTTGTGTTTCATAAAATATAAAAAGCAAACTTTCTGCTTTAAGCCAAAAATAAGAAAATTGTGCTAACGTCTGATTAGAGCGATCTTGTTTGAAATGTAAACAATTCCTTAAACACTGTTTTGTAAGTGCACTTTTACCTCAAAAAAAAAAAAAAAACATGGTTAATTTTCGTAAGGGAAACCATGACATGAAATTAAATTTTACATTTTAAAAACATGGAATCGAGTCTGCACTGCAAATGACACATTAATATTCCAGCACACGTTAGACTACAATATAAGAAGTTTATCCAAACTGACTTCTAAATCAGCTTTACCATGTTTTTTTGGTGTATTGTTGACTATCAGCAAAACCGTGGTTTCACTAGAGTAACCATGTTTTTTTGGTTTTAAGTGGTTAATTTTCATAAGGGTTGCCTGAACACCATTAAAGGTTTATAATTGTGCTGTCGGATAATGGTGGTGTTCTATTAATTACTTGTGCAGGACTCTGCTCGGTCCACTGTACCAATTAGATGCTGAGCGGACCTGCCACTTTTAGTGTTGGTTCCTCCATTAAAATGTCTTTGAAGTAAATAAAAACTGTAGGGCTTGATAGATGAGAGATAGAGATATGTGTGAAAAATGTTAAGCAAAAGAGGTTCCTAACGCCCTGCTAAGGAGCAGTGGCGGTTCTACACGGAGGCCAAGGGTGGCCCATGCCTCTGTAGACATGTCCCTGGCCACCCCTGTCGCCACCCCGTGCTGACCAAATAAAAAGGTAAAAATTTATTTTGATTTTACACACGAGCGCCAAAAGCGAAACTAATGCGACGCAACGTTCTAAACGGGCAAATTAGAGCGGCGCACCCAACCACTGTAGCTGGCTGCAGGTGCTGCTCAGCGAGTGTCTCAATTCGTTCTCAATCGCCCGATGTTAGGAATGTGTATGCAGGTTTGGGCACTGGTAAGGACTCTAGCTGACTTGACATTGGGACACTGTTCACTTGTTCTCCTGTGACGTGGCTGCTTAAGCACGGTGATCATTCACAGCTGTTACTCATCAACAACCGGCAAAACCAACATCTCGCTAACTTTTTAAAGTTTACACATTGTAAAAAGCGCTGTAATTATGCTCTTACATACGTGCATACAATTGGAGGAATATAATTAAATGTTACATATAAAAATGTTTACAATTTAAAATAAATATTATTTTAAATACAGATTAGATTGTGGTCCCTAACTGTCTAGCAATGTGTATTTATATGTAAACTAAAACAAACGTTTGTCTTTATAAAAGTTTGCATTTCATAAAGTTTATTGAGTAGGCTCACATGATTTTCGGTTGGGGGGCTTTAGAAAAGAGCCCAGCTCCCCTTTTGCACCTGCACTCACTCTTTTGTTAAATAAATATTTATATGATTGTAAAGTAAAATAAAGGTTACGGGGCAGTTTCCCGGAAAGGGATTAGACTAGTCCTAGACTAAAATAAATGTAAGAGCTGTCCAAACGGAAAACAACTTGCAATGCCATATCTTAAAACCCTGTTGAAAAAAACAGCATCAAACCAGCATGGACCAGCATGGGAATTATGCTGGTCTTTGCTGGTTTGATGCTGGTTTAGCTGGTGGTCACCAGCATACCAGCACCAAAACACAACATATGCTGGTCTTGCTGGTATGACCAGCATGGGATGCTGGTGCTAATGTGGGTTTGGTGCTGGTTTAGCTGGTGCTTATGCTGGTTTGTGCTGGTTAAGCTGGTGCTAATGCTGGTGCTGGTTTAGCTGGTGTTCATTAGCAAACCAGCACCAAAACACAACATATGCTGGTCTTGCTGGTATGCTGTTTTTTTTCATCAGGGAATACACCAGTGCCCTTTGTTTTGCCTCAAAGAGCACACAAGTAATGTATTTAGTAAGGCATGTTTGTTAAAACTAGTTATATTTCCTAATTAAACTAAGGCCTAGTCCTGTCTTAAACTAATTCCTGTAACCACCCCTACAATCTTTAAATATAATTTCTTGCCATTTTTTATGTGCCCCTCTGGTAAACACTGGCCCCTCCTTGGCCCCCCTAGTGAAATTTGTCTAGAACTGCCACTGCTAAGGAGAAAACTATGTGTAATTCTGTTTATTTTTATACTGGCTTCAATGTATATGACAATCTAAATAATTTACTTATTCATGTATAGTATGAAGAGTCCCTGATTATATGTTGCATGTTCTCTCATTTGTTTTTTGTTGTTGTTTGTTTTTTAAAGACAAACAATCAATTTATGTAAAACAATTGATGGATTTATAGTGTTTTGAAAAATTTTTTTTTTACTTTGAATTTGTAATCAGCAATGTTGTTGTTTTATCTACTAATCATTATTCAACATGTTCAGACTGAGCAAAAAAAAAAAAAAAAAAAACATTTAAACAAAATAAATTGAATATTCACATAAAATGCATGGGTCTAGGTAAAAAATTTACTTTTCCTGAAAACTATTGAAATGGATGTATAGCGTTTTTAAAAGCACACTGCTAAAGGATTCAATCTAACCTTTTTTATTACGTTTAAAATTTGAAAATCTCTTAATAGTAATCGTGCATCTTCCGCAGATCGTGAGAAGACATGACTGTGACAGACTTTCCTTATCACCTCTGCTTAAAAAGTAACTATCTAATCTTGCTTAAATGAAATAAGCCTGCTTGCGAGCAGGTTTAGGCTTATAGACCTGTTGCTATGACAGCAACTCTAAGATGAGCTTCGAAGAACCAAATAATCCAAGATCAAGCCAAATCGTCAACAATCAAATTCAACTGAGTAACCGGGCCCAAAGATTTAGATGACTCAATGTTATTTGCCTTGTTCACATTGCAATATTTAATGTACATGTGGGACACAATGTGTATTGTTTGTTTATTGTGTGTGGATCATTAATATGCAATTTTAGTTTTTTTTTTTAAAGTTATTATGGAAATTGCAAATTTCCATCCAAATAAGATGGAAAGGCATGATTAATATCATGTTCATAGTTGAATGAAAGTATATATTGTTTTATAAGACTACAATTTATTTATTAGGACAGTAAAATTTGTAGTAATACAATGTATTCTGTTTTATATACAACATATGAAGAATTATCCCGTTTTCTTGGGTTATATTTCTTTCTATGTATAGCTGCTTTGAAACATGCAACATTGTGACTAAAATCTTTGTACTAAAGACTTAAATACTTAAATATGAAACAGAGAAAAATGATAAAAAACATGAAAATTATGACACACAAAAGGCATAACATTATACAGATCATTTTTAAGCTGATTATGATAATGTAACAGAACAACATTAAATAATTGCTTTATGTAACCACAACAAACACAATAGAATGAATATGATTTGTATTGTCCAACACTAAATAAACAACAAATGCGTTTTTAAACATTAAATCATGAATTCCTATTGCTTACAAGAGAAAAACAGTAAAAAAAACAACTCAAATAAGCTTTGCAATAAATAACATTTCAAACTCAACAAAAACATGAAAACAAATGAATTTTACCATATAAATAAAAGTTAGTATTGTATGCCATCTCGTAGGAGAATATTACGACAGAAACCAACGCTTGCCAAGAATGGTCAGAAACACAATGACAGTGATTATGTAAAGGACAATAAAGGTCACATCTATAATTTTTGCTGCTCTGGTCCAGCACAGTGAGGCCCTCTTTCTGGTGTCACGCATATATGTCGACTCTTCATTTCCACTGGTAACTGTGTCTATCGGGTTATGTAAGTCTATTACACCATCTGTGTGAGGAAACAGGTATACCAGTTTGTGAAAATATGTAGAAATCAACACAAAAGGGGGCTGAACATATTCTTCTCTCTAATAAAGGCAGGAATCTCTATGTGTCTGTTTGCATTTTTATTATGTTGAGAACCGCTCATCCTATCGACTTCATGCATGGCAGGATGTTTTGCTGCGGACCCAAAAGAGTGCAGTGTTGCATTTTGGTACAATATGGACACTCTCTGAATTAGTCAACTTTTAATAAAATACATAACTGCATGAGGGACGTCACTTCCGGCTCATGCGGTTCTGTATTTTATTAAAAGGGGATGGCCTATTTGCTCAGAAAACGTACACTGACTGCAATAGTGATACAAAACACACAGGTCTGTGAAGAGCAATACTTATAATAAGGTAACGTTAGCAGCAGCACAGAACCCTCCATAAACTGTGTACGCTCTCATCTTGAGTGCGGACGCGACTAAGATGGTGGCGTTACCGGAACATAGTTATTTTCGTGAAATATCTTAAACATTTTGTAAAATAACTGAAAATGTGTTTGTCTGAAAAATTATGGACATATGCATCTTGGACAGCTTGAGGGTGAGTAAACTGTGGGTTTAATATCATTTTTGGCTGAACTATCCCTTTAAAGAAGATTTTTCGCAGTCCTCTGTAATGCTCATATAATGCAAATCAACGGATCCGCCATTTTGAGAGCTCAAAAGCAGATATATCCAATACAAAAGTAATCCCCATGACTCCTGGTGACGAATTACCGTTTTTAATGTTATTGACAACATTTTTAGCTTTAATGCAAAACCTCTGCCAAGCCTATGGTTGTCATGCCACCACCTATAAAGCGGGAGCGTAAAAAGTCACTCCCTGCATTAACATTAATAATGTTGAAAAAAATAATTTTCGAATCTCTAAATTAAAAACCGAAAGCCAACATATCCGAATAATTGAATATTCTAGTCCAGCCTCAATGCAAGGTTAAACTGTAGGTGCTGGGTCCTTTGTTTGATTAGTGGTTATTAAAATGAAGATGTAGCTTTTCAGATATTTTTATGTTGACACTTACCATCTTGACCACTATCACTTCTGGTTTCCACTGTTGTTGCCGTTTCGGTTTCTTCTTCTTTACAAATCAATATATTCACAAAGATGGTCTCCAGAATGCTTACGCCAATAAGTACAAAAATTGCACAACAGTAAATCCCTGTAAAAACAAGAAAACTGTTAGGGAAATACACTAACAAACAAAATCAACTTCTCTCACATTTAACCAAAGTAGCTCTGGTCAGTATCGTAGCTATAGACGAGGCAGGCAGTGCAGCCGCATTGGGGCGCCTGCGGCAGGAGGGGCCCATAACGCACCCGGGCCCTTCCTACATTGCATGCAGGCACATATTCACAATGTAACTGAAGGGTACTTCACTTTCCATGTTCAGGGGCCTATTTCAATAAGGAGCTTCAACCAACTCTGAGGTAAAACTTGAACTCGGGTTGATTTACCCTAGGATTTACTTATTTTTGGTTTCAGAACAGCTGATTTAGTTTAAGCAACTTTGAGTAAACTGACCCTGAGTTTAGTAACACAAAGCCACTATAAAACAATAGACATCATCACAGAAATTCTATTGGTTTTATTGGGAATTTTATTGGTTCTAATGAAATATGGCCCAAAACACACTACAGTGTAGTGGTTTTAATGGTAAAAGCTAATGGTTCCTATTGGTATTTTAATGGAAACAATTAGAATTTTCTTTAATGGTTTTATTGTTTTTTTTCCAGCAGGGATGAAAAGCCATCCTAATTCAGCTTTGATATTATGATTAGTCATGGCAACAGCATTTAAAAAAGATCCAGATATTTTTACTAATTAAATGGGAAGTGGTGCTACTAGTGTGCAGAAACTAAACATAAAGGGGCAGTTTCCCAGACAGGGTTTAGGTTAATCCAGGACCAGGCCTTATTTTTATTAAGTCATTTAAGAAGTTTTTACAAACGTACCTTACATCCCATGGACATATCAGAAGCTTAAAATAAGATTAGGCATAAGACTTGGGCATAAAAGGCTACATTAATAAAACGACATCAAGACACTATCAGAAAGGTTGCAGAAAGTATGTTGAAGTACCCACTATGTGCATTTGTAGGCGGCATACGTCATCAAGTCTTATTTCAGAATATTAACAATTATAAAGCTGACAATTATTCTTAGTTAAACGTAAATTGATGTAATATGCTTATGACTTGCGAATGTAATGCTCAGTTAACTTAAATAAACCAGGCTTGATGACGTATACAGCCTCCATATGCGACCTGCGTAGGCTGAAAGCCTTCTGATTGAGAAACAGCCGCACACTGTGAGGAATTGCAATCGAATGATTTGGTTTGAGGCGGATTTGTAAGCCTGTTGAAGACCTATTCTCGAGGACATTAAAACGAGTCGCCAAGGAAACGAAAAAGAGATTTAAAATGACAACGCGACAGGAAAAACAACAAGACCAAAGTCAATATTGGAGTGGTTTTCCAAGATGGAAACAGCTCATGAGGCTCAAGGGACGCCGAAGTTGCCTGCTTTCTATCTTCTCCACAGGTATTTCAGCATATTCGTTTACATCTACACAGTCTATGGTGTTAAACTCGAAAGTTTTATAGTTGCTTGGCTAACTATAGCATGGTTGTGCAAGTCTAGGATACTTTTCCTGGCACCAATGAAGAAGAAGTGTCTAAGCTGCGTTTATGATTGCTTTTTGTATGTGATTTAAAGCAGACATATCATGAAAATCCGACTTTTTCCATGTTTATCATAAATCTGTGTGCTATGACGGATCATTTGCAAAGAACACTGTAAATTGTAGTTATATTTCATTGCTTTTACTTTGTACTGAAAGCCATGTTAACCTTGGCATGAAACGGACACCGTAGGAGTTAAAACGCGGTCCGAATGGGGGGGGGCTAGAAAGTAATATTCAGTGGTTAATATCAGTTTTGGCTACAATCCTACATACTGTTCCTGTAACTTACCATTAAAAGAGTTGTTAACGACTTCTTATTTATAGTTTTGTAGCAATTAAGTTCTGTTTTTGTCAATTTTGTCTGTTTTTGTCATTAACGTTTTACTTGGCAAATAATACTTAAGTTTATTTGATATTATATATATTAGTTATGTTAAGGTTTTTAGTTTAGTTGGATTTATCTTCGCAGTTCGCTTGTGTCTTTTTTTCCTATGATAATGACAGCGACAGTAACATTACTAGCTCATGTGATTTGCATTTAGGAACAAATGTTTAAAACCATGCAGGCTGAAACATCAATCATGTTGGCATTTCTTACAGAAAGATCTGGGGATTTGGGAGTCTGAAACCAAATTTTTTTTTTAAATCACCCCACGGCTTGACCCTAGTCAGACACTGCTATGCCACCTAACAGCCACAACAATAGTCGACTACATGCGTGTGGTTGTGCTGCAGAAGGTAGTGAGCCGGCTAGCTTTACTAAAGCAAGCTTCAAGTAGCCTTATCTATTTTTAGTCCATATCTGTGGCAGAATTACAGCGCAACATACTAGTTTGGCATGTGTACTACATTCATTTCAGTCGGTTTCAGTGGTTTTGTGTGTATTTCTTGAGACAAATGTAATGTTTACTGACTTTATTTTTAGAACAAGGCAATTAAAGATTGGATAGTGAAAGCTCTGGCTTTGTGTTCGTGGCCTTAATTTGATACATAAGTGATAAATTAAGTGATAATTAGTTGATTACTGAAGACACCTGATGATAATGAGCAGAATCACTGATGGAAAAAGAAACACAAGAACTACAACTGACTTCCACAACACGGTCTTAGATGACATCAACTGAAAAGACATTAAATCTCTCATTAAAAACCAGACTAACTTTATTTCTGACATTTGTCTGCAGTTTGTTGTTGAGAATCAACAAGGATTTAGATGCAGATGTTTTATTAAAAATGTGTGGTTGCCTTTATGGTGATCAGTGTTAATTTAAAGCTGTCGTGGCAACTCTGGAGGATTGAGCAGTTTCCAAATGTTTACAATTTCATGTCCCTCCCCCACTACCACCGAGCAACCTCCCTTCGAGCCCTTCCTCGTCAGCCCGTGTGCACCAGTATTATTTTGAACGCACCAGTATTATTTTGAACGCATACTTAGCAAGAATAATTAGATTACTTACATAACACTCTGAAATACAATCAATGTGGCAAGCTCTGCATCCAGCTTGAACCCTTTATAATCTCCTAGATTCCTCCACATTTCAAATGATGGTCTGATATTGATCCTTCTAGTTTAATTACGGTCATGGTCGCTTTCTATTTTTGTTTCCTTCTTTTCATTTGTTGTTTTCCTAGATCTGGTTGTTAACCGAGGAATCGGAAGTTTGTTAGTGAATGTTCTCTTCGCCATCACGGTCCGTTCAATCCAACAGCCTGTGAACTTCAGGCGGATGCACGTAATATTGTAACGTGTGCGAGGGGCAGGGGGGATCGGCGGCGCATGCAGGTACTGTGATATACAGGCAGATTTTACTCAGCCCTGCGCTGATTGGACCAAGTGAACCGGGAGCGGTGGATTTTTGCAAAACAAATAACTAGAGCCTGTTAGAGCTAGAAGCACAGGTTTGAATTTTTGTTGTTCTATCGGAGCATAGTGTTGGTTTCAGTGAATATGATCAAAAAATATGATCAAAAAAGTTGGGGACCGCAGCTTTAAGTTTGGCAGTTTGACTCTTGGCCATTTTTATTTTGCGAAATTACTATGTGTTTGGAAAGCATCCATCATGGTGCTTCAGGCGTTCATCAGTGATAACTCAGTTTCTGAATTCATTGACTTGATTTCAGTAAACTAATGTAGGGAATAGTGAATAAAGATTGTGATTTGCGATACTGTGTGCTGTAAATTTACAGTATTTTGCGCCAGAAGCTACTAGAAATAGAAATAATCAATTATACCCAGAGTGCAAATGTCCACAGTATATTACTGTTTTCTTTTTAGAAAACAGAATTTTACTGTAGAATGCATTTGCTTCTATAGCAATTTTTTCAGTGTCAACTGCTCCTGAAAGAACATCTTCATGCAGAGTTTAGCTTTAAGATAATGAAATGTAGTTTTGTAGACAATCATGTAGACTTACCAATTAATGGGATTTCACTGACAGTTGATGCCAGTCTGTCATTAAGAATCTGCAGTAACACGGAAAGGGACAGCAGTAAAGTCACTTTAAAACCCAGCTTCTCTGCTTCAGATGCTTTTATGAAGAAGGATGCCACATCCAGCACAAGGAAACAAAATACTGGAAAAATTAAGTTGATGATATACAGCACAGGTATCCTTTTGATGGTCACCTGCAATTTAGAAATAAAACTACATGAACAATACAGAAAAGTGAATCTATCTGTCTCTCCATCAGGCCTGGATTGGCCATAGGAGGACCGGGAGAATTCCTGTTTTTTTTTTTTTGCCACAATGGCTGGTGTTGTTATGTCACTGGGTTCAAAGTTGCTGTCCCTATGCTGCCAGCACTCACAGCAGCCCCATTCGTGTAATTTGCGGGTGGGAGATGTCCCCATGGCTTCATGCCC
Organism: Misgurnus mizolepis; assembly: GCA_025389145.1. Taxonomy (NCBI): domain Eukaryota; kingdom Metazoa; phylum Chordata; class Actinopteri; order Cypriniformes; family Cobitidae; genus Misgurnus; species Misgurnus mizolepis. Next base: position 7,709,834 of record JAIFKI010000008.1, on the reverse strand, counting down.
AAGTTGATTGTGTCCGACAACTTATTGAAAGACATTTAAAAATAATTCTTGCATTAAGGTCCATTAGCATCTAAAACGCATGGTAAACACAGGACACGCTGCTTTCTTCTGCTTTTCAAAGCGCTTGCCTGTGAACACGAGTTTTGTTTCCGACACGTATATATTTGAGTGAGCTTGCCGCACGTCTAGATAACAAAAAACTTGAGCGCGAATAGATACAAACTGCCTCTAAAGGGAAAATGTAACATAGATGTAACAATGAATTGTAATAAGAAAATCTATTTGATGCAAAACTCATTTAATTGGAAAAAGGTAAGTTTCATAAGAATATGATGTTTTCTCAAGTAAAACATAATGTCTGTTGAAAGTCCATTATATATTTGTTATTTTTTTTTTGGTAGGCCTACTTTACATTATTTGGCAATATACATGACATAAGTAAGGATTAAGATAAGGATTTTTATTTTTCAATCTGTTTCCTCTGTATACTTGATACATCTTGCTTGTGTATTGTATATCAGGTATTGTATACTGATGATTTAATGATATTATTTTAATATAGTCAGTCATAAATGAAAGTGGGCCGGTCTAAGGCATGAAACTCCAGGGCTGAAATGAGTCACACCCCGGCCCTGCTGTCCATCCATCTATAAAATGAAGCAAAGTTTTCGAAGAACAGGTGTTTCAGCAGAGATGGATAGACAGAGTTTTATTTTATTTTATCATCACCATATCTCCTGTCTGATCTTCCTCTCCATCTCTGTATATGCTTTGTGATTAAGCAGAAGTGAACTCAAACTCAGTTAACATACAGTCATTTATGATTGAGATCTAGTTAAACCTACTGCAAGAACAAGTGAACAGGAAAACTATCAGGAAATAACTATAAATATGAGTAGCATGATTAGCATCATAATGGTTAATGATGTCCCTTTTTCATTTACCTGAAATATAACCTGGCTGGCAATGTCTTGATTTACATGCTTTGATATATTGAGAAGTATCCACTCCCCTGGGATCTGAAGAGACTGCTCGTAGTCAGAATCAATAAATTGCATCTCCAGAAGTCTTATTTCCTCTGTGGGTAGATTTAAACAAAAAATTAATATACCCTAGAATTTTATTAACGTTATGAATTACTTTAACAATGGATGTGCTTTTTGGAGCCCTTCCATTTTTACTCAGATAACGGATGATGCCAATTTAATATACAATTAATTGTTATGCAGAAAGTAGGTTGAATAAATCTGTGATGTCACAAGGGTGAGTAAAAATTATTTATATTTGGGTGAACCTTTCTTTATAAACAAAAAAGTGAAGGTGTTTTGTCTTGTATGTGTTTGTTTGCAGATTTGCATTGATTTCTGAGTTTTAGATTTACCTGTTTGCACTAAAGATTGAAAGGTAATTTTGCAGATTTGTGTGTCAAAGGGAAACTTGTAAAGGTCCATGCTACAGGAAGTGGTCAGAGATAAAATGTCAACCTTTTTTATAAGGCCAGAATTATCTATCTTGACATATGGAGACTCCACTGCGGCAAACTCCGTCTTGATGCTAAATAAACAAAAATATACTGATGATTGGAGACAGATATTTAAATCAAATCAAGTCAAACTTACCTCAATGATTATCAAACTGGAGGGCATGAGTGTCAGGAGTGGGCGCAGTTTTATGACATTTTGTAAAATGCATTACTTTATCATAAATTCTGCACTGTAAAAGTAAGTTATATTTAAAAAAATTTTGAAGTAATTCACCTAACTCAAAGTACTGAGTAATGTCACATGTCTCTCAATTTCAGATGATTAGGCAATAAGCACATTTCTTGAGTTTTAGTATCTTCTATTCAGCTATGTATGTCTTTGGACCGTGTGAGTAAATCCATGCGGACCCAGAAAAACAACCTAATCCTACCCTGGCTTGAATTAGAGACATTTTTGCTGTGGGACAACAGTGGTGTACATTGACCCTCTCTTTACACCAGGTGTGTCCAACCTTGATACTAGAGAGCTACCAACCTGCAGATTGCAGCTCAAGCCCAAATCATACACAGGATTGCTTGATATTCACAGAGAAGTGTGTTGAAACAGGTTTAGAAATTAAGTTTACAGGATGGTCTCCAGAAGCATACAACTGCTCTACACTAAACACAAACATCTATTGTGGTAACAACACAAGTGTAGCCAGGATTCACAATGTGGGTGGGATGAAAATCAGGTGGGGCCTATAATTAAATATACCAACACACAACTACACCAGCTTCAATATATCACTGTTTAATAAGAACAAAATCCTGTATGTCATCATAAGCACATTATTAGCACTGCGGCCACACCCAGAGTATGTGAGAAGAGTGGAGTGGAAAGAATTTGCGCTTTGCGCTCAAAGCATTTCATAATAACTCCGCTCAAGCTCCGCTCTGGATGTTCAATATTCCGCTCCTCGCTCACTCCCCACGCCCTCATTAACACCTCGCTCCGCGTTCGCTCTATTGTAAATTTTAATTCTCTTTTGAAACAACACCAACCTCGTTGGCTCGTTAAAATATCAGAGTCCATTGCAGTTCTGTAGCAGAATGCGCCATTTTTTGTTTAACTTTAATAAAGCATATGGCATAAGCGTGTCACGGACTGCGCTGTAGCAAGGTAAATGCCGCAAATTATTTACAAATTTAAATGGCTTTTTCTTTTATTCTGTGTAATACCGACCTTTAGATTTTCTTTCCAAGTGTAAGCAGAAAACTTGTGTTTTCTTGACATGTGCCTTTTAATATTACTAAAGGAATCTTTTGATGTTATAATCACCTCCCCGCAATCGCGTTCTTCTTTGTCATCATTACCTTTTAAAATACATTTGTATTTTCCCCCCTTGCACTGTAGTATTTCAGAAACTCTTTATTTCTGTCTTTCTTTAACTGTGCTTATTAATAACTTATGAACTCATCCATCATATAATGCAAAGGCAGAAATCGCGAAGGGGTCAGTAAAATATAATTAAAAACTTAAATAATAAATAACATGATATTATATTAATTATATTAATGTGTGTTTGGTTAAACAAAACAAAACAAATGCAATTGGGGCCAAAATATATGTTTAGAAACATTTTCAGTGCCCCTCCCTTGTCTCACAGTGTTTTTGGTTCTTGCTCGTGACTGAGTGATAGTGGAGCTTTTTCGGAGCGAGAGAAAATCACGACGCTCCGACATTCAAAAAATCCGCTCCTCGCTCCTGGCAAAATCACGCCACTCCACTCCTCGCTCCGCTCCCACTCCACACCGCTCACATACTCTGGCCACACCACACACACACACACACACACACAACATTATCATCAAATCAGCAGGACAGTACAGTACAGTATGTAAAACAATGCTTGGTCATAGTCTGGATCAGCGACCACATAAGAACAAAGAAAAAATCCGCACACTAAAGAGCTCCCCTTTACATAATTTATTAAAGTGACGTTTCGGGTCTCTTAGGACCCTTCCTCAGACTCTGCGACCACATAAACCACATAAAAAACAACTGTGGCAAGGCAACTTATATAGGAGGCAGCTACATACATAGTGGGAAATTAGCTTACTTTTAAAACAGGAGACAACGGGGTTTAAGAGTTGAAGACTGCAATGATTTCGTTATAGTCCAACAATTCAGTCAACTTTCTTTTAAATAAGAGCAGGGACAAAGAGTTCAGTCTATGTGTCCACATTGTTGCTCTGATGCCAGTTTTTATCCGATTTACAGTTGAAAACAATCGTTCGACAATACAGCTAGTTAGGGGGCCGCGCAGCAGACGGTTCATTCTTAGAAAGATATCACTTGGTCATGCAGCGATCACCTCCATAAGTGATGGAAAACCCAGTCTTTTAATACTTTTCGTCATGTTCAGAATCCTCAATGGTGACATTAAAGGGTCCACCAGCAGGCTAGCAGGCTTGTGGGTGGGCCTGGCCCTCCCGTAGCTACGTGACTGGGTAACAATAAACTAAAACTTTGCCATAACAAATATGCTTTATAAGCACACAATTACATAAGCTAAAGAAACTTAACAACTAGTGGGGTAGTGCAGGGTACACTTCTTTATAAGATGACATGGGGTATACCGAATTCTAAATATTAATTAATATTATTAATTTCATAATGATCATTATGCTGAGAAGCCAAGCAGATGAAGTTAAGAACCAATACTGGCCCATTTTGGAGTGAACTAAATATGCAAGACTAGTCCTACATGTCACTGTTAAAAACACAAGCCGTTCAACCTTAGTATATACGCCATGACACGTATGAAATGTTGGGCTAATCACAACACACTGGATAACTGGCCAATCGGTTCACACCACCTTTCTCAGAACGTTGAGCTTTGTACAAAACGACCTATTACTGATTGGCGGGACTTAGAGGGGCTACACAAATGTACGGTATGTGGAAAATAATGAGTTTATTAACCACAAAGTAATGTGCTTTTCAGACACAAAATATGGGCTAAAGTCGTCTTTGTTGATGCCACACCAAACTGCTATTTGTGCCACTTCATCTATGTAGTGCGTTTTATCACTTTTGCGGATGAGACCTACCACCACTGTGTCATCTGCTAAATTGATGTGGTCGGAGCTGAACTTGGCAGTGCAGTCATGGGTCAGCAGTGTGAATAGCAGTGGGCTGAGCACACAGCCTTGTGGGACACTTGTGTTTAGTGTGTTAGTGCACAAGGTGTTGTGGCTGACATAGACTGACTGAGGTCTTCCAATTAAAAAGTCAAAAATCCAATTACAGAGGGGTCAGTTGAAGCCCAGCAAGCCTAAGGGATAATTAAATGCTGAGCTAAAGTCAACAAACAGCATTCTTACACAAGTGTACTTGTTTTCTAGGTAGGTAAGAGGTATGGTTTTGATGTGGTGCATGACTAGCCTCTCAAAGTACTTTATCATGATTCAGTCAGAGCTATGGGATGGTAGTCATTTATATAACGGTATGATGATTGTGGTTTTGAGACACATATGGACGATTTCCTGGCCCAGAGTGGTGTTAAACATATCCGTTAGGATATCTGTCAGCTGTGCAGCAGAGTTTCTGAGTACATGTTCAGGTATATTGTCATGACTCGCATCCTTGCATGGGTTTATCCTAGATAGGGTCTGTGAGTCTATACTGTTTTTGAAGTGATTATATATAACCGTTTTGCCTTCTTGATGCCACCAGACAGATTGGCTCTTGCTGTTTTTAAGGTGCTGTGTAAGGTGTAGGGATGGGGTGTGGAATTGCGATTCAAGCTAACAAAACCTGTCTAATATTGATTCTGAATCACCAAGGTGATATAATGCACAACTTTGTCATGTACTTTGGCTTTTTAATCAGCAGAAAGTCCTTATTAATCTAAAATCACTATGAGTTTGAGTTGTTTATAACAAGCAATTGAAAAAGCAACACATCATTAATAACATTCTTTATTATCATAAAAAAACGGGAAAAAAAAGAAGAACAGCAAGAGATATATATGCTTATAGGCATTTCCTGGAGCTGTGTGTGTAAATAGTACTTTCTCTGCGGCACATTTTGAGTTTCTGCTCCAGGCTTTGTGGTGGCAGTTCACTTCTGAATTCATTGAGAGCCATAACCAACATAATTGCACAATTAATCATCCCATCCCTAGTAATGTGTTCAGCTGTTATTTGCAGATTATGTTTTAGTATTTTTGTTCATCTTTCCTTCACCCTTATGAAAATTAACCATGGTTTTACTGGGTTACGGTAAAAAAACATGGTCACTGTAGTAAAACCATGGTAACCACAAAATAACTATGGTTTTGACAACCATGGTTTTCAAAGACCATAGTTAAACCATGGTTGGTGTAGTAAAACCATGGTTTTGCTGAAATGGTTACTACACTTTTACCACAATAAAACCATGGTTAATTTTTGTAAGGGCCAGTGATTCAGCTTGTTAACAGCACATATCATCATTACTCTATTTTCCCTCCATTCATTACCAGATGTGAATTGTAACATGTACAATTCTAAAAAAAAATTTAAATTACTTTTAGATAATGCTTAATGAGTTTTATTAGTTGTTGATGGAGGATGAGCACCCACTGGCAGACACATAAATCAAAACTTACAGTAGAGTGCTGTATGACCTCTATTATAGAAAATTGAAGATGACTAAAAAAAGATATCTTTTTTTTTTAAATGTTCTTACCTTTCCATAATGGCAATGTCTGGAGTCCACAAAAAATCTTTTTCAGCTATAATTGAGAAAATGCCACAAAACTCTGAGGGGACCCACAAAGAACCGTTTGGTATTTCACGTGACTTAAGGACGCCTTTATGCCAAGTCTGCAAAGTGATTAAACTTTAAGATTATTAAAACTTTACCCTGCTATAATGATTCAAGACATAGTTTTGCAAATTGAGTAAAACCGTATGTGGAGTAACAACAGTTTTGAAATACTTACAGTGACAAGTCGTATTTGTGTTGAGATAGTCTGGGCATTTTCATTCTGTGATTTAAAGCAAATGTTTAGTGATAAACCTACAACTGCTTCACATCTCACATCCATACTGTTATGAGCCACATGAGAAGAGTAAATAATGCTGGAGTCATACCACATTTGTGAGAGCGGTCACAAACAAGTCCAGATTAACATCACTGGGGCCATCATTGATAAACATAGGCCGCATGTGGTTAATTGCATTGCTACTATCCAACAAGCCAAGCTCTTTGGAAAGTGCATCATAAGCTTTAAGATAATCTGGAAACGTGCATAAATCTTTATAAGCAGACACCAAACCTGAAAAAACAACACTTTATATAACACAGCTCAATATCATCAAAGACAATTCATGCTCCTTTTTAAAAGATTCAGCATTTCACATCTTAACTATTTTTTTGTCTCAGACCACAGAGACAAACCAAAACAAATGTACACTTTAAAGTTTTACAGAAAACTAATCATTAGGGGTTCAAGCACGAAGTTATTTTCGAGCTTAAAACTAACTAGTCCTAGGTTTTTCGCCCAATTAGAATCAATCGAGTGCTGAAATATTCCTTGGAGTTCAAATATGAAAAGTTAACAAAAAACAGTTGAACTTTCGACTCACCGTCGGCACACCATTGCATAACGCCTGAAGTGCGTGAAGCTGCTTGGACTTGATTGGCTATAACTGGGGACAAGAATAAGGTATCAACACCAAATATGGTACATAAATACATGGGCCTAATCTGGGGTCACGTGCAAAAAAATGCGCTGACTGATCACTAGTTGGCGCTACAGCAATGGCAAATGTGTTGATGCTTATAACTCCCACAATTCGAGTCCAAATGTCAAGTGCTTTAAATCACTGGAATCCTTGGCTCAAGACAAACAAAATGTATATTTCTAATTTCATTTCCGTCATGAAAAAATTTTCGGTGAACTATCCCTTTTAGGGTAAGTCGCTTTGGATAGAAGCGTCTGCCAAATGCATTAATATATCCTGATACTTTAATGATGTTTAAAGAATGTATACAATTAAAATAATATTTCCAGTGATGATCATTTTCATAAAATGATAAGACATTTTTATGGCAAGTTATGATGCAATCTCGAAGAGTTATATCTTCCAATTTGAATAAAATAAAGAAATTTGGGGCTTGTTTATATAATTTAAACTTGCAAGCCTCGAAAAAACATCATAGAGACATGCTTGTTGGTTTATATAATTCATACTGGGTGTCAAGATCCTAAAACCCTTGAACCCCGTTATACACTGCTTGCAGGTATATTTATTACTATATTCAGTTCACGATAAAATACACAATATTAAAACTTTTTATCCTATATTACAACTATGTATAGTAAAGTGAATTTGAAACTTTCAATGTGTTTTTATCTGCAAAACTATACAACACAATAAAATGAAACACAGACTATGACTATAATACAGAGCTTAAAAGAGACTTACAAACTGATCCAAGACACATAAATAGCAGGTGTAGGTACATGGCGGGCAGTCAGAGATACCTGTGGTGGAGGATGAAGATTGACTCTGAAACACATTATTGTCATTTGCTCATATTTATACACTGAGTGAGAAACAACGCTACACCTCCTACCTACAGAATCTAATTTTCCTATAGGAGTAAAAATACAAAATGATACCTGTTTGAAAGACAGGGATGCGCACCTGTCAATCAGCTATTACATAACAGAGCGAGGCCAGAGACGAACGTGCTCTTAAACAGGAAATAATATTTGGAATAATGGTTGCATCTTTGAATAACTGTAAGAATACATTTCATTTAAATATAATTTTTTTATCATATAAAGTTTTAAGAGATAATAATATGTTTTCCACTTGTCCATTTACCTCAGAGTGTTAGTATAATATAATTTAATATTATTTCAGTAATATTGCTGTTTTTCCAGTAATAATAATACAATTTACATGTCAATCCTGCTTCCTTCTCTGTTTATTCATTTCATTATGCTTTTATGTTAAGTTATGTCAGATGAAACAACATTGTGATGAAACAAAGTGGTTTTCATCTGCATCACCACATATCTTAGGAAAAGGACTCTGGATGGTATTTATTAATCATCGTTGAAAAACAGTAAGGCATTGTGGAAAAGTAGGAAGACTAAAAGAATTAAAACAATGTTTTGGTTTATTTAGCTTATCAACAACAAAGACATTAAGTCAGAGATTAATTTTTGCAGTGTAGTATGTTTTGGGTTATAAAGGAGCCATGCCATGAGAAGTTTAATAAATTCCGGTTTAATGGTATGACCCAGGGCAAGAAACCAGTGTCCAGTTACATCTAACATAACCACTTATTTTGAAAATCCTCATTTGTAATTGAAAGGGTATTATCATTAGAAATGTCCCTATCCCAAGGGATACATTGCAGCTGCAGGCAGTCTGTTAACATGATCACAGTTTTCTCTGTCAAGTTATGCAAAATTAAACCACTTCTGGTCATTGTACCTATAAAACAAATATTTAAAAAGAAATAAAAATATTCCATTAAGTACGCCAAACCACCAAAACGTTTGTTCTTTACACCAAGTGCAGCAGGCAAAGACAAACAACTATTGTGAGAATTTACAATGCATTGGATTAAATGATGGACTCTCCAGTTTCAAGGTATTGTGTAATTTTGTTTACTTGTGAACACACACTCATCTTTAGAACTAAAGCTGAAGAGCAATGAGAGACTTTTTCCTCATGGGAGGAGGCGATTCAGTGAATTCAGAGAGTATTTAGACCCCCTTCACTTTTTTTTCAAATTTGGTATTTTGCAGCCTGATACTACAATAGTTTAAATTCATTTTGTTTCTCATTAATCTACATTCAGTACCCCAATTGATTGAAGATGATAAGGAAAGGCACATACGGTACCTCTCTATAAAAGCCCTCACAGCTGATAATGCATATCAGAGTAAAAACCAAGCCATTAGGCACAAAGGGACTGTCTGTAGAGCTTAGACAGGATTATTGCAAAGCACATATCCAGGGAAGGCTTGAAAAATGTTTGCTGCACTGTACGCTCCCAAAGTCACTGTGGCCTTCATTATTCTCAAATGGAACATGTTGGGCACAACCTGGTCACCTGGCCAAAATTAGCAATCGTGGCCTTGATAAGAGAGATGACCAAGAACACTATGGTCACTTTGACTGAGCTTTAGAGATTCTGTGTGGAGAAGACATGAAAGTCCACTTTAAATTTGCTAAACAGTACATCAAGGACTCTCAGTCAATTGGGAATAAGATTGAACAGTTTGGCCTCAATTCTGAATTTCTGGAGGAAACCAGGCATCGGTTATTAACTGGCCCAATATCATCCCAAAATGGAAGTATGGTGGTGATAGCTTAAGTATGTTTTAGCAGGATGGACTGGGAGGGTTGGGGAAAGCTGAATGGAGCAAAGTACAGAGATATCCTCAGACTGGGCTGAAGGTTCACCTTCCAACATGGCAATGACCCCAAGCACAAAGTCAGAACAAGAATTTGCAAAGAAGAAAGAATTCATTTTTAAAAGTATGCATAGAATCCCAACTATAATTGAACGTACTCCAGAAACCTGAGAATTGCGTACATAAACCAAACTTGACATTTGTAGAACTAAGTACGCACACCTGCATGCAATTTTAACCTTACTGTATAAATCACAGCCTACCTGATAATTTGCCCTTTATCCACCCCCATTAACCATATATAGACAATGCAAATTACCTCACGAATGGCCATGCATATTAAAAGAGGAAGTTAATTAATGGTCTTTAAAACAAAATCATGGCAGCAACGAAAATTTCTCAGAGGCAGAAATAGGTTCTTGATGAGGTGATGAGGTGGACAAGAGAAAAGCTATTTTGTTTGGTGGCCACAACAGCGGCATTACCAGTAGGAAGAAGTGGCAACATATTACTGCTGCGGTTAAAGTAGAGCGACACAATTAATGTGATTACCATAATAGCAGATGAGCGTCAGCAAATAAGGGTTTTGCTTTGTGACATTGCATCTACTTTAAAAGATATTATCAAAAAATTACCTTTGCATGTTTGTTCTTTACAAATGATGCATTATTTCCTGACATAGCCTTGCTCCCTGATAATGTCCTTCTTGGTGTGGATCAGGCTCATCATGCTGGTGTTGTAATAGGTCGGGGGGAATAGGCATTCCATTCCTTTGTGCAATGTTGTGTAGAATGGCACATGCAATGATGATCTTGCATACTTTTTTGATTAATACGAAAGTCAACCACCTGAAGCATCAAGACAAAATCATGTACACTTGAGAAGGCCAGTGGCTCTCTCAACTACTGAGCACACATGAGCGCGGGCATCACTGAAGTGCATTTCTTCTGTGCTCTGAGGATTTAAGAATGGGGTAACTGGATTTACTTACTCAGAAGCCATCAATCGTGAACATCATCTGCCTTAATTCTATTCCCTACACTGCTGTGTGTTAGAATAATAGAGTCATGTGTAGAACAATACCAACCTTTCCATTCAGTTAGGTTCCTCGACCATCTCGCCTTCTAGGACAGCCAGAAGCCTGTGAGTGGTCATTGATGATCAGCTTAGCATGTTGCCAGCACTGCCCACTCTTGTAGATTCATCCTTTACAACAGTGATTCCCAACCCCCGGTCCCCGGACCGGTGCCGGTCCGTGGACCCGTAAGTACCGGGCCTTGAAATATTCCCAGAATTATATTTTTATAATAATAGTAATTGTCTTTTTTAAATGCTATGACATGTAATGTTATTTAATCCAAAACATAAACAATAAATCAATTAAAATGTATTTCTTTGAGCACCTTGCGCCTTGCTTAGCAACGCGTCGTATCTGAACGGACTACAAATTGCACCTGAAGTGACAGAGAAGTATGTGGAGAGATGAGCGGGCCTCAGCCAACTTCAATGGCTAATTTCATTAGTGGATACATTGCCACCTAACATCACTGTCTCATGAGTTTGAGCGTTATTTTCCATCTGAAAAAGACCCTGTCAGGAGAAAATACAAGGAGCCGGAGTCTAATGCAAGTGAGTTTATTTATTAAGAGGGAGAGAGTGCAATAGATAGAAAATGTTCACAGCCAGTCTCCGTAGGCTTCCTGCTTAATGTCAAAGCACCCCACAAGTCCACTGGAGAGATAATAAATCCACAAGAGATATCAGAAGTAATCCACACACGATCGCTGACGTAATCCACACAGGTTGCTGACGTAATCCACACACGCTCGCTGACGTAATCCACACACGTTCGCTGACGTAATCCACACACGTTCGCCGATGCGAATCACGAGCCACAAAGCAATCCGGCGCGATCGTTGGTGTACTGCCTAAAAACGAAGCAACCAACAACCGGCCGAAGAGTGAAGACAGGAGTCCAATCAGGAACTAAATCCAAACAGAGAACTGAACCAACAGGAATAATGAAACCTGAAGCAGAGACAAATAGTTCCGGAAACCAGCGACCGATCCTGGGAGCGAGAACACAAGCAGAGCGTGAAACAAGACAAACAAACAGAAACAAACTCTCTGGACTGGCAGCGTGGCAGTGATCTACCGGAGACAACGAGCACGTGAAACAGGACAAACAGAAAGGCTTTAAATAGGAAAAAGATGACAAGACACGGCTGGAAGACAATGAGAAAAACAAGAGGGAGGGGCAAGTGCACACATAAGGGGCCGTCACCAAAACAAAGGTAACATAACACACGCTACCGATCAAACAGGTGTAATGACAGACCCAAGTAATGGCAAAGTATGGATGCGCAACCCACTCCGAGTCCAAAGTAAATATATGCATATTACATCAAGGCAAGGCAAGTTTATTGGTATAGCACATTTCATACACAGAGGTCATTCAAAGTGCTTTACATAGAAATGAAAAAGAATAAAACAGGAATAAAAGTGTCACACGTCGGGGCTGGCTGCTGCTATACTAACGCCCCTTTTAACTTCCACCTCGAGGAGGTCCCCAAAGCCAACCCAATGACCAGACAACACAAGTGCACGTACAGTATTGTTCAAAATAATAGCAGTACAATGTGACTAACCAGAATAATCAAGGTTTTTAGTATATTTTTTTATTGCTAATTGGCAAACAAGTTACCAGTAGGTTCAGTAGATTCTCAGAAAACAAATGAGACCCAGCATTCATGATATGCACGCTCTTAAGGCTGTGCAATTGGGCAATTAGTTGAATTAGTTGAAAGGGGTGTGTTCAAAAAAATAGCAGTGTGGCATTCAATCACTGAGAAATCAATTTTGTGAAGAAACAGGTGTGAATCAGGTGGCCCCTATTTAAGGATGAAGCCAACACTTGTTGAACATGCATTTGAAAGCTGAGGAAAATGGGTCGTTCAAGACATTGTTCAGAAGAACAGCGTACTTTGATTAAAAAGTTGATTGGAGATGGGAAAACCTATAAAGAGGTGCAAAAAATGATAGGCTGTTCAGCTAAAATGATCTCCAATGCCTTAAAATGGAGAGCAAAACCAGAGACGTGGAAGAAAACGGAAGACAACCATCAAAATGGATAGAAGAATAACCAGAATGCCAAAGGCTCAGCCAATGATCACCTCCAGGATGATCAAAGACAGTCTGGAGTTACCTGTAAGTACTGTGACAGTTAGAAGACGTCTGTGTGAAGCTAATCTATTTTCAAGAATCACCCGCAAAGTCCCTCTGTTAAAAAAAGGCATGTGCAGAAGAGGTTACAATTTGCCAAAGAACACATCAACTGGCCTAAAGAGAAATGGAGGAACATTTTGTGGACTGATGAGAGTAAAATTGTTCTTTTTGGGTCCAAGGGCCAAAGGCAGTTTGTGAGACGACCCCCAAACTCTGAATTCAAGCCACAGTACACAGTGAAGACAGTGAAGCATGGAGCATGATATGGGCATGTTTCTCCTACTATGGTGTTGGGCCTATTTATCGCATACCAGGGATCATGGATCAGTTTGCATATGTTAAAATACTTGAAGAGGTCATGTTGCCCTATGCTGAAAAGGACATGCCCTTGAAATGGTTGTTTCAACAAGACAATGACCCAAAACACACTAGTAAACGGGCAAAGTCTTGGTTCCAAACCAACAAAATTAATGTTATGGAGTGGCCAGCCCAATCTCCAGACCTTAATCCAATTGAGAACTTGTGGGGTGATATCAAAAATGCTGTTTCTGAAGCAAAACCAAGAAATGTGAATGAATTGTGGAATGTTGTTAAAGAATCATGGAGTGGAATAACAGCTGAGAGGTGCCACAAGTTGGTTGACTCCATGCCACACAGATGTCAAGCAGTTTTAAAAAACTGTGGTCATACAACTAAATATTAGTTTAGTGATTCACAGGATTGCTAAATCCCAAAAAAAAAATTTTTGTACAAAATAGTTTTGAGTTTGTACAGTCAAAGGTAGACACTGCTATTTTTTTAACACACCCCTTTCAACTAATTGCCCAATTTCACAGCCTTAAGAGCATGCATATCATGAATGCTGGGTCTTGTTTGTTTTCTGAGAATCTACTGAACCTACTGGTAACTTGTTTGCCACGTAGCAATAAAAAATATACTAAAAACCTTGATTATTCTGGTTAGTCACATTGTACTGCTATTATTTTGAACAAGACTGTAAGTATAAAAACATAAACTTTATTTAAATTAATTAAAATAGGTATGGGAGATGGGGAGGGAGAAGGGAATTAAAACTATACTCTTTGCTCTGCCCTCCAGGTGGGCCCTGGTTTGGAAGAGTAAAGGGGGGGGGCAGAAGGGGTCCAATGCACTGCGGGAGGGGGATGTGGGACTCAGGCTCCTCCGCCTGGTCTTGAGTTCCCGTGGCGCCCTCCTCTTCCTCCTGGAGGCAGAATGAAACAAGATAAGTGTTTGGCTTGTGATGCTTCCTTCGTTACGTACCCTTTTTCACTTCACACCATGTTTCTTCAGTACGTGATACTGGGGGTAGTTGTAGCGAGCGTTCTTTTGTTTCACATCTGTGTCTCTTCCCTCCCTTTCTGCAGACTGTCGCTGGAACACAGAAGATCGGTTAATTTTACTACGATGGACTCCCTCTCATCTTTTTCGGCCGGGAACGACGTGCGGTAAGTGCAGTACAGGTAAGGTTTTACTCGTTCCTTTCTCTACTTTCTTCCTCCACAGGCTGTTGACTCTCCACTTGGGACGACGTACAGTAAGTACGGTACAGGTACGGTTTTCCTCGTGCTCTCCCTCTTTCTCTCTCTACAGGCTGCGGGCTGGGACACAAAGATACGGTTATTGCAAACTGCTGGTTGGCTCTCACCTCTCCACTTGGGACAACGTACAGTAAGTACGGTACAGACAAGGTTTTCCTCGTACACTTCCTTCGTTCTATTCCACACAGCAACACTCTTGGTCAGATGGCAGTCAAATTTCACAGATGTTATATTTGGATTGAAAATGTGGTGGACTTACGGTGACCGGACTCGATTTACCAGACGATTCGAGACTGTTTGTGATGAAGCGTCGGGGACAAACCTTCTCGACGGTTGATGCGGTTGCAGAGGGGAAAATACCACGCTGTCTCACCGAGCCGAGCGCTGCCCTCTCCTCTCCACTTACTAGACGGTAGAACACCAGACAGGGGCGCCCCTTTGAAGAGGCCTCGGGACAGACGGGATCTATTCCACCTCACTCTGCAACAGTAGGCGTTATATAGATGAATGTACAAGCAGCATTAATTCTTGGTCGTACTCACACAGCCTCTAGCGGTCCAACTCTTCACCACCACTCTTCAGAATAACCCAGATACAAAGAAACGACTGCTACAAACACCACAGAAATACTGTACATCCAGAGCGTGCTCACAGCTTATGCCAGGTAATAACAACTGACAACGGCAGCCTCTTCGTTCTCGCACGGCGAGGTTAGCGCAGGCGGGGTTTTTTCTGACAATACACACACACAGCAGTACACAGCACCACTTCAAAGTGAAATTTCCACAACGACAGAGACTCACCCACCGCACTCAAACTGAACACTTAGGACGCCTGTCTTCCTCCACTTCGCCGGAGTCCATTTGGCGATGTTTAGCACGGCCCAGTCCGCATTTACGTCGCTGTGATAGCCCCAGTTTATCCTTCTTCGGCTCGCCCACCACACTGTTTAGGGTAGGGCCGTCCTCCTTTTCCTGGAGTTGTTTGCTACGAAACAGGTTAGTGTAAAGTGTGTCTTCAAACTCAATGTTTCATACTCACAATCGCTGTAAGTTCTCTTCTAATGTTCTCCTCTTTGTTCCACACAGGCGATCAACTCCAGCCACACAGAACGAGGCGTTTCTTCCCCCAACAGGGTTGCACAGCGGATTCACTTTGTCACAATATCTTCAATATAGCAAACACTCACGCTAACTACGCTTCTCCTTTGGTTTCGTTTCAGTTCCCAGTAGCCTCCGATCATCTTTCAACCACTTAGGTTTACTACGTCCCACACGGCCACGCCAGCTTCAGCCTGAGAGGAAAAACAGCCCAACAACAAGTGCACCAAACGAGCCCAACAAACTGCACACAGACTGAACACAAACTGTGGTTTTGAATGATCCTTTATACTGCCCTGCTCAGCGTGTACTCCAATCATCAGCCGCTCCTGTTAACTAGACGCACCTGCATTCAATTCGCTGATTTTCCCTCTCGCGGCACTACCGGAAGTTCCGGTGTTCGTCTTTTCCGGTCCGGGCGGAAACACCTCCGGGCGGAACCAAAGTTTGGAGAGAAAAAAGATCGTCACCGTGTGACAAAAGTATTAAAAACAATAGAAATAAAAGAATTAAAATAGTGCATATAAAATATATATTCATATATAACGCCCGTCCCCAAAGTATATTTTCTATTTAATTTTCAATTTGGCAAAATAGAAATTTCAGTAAATGCAGATTTTCAAACAATAATAGGCTACTTTTTATATTTAATTAATTTAAAAATATTATTTTGACTGTTGTGGACGCGCTCTTCCTGGAACAACGTGCTGAAAATAACAAATACCAATAAATTCACAACAATTTATTAATAAAATAGTGTTTTCATCGTTATTATTAGCTGTGCATTGTTGTTTGAGGTGCGTGCGTTAGATACCAGTAAACTGGAGCATTGCTAGAGCTTTATTTAACGCAAAGAAATGTATCCTGACCTAGATGATATTAATCAGATATATACAAAATAAACATAACATTACAAATTATATCTGCACAAAATTAAGAGAATGCACAAGTGAATTAAGTTATGTGCCATTCAGAATGACTCATGTTGTGGACGCACTCTTCCTGGAGCAACGCGACACGGCAACTAAACAAAAATAATTCACAATGTTTTATTACAATATTGTTCTCTTTATAATGTTATTTTATATGACAGTCCCAATAGTCATTATTAGTCATGTGCCATTTGAGCTGTGCGCGCTGAAGCTGCGGATCACCAGGTAACACTTTCTGCATTCAATTTTAACCAAATGCATCCTATCATGAAATAAATCAGATATAGGCCTACACAAAATAAACACAATATTATAACTTACATTTGCACAAAGCTGCGAATGAACACGCAAACTTATAGTAATGATGATGGTGTAAAATGATCCCAAACATAACTCCGGCACGCTCTGCGATGTTTTGAATGCGTATGTTTTTTTTCACATTAAAATAGTTTTGTTCTCATTGGTCTGGTCTGGTATTTTTTGTTAAAGGTTAAAGCTTAATCTCTAATTTAATACTTAAAAAAATTATTGCCTGATTAGTGATATTGCTGAACAGAAATTACTGTGTGTTTGATATTGTATTCTAAAACTGTCTGACTGTTGAAACCGGCTCTTATTTTCATAGTCTTTGTTGTCACCTGTTGGTAAGTGAAAACGCTAAGTTGCTGTTGAAGTGATTGTCTTTAGTGGTTCTGGAGAGATTGGACAGGTAAAACTGGTATTAACATACAATTTGCTATTACTGCCACCTGCTAGTGACTGAGTGCTGTGTAAGTTGCTTTTGAAGTAGACCTAATTGTATGGGAGAAAAGAGAAACATTTTGTGAACCGGTCTGAAAGTTTAAAAAGATTGGTATATTCATACGAGTATAGCCTTTGTTGCCACCTAGTTCATTATATGCAATTAAATTATAGGCTGTTACTTTTTTACACAGTGATATGTTTCAAACGATGCATCTTAAAATTGAGGCATTCAAATTGACAACTGGTCCCTGGAATTTTTTTATGAATATGCTGGTCCTAAATGAGCATGCTCACAGGTCCTAGTCCAAGCTCTTGTCCTGTCCAGGCTGGACTACTGCAATGTGCTACTGGCTGGACTTTTTGCCTGCACAATCAAACCCCTACAGATGATTCAGAACGCAGCGGCAAGAGTGGTCTTCAATGAGCCAAAGAGGGCGCACGTCACTCCTCTCTTTGTCAAGTTACACTGCCTCCCTTAAGCAGCTTGTGTCAAATTTAAAGTCAACTGGTTCAGCACCCCCTTACCTTTGCTTGGTTATACAGCCTTACTTCCCCTCTTGATCCCTGCGCTCTGTAACCGAGCGACGGCTTGTGGTGCCATCTCAAAACGGGGAAAAAACCAACACATCCTCATCCCATGGCGTCAATATTTGACCCCACTTGACCATGCGTCAATATGTTACGCGGAGGGTATACCCTTCGCGTCATTTTTTGACGAACTGGGGACTTCAATACTATTAGGTACGCGAAATTAAACAGTTGTCGCCTGACATTGGGGTTAGGGATAGGTTTGGGTAGGGATGTCATTATGTAAATCTAACCCTAAACCGACGCTAAAATGGTGAGAAAATGGTACGAAAATAGGAAAGAGAATGCAACGGACTCAATAGTATTGAAGTCCCCAGTTCGTCAAAAAATGGCGCGAAGGGTATACCCTCCGCGTAACATATTGACGCATGGTCAAGTGGCGTCAAATATTGACGCCATGGGGTGAGGATGGCCTGGAAAAAACATTATCTTCTTTAGAGCTGTTCCACAACTGTGAAGTGATCTGCCGGCCGCGACACAATCTGCTGACTCTGTAGCTGTCTTTAAGAATCGGCTAAAAACCCATCTCCTCCACCATTACCTCACTTCCTAATATAGGACTTACTATCTTTCTCTTTTTTCTTTTCTTATCTCTATCTGTACATTCTTACAAAAAAAACAACCCATGGCTATGTATGCTGTGTTAGACTTGAGACTTTTTCCAGTGCACTAATGTATTGATTGTTCTTGTGTTGCTATAATTGCTTCTATTGTTTACCTCATTTGTAAGTCGCTTTAGACAAAAGCGTCTGCTAAATGACTAAATGTAAATTTGTGAACATGCATGTATTTATCATTAGGGCACATAATGATGATCTAAAGTGATTTGTATTTTTGTAGTAACCGGGACCTATTAGCAACTTAAATGTATTTAAAAATGTCAAAGTAAATGGTTAATTCCTTTTATCTGCAGTAAGTTCTTTATCAAGCATTGTCGCCAAACTGCTTTGTCTTCAAAATGTGCGTACGCATGAGCACAGAGTCCCCCTCCTAAGAGCGCATTCCAGACGCTTCCAAGGATAAAACCCAAAAGTTCAAGTGGGTGGTACAGTGGTACAGGGGGAAAGATGGAGGGCCAGGCCCAAGAAGCCAGGGTGGCGCCGGCAGAGCAGGAAGCCAGAGCTGAGTTTTTGAGATTAAGTTCTTCGGCCAGATGTAATTGAAATAAATAAAGTTCAGTGTTTTAGTGATTGCAGTTCATTCATTCATTTTTTTCCATGTCTTTGTGTTTCTACCTGTATAGATTAAATCAACAAAGAAGACAACTGTAGTTTTGATGTCAGTATTTATTTTTAATAAATGCATTACTAGAATAAAATGCAGTGTTTGCCATCATATGAGTGTGTTTAGTTTGCTGTGTTAATTGTTTTGAGAGTTACATTAATTTGGAGAAATGTGTGAAATCGATTGAGGAAAACTGTAACAAAATTTAAACAAGTGAAGGGGTCTGAATTCACTGTATTCCCATGAGAAATAAGTCTTTCAGTTTCAGTTCTGAAGAAAAGTTTGTGTACGTATGTAAACAAATTGACACGAAACCTTGAAACTGGAGAGTCCATCATTTGACTTAGTGCATTGTGATTTCTAACAATAGTTGTTTGTCTTTGCCTACCACACTTGGTGTAAGGAACAAACCTTTTGGCAGTTTGGTGTACATCTTTATTTATTTTAAATATTAGTTTTTTATGATGACATTAACAGACTGCCTGCAGCTCGCTGCAATTAATTGCTTACCCTAGGAAAATAAGCTAGACTTGTCAGATCGGTAATAACTGGGTAATGTTTTGTTAATATATACGTAATTTCATGGTAATATTATTTTTAAACTACATATTATAAGTAATACCATTCAATTTCGAGACAATAATAAATGTTAATTATTTACTATTTGCGAAGTTATATTTCTGTAATTACACCAGTCTGGTGGTGTTATAAAAGAGAAAAATGTTGGTAAGTACATTATTTTGAAATGTTATGGCATAATAACACAGTGATCAAAGAGACTAACCAAGTCTTTGCTAACAGTTAGATCAAATAAATAAAATATAATATAATATGTCATTATAAATAGAGTAGACAACTTGGTGAATATTTTTGGCTTTAATTTAATTGTTGATCCTTTACCAACCAAGTTGTTTCAGTCGTGTTTTAGGACATTATGTCCGGCTGTAATAAACATTAATGATTCTTTGTCTACTGGTGTAGTGCCAGCAGCATTTAAAATAGCTTTTGTGACCCCCATACAAAAAAAACCCCTAATAACAGAAATTTTGATAATCTCAATAATTTCCGTCCTATATTCAATCTTCCATTTCTCACCAACATTTTGGAGCGAATTGTTGTTCAATTGAATTCCCATCTTACCACAAATAATCTGTTTGAGCCCCTTCAATCAGGATTCCGTAAACTCCACAGCACCGAAACAGCTTTAGTCAAGGTCACTAATGATTTACTAATAGCTTCGGACTCTGGCTGTCTTTCCTTGTTGATTCTTCTTTATCTCAGTGTGTATTTCATATTAAGTCAATATGTCCATTGGCATATATAAATGTATATAAAAAGGTTTTGTGTAAAGTTTAGGGAAAAAGTTGTTTAGGACGTATGAATCCATTACTGTAAGCTTTTAAAGTGACAGCTATAACATATTTTAATCAAAAAACAATCTGCTACTTAATGTTATATTTATTTATTTAATAATAAATTACATTTGTTTCTCTGTTATCTATGTAGTTCATGCTTTAAACAATCTGAGTTTTAGTGTGGTGCTTTAAATCAGCTGATAAGGCTGACCGTTTCAACTTCTTGATTCATATCAGGCAGAGAGATGACTGTAGGCAGGAGGTGGAGCGTTGTTTCTCACTCAGTGGATAAATATAAGCAAATGACAATAATGTATTTCACAGTCAATCTTCATCCTCCACCACAGGTATCTCTGACTGCCCGCCATGTATCTACACCTGCTATTTATTTGTCTTGCATCAATCTGTAAGTCTCTTTAAAAGCTATGTGTTATACTTAAGTTTTGTGTTTGTAAATGTGCCACAGAAAGTTTCAAAGTAACTTTACTAATACAGGATAAAAAGTAATAATTAATTGTGTATTTTATGCTATAATGACCATATAAAAATCATATTTCTGAAAATTGTAAACTATAGTGAGATACCAGCTTATAGTAATAATTATAGTAATAAGCCCTGGGCTCCATTTTCAGACCTGCCAACCTGTACACATTTTGCGTAGAAGGTACTCATTTTGACCTCAAAGTACGGTGGTACAATTTGTCACTCTAAACTACGCAAAAACCTGATGACCTCCTTGCCGCGCGAAGTACTCAAAAGAAGCAATAGAAAAAATTAAAATATGTCCAATCATAGCACTGGGCTCATCCACCACATAGAAAGTGGCGATGATTGACAAGTCGTATGTCCAATCAGTAACAAGAGTCTGCTATCGATGGAATCACAAAATCCAGCGTGATCTCCTTCCTCCACCAGCAGTTTCTGACAATCTTTTTCAACGGAGAGTCAAGACGTCTGACCCGCTAAGGTAAACTGGTCAGGGTGGATGTGCAAAGTATGATTTAGCTTAATCCTATGAAGTCGATGGTCGCGCGGGCTCGGTTTCATAACGTGCACTTGACCGCAAGATGCGCTAACATTACTTCTGATTTGTAAATGAGCATCATTTATAATTGAGCGCTTACGAAAAAGTACCACCATGGGGCAGAGCATCCAGTTTTTGTCAAATAAAAACGGAAAGTTCATTCTCAGTGAAGGGAATCCACCTGACATCCGAGTGAAGCACAATAAATGCGCTCTGCAATAACGCGCTCTTGATAATTGTCAATAAAATAAAACGTCATATAAAACTCACTTTATATAAAGTTTTATACATGGAGAATATCTCGTGTCTCGAGCACCCACGTGATAGGTGCCTATGCCGTACTGTACTGTACTGTAAAAAAAGCTACAATAAACTAGATATGCAATTCCCAAGGAATTACCAGTGCATGAAAATGCAAAAAGTTGATTGACAGAAATGTAAAAGAAATTGAATCTAGTAGTTTACCTGGCTGTTGACATGTTTTAGTGTGAAGCTAGCATGATTTAAAAAAGTTATCATGATGAAATATGGTATTAGCATGATTCAGCATGACGTTAGCATGATGCTAGCATGATTAGCATGAAGCTAGCATGATGCTAGCATGATTAGCATGAAAGTAGCATGAAGCTAGCATGATTAGCATGAAGCTAGCATGATGCTAGCATGATTAGCATGATGCTAGCATGTTTAGCATGATGCCAGCATGATTAGCATGATGTTAGCATGAAGCCAGCACGATGCTAGCATGATTAGCATGAAGCTAACACGATGCTAGCATGATTAGCATGAAGCTAGCACGATGCTAGCATGATTAACATGAAGCTAGCACGATGCTAGCATGATTAGCATGAAGCTAGCACGATGCTAGCATGATTAGCATGAAGCTAGCACGATGCTAGCATGATTAGCATGAAGCTAGCACGATGCTAGCATGATTAGCATGAAGCTAGCACGATGCTAGCATGATTAGCATGAAGCTAGCACGATGCTAGCATGATTAGCATGAAGCTAGCACGATGTTAGCATGAAGCTAGCACGATGCTAGCATGATTAGCATGAAGCTAGCACGATGCTAGCATGATTAGCATGAAGCTAGCACGATGCTAGCATGATTAGCATGAAGCTAGCACGATGCTAGCATGATTAGCATGAAGCTAGCACGATGCTAGCATGATTAGCATGAAGCTAGCACGATGCTAGCATGATTAGCATGAAGCTAGCACGATGCTAGCATGATTAGCATGAAGCTAGCACGATGCTAGCATGATTAGCATGAAGCTAGCACGATGCTAGCATGATTAGCATGAAGCTAGCACGATGCTAGCATGATTAGCATGAAGCTAGCATGATTAGCATGAAGCTAACATGATGCTAACATGATTACCATGAAGTTAGCATGAATTCAGCATGAAATTAGCATGATCCTAGCATTATTAGCATGATGCTAGCATGATTAAGATGATGCTAGCATGATTAGCATGAAGCTAGCATGATTTAGCATGAAGCTAACAAGATTTAACATGAAGCTAGCATGATTTAGCATTAAGTTAGCAAGATTTATTATGAAACTAGCACGAAGCTAGCATGAAACTAGCACGAAGCTAGCATGACTTAGCATGAAGCTAGCATGAAGCTAATATGACCCAAAGACCCAACCCCCATGTCTCTATGATGTCCGTATCCAGAGATATAAGGCTTTGTTTATTATGTTGCTAGGCTGCTCATATTTGGTTGCTAGGGGCGTGGCTTAATACCTCAATAAGGATGGTTAGAGACTGATTGGATGCCTGAGTAAAATGAGCCCACCCCCATGTCTCTGTGACACTGTGCTGCAAAGATATCCATCTGGGCATTTTATAATGGCAGTCTATGGGAGATGTTGCTAGGGTGCCCAAAATGGTTGCTAGGGGCGTGGCTTGATAGCTCAATAAGGATCCTAAGGGATTGATTGGATGCCTGAGTAAAATGAGCCCACCCCCATGTCTCTATGACACTGCGCTGCAAAGATATCCCATCCGGGACGTTTTTAGTTCCTTATATGGGCATGATTCCTGCCCCATTATAAGTCTATGGGGAAATTTGGGGACCTCTTACACCCCAGGGGTACAACTTACACCCCATTGTGAGGTATGTTCTTACAGAGCCTGCCAGCCTCTTCAAATGTGGCAAGTCACAAGTTTCTGTGAAATCCTAGGTCTGAGCTACGACTCGTCAAAGTTTGTCGCAATGTTAAGTCTATGGGATTTTTCGGCTGCTTTTTCGCCCCTGGGGCGAAAACCGTACCCCCGATCGCTTATAAAAGTCATAGCACACTATTCCCGAATAGTCCGCACGTTTGAGAGTTTGAATGAAGTTTCTAAGTTAAACGGTTCGAGCCGTATTAATTGCGGAAATTTGGTTGGAAGAATAATAATAATAACTAGATAGGTACATTTCCTGAAGAAAATGTGAGTGGTGCTTGCCGTGGCAAATTTCGGGGGACAATATATGATTATACTTCAAGCCAAAAGTAAAACAATTCAACCCACATGTCTCTACGATATTCTGATGCGAAGATATAAGGCTTTGTTTATTCGGTTGCTAGGGTACTGTATTTGGTTGCTAGGGAGAAAATTGGCATCCCATAATGATTACACTCTGAGTCACGAGTCAAACGGTCCAACCCCCATGTCTCTACGATGTTCTGATGCGGAGATATAAGGCTTTGTTTACCCTGTTGCTAGGGTACTGTATTTGGTTGCTAGGGAAAAAATTGGCATCCCATAATGATTACACTCTGAGTCACGAGTCAAACGGTCCAACCCCCATGTCTCTACTATGTTCTGATGCTGAGATATAAGGCTTTGTTTACTCTGTTGCTAGGGTACTATATTTGGTTGCTAGGAAAAAAATTGGCATCCCATAATGATTACAATCTGAGTCACGAGTCAAACGGTCCAACCCCCGTGTCTCTACGATGTTCTGATGCTGAGATATAAGGCTTTGTTTACCCTGTTGCTAGGGTACTGTATTTGGTTGCTAGGGAAAAAATTGGCAGACCATAATGATTACACCCTGAGTCACGAGTCAAACGGTCCAACCCCCATGTCTCTACGATGTTCTGATGCGGAGATATAAGGCTTTGTTTACTCTGTTGCTAGGGTACTGTATTTGGTTGCTAGGGGCGTGGCTTGAGAGTGGCCAATGATGTGCCCAGTGATTACACTCCGAGTCACAAGTAAAACGGTCCAACCCCCGTGTCTCTACGATGTTCTGATGCGGAGATATAAGGCTTTGTTTACTCTGTTGCTAGGGTACTGTATTTGGTTGCTAGGGGCGTGGCTTGGGAGTGGCCAATGATGTGCCCAGTGATTACACTTCGAGTCACAAGTAAAACGGTCCAACCCCCGTGTCTTTACGAGCTTCTGATGCGGAGATATGAGGCTTTGTTTACTCTGTTGCTAGGGTACTGTATTTGGTTGCTAGGGGCGTGGCTTGGGAGTGGCCAATGATGTGCCCAGTGATTACACTCCGAGTCACAAGTAAAACGGTCCAAACCCCGTGTCTCTACGATGTTCTGCTGCGGAGATATAAGGCTTTGTTTATTCGGTTGCTAGGGTGCTCAAATTTGGTTGCTAGGGGCGTGGCTTGGGAGTGGCCAATGATGTGCCCAATTGTTACACCCCTAGTCACAAGTAAAACGGTCCAACCCCCGTGTCTCTACGATGTTCTGATCCCGAGATATAACTGTTTGAATTTTATGTTGCTAGGGTGCTCAAAAGTGGTTGCTAGGGGCGTGGCATACGAACTCTGTAAGGATGCTGAGAGACTGATTGGATGCCTGAGTAAAATGAGCCCACCCCCATGTCTCTATGACACTGTGGTGCAAAGATATCCACCTGGGCATTTTATAATGGCAGTCTATGGGAGATGTTGCTAGGGTGCCCAAAACGGTTGCTAGGGTAACCTTACACCCCATTGTGGGGTACGTCCTGACAGAGTCTAGCACCCTCTTCAATTTTAGTAACCCACATGTTTCTACAAAATCCTCGCTCGGACCTATGACCCATGAAAGTTTTTTCGCAATGTTAGTCTATGGGATTTTCGCCCCATTGACTTTTCATTAGGGCACTTTTGGGAGCCTCTTACACCCCAGGGGTACAGCTTACACCCCAATGTGATGTATGTTCTTACAGAGCGTACCACCCTCTTCAAATGTTGTAACCCACATGTTTCTACCAAATCCTCGAGCGGAGCTATGACCTGCCAAAGTTCGGCGCAATGTAAAGTCAATGGGACGTTTTCGGGAGGTTTTTTGCCCCCCTTTCGGAAATCCTGCACCCGATCGCTTATAAAAGTCATAGCACACCTCTCCTCAATAATCCGGTCGATTTGAGCCCTCTTTCATGGGACTACGGCAAACCGTGCGGGACTAGTTACGCGCCGAAAAAGTGTCCAGAAAAAGAAGAATAATAACTAGATAGGTACATTTCCTGAAGAAAATGTGAGTGGTGCTTGCCGTGGCAAATTTCAGGGGACAATTTATGATTATACTCCAAGCCAAAAGTAAAACGGTCCAACCCCCGTGTCTCTACGATGTTCGGAAGCAGAGATATAAGGCTTTGTTTACTCTGTTGCTAGGGTACTGTATTTGGTTGCTAGGGGAAAAAATGGCATCCACTAGTGATTACCCTCCGAGTCACGAGTCAAACGGTCCAACCCCCATGTCTTTACGATGTTCTGATGCGGAGTTATAAGGCTTTGTTTACTCTGTTGCTAGGGTACTGTATTTGGTTGCTAGGGGCGTGGCTTGGGAGTGGCCAATGATGTGCCTAGTGATTACACTCCGGGTCACAAGTAAAACGGTCCAACCCCCGTGTCTCTACGATGTTCTGATGTGGAGATATAAGGCTTTGTTTACTCTGTTGCTAGGGTACTGTATTTGGTTGCTAGGGGCGTGGCTTGGGAGTGGCCAATGATGTGCCTAGTGATTACACTCCGAGTCACAAGTAAAACGGTCCAACCCCCGTGTCTCTACAATGTTCTGATGCGGAGATATAAGGCTTTGTTTACTCTGTTGCTAGGGTACTGTATTTGGTTGCTAGGGGCGTGGCTTGGGAGTGGCCAATTATGTGCCCAGTGATTACACTCCGAGTCACAAGTAAAACGGTCCAACCCCCGTGTCTCTACGATGTTCTGATGCGGAGATATAAGGCTTTGTTTACTCTGTTGCTAGGGTACTGTATTTGGTTGCTAGGGGCGTGGCTTGGGAGTGGCCAATGATGTGCCCAGTGATTACACTCCGAGTCACAAGTAAAACGGTCCAAACCCCGTGTCTCTACGATGTTCTGATGCGGAGATATAAGGCTTTGTTTATTCGGTTGCTAGGGTGCTCAAATTTGGTTGCTAGGGGCGTGGCTTGGGAGTGGCCAATGATGTGCCCAATTGTTACACCCCTAGTCACAAGTAAAACGGTCCAACCCCCGTGTCTCTACGATGTTCTGATGCCGAGATATAACTGTTTGTATTTTATGTTGCTAGGGTGCTCAAAAGTGGTTGCTAGGGGCGTGGCTTAGTAAGTCTGTAAGGATCCTGAGAGACTGATTGGATGCCTGAGTAAAATGAGCCCACCCCCATGTCTCTATGACACTGTGGTGCAAAGATATCCATCCGGGCATTTTATAATGGCAGTCTATGGTATAGGTTGCTAGGGTGCCCAAAATGGTTGCTATGGTAACCTTACACCCCATTGTGGGGGACGTCCTGACAGAGTCTAGCACCCTCTTCAAATTTAGTAACCCACATGTTTCTATGAAATCCTGGCTCGGACCTATGACCCGTCAAAATTTTTGCAATGGTAAGTCTATGGGATTTTGCCCCATCGACTTTTCATTGGGGCACTTTTGGGCACCTCTTACACCCCAGGGGTACAACTTACACCCCATTGTGATCCATGTTCTTACAGAGCCTACCACCCTCTTCAAATGTTGTAACCCACATGTTTCTACAAAATCCTCGAGCGGAGCTATGACTCGTCAAAGTTGGGCGCAATGTTAAGTCAATGGGATTTTTTGGGTGGTTTTTCGCCCCCCTTTCGGAAATCCTGCACCCGATCGCTTATAAAAGTCATAGCACACCTCTCCTCAATAAGCCGGTCGATTTGAGCCCTAATTTATGGGTCTACGACAAAGCGTGCGGGACGAGTTACGCGCCGAAAAAGTGTCCAGAAAAAGAAGAATAATAATAATAATAACTAGATAGGTACATTTCCTGAAGAAAATGTGAGTGGTGCTTGCCGTGGCAAGTTTCGGGGGGACAATTTATGATTATACTCCAAGCCAAAAGTCAAACGGTCCAACCCCCGTGTCTCTACGATGTTCTGATGCGGAGATATAAGGCTTTGTTTACTCTGTTGCTAGGGTACTGTATATGGTTGCTAGGGGAAAAAATGGCATCCACTAGTGATTACCCTCCGAGTCACGAGTCAAACGGTCCAACCCCCGTGTCTCTACGATGTTCTGATGCGGAGATATAAGGCTTTGTTTACTCTGTTGTTAGGGTACTGTATTTGGTTGCTAGGGGAAAAAATGGCATCCACTAGTGATTACCCTCCGAGTCATGAGTCAAACGGTCCAACCCCCGTGTCTCTACGATGTTCTGATGCGGAGATATAAGGCTTTGTTTACTCTGTTGCTAGGGTACTGTATTTGGTTGCTAAGGAAAAAAATGGCATCCACTAGTGATTACCCTCCGAGTCACGAGTCAAACGGTCCAAACCCCGTGTCTCTACGATGTTCTGATGCGGAGATATAAGGCTTTGTTTACTCTGTTGCTAGGGTACTGTATTTGGTTGCTAGGGGCGTGGCTTGGGAGTGGCCAATGATGTGCCCAGTGATTACACTCCGAGTCACAAGTAAAACGGTCCAACCCCCGTGTCTCTACGATGTTCTGATGCGGAGATATAAGGCTTTGTTTACTCTGTTGCTAGGGTACTGTATTTGGTTGCTAGGGGCGTGGCTTGGGAGTGGCCAATGATGTGCCCAGTGATTACACTCCGAGTCACAAGTAAAACGGTCCAAACCCCGTGTCTCTACGATGTTGTGACGTGGAGATATAAGGCTTTGTTTATTCGGTTGCTAGGGTGCTCAAATTTGGTTGCTAGGGGCGTGGCTTGGGAGTGGCCAATGATGTGCCCAATTGTTACACCCCTAGTCACAAGTAAAACGGTCCAACCCCCGTGTCTCTACGATGTTCTGATGCGGAGATATAAGGCTTTGTTTACTCTGTTGCTAGGGTACTGTATTTGGTTGCTAGGGGCGTGGCTTGAGAGTGGCCAATTATGTGCCCAGTGATTACACTCCGAGTCACAAGTAAAACGGTCCAACCCCCGTGTCTCTACGATGTTCTGATGCGGAGATATAAGGCTTTGTTTACTCTGTTGCTAGGGTACTGTATTTGGTTGCTAGGGGCGTGGCTTGGGAGTGGCCAATGATGTGCCCAGTGATTACACTCCGAGTCACAAGTAAAACGGTCCAAACCCCGTGTCTCTACGATGTTCTGACGCGGAGATATAAGGCTTTGTTTATTCGGTTGCTAGGGTGCTCAAATTTGGTTGCTAGGGGCGTGGCTTGGGAGTGGCCAATGATGTGCCCAATTGTTACACCCCTAGTCACAAGTAAAACGGTCCAACCCCCGTGTCTCTACGATGTTCTGATGCGGAGATATAAGGCTTTGTTTACTCTGTTGCTAGGGTACTGTATTTGGTTGCTAGGGGCGTGGCTTAATAGCTTTGGGAATATCCTGATAGACTGATTGGATGTCTGAGTAAAATGAGCCCACCCCCTTGTCTTTACGACATTGTAAAGCAAAGATATCCCATCTGGAACTTTTTTATTCCCTTATATGGGCATGTTTCCTGCCCCATTACAAGTCAATGGGAAAATTCGGGTGCCTTCTACACCCCAGGGGTACAACTTACACCCCATTGTGATCCATGTTCTTACAGAGTCTACCACCGTCTTCAAATAATGTAACCCACATGTTTCTACAAAATCCTCGCTCGTACCTATGACCCGTCAAAGTTTTTGCAATGTTAAGTCTATGGGATTTTCCCCCATTGACTTTTCATTGGGGCACTTTTGGGCGCCTCTTACACCCCAGGGGTACAACTTACACCCCAATGTGATGTATGTTCTTACAGAGTCTACCACCCTCTTCAAATGTTGTAACCCACATGTTTCTACAAAATCCTCGAGCGGAGCTATGACTCGTCAAAGTTGGGCGCAATGTTAAGTCAATGGGATTTTTCGGGTGGTTTTTCGCCCCCCTTTCGGAAATCCTGCACCCGATCGCTTATAAAAGTCATAGCACACCTCTCCTCAATATGCCGGTCGATTTGAGCCCTCTTTCATGGGTCTACGACAAACCGTGCGGGACGAGTTAGGTGCCGAAAAAACGTGCAGATGTAAGAATAAAATATAATAATAATTTTTGCAATAGTAATAGTGATGCCTTGCATAAATGCAAGCACCACTAATAATAATATCTTTGAGGAATAATAATAGTGATGCTTTGCATAAATGCAAGCACCACTAATAAGTATGCAAGATAGTAATAGTGATGCTTTGCATAAATGCAAGCACCACTAATAATAATAATAATAAAAAGCCCAGTAAGAACAGTACAGCGCATTTTCAATGCACTGTAATTAAAGACAGACATACAATAAACAACAGTACTGTCACAGTTATGGTTGAATTTAAAGCAGTGTTAACTCTAAAATATTTTCTTAAAGGGATATTTAACATAAAACATTTAATTCAGTCATAGTTTACATAACAGAATAGACCGTCCAAACCTTTATGAGTTTCTTTATTGTTTGGAACACAAGTTATTTTGAAAAGTGTTGGTAACCAAAGTGTCTGGTCCCCACTGCTCTCCATTGTATTTTGGCGAGTAAGGGAAAAACAAAACATTTTTCTCTAAATATTTTTTTTGTGTTTGTTTCACTCAAGAAGGAAATCATGAAGGTTAGACAGAATATGAGGGTGAGTAAATGATAACCCACTATTTAACAGGAAGATCCCTTTAACAGTGTTTGTGCAGACATACTAAACTTTGGAGAATACAGTATTTAACATTAATAATGTTATTAATCACCATGTATGGAAAATTTTGTTAAACAAGATTTTATTCACATTTATCATTATTTTTAAAGCTGATTATGGCAGGATGGGAAAAAATTGAGTGCAATGTGCAGCATGTTACCTTGAAAGTTACCAAGAGGTGTGTGTGCGTGTGTTAAATTATATGTTAAAAACCCATGTTCTGTCCTTTCAGCCGATGCTACTGTACTTAAAAAAAAATTCCAAGGTTGCCAGGTCTGCATTTTTAGTAAACATGGGATTTTTTATCATTGTTATGCAGATGACACAGAGATCTACTTGCCACTCAAACCCAATGACCATACTTCCCTGAAATTTTCCCTATGCTTGCTTAGAATTAAAAATCTGGATCTTCCAAAAAAATTTCTTTCTAAATGAAAGCAAAACCGAAGTTATTATATTCGGTTCAAATGATAGCTGCAGTACTGGCAATGTTGATCTGTGTAGTCTCTCTAACTATACTACATCATGTGTTAAAAATTTGGGTGCGTTTCTTGATAGCAACCTAAAAATGGATAAACAGGTCAATGCTGTGGTAGGCGCTATCTTCTCTCAGCTACGTCTTCTTTCTAAGATCAAACCATTTCTATCAGAGAAAACGTTGGAGATGGCACTCGCCTAGACCAGGGGTTCCCAAACTTTTTTTGTGCCAGGGACCAGCATATTCATAAAAAAAATTCCAGGGACCAGTTGTCAATTTGAATGACTCAATTTTAAGATGCATCGTTTGAAATGTATCACTGTGTAAAAACAGTAACAGCCTATCACTTAATTGCATATAATGAACAAGGTGGCAACAAAGGCTATACTTGTATGAATTTACCAATCTTTTTAAACTTTCAGACCGGTTCACAAAATGTTTCTCTTTTCTCCCATACAATTAGGTCTACTTCAAAAGCAACTTACACAGCACTCAGTCACTAGCAGGTGGCAGTAATGGCAAATTGTATGTAAATACCAGTCCATTTTACCTGTCAAATCTCTCCAGAAACACTAAAGACAATCACTTCAACAGCAACTTAGTGTTTTCACTTACCAACAGGTGACAACAAAGACTATGAAAATAAGAGCCAGTGCTACAGTCCTCAATGAATCAGCCCCACCCAACTTTACTTTTATAAGTGTCTGTAGAGCTGTTAGAAGAGGTGGAGGAATAGCTGCTTTATTCAAATATGACTTTCAATGCAAGCAAGTGTTACTTGGTGATTACCATTCTTTTGAATATTTGTGTATTGCTCTAAAAGGTGCACCACGCATTCTGTTTACAATTATTTACAGACCTCCCAAATACACCTCAGCATTTGTTGATGAATTCACTGAAATTTTATCAACAATTTCCTCTGAATTTGATTATTTTGTTATTGCTGGAGATTTTAATATTCATATAGACAATGCATAAAACAATACTGCAGTTGAACTGTTAAATGTTTTAAACACTTTTGATCTAACCCAGCACGTGCAAGGTCCTACACACAATCGGGGACACACTCTTGATCTGCTCATTAGCAAGGGTCTAAACATTTAATCTACTGTAATCAAGGATGACGCGCTATTTGGCCATTTCTGTGTTTACTTTGATTTATTGATCTGTCCTGCCACTGATGCTAGATCTGTCTGTGTCAAAAAAAGGTTCATAAATGAGAACACCAGTGAGGTATTTATGAATGCTATATCAATGTTGCCAAACACATCAGCAGACTCTGTTGATGTTCTCCTTGAAACTTTAAAATAAAAGTTAAAGATTCCATTGATGGTATAGCTCCAGTAAAGGTCAGGGTGAACACTGGCAGACGTAAAGCACCCTGGAGAAACACAACAGCAGTACAGCGCATGAAAAGAACATGCAGAAAAGCTTAACGTATGTGGCAGAAAACAAAACTTGAAGTACATTATAACATCTATAAGGACAGTCATCATGCTTTCAATGTAGGCAAGGCAAGGCAAGGCAAGTTTATTTGTATAGCACATTTCATACACAGAGGTAATTCAAAGTGATTTACACAGAAATGAGAAAACAATATATAAAAAAAGAAAAAGAAAATGTAAAAATAAGATTTACACGATAAGATCACAATAAAGACAAAGATACATGAGAATTTAAAATAACAATTAAAGAAAATAAATGTGATTTTAATAAAACAGTTTAAAATGTTAAAAAGAATAAAACAGGAGTAAAAGTGACTTGAGTTAAAGGTGCAGTCAGTGTGAAGCAGCACAGTGCTCATTCAGTAAATGCAGAGTTAAACAGATGTGTTTTTAATCTAGATTTAAAAGTGTTTACTGTTGAAGCACATCTGATCTCTTCTGGAAGTTGATTCCAGCTAGAGGTGGCATAAAAGCTAAATGCTGACGCACCTTGTTTTGAGTGAACCCTTGGTATTTCTAACTGACCTGATCCTAATGATCTGAGTAATCTGTTAGGTTTATATTCAGTTAGCATATCTGTCATGTATTTGGGTCCTAAGCCATGAAGTGATTTATAAACGAGTAACAATACTTTAAAGTCTATTCTAAATGTAACAGGAAGCCAGTGTAAGGACCTGAGGACTGGAGTGATGTGCTCAGATTTTTTGGTTCTGGTCAGAATTCTGGCAGCAGCGTTCTGTATGAGCTGCAGCTGTCTAATGGTCTTTTTGGGGATCCCAGTAAGGAGTCCATTGCAGTAATCCACCCTGCTGGTGATGAAAGCATGAACAAGTTTCTCTAAGTCCTGTCTTGAGACAAAACATCTAATTCTGGCAATATTTCTGAGATGGTAGTAAGCTGATTTGCTTATCGCTTTCACGTGACTACTGAAATTAAGGTCAGACTCTAAAATTACACCAAGATTTCTGACTTTATTTTGTGTCTTTAGACCCCTAGAGTCAAGGTATGTGTTAACTTTGAGAGTTTCATCTTTATTTCCAAATACAATGACTTCAGTTTTGTCTTTGTTTAACTGGAGGAAGTTTTGACGCATCCAACAGTTAATTTCATCAATGCATTTACATAGAGAGTCAATGGGGCTGTAGTCATTGGGTGACAGGGCTAAGTATATCTGGGTGTCATCTGCATAGCTGTGGTAAGCAATTTGGTTCTTTTTCATTATTTGACCAAGTGGGAGCATATACAAATTAATCAGAAGCGGTGCAAGAATTGAACCCTGTGGGACTCCACATGTCATGGATGTCCACTCAGATTTATGGTTACCTATGTTCACATAGTAACCTCTTCCTTGTAGGTATGTTTTAAACCATTTGAGAACCATCCCAGAGAGCCCTACCCAGTTTTCCAGTCTATGTAAGAGTATGGTGTGATCTACTGTGTCAAAGGCAGCACTAAGATCTAGTAGCACCAGCACTGATATTTTACCTGAATCAGAGTTTAAGCGAATATCATTTATTATCTTTATGAGCACTGTCTCTGTGCTGTGATGCTGACGGAAACCAGATTGAAAGTTGTCCAGATAGCCATTTGAGTTTAAGAATTTGTTCAGCTGATTGAAAACAACCTTTTCAATGATCTTGCTTATAAACGGAAGGTTTGAGATAGGTCTGTAGTTGCTAAGTATGGTTTTGTCTAGGTTACTCTTTTTTAGGAGAGGCTTAACAACTGCTGTTTTTAATGACTCTGGAAAAGTGCCTGTGATCAGAGAGGTGTTTACTATTTTTAAGAGGTCCGTTTCTAAGCAGTTAAGCACCTTTTTGAGAAAAGATGTGGGGAGAGTGTCAAGGCTGCAAGTTGATGCTTTAAGATGTTGTACTGTTTCTTCCAAGGTTTTTATATCAATTATGTCAAATTCTGAGAGAATGGCTAATTTCTGAGGTTGTTGCAATGATATCTGACTGACCACAGTACAATTTGAGGTCGTATTGATTGCCATTCTGATATTACTGATCTTCTCAGAGAAAAACTTAGCAAACTCATTGCATTTGTTTTCAGAGAGCATTTCACTAGGAACTTGATTTGGGGGGTTTGTTAGTCTCTCTACAGTAGCAAAAAGAGTGCGAGTGTGATTTATGTTGTTATTTATAATATTGGAGAAGAAGGTCTGTCTAGCTGTGCCTAGTTCTACATTGAAAGCACGAAGACTGTCCTTATAGATGCTATAATGTACTTCAAGTTTTGTTTTCCGCCACATACGTTCAGCTTTTCTGCATGTTCTTTTCATGTGCTGTACTGCTGTTGTGTTTCTCCAGGGTGCTTTACGTCTGCCAGTGATCATCCTGACCATCCTGAATGTAGAACTAGGCACAGCTAGACAGACCTTCTTTTCAAACATTATAAACAACAACATAAACAACACTTGCACTCTCTTTGCTACTGTAGAGATACTAACAAACCCCCCAAATCAAGTTCCTAGTGAAATGCTCTCAGACAACAAATGCAATGAGTTTGCAACCTTTTTTTCTGAGAAGATCATTAATATCAGAATGGCGATCAATACGGCCTCAAATTGTACTGTGGTCAGTCAGATATCATTGCAACAACCTCAGAAATTAGTCATTCTCTCAGATTTTGACATAATTGATTTAAAAACCTTGGAAGAAACAGTACAACATCTTAAAGCATCAACTTGCAACCTTGACACGCTCCCCACATCTTTTCTCAAAAAG
This sequence comes from Misgurnus mizolepis, assembly GCA_025389145.1. Classification (NCBI taxonomy): domain Eukaryota; kingdom Metazoa; phylum Chordata; class Actinopteri; order Cypriniformes; family Cobitidae; genus Misgurnus; species Misgurnus mizolepis. The sequence continues at coordinate 7,674,448 of JAIFKI010000008.1, read as the reverse complement.
GTACTTAACTGCTTAGAAACGGACCTCTTAAAAATAGTAAATACCTCTCTGATCACAGGCACTTTTCCAGAGTCATTAAAAACAGCAGTTGTTAAGCCTCTCCTAAAAAAGAGTAACCTAGACAAAACCATACTTAGCAACTACAGACCAATCTCAAAACTTCCGTTTATAAGCAAGATCATTGAAAAGGTTGTTTTCAATCAGCTGAACAAATTCTTAAACTTAAATGGCTATCTGGACAATTTTCAATCTGGTTTCCGTCACCATCACAACACAGAAAGAGTGCTCATTAAGATAAAAAATGATATTCGCTTAAACTGTGATTCAGGTAAATTATCAGTGCTGGTGCTACTAGATCTTAGTGCTGCCTTTGACACAGTAGATCACATCATACTCATACATAGACTGGAAATCTGAGTAGGGCTCTCTGGGATGGTCCTCAAATGGTTTAAATCATACCTAAAAGGGAGAGGTTACTATGTGAACATAGCTAACCATAAATCTGAGTGGACATCCATGACATGTGGAGTCCCACAGGGTTCAATTCTTGCACCGCTTCTGTTTAATTTGTATATGCTCCCACTTGGTCAAATAATGAAAAAGAACCAAATTGCTTACCACAGCTATGCAGATGACACCCAGATATACTTAGCCCTGTCACCAAATGACTACAGCCCCATTGACTCTCTATGTAAATGCATTGATGAAATTAACTGTTGGATGCATCAAAATTTCCTCCAGTTAAACAAAGACAAAACTGAAGTCATTGTATTTGAAAATAAAGATGAAACTCTCAAGGTTAATACTTACCTTGACTCTAGGGGTCTATGAACACAAAATAAAGTCAGAATCTTGGTGTAATTTTAGAGTCTGACCTTAATTTCAGTAGTCACGTGAAAGCGATAAGCAAATCGGCTTACTACCAACTCATAAATATTGCCATAATTAGTTGTTTCTCAAGACAGGACTTAGAGAAACTTGTTCATGCTTTCATCAACAAGCAGGGTGGAGTACTGCAATGGACTCCTTACGGGGATCCCCAAAAAGACCATTAGACAGCTGCAGCTCATACAAAACACTGCTGCCAGAATTCTGACCAGAACCAAAAAATCTGAGCACATCACTCAGATCCTTACACTGGCTTCCTGTCACATTTAGAATAGATTTTAAAGTATTGTTACTCGTTTATAAATCTCTTCATGGCTTAGGACCCAAATACATGACAGATATGCTAACTGAATATAAACCTAACAGATTACTCAGATCATTAGGTTTCGGTCAGTTAGAAATACCAAGGGTTCACTCAAAAGAAGGTTCGTCAGCATTTAGTTATTATGCCACCTCAAGCTGGAATCAGCTTCCAGAAGAGATCAGATGTGCTTCAACAGTAAACACTTTTAAATCTAGATTAAAAACACATCTGTTTAACTTTGCATTTACTGAATGAGCACTGTGCTGCTTCACACTGACTGCACTTTGAAGGGATGGTTCCGCAGCCGAGCCCGGAGTCACCCCACAGTGCCCGGAACCTCCAAGTGTTGCAAATGAATCCCTCTAGCATTAAGTCTTAAAGGAGGTGGATCAAGTGGCCGGCAGCTAACATGACCTCATTATGGATGCAGTTTGACACATGTCGACCAGATTCTGGAGACCACCAGGGGAGACATTGACAGGAAACTGCAAACCATGACAACGATCATTACCAGCATCGCAGCCGAACGGTTTGGCGAAGAGTCGAAGGAAGGAGGCTCCAAAGGATCTTACTCAAAGAATCATCGTGAAGTGAGAATCCATAACATCAGACAGGAGATGAAGACCCTGAAGCAACAGTACAAGCAGGCAGGAAAGGGGGAGAGTATTGGCCTGGCACAGCTGATGAGCATCCTACGAAAGAAGATTAGGATCCTCCGGCGGGCAGAGTGGCATCGGAGGCGCCGCCGTGAAAGAGCACAAAAGCGAGCTGCATTCATTGCCAACCCTTTTAAATTTACTAAGGAGCTGCTAGGACAGAAGCGTAGTGGCCAGCTGGTCGGCTCTCAGGAGGAGATGGATCACCATCTGAAGGAAACATACAGCGACCCAGAGAGAGAGCAAGAACTGGGGGAGTGCAGAACCCTGATAAACCCTCCTGAGCCAAGTGTACAGTTCAATATGTCAGAGCTGCAGCTAAAGGAGGTTCGAGAGGTTGTCTGGAAGGCGCGAGCGAGTTCCGCTCCAAGACCAAGCGGCACTTCTTATAAAGTTTACAAGAACTGTCCTTAACTCCTACTGCGCCTGTGGAAGATTCTGCGCATCATCTGGAGGAGGGGTAGGATTCCTGAACAGTGGAGAGTTGCCGAAGGGGTTTGGATTCCAAAGGAGGAGAACTCCAAGAAGATAGACCAGTTTCGCATCATCTCCCTGTTATGTATTGAAGCCAAGATCTTCTTCAGTGCTATCTCCAACCGACTGAGCACCTTTCTCTCAAAGAACAGATTTATCAACACATCAGTACAGAAGGGTGGAGTCGCAGGAATACCTGGGTGCTTGGAACACACAGGAGTGGTAACACAGCTCATCAGAGAGGCCAGAGAGAATAAGGGCAATCTGTCAGTGCTGTGGCACGATCTGGCAAATGCATATGGTTCAATATCACACAAGCTGGTGCAGCTCACTCTGACAAAACATCATGTCCCCAGCAGAGTCAGAGACCTCATCGCTGACTATTACGACAATTTCAGGATGAGAACCTCTGCAGGAGCAGTGACACCAGGCTGGCATAAGATAGAGATTGGAATTATCACAGGCTGTACTATCTCTGTTATTCTGTTTTCCCTGGCTATGAATATGCTCACAAAGTCTGCTGAATCAGAGTGTAGAGGGCCCAAGACGAAGTCAGCTCAACGGCAGCCACCGATCAGAGCTTTTATTGATGACCTCACTGTCACCACAGAATCCGTCCCAGGCTGCCGGTGGATTCTTAAGGGTCTCGAAAAGCTAATGGAGTGGGCGGGATGCATTTTAAACCAGCCAAGTCAAGATCAATGGTGCTGAGAAGAGGAAAGGTGGACAACGAATTTCGGTTCAGCGTCGCAGGTGTAACAATCCCAACCATCACTGAGAAGCCTGTCAAGAGCTTAGGCAAGGTGTTTGACAGCACCATGAGGGACTCTGCCTCCATCCAGGCAACCTGTACTGAGCTGGACAGATGGCTAAAGTCAGTGGACCGGTCTGGTATGCCATGGAAGTTTAAAGCTTGATTATACCAGCATGGCATTCTTCCTAGGATTCTGTGGCCACTACTTGTCTATGAGGTACCTGTCAGGGTATTACATATTGTGTTATGTGTTACAACATCCACCCGCTAGGGGGCCTCAGAGAGTCATGGAGGGCAGAGTAAATCCAGCTGAGTAAGAGTGTGTTTTCAGACTGAGCACATGTACAGTGTTGTGTTATTTCTGTGTTCTACAAGCCTCAATAAATACACCGAACTGGTTAATGCCTCCGCGTGAATATACGCAAGACAGTACCAATCTCGACTGTGGAAACCTTAGAGAGGAAAGTCAGCAGCCACCTCAGAAGATGATTGGGGCTTCCAAACAGTCTAAGTAGCATTGCACTCTACGGGCACTATAACAAACTGCAACTGCCGTTCAAGTCCTTGGAAGAGGAGTTCAAGGTAACAAGAGCTAGGAAAGTGTTGCTATACAGAGACTCGAGTGATTTAATGGTGGCAACGGCTGGGATTGAAGTGAGGACTGGACAGAAGTGGAAGGCTGAGGAAGCTGTTCGACAAGCAGAGGCAAGATTACAACACAAAAGGCTGGTGGGGGTTGTAACAAGAGGCAGGGCTGGACTGGGTTCCTTTCCAACTCCCCACATAGGTACCACCAACAGAAAGGAGAAGCGCTGCCTAGTCCAGGAGGAGATGAGAGCAGTGATTGAGGATGAGAGGAACAGCATGACAGTAGGAATGAGGCAACAAGGTGCCTGGATACGATGGGAGAATGCGATCGAGAGGAAGGTGACATGGGCAGAGCTGTGGAAGGCAGAGCCACAACGGATCAAATTTCTCATCCAGGCGGTATATGATGTGCTTCCCAGCCCATCTAACCTTCACATATGGGGCAAGGTGGAGTCACCAGCATGCCCACTGTGCTCCAAGTGTGGAACCCTAGAGCACATTCTGAGTTGCTGCTCAAAGGCACTGGGAGAGGGAAGGTACCGGTGGAGGCATGACCAGGTGTTAAAGGCCATCGCTGAAGCCATTGCTACAGGAGTCGAGGGGGCCAAGTGCTCCCTCCCCTCCAGGCAAGCCATTGCCTCTGTCAGAGCGGGAGAGCAGCCAAAACCAGCTGTGTAAACAACTGCAGGCATCCTGGCCACTACACGGGATTGGGAGCTGTTGGTGGACTTGGAGCGGCTCAAGTTCCCTGGCCACGTTGTGACTACCACCTTAAGACCAGATGTTGTTCTCTTGTCTAATTCCACCAAACAAGTAGTTCTGCTGGAGCTTACAGTCCCTTGGGAAGACCGACTGGAAGAGGCCTTTGAGAGGAAGCTCACCAAGTATGAGGGACTGGTCAGAGAGTGTCGACAAGCTGGGTGGAGAGCACGGTGTCTCCCAATAGAGGTAGGATGCAGGGGCTTTGTAGCACGATCCCTGTACAGAGCCTTCAGTCTTTTAGGCATTGATGGAGTGAGGAGGAGAAGAGGCATCCGCAACACCACTGAAGCAGCAGAGAAAGCCTCGAGATGGCTATGGCTCAAGAGAGGAGATCCATGGGGGTCAATGTAGCTAGATTCGCCAACTGGACACAAGCTGGGGTCTGATCAGCCACAGCTGAGTCACCTGGATGAGGGTGTCTGATGTTGAAAGACCCGAAACACCCAATGATTCCAGGAACATCACTGAAGATGTGTCCAGTAGCATCAAGGGATGTATTTGCACAGCTGGAATGGGGGTTCTGTCATCGTTTTCTCATCCTCGTGTTGTTCTGGGCCTGTGTAGGTTTCTTTTTTTTCTGGTGGGCACAGGGGAGGATATTTTGGGAGGTGGTGGTTGGCGCGCAGCGGTGGGTGACCGTGGACTTCCATGGTAGGAATAAAAAAAATTATGATGGAACTTCTTACCATCATTAAACAAACTATTTTCTTAGTCATTTATCCAAATACTTACAAAATATTTTTTTCCTACTATGGAGGTCTGTGGTTGCTTGCTGCTGTGTGTTTGCCGTCATTTCTCAGGGTGTCTTCTTTTGTGTTCGTCGGAGGAGGGGGATGTGTGCGGGTTTGGAGCAGTGTGGGGATGTGTGGAGGGTGACGGAGTTTTTCATTTTGAAGTGAACTATCTTTAACGCAAGTCAATTTTACTCCTGTTTTATTATTTTTGACATTTTAAACAGTTTTTATTAAAATCACATTTATTTCTTTAATTGTTATTTTAAATTCTCATGTATCTTTGTTTTTATTGTGATTTTATCGTGTATCTCTTATTTTTACATTTCTTTTTTATATATATTGTTTTCCCATTTCTGTGTAAAGCACTTTGAATGACCTCTGTATGAAATGTGCTATACAAATAAACTTGCCTTTTTGGCAAACATTTGGTTGGCAAAGTTTTATTTTGCCAGTTACATAAACAGTCACATAGGCATAAAACGCACATTTTTTAAGTTGAGGTTAAATACAAATAATATTAATTTAAAAGAAAGCAATTATTTCGGTTTTAAAAACTTACATATATAACTCTGACCTTCTCTATCTGTATCTGTAAATTAAATACTTATTTTATTAAGGCTTATACATCAAATAAAATATGTACATTTTAAACAAAATATCTGTTAAATTTCTAGTCCTTTATTGGTAGCACTTTATTTTACAGTACGTGTATTTACCTTGTACATATATGGTAAATAAGTTGTACTTACCCGCAAATGTGTGGGACTTACTTTTAGGTATCTACATGGTAATTCATTGGTATCATTACTGTACTTACTAGTGGTACATACTTGGTAGTTATTATGTAACTTTAGATAAGTACTGGGTAATAACAGATACATACATAGTGTATGTATACTGTAACTAACCAGAAACACTACTGTACTTACAAATTGTATATACATGATAAGTGTGTGGTACCTGTAGGCCAGTGTAAGCTAATGACCGGCACATATGGTGTATGTATACTGTAACTAACAAGAAACACTACTGTACTTACAAATAAGTGTGTGGTAAGTTATACTTATACCATACTTATACCATACGTATATTATAACTAAGAACAAACATTACTGATATGCCATTTTGGTACTCAATATATTTGTCCTTTTAACCAAGCATTAAATAACCGTATGCATTAACTACTGGTTACATTCAGTGGTATGTCCATGGTTACTTCATGGAAACAGGACTGTAAAATAAAGTGTTGCTTTTTACACAGTTATTACATAGGACCTACCACCTAAGATATAGCATCATATGCATGTCACTGTGAGGCAAACCCAACTATTGACTATAATACGCATTAACTACTGGGTACATTCACTAGTACATCCATGGTACCTGCATGGATACAGGACTGTAAAATAAAGTGTTGCTTTTTAAACAGTTATTACATAGGACCTACCACCTAAGATATAGCATCATATACATGTCACTGTGAGGCAAACCCAACTATTGACTATAATACGCATTAACTACTGGGTACATTCACTAGTACATCCATGGTACCTGCATGGATACAGGACTGTAAAATAAAGTGTTGCTTTTTACACAGTTATTACATAGGACCTACCACCTAAGATATAGCATCATATGCATGTCACTGTGAGGCAAACCCAACTATTGACTATAATACGCATTAACTACTGGGTACATTCACTAGTACATCCATGGTAACTGCATGGAAACAGGACTGTAAAATAAAGTGTTGCTTTTTACACAGTTATTACATAGGACCTACCACCTTAGATATAGCATCATATACATGTCACTGTGAGGCAAACCCAACTATTGACTATCATATGCATTAACTACTGGGTACATTTACTAGTACACACTTATTGTGTATATACAATTTTTAAGTACAGAAGTGTTTGATATTAGTTATCATATATGTACACTATAAATATCTGTCATTTACCCTAACTTGCCTGTAAATACTAAATACTTATATTGTACATTTATTTGTAAGTACAGTAATGTTCCAGTTAGTTACAGTATACCTACACTATAAGTATGTATCTGTTATTACCCAGTACTTATCTAGATTTACATAATAACTACCAAGTATGTACCACTGGTAAGTACAGTAATGATACCAATTAATTACCATGTAGATACCTAAAAGTAAGTACCACACATTTGTCGGTAAGTACAACTTATTTACCATATATGTACAAGGTAAGTACACGTACTGTAAAATAAAGTGCTACCCATTTGTTTTGGTCTGTCCAACAAAAAAAAATTACATAACTGACATTAAAAGATTTTATTAAGTTACTTTAATCATTTATTTTAGATATATTTACAAAGCCACTGAATAATTTTTTTACAGTGTGTTCATTATGATCTTACGGTATTATTAAATGCATATATATAAAAATATGTAAAACTAAATAAAGGAGATGTCATACACGGACTACATGTAAGCATACGTTTTCTTGTTCGGTCCACGTGGGATTAAACCTACGGGTCATTCTACAGAAAAGGTGGAATTCGGGTGATGGAAATCTGCTTAAATGAACTTCTTTCAAAATACCCAAAACTTCTATAATAGCATTAATTAACTTGTCAAATTTATGAATACGCAAAACGGGGAGCTTAATTTATGATTAACTCTTAATACATTTTAATGAAGAATCCATGACGTTGTATCTTCAATACCTGACAAAATGAGAATATAATAATAGATAATGAATATGATAAAACTTATAAACTTAAACATTTTTCCATCTTGTTTTGTTTTTATGCTTTTATGTTGGTCAGTTAAAGGAATAGTGCTTAGGAAGTACTCATTAGAGAAGTAACACCAATGACGGTAACAACAATTATGGTAACACCAATGATGGTAACATCAATGATGGTAACACCAATGAAAATTTATGGGAAAAACTAACATTTTAACAAAATGGCTCCAGTAAGCCATGTGCTGTTTCATCAGAGATGTAACAATCACATACTTATTCAGTATAATGTATTTTTATGTTAAGATCTTAACACTCCCAGCTATAAAAAGAGTAATACTAATGACTTCCAAAAAATCTTATCTCAAAATTCTTATATCATGATTTAAGAATACGCAAAAAGAACCATGGAGACGGACGAGACAGGCGCGCGCTTGCAGACCCGCCTCAGTTCAAATCTTATGAACGAAACCGCTGGTCATATTTAAGCGACCACTTTCCACTGACGCGAAGCGAGTGTTTCATTCCTATGAAAGGTAGGATTCATGCTTTGAGTACGAAATTGCCGACCGGGTTTCTACCGCTCATTTGCACAACGCGTTTTTAATAACATGCGCATTATCTTCCGAGGTCTAGCAACTTTGCGTCAAGTCAAACACAACTTCAGAACGTCCTCGAGAATGCGCAGGTCATTAGACATTGCAGAGAGAGAGAGAGAGAGAGAGAGAGAGAGAGAGAGAGAGAGAGAGAGAGAGAGAGAGAAGATAAAGGTCTGACATCAGGTACCCAGGTCAGGGAAGCTAGAAGACAATAAACATGTCAACAGTATACAGCCATGGCACTCATCTCATTATAAGCTCATTTAAACTATAGTTTAATAAAATAATGTATGTTACCAGCAATACATCAATTACAACCTTACTATAGTAATTGTATTTACTAGCTGCTGACCATTTTCAAAAAGTGCATAACTCACATGTAAAAATCATGAAACATTTCCATAAATGTTTCTTAGTTTAAAAAAGCTTTTTATTTTATTAACTTTTTGTAATTGCACTTTAATTGTTAAGATGTTCCTACAATTAAAAACAACTAGTTTGAGATGTATATTCCCTTGTAGTTTTTGAACTATAATAGAATCCTCACCTCTCCCGTTGTAAAAAAGTAACTTTTACTCTGAGTAAAGTTAAAATTACTTACTTTTTACTTTTACTTGAGTAGATTTTTAAAGTAAAGTAACTTTACTTTTACTTAAAGGTGCAGTGTGTAAATTTTAGCGGCATCCAGTGGTGAGGTTGTGAATTACAACCAACGGCTCAGTCCACTGCTCACCCCTCGCTTTTGAAAAGCATTGAGAAGCTATGGTAGCCGCCATCGGAAAAACATGTAGTTGACAGAGACAACTTAGTAAAAAAAGTTTGTCCGTTAGGGGCTTCTGTAGAAACATGGCGGCACAAAATGGCAACTTCCACGTAAGGGGACCCTCTGTGTATGTAGATAAAAACGTCTCATTCTAAGATAATAAAAACATAACGGTTCATTTTAAAAAGGTCTTTATACACCCCTGATAATATAGTTTTGTATATTATTTTGCATTTCTGTCAAAAGATCCTTCTAAAAATTACACACTGCACCTTTAAGTAAAATATTATTAAAGTAACTTTACTTTTACTTGAGTACAATAATTTATTACTTTTTCCACCTCTGGTGTATACATATGTTTTTGCTTTTTAAAAAGCCTAACAAATATGGCTGTTTTAACACACATTAAGTATTTATTTATTGATAAATCCAGAACGAGTAGCAATGAGGTGTAAGTTTGACGGTTTCACATTTAGACTTCTTTAAGGCTGTGAATCTGCGGCGCGCTGCTTTTTGCATGTAAAAAACATAAAAGTCTATTCATTCTGATTTGTGATTTCATGTTCTGCTCGTCCCAATGCCAAATATTCTGTTGTATTATTATTTATTCCCATTTTATGTTAAACCAAGTATAACTCCCAAAGCTGAACACCTACAAAACTAACTACCATTGTTTTGTCCAGTCTTAACAGTGTATAATATTCAGCTCGTCTTGATTTAATTATTTTATTCCGCCAAATGGAAAAAACATCCATAGGCTATCTGAATGAATGGGACTCAGGAAGTAGGCTACAATATACGCGCGTTAGTAAGACCTTTTGGCAGATCACGTTTGCCAAAACACGAAAAGAAACGCGTTTCAAAAGATATTGCGAGCAAACACAGACGTTTGCATCCTGAGGAGATTACATTTCTCAAATGACCTCTGAGTTCAGCGAAAAACAGTAGGTATAATGCTCTGGAATTTACAGATTACAGAGGTCGTCAGAGAAAAACACAGATATGGACGATTCGGATAGGATTAAAAACACAGTGGACTTCTCAGAAGCACGATTTTCGCAAAATGATTTTTGTCGAGGGTTCCCCGCAAGCACGAGTGTGAAGCCTATGAATGAAAACGTTATTATTCGCTTTGCGTCATTTCACACGCTCCAGGGCTGCGCGTACACAGCTGCGGAGCAGAGCGAGACCTTCAGCCTCAAACCCTGTTGCTGAAGGAGACGGACTGGAGCTCCGGCAGGGTGTGTTGTGGACCCACGGAGGGCGGAGCTGCACTCCGGTGCACTTTGGCCCAATTTAACCTATGCTTACATCTTTCTTGCACTTCCACTAACTGAGGTATCCTTCCTCCTTTGCTGTATGCCTGGTATGATTTTATTGGTCATCTGGGAATAATTTTCACTTTATCTTACTTAATGGGGTCCAGGGCAAACCTGTTGGCCTGTGAAATCACACTACCGCGAGATCTATTCAAAAGCATACTGAGTCATGTACTGTCTCGCGCTGCTAAGACGTCACATGCCACCTGATCGGTCTGCGCGGTGCCGCAAGAAGCCAAACGAGCTCTGAGCGTTGAGTCAAATAAGACAAACGTCAGAAAATTACAGAGGTCCGGAGGGCCTTGTCAGTACCCTTTGTTTTGCCTCAAAATGCAGACAAATAATGTTTTCAGTAAGGCATGTTTGTTAAAACTAGTTATATTTCCTATTTAAACTAAGGCTTAGTCCTGGCTTAAGCTTATAAACTTAACATTCTCAGATCTTCCGTTTCCGGGTCGAGAACGCTGTGCGCATCTGTGCTGCCGCTTCGCACCTGGATTGTTTGTTTGTTTGTCTCCTCCATGTTTGGATATTTACATCTGTTTATCAAGACTTTGTCTGGATTACTATGCTCCTTACTACTGATTTTTGAACCGGACTATTATAATTTTTGAATTGTTATCTGCGAACTCGCCGCCGGGCTGCTGCGAGCTCTCTTCCTGTGAAACGTCTCACGTTTGGCTCTTCGGACGGGTGAGTTATCGCTCTCTCTGTCGGTTGCGCTGCTCGTTTAATAGCTTGCTATCTAGGTGTGCCGTCTCCTATTTAGTCTGCTGTTTCTGGTGTAGTGGCGTTCAGGGTTTGGCTAACGTGGTCTTTGCCTGTGATCGGCTTGTTTTGCTCAGCACTAACATGTCTCGGGGAAAACTTTTCCTTTTTCTTTTTTCTGCTATGTTCTGCCTCATTTTTCTCACTTTCATAATGGATCTTGGATATTTACCATCTCAGTTAAGGGCCTTGAACCACCAGCCGCGTCTCGATTCAGCGTCGTTTGAATGCTGCCGGAGTCTAGGGATTCTCCGCCGCCCTCGATACATACACCGCTCTTGGCGTGTCTTCAGGAGTACCTTTTGCTCTAAGCCTGGTACCCCACCATGCATCTGGACTAATTATAGATTTTCGTCCATGAGCAGACAAGAACCCGCCATCAATACTTTACATCGCTGTTTAATTAATCTCACTGATGCCGAGCAACGTATCACCAATTTCAATTCCCTGCATCGTCACTTTGCGCTGCTGTACTGTCGTTCAATATCGGACAAAGCCCCTTATCTTAACGAAATTATCACTGACAATAAGCTTGACATTTTTCTTCTCACTGAAACTTGGCAAGCCCCGGATGATTTTCTGCAGTTGAATCTCCTTACACCTGTTGGATATAAGTATCTTTCCAGACCTCGTCTCCATGGTAAAGGGGGTGGTCTCGCTGTTATTTACCGTGACAATCTCCGATTAACGCAACTCTATTTTCATGACATAAATTAATTTGAATATTTGGTGTTGAAGGCTCACTCTCTTATAATTATCCTGCTTTTTCGTTTTTTCTAAAACTCTGTTGAGCTTCTTTTCTGAACTCAGTGAACTATTAACCCTTGCGTCTTCATTGTCATTTCCCATTGTCCTGCTTGGTGAATTTAATATTCATGTTGATAATGTTTGTTCTAACACTAATCAATTAATGTCAGTTTTTGAATGTTTTAATTTGACTCAGCATGTTCATTTTCCTACCCATACTCGCGGCCATAATCTTGATCTGATTTGTACATCAATGTCTGATAACTCTTCCATTTCTTACTCTGACACTGGTATCTCTGATCATAAACTCCTTGATTTTAGTCTAAGTCTGCCTATACATAAGAAATGCCTTTAAACTGTTATTTTATACTGCAATCTAAAAAGCTATTGATACTGAATCGTTCTGTAGCTCTTTTGTTTCTTCAAACCTCTCCAATGTCACTAATATTTCCTCTGCCTCCACTATATTATCTACATACAACTCTACAATTTCTGATATCTTACAGCAGCATGCCCCTATTAAGACTAGGCATGTCCCTTCCACCCACTCCTCTCCTTGGTATACCACTGAGCTTCGTATTCTTAAGGCTACTGGTAGACGGCTTGAGCGTCTTTACAGGAAAACCGGTCTTACTGTACATTATTAACAGGGTTCTAAATTAACTTTTTTGACCACCAGCCAAAGTGGCTGGTAACTTTCTAAAGTTACCAGCCAATCAGCATTTCCACTAGCCAAATTTTTTCCAGTGAAAATAAGAGAAATTATGAGTGCCACCAAAACATGACAACATTTTTGTGATGAAACAAGCTTTCTTCATTTTTTCTGTCAATAGACATTAAGCTTTACTGGGGCCCCCATTTTTTGCTGACTTTTTTTGAAAGCCTGCTGCGTGCAAGAAGTGTGCAACACTTCTATACAATGTCCTTTGCTTAACCCACTATTCTACAGTGCAACAGGTACTGCGAAAGTAATCTTTATCATACCTAACATTATTAACATGTTTGGAGGCATACATGGCAGAAAATGTTTGGTAATAATGACAGCAGAGAAATATTTTCTACATAATACAATGATAGCAATGATTAATAACTTATTTTTACAAGAATATTTTAAGAAACCAGTCATTTTATGACTGCTATACTAAATAATCTCAGTCACAGTTACTGCTATCTGTTATGTAAGTTAGTGTCCTAAAGTTAAATATTAGTAAACTATTAATTTCATATCTGAAAATACAGAACAGTATAACACATACATCTGTTGATTTTCTCAGCAACAATTCTAACATTCTTTAGACTTGACAAAAGGTTTTCATGAGATTTTTCCTCTAATGTTTGAGACCTGACAGGGTGAGGATGTAGTTTGTCTTACCTCCCTTAAACTCATCATCTCTCCTTTCTGCTTCCCTTTCCCTGCTTTGCACAAACATTTCTGATTTCTATCTACAGAAGCCAATAATGATCGAGTCAAAATAAGATTAGTATTATTATTTAGAAACTTACTTCTCGTCATGTTTTCATAATTACTCATTCACGTGGCGTCCCCTTTTGGATGCAGTTGCGCGCGCGGAGGAACGCAAAGACGCGCGTGGACGTGAATACATGCGTGCACGCGTCAGTGCGACTGCTTCGTCGCTTTACAACCGTAAATTGGGTAACTACATTGCATATAGATCTGTTTTTGCCGCTATTATCTTTGTTAAGGAATACACTAGTTAACACTCTGGGGTCGACGGCGGCGCGGGCGCCGCAAACTCTTTATTTTTCAATCACTCCGCAAAGAGACTTAAATTACTCTGCTGATTTTTGACATACAGATATGATTTATACATCATTTAAAACGTTAAAGTGTCTAGTTTTTTCTGTCCCCTCCCAATAAAAACAGAATGTTGTGCTTTTCGCAAAATTAAGAAAATAAACATGATGCGCGTTTTGTTCTCTCTCCCTCAGTGAAGTCATTTCAGAAATGCGTCAGGAAAAATAAACTGTAACTTAACGCATACTTGTCGTAGAAACAAAAGATAAATGTCTACATAATGCTTGGAATGTCTCCTTTTAAATGATGTAAGTGAGATTGAAAACAGATATTGTAATTCGGTGTAAACTGTATGAGAAGGAGAAGTACCGTATTTCTCCTGTTACCTCATTATCTGTAATGAGAAGAGATCGCCACACCCCCGCACCATTGAAGTGAACAAGCAGAAACATCCATATGCATGACTCGTGCCTCCTGCAGTCAATGGATATGCAATCCACAATCCAGTCTCTCCATTCCTTGTTGTTCCATCCGATTGCACCAAACATGACATCTAAATCCTTTTTTTCTTGCGTATGTGTGTCAGTATCTCCAGACGCGAGTGTTTTCTTTGTCTTCCGTCAAACAGTTGACGCGACGGGAACGCACATACACAAACACGCGAGTCAGGAAACTTTTTGGTATTCTTATAAAATACGCAATTGCAAACAGTACAATCCTTATTTAGTTGCGTCTAAGCGCATATCTCCGCACAGCAAGTTTATTAAACACAGGATCACTCGCGTGTGCACACGTTCACTGCATTCATGATCAACACGTGAGGTAATGGCGGCGGCTGTAAACAAACATTGATAAGTTTACCACACGTGTCTCTTGTTGTGTTTCTACTATAATGATTACAAATACACAAATAAGAGTCCAGACAACGATAGGCAGTTGTTCTTTTGAGCTTTTTACTGCACAAAAGTAAACCTCTCGCTGGCCAACCAAACACTAACCCTGTGTTGAAGTGTGTTCACTTTACGATGGCCAAACAGTACCTTTACCATGATTAGGCTACTATGGTTTTTAAAAGGTAACTTATACTTGTGAAATTAATAGAAAATATGTCAATAGAAATATATATATATATAATGTGTGTGTTTGTGTGTGTGTATTTACATTATATTGAAAAGTATACCTTATCATGGTTTTACTACAGAGAAAGTTACATTCCTGTTGAACATTCCTACAAGGCTCATTATGTGGCTCATTATTCAACTCTTTTGTCTCTCAGCTGTCAATCACTGATTATTCAGGAGCTTTCCCGCCTCCATGCATACAGCCTTTCCCAAGCAAAAGTGTCTTAGAAATTGTAAATCAAAATCTTGCTTTATGTGAATGAGTAGGCCATATGATTTTCACATCATTTTGAAGAAAAAAATCTAGACTACTAGATCCTGTTTTGAAAAGTCTTGGGAAAACATGTTTAGAATGAGTTTTGTGGAGTTATATCAGTGACTTAAAAATTTAGCTTTTTCAAAAACCACGCATAAACATTTTTCTCTCAAAAATACAAACATGTACATACATGTTGATTATATGATATTGTAGCCCAGTTTGTGCTGAACAGTGTTATGAGACTTTTGCCATTAATATGTTTTTAAGCAACTGAAAAAAGCACAAATGTCAGTGCATGTCAAAACTTCCCCAGGGCCCTAAAAACCCCTCTTTACGCTCGTCTTGTTTGACTCAACGCTCAGCACCACCGATCGGCATGTGACGTCTTAGCACCGCGAGACCGATTCAACAGTAAATGACTCAGTATGCTTTTACATAGATCTTGCGGTAGTGTAATGTCACAAGCCAACAGGTCTGCGCTGCACCCCATAGACCCTTTTACAGCTCACGTGATCAAATAACCTGCACTTTCGTCAACAAAACTGGTGTTATTCCCCATTGGTTCTAACATGTTAGCAACTCAGAAAGTTTATTAAAACGGTTTCCCAGCATCAAAATGTGTGGTTGTTGCGTTTGGTTGCACTAATATATACTAATATATGTATCTGGCAACTTTATTTTTGGGCATCTGCTAACCTCTTCTATCGACTCCACTATAGTACAGGGATCTGGTAGCTGTGTTGAAAGTGTTGATAGAGTCAACTTTTTAAAATAACCTTCTCTGTCTGTGTTACTTCACTGCTGATTCTTGCCATACTTCCGTTGCCTAAATGTGCGCGCATACCCTGCCACGTCATCATTGTGTACAAACAGTAAAAGGTTCTATATAGTCTAAGACATAGTCAAAATGATACCGAGATGACCAATAAAATCAAACCAGAGAAACAGAGTTGCAACACAGATGTCAGATGCGCAGTAAGTGGAAGTGCAAGAAAGATGTAAGTAATCAAACGCTGACTATTATACAAGTGTTTAATGACGAGAAATATGAAACCGCAGTGACTGTCATGGTGATAGGACAAGAAACATTACTGCAGCTGAGCCACATGGGTGTCCAAATTTAATGCGCTGCTTTCACTCCCTCCAGTAATTCTCTTCCCGTTATTTAGCATGTTTATTAACAAAATTCAATGCCACCCTTTAATTATTAAAGATATATTTTTACTGTATAATGATTAGATTCACTGTGTTGTACTGGACTGCTGCTCAGCTTGAACTTGAAAACGCGATGCATCACGTGCGCGGTACAACGCTTCATCCACCCGTAGCGTGCGTGCACGGAGTTTAAATGAGCTCATGTTCATCTTTTGTATTTACAGCCACATGTTATGAAATGTATTATTTTACACACACATTTCACAAGGTACATATTGTAAGTGTAAATATTCATAAACTCAGCACTTCGGAGGCGTTTTTATAATAATTTTTAAACTTTATTGGTGGTGGTTGAGAATAATTCCTCTTTCCATATGTAAAGCATTTTAGCACAATATAAATATATCATATTGTTATACTTAATATATTTAATATGTAAGAATACTAATATATTTTTTCCAACATTTATAACACACACACATTATATATATATATATATATATATATATATATATATATATATATATATATATATATATATATATATATATATATATATATATATATGAAGACTTCGTTTTTTATTTTAACATTTTGTGTTCCGAGTTTTTGCCACGGCAAGCACCACTTTACATTTTCTTCAGAAAATGTACATATGCAGTTATAATTAGTTTTCTTTAAGTCTTAGTAGCAAAGTTTACATTTGTTTTGGTTTGTCTCTGTAGTTTGTGTAGCCAAAAAATGCTAACCCTCTATGGTACGCATTATGATATCAATAAGGAAATTTATTTGTGTAGCAAATGGAGGGGTTACGGAATAGTCTTGTTTAAAACAACCAATCATCATTTTGATAATGATAAGTTATTCATTTATAATTACAATTATTAATGTTGATATTTTCTCCACCACCCTGTTAAGGGAAATTATTGTTTATCACTATTCCAATTCGGGGAATTGTTGATTTAGCTCAAATGCAAATACATACAATTAATCGTCATTAACTATATATATTTTGTAGGTTTTAGCAGAATGAATCGTAACAATTAATTTATTAATTCGCCAGCGAATATATATCTAAAATTGTCTATCAATTCTGAGAACCTTGAGCATGAGGTAGGATTGATCGAAAGTTTAAAGGTATAGCGGAAGATTTGTTATTGGTCATCCCAGATGTCAATCATTCTGATTAGGGCTGGGCCGGTTTGGATTTGTTTTTACCGCGGTCGGTAATCAACAAATTCCCGGGGTTTTGCGGTTTATTGGCAAGACAATGAGTTACATAACATGCATGATTTATTTATCTTTAATACAGAACACGTGCAAATGACTTAAGGAACATGTAAAGTGAATATTATTTCCTTCCACATTTCTTCAATTTCAACATTCAACAACTTGAACAATTAATATTATCAGTAAATAAAAAATGTTAACGCATTGTGCGTTAACATTTCTATCCTTAATTTGTGAATAGCCTGTAAATGACGCAAATTATTGCTGCCCTGATGGTCTGGTAAAATAAACATTTGTATGAGAAATCACTTGTACTGCATATGTGTCCGTGCTTGAGTATAGCTGGGAAGCTGCACGGAGACGCGTGTGTGTGTGCAAGATGACGCGGTCTGTCTGTCTCGCGCGCGCCCGGGCAGTCCGCGTCTGTCTCGCGCGCGCGCCTGGCTGGGCAGTCCGCGTCTGTCTCGCGCGCGCCTGGCTGGGCAGTCCGCGTCTGTCTCGCGCGCGCCTGGCTGGGCAGTCCGCGTCTGTCTCGCGCGCGCCTGGCTGGGCATTCCGCCTCTGTTGCGCATGCTCGGACAGACCGCTTCTATCCTCGACCCTTACCATAAACATCTGTCTTTTTCCACAAACAGAGAAAGAAGACGCAAAAGCAAAACTTTTTGAAATGTGTCCTGCTTTAGAAATGGCCACTGTTGTAGGCTAGATGAATAAATAGAAATAACTGGATATTAATCCTCGGACTGATCGCGTGCTCTTTATGTTGCGTGAAAATTTGATAATGTATGAAACCTGATTCTGTTGTTGATCTGTTGCGGTTGTTTGCACGTTCAAATTAGATAAAATGTTTGGATTACTTTAAACGAGTGACAGACAACGTCACCTGTATTTCTACTCAATGACAATTTAATATTAA
Source organism: Misgurnus mizolepis (assembly GCA_025389145.1). Lineage (NCBI taxonomy): Eukaryota > Metazoa > Chordata > Actinopteri > Cypriniformes > Cobitidae > Misgurnus > Misgurnus mizolepis. The sequence goes on along the minus strand of JAIFKI010000008.1, from coordinate 7,655,929 downwards.
AATCATATCAGTTAATGTTCAGTTAACAAGTTGCGGTTGTTAACAAGCTGCGTGTATAACATCCGTACATATACACACAAGTGCAGGCCAATGTTTCAAGTTTTTTTTTTTGCTGTTATGACGGTGAGAAGCTCAGACCCGCGGCATGGGTCACGTGACCGCGGTATGACGGTAATCCGGTTACCGCCCCAGGCCTAATTCTAATTATATTTTATATAGTTGACGTATAACCATCGTACGTGCTCGCCTCTACGTTCGCTTTCTGCACATGCGCACTTTCACGTGTATGTGTGTTGTCCTACGGTTTCAACCATTCATTGAAGGTCGCGTTCTCACTGTATTTTTTTCAAAATGTCTGAGGGTCGCAAGAGAAAAAGTGTCTACGAATTGTATGACAAGAAGAGAAAGGACTATAAATAAAGAAACAAGACCAGAATGTTTATGGGAGACTATTTCACACACTGGCGTGAGCTAAAAGGACAGGTTGGGCTTCCCACGCGAAGTTTCTACTGGAAAGGTTGATTTTGTCATGCTATTTGGAGAAATCCATTTAAAATCACTGCTAGTAAAAGTTGATGTAAGCTATGATTTGCGATGCTAGCCCTGGCACAAGTCACGAACCGCACAGTAACGGTAAACATGCCGACAGAAACTTGTAAACAGAGAAGAACTGAGCTCCTGCACGCTCTCTCTCTGTCTCGTGCACGCGTTTAACAGGCGTTCCCTCTCGGGAGCATTTTTTTTTTAAAATATCGAGGGGCGGTTCTTTTAAATAATTCGGGAAAATCTTCCGCTATACCTTTAAGTGACTTTGAATTTAATCAGAACTCAGAAGGCATCCATGGATAAACAATCACATTTCTTCGACTACACTACTGGGATAAAATGAGACATAGACAATGGACAAACATGAACATTTAACATGAAATAGAAAGAGAGAGAGAGAAAGAGAGAGAGAGAGTTGCATAAACCACATTCATCTTACTTAATCGACTTAAACGCAGCTATATTCTAAGATAAAGGGTACTTGCATGTCTGTCCAGTTGAATGCATTTGAAAGTCTTAGGTTCAGATGGAAGAAGATGGCTTGCAGGTCCAGTTGCTGCATTTTCATGCTGGAAGAACAGACCAGGTTGTCGGTGTGCGAACCGAGCGTCCAGTACATTTGAAGAGTTGTTCCAAAAGGTTTAGATGTGAATTGTTGGTTTTCTGATTGTTGAAAATTAATTCTTAGTCACAAACTCAGGTGAGTTTGGCCTAAAACTCATAGAACAAAAGAAGGCCTCTGGGCCTAATTGCGGGTGGCTGGAAAAGCTCACTTGTAGAAGAGATGAGTCGAATGAAAGAACAGCTAACTGAACGATGAGATAAAGTTTTTGCCAGTATTTATCCTTTTGAAGGGGACATGGCCATCCAAGTTTGAATCGACCAATCAGAGCTGAGCAGGGGAGAGTTGTTTGTCCTCCCCTTAACTGTAACTTTGCATATTTATGCCTCTAGGTTCCCTTTGCAAAATATCAGTCCAGATCATTGAATAAATAGAATGAATTGTTCTACCGTCATACCATATTTATTAATAAAGAGGAAATTGAAAGGAGAACAGTTTGATACCCAATATGAATGGTTTTAAACAAGCATTAAATTGTGATTCATTCCAATTGTATGAATAACAAACTAAACATCTCTATATGTGTCCAGACAAACCAAACTTAGTCATAGAAACACAATTGTACATGAGAATACAAGTTATTTAAAAAGTAGTTTACAAAAGAGGGAACCAACATACATTACACATGCACACATCTAAAAGAGTTTGTCATATGGTCTCAAAGACTTTCTTTGCAGGAGGTCTCTGCAGGGCTATTCTTTAGGGCAATTCACCTCTCCTTATCAGCTCTCTGTTGAGCTTCACAAGGTGCAATAAAATGTCCCACTGAGATGTTGGAGCCTCTTTGATGTAGAAATGAAGGGAAACTAAACAGGCTATGGGGGATAGCACATAATATCATATTTACTAGTTATTCTGCAAAACAAGTATCAGATATGATCCGGTTCTGGCAATCCAGCCAGATGCTACATATGTTATGGTTTTTCTACTTAAAATTGGAGACAATAACCATATCAATAAACATTTTTGTTATATATCAAATTAAACATTTGTTGTCTCGAGGCAACATTGGACCATAAAGGACAAATTTAATCATTTTACATTTTCATGCAAAAATGTAAATATATTTATTGAAAAACATCAATTTCTTCAACCAAACACCTAAACAGATGTATCTACTTATATTATATTACAAATTTCTTATTTAATATAAAGTAACATTTCTTCTTCAGATGTTCCCCTCAGGCAACATTTTACCATCATGAAAAACAAGTACTGTATTACCAAATCATCATATCAAATTAACATTACAACTTTATATGATTACACTCAGTGTAGATTCAAGGTTGAACAATGTTAAAAATGACCATAACCCTATCCTTACAAGCGTTCACATATTTCAAAGATGAACATCTTCGGTCCTGGAGGTCACTCTCCTGAGTTAAGTACCAACCTCAATTAAACACAACTGAGAAATTTTACAAGACATGCAGGTGTGTTTGCACAGTGGAGTTGCCCAACCCCAACATACACACACTAGCATGTACACAGGCATGTTCATACAAAATCTCAATTTTCATCCTCATCTCCATCCTCGCTCTCTCTTCCTGCCAGATTGTCACTATGAAATCATTTTTCTCATCACTATAATACTTCATCCTCACTTTAACCAACTGGCAGTGCAACCTGTGCTTTATACATTTTAGAAGTAAAAAAGTATTGATGTATCTCCTGCATTAAATCATATGTGCAACCTAGTATGCATCATATTGCCTTTGATTCCATTATGGTACAATGTTGCCTCAAGGCATTGATGTTGTGCTTTGATGATATTGAGCTGTGTTATCTTTTTTGCAGGTTTGGTGTCTGCTGATGAAGGATCATGCAATTTTACAGAATATCTTACAGCTTACGATGCACTTGTCAAAAACCTTAGCTTGTTGGATAGTAGCAATGTATTTAACCACATGCGGCCCATGTATTTCAATAATGAATGCAGCTTTGTTAGTGTGGACTTGTTTGTGAACGCCATCACAAATGTGGTATGACTCTAACATGATTTACTCTTCTCATGTGGCTCATAACAGTATAGCCCTTTTCACACAGACATTCCGGAAAATACACGGAAAATGCATCCTGAATTTTTCCGGGATCATTTGATTTTTTGTTCATTCAAACTGCCAATGATTTGCAGGCATCTGCAAAGTCCTGGAAAGACACGTGACCTGTTGAAAGTCCTGCACTATCTTCTACGCAGTGTCTGATATTTGCATATTATTTATTATTTCTCTCTCCAGAAACCACTCGGGTGCGTTTTTGTTTATGATAAGACTATAAAAGAGCGTCCGACACGCCGTTCTATGCTGGTGAATGATCTCAGCTTCAGAATGGATATTTGACGAGCTCCCTGATCTCAGCTTTAATCCAGTTTTCAGACATTTCTCATCATGATTGTTCATATGCATTTAAAACCCCCGTTTTGAGGAGCTGAACGATATATCTTGTTGGGATGATGCACAGGCATTTTTGTTTATTATTAGCTCAAATGAGCACGTGACGCGATATTCTTTTATGCTGCTGAATGATCTCTGCTTCAGCGCTGTAAGTGACGAGCTAACTAACCTGATATCTGCGTCAGTCAGTCCAGTTTGCAACATTTCTCGTCGTGAATGTTGATATGCATGTAAATATCTAGTTTTAAATAGCTGAACCATAACTTAGCTTATGGCATTGTTTCGGCTTCTTGTTCACACAGAGGGTTTCCCGTGTATCGGCAATGATCCCAGAAGATTTATGGTACATGTTTGTGTTCACACAGAAGCTTGACTGGCAATTTTATGGGTATTTTCTGGGTCCAAATGTCTGTGTAAATAGGGTTTATGAAACTGAGAGCAGTTGTAGGTTCATCACTAAATATTTGCTTCAATCCACAGGATGAAAATGCCCAGACCATCTCAACACAAGCAACACTTGTCACTGTAAGTATTTCAAAACTTTTGTTACTTCACACACAGTTTTATTCAACCTTTATCTTTATAGCAGCATAAAGTTTTAATAATCTTAAAGTTTGAACACTTTGCAGACTTGGAATAAAGGCACACTCGAGTCACTAATAATATCAGGCTATTTTCTATGGTTCCCGGAATATTTTTGTTCGATTACTTCAATTATATCTCGAAAAGATTTTTTGTGGACTCCAGACATTGGCATCATGGAAAGGTAAGAACATTTAACAGAACATTTTGGTCTTCCCCAATTTTCTATAATAGGATTATACAGCACTGTACTATGTGTGTTGATTTATGTTTCTACCAGTGGCTGCTCATCCTCCATCAACACCCAATAAAACTAATCAAGCATTATACAAAAACACAATTTTTTTTAAAAAGAATAATGATTTAACACACACAGACATCAAGAATCAGCATAAGAAACTCAACAAATGTGACAATTAAAAAGGGTATACTCACACTTGTAATAAAAGTCTCCGCTAGCAACAGAAATTGAAAAAAGTGTGATTGGATAAAGCATTTAAAATGAATATGAGTCATACACATGCCGCAATCAAATGTGATGCTACATCATGCTCTGAATGCGGATACAAATGTAATTTCTGGGCACTGAAGGGTGGTTTTTGAAAAGAAAGTGATACTCCATAAAAGCAAAAAACATTAAGTGGTCGAATATAATGCCTGACCAATCCCATTTCTAACATCATATTGACCTTCAATTCATTGCAACGCCCTTAATATGACACATTATATCTGCCATATCTCAAAAGAGGAGAATAAAACACAAAGCAACTACCATCTTCGCTTGTAACATACCAGATTGACTTTTTATGTCAAACAACCAGAGGTGTAAAAAGTACTCAAAAAAGTTACTCAAGTGAAAGTACTGAGTGTAAATTTTACTCAATTAAAAGTAAAAGTATCTGGCCAGAATCATACTTGAGTAAAAGTAAAAAAGTACCACATTAAAATTGTACTTGAGTATTAAAAAAGTAAAAGTAACAGGAAGAATAAAAACTTTTGTTTAATCTCTAAAAACATGAAGTGAATGAACCACATACAAGGTTTTATCCTGCTTTACAACTGTTTGTATTTAATTGTATTTAATTATCAAACTATAAAACTACCTAATTTCAGTATGCAACATGCTACTCAAAGTTGTAAAACCTTGAATTAAACTTAAGCAGAAGCTGATTTTCAAAATTGAGTATCAAGCCTCTCACAGGCAGCCGATGCAGAAAGAGATGTATTAGACCTTGTTCACACTGTCACGCACAGATCAGATCTAAACAGTTGTGATACACAATGTGGACAGTGGGTCCAGTTGGATATGCACCAAAATCCGATTTGGACTGACAGTGTGAACAAGGTCTTAGTCTTGATAGAGACGCTGCAAATAGCAGGGAACTTGAGCTGAGACTCCCTAGTGTCTGAAACAGGACAGATATCCATCCAACAATTTGCTGGCTTCATGTGTTGTTAGTTTTCCAAGAAGCGGAAAAAAAATCGGTTTCACTTTATTTTGATAGTCCACTTTAGACATTCTACTAACTATAAATAACTTTGCAACTACATGTCAACTAACTTTCAATAATTTGCAACTATACGTCAACTAACTGTCATTAGTGTATTAGTAGAGTGTAAGGGTTGGGGTTAGGGAGGAGGTTTGGGTTAGTGGAATAAGTTGACATGCACCTGCAAAGATACTTATAGTCAGTTGAATGTCTGTTGAGATATCATCACAATAAAGTGTTAGTAGATATTAAGCAGACAGTCTACTAATTCTCTAAAGATTGGTAGTTGATACGTAGTTATAAGTAAGTTTCAAAGTTACTTATAGTTAGTAAAATGTCTAAAGTGGACTATCGAAATAAAGTGTTACCAAAAAATCTTCCTCTGACGAGCCCACCCGCGAGTCTCTAGCCCTTTCCCAGGCCAAGATACGGTCGACCCGGCCCAGATTTTCCCTTGGCTTTAGCTTGGGCGCCTTAAGTCTGGGGCGTTCGCCCTTCGCTTACTCTACCCGAAGGGCCTTTCCAACGAGTCCACCCACAAGTGGACACCCGCTGTGTCTCAGCTAGGGAAAGGGTTAGAAAGTCGGGGGTTGGCTCGTTGGAAAGGCCCTCTCGGGACAATATAATAAAATGATCTCAAAAAAATAAGTGCTTTTTGACTGTAAATAAAATTGTAAGGAGTAAAAAGTATTTTTTTTCTTAAAAAATGTAATCGAGTAAGTAAAGTAAAAATACCCCATAATAATACTTAAGTACAGTAATCAAGTAAAATTACTCAAGTACTTTACACCTCTGCAAACAACCACAAAAGCATTTTTGAGAATTAACAGTTTTAGATGTTTTGTTTAAAGTCACATTATGGTGATCAGAGTTTATTGTAGTTGTCTTGACCCTTGACGACTTTAATGTTGTTGGGTTTGTTTTTGGCTGCTCTAATTGTGTGTGTATATGAAGCACATTTGTTATTTGAAAACTGAGGTGGGTTGCACCAACAAGGATTAAATTAAGCAGAGTTTAGAGCTAATCTAGAGTTTGTGGATCACAGCTTTATTTTAATTCAAGTTGTGCTGCACCACTTGAATTTAAACACTGATTAACAAATCTTAGATTAAAACTTTAAACCGTAATAAAAATTTCATCTGCAATTTATTTTGTCAACCATGATGAATTTGCCTGTGTATTTAATCAGCAACAATGTTGACATTGTCATTCAAAAATAAAATAAACCTATATTTTGTATTAAAATACATCAGAGAAATGTTTTGCACTCTCAGTTAAAAAAAAATCTCAATATTCCTTCAGGTCATAGAACCAAAAAAGATATACTAGAACAAAACTAGAACAGATTGCTATCCTCAGTGCTCAATGTGCAACAAACAATCACCCTCTTTCTAGAAAGACAAGCAATGCAAAGTCATCCCTTACTGTTAGGACCCCGTTGATGTTTCTCCTTTATTCTATGTGTTGCTTGTCTCTGTCTTCCGCAGGGTGCTGAGGGCAGGGGTGGCGCCTAGGATTGAAGGGGTTGGACTATAAAAGGCGGGGTTTTTCCCCATGGACGCTCTCTCTTGGCTTCTCGCTCATTCCTGTGGCTTGCCCCGATGGGGAGAGTCTCGAGTGAGCTCTCTCCGATCGCGTAGTTTCTCTGGAAGCTCCCATGTCCTCGTTTTGTTATATTCCTTTACTCTAAGACATGTTATGCCTTATATTTTGTTATGCTGATTCCGGCCATTTATGTAAATAAATATATATTTATACTTAACGCTACGGTGTGGTCTTCCCCATTTTATGTCAGGTCTGCTTTGAGCCAGGTGGGCCTTGACATGTGGGGGCTCGTCCGGGATCGCTGTTGAGCGTAATATGTTGCAGCAGACGTAGTACGCTCAGCTGATGTTTGGGGCAACCCCCGTAGTGCTTGGCTAGTTCCGTTGTGACGCGAAGAATAGGAGTCGTTTGATTTGATTATTTGGTGGTTCCTGTTACGGGGAAGAGAAATATTAGCGAATTGGATTATTTTGGAGCAACGTGCACACCCTGCCGTAGGTGAGTCCGCAAAAAGTTTTGTTTTATTTTCTGCTTATTTGTTGTGTTTGCGTGTTGAACGAGGGGGGGCTGAATTCAGCTCAATCACGAAGACACGTGAAGATTAGGATTTGGAAATAGGGTTTTTGTTTTGATTTAGATGCAGGGCGCTCCAGTCTAGATCGTGTATAGTCCTTCTTTGTGTCAGGAACCACTTTAATTTGGTAAACACGTGTAGCTTAAGTTTAAAAGGACAGAGTGAGCGAGAAGTACTGAGTTTGATATTGTTTGGCATAATATTGGTACTTGGATAGTTTGGAAAATAGGTTTTGTGGAAATGGAAACGTGAATGGAAACGAGTGATTTTTTAGCTGCCCCGTCGGCAGATAGTTTAAAAACTTTAACTAAAGCTCAACTTGTTAAAGTAGCGAAACACTACGGATTTGAATCACAGTTTCCTAAAAGCATTAAGAAAGATTCATTGTTGCAGTTAGTTATGGACGGGCTGATGGAACGAGAGGTAATTTCATTGCCAGAGCCGGTGGCACAGTCTGGAGATTTGACGCCTCCATTCACGTCGGCGTTGACTTTTGAGCAACAAATGAAATTGTTGGAAATGCAATTAGAACGGGACAAATTATTGGCTAGGGAACGTGAACGGGAAAGGGCAGAACGAGAGAAGGATAGAGAATTGGAATATGATAAACTGCGGCAGGAACAACAACGTTTTAAACTGTTGGAAGAAGGAAGAGCGTTCCCACAACCAGATAAACTATCAAATATGACCAAGCTGTTACCTAGGTTTAATGAGCGTGAGCCTGATCTTTTCTTTTCTCTATTCGAAATACTTGCAGAGGATCATGGCTGGAGGGATTCAGAGCGTATTTTGCTTTTACAAAGTGTAATTTGTGGCAAAGCCCAGGAGGCTTACGTTGCGTTGGAAGACTCACAGCGGAAAGATTACGTTGTAGTGAAACAGTCTATACTTAAAGCTTATGAACTAGTTCCCGAAGCTTATAGACAAAGATTTAGGAAATGGCGTAAAACGGATAAACAAACACACTTGGAGTTGGTGCGTGAACTGTCTGCGCTCTTTAATCGTTGGCGTACAGCTGAAGGGGTGGATACATTTGCGGGGCTATGTGAATTAATGATTCTTGAACAATTTAAGAACATCTTACCAGAACGTATTGCTACGTATATTAATGAACATGATGTTAAAACCGCAAATGAGGCAGCTGAGCTCGCTGATAAATATGTGTTGATTCATAAACATAGTTTCCGTTCCCATTATCAGGAAGATTTTCGCCCTCAGCGTTTTAGTGTACCCAGGAATGATCCTAGTGTCAATAAAAAATTTGAGTCAGAGGATGTTTGTAATTACTGTTTGCAGAAGGGTCACTGGAAAAAGGAATGTCCTGTATTGCGGGATAAGCGACGTAGTGAGTGGACACCAAAGGGCGCAGGTTGTGTGGTTAGAGCTGCGCATTCTGATAAACAAGTGTGTGAACAATTGAATACCATTCTAGTCAGTAATGTCACTCCGTTGTACTTAGGGATAGAAAATACTGATACAGTTAGGGAGGTGTTGTCCTTGGATCAATGTATGGCTAGTGAGAGCTATAGCCCATTCATTACCAAGGGTTTTGTTTCCTTGGTGGGGAGTGAGGAGAAAGTGCCGGTACGTATTTTGCGTGATACCGGAGCGTCAGAATCCTTTATTTTGGGTTCAATTTTATCTTTTTCTGATGTGTCCGATACCGGATCGTTTGTTCTTATCCGAGGTATTGGAATGCATACCATCTCTGTTCCGCTCCATCGTATAACCTTGGAGTCTGAGCTTGTCAAAGCAGACGTTGTCGTAGCGGTGCGTCCGTCACTTCCTGTTGAAGGGGTCGACGTGATTTTAGGAAATAATTTGGCAGGGGGACGGGTGTGGCCCGAGATACCACCGCCACCTGTAGTACACATTAAATCTGTTCTGCCTGTAGAACCTGACCAATGTTTTAATGATTTTCCTGAGGTGTTTACCTCCTGTGTGGTGACTCGTGCAATGAGTCGTGATCAGGGAGGGGACCAAGAGTCAGAAGGGTCAAGTAGAGACTGTGCTAGATTAAATTTGCCAAAACTGCCACCTGTCCTTCTGCGAAAGGAGGTGGTACTAGCACAGAAGGAGGATGAGGAGTTTGTGAGACTTTTGGCTGATGCTTTGCCTGAGGGAGACATGAGAAGTGCAGCAAATGGCTATTTTGTTGTAAATGATCTGTTGGTACGTAAATGGTCTCCGTGTAATGGGGAAATTGGGGACCCAGTTATACAGATACTGGTGCCTAAACAGTTTCGTAGTATAGTTTTGCAGGCAGCACATGGTGATGTGGCAGGTCATTTTGGTGTCCGTAAGACTTACCAGCGGTTATTGCAGCATTTGTTTTGGCCAGGGATGAAGAGGGATGTGGCTAAATTTATAAAAACTTGCCATGTATGTCAGTTGGCAGGTAAACCAAATCAGTCAATTGCGCCTGCGCCCCTGTGTCCTATTCCCTCAGTAGGGGAACCCTTTAAACATCTTATTGTTGATTGTGTGGGCCCACTGCCATCATCTAGGTCAGGGTGTACATATTTGTTAACAGTGATGTGTCAGGCTACTCGTTATCCCGCTGCCTACCCGCTGCGAAGTATTACTACGAGGGCGGTGGTGAAAGCACTTTCGCAGTTTATTTCAATATTTGGCATACCAAAAGTGATTCAGAGTGACCGGGGTACTAATTTCACTTCAAAAATGTTTCGGAACATTTTGAAGTTGTTGCGGGTTAAGCAACAGTTAAGTAGTGCCTACCATCCTCAAAGTCAGGGGGCTTTAGAGCGTTTTCATTCTACCTTAAAATCTCTCCTCCGTACTTACTGCCTTGAATTGAATAAAGACTGGGAGGAGGGGATACCATGGCTGCTGTTGGCAACACGAGAGGTTTTGCAAGACAGTGTGGGATTTAGTCCCAATGAATTGGTTTTTGCCCATCAGGTTCGTGGACCTTTGTCTCTGTTGAAGGATGACTTGGAGGAGCCCAAACCTCCTGTGAATGTGATTGATTATGTAAATGGGTTCCATCGGAAATTGTTGTTGGCCTGGAAGATGGCCAGTGAAAATTTGACTAGGGTTCAACAGAAAATGAAAAAGACGTTTGATAATCGAGCGGTGGAGCGAACATTTAATGCAGGGGATCAGGTTTTGGCTTTGTTGCCTGTGCCAGGTTCACCATTTTGTGCTAAATTTGCTGGCCCTTTCTCTATTGTTAGACAAGTATCTGAGTGTGATTACCTGTTAGCTACCCCTAATAGGAAAAGATCTACCCAGTTATGCCATGTTAATTTGATCAAGCCTTACTATGTGTCAACTCCTGGTCCAGGTTGTAGGGATGTGTCATCTACTGCTGTGGCTGTAGCCAGTGTTCCTCCTAGTAATCTAATGGTGGCAGCTGAGGTTGACCGTGGGGGCACTGTTGATTCGATGCTACAGCCAAGACTTAAAAATTCAGAGACATTGGTTGGATAGCTTGGTGGATCATCTTTCATCAGAGCAAAGCACTGAATTGAAGTCTTTGATTTGGTCATTTCGTGTTTTGTTTTCTGACACGTTTATAGGTACTGACCTAATAGAACACGATATAGACGTTGGGGATGCTTTACCACTTCGCCAGCGGTTTTATCGTGTTAGCCCTGACAAACGTAAAATTATGGATACTGAGGTACAGTATTTATTGGATCATAATTTGGCTGTGCCGTCCTATTCTAGTTGGGCGTCCCCTTGTTTGCTTGTTGGTAAATCAGATAACACCTTTCGTTTTTGTACAGATTACCGCAAGTTAAATAAGGTGACGAAACCAGATTCGTTTCCGCTTCCTCGAGTGGATGATTGTATAGATCATGTAGGTGCAGCGCATTTTGTTAGCAAGTTTGACTTGTTAAAGGGGTATTACCAAGTCAAACTTACACCGCGTGCCCAGGAGATTTCTGCGTTTATCACCCCGTCTGGCCTATTTTCGTATAAAGTTATGAGTTTCGGACTTCGTAACGCTCCCGCAACCTTTCAAAGGTTGATGAATAGGGTCATTTCGGGTCTTGAGGGGTGCGCTGTGTACCTGGATGATGCTGTGGTAGTGAGTGACACCTGGGATATACATCTGGCCCGTATACGTGCATTGTTTGAGCGACTGTTGGCAGCAAAATTAACAGTGAACTTGGCAAAATGTGAGTTTGCCCGTGCTACTGTAGTCTACCTTGGGAAAGTAGTGGGCCAGGGGAAAGTATGCCCAGTCCGGGCTAAAGTCTTAGCCATCGATCAGTTCCCTCCACCTGCTACGAAGAAAGAACTGATGAGGTTTTTGGGGATGGTGGGTTACTACAGAAGTTTTTGTAGTAATTTTTCCACTGTTGTTTGTTCACTTACAAACCTCCTTAAGGGAGGGGCCAAATTTGTCTGGTCTGCAGAGTGCCAGCTTGCATTTGAGAATGTTAAGGTGTTGTTAAGCAATGCGCCTGTGCTGGCGGCTCCTCGGATAGACAAGCCATTTCAACTTCAGGTGGATGCCAGTCAGGTCGGTGCTGGGGCAGTGCTTTTGCAAATTGATGAGAATGGCATTGACCTACCGGTTTGCTACTTCTCACGGAAATTTAACAAATCCCAAGTTAATTATTCCACAATTGAAAAGGAGGCTTTGGCCTTGATATGGGCATTAGACCATTTTGATGTGTATGTGGGTGGGGGGATACAACCGTTAGTGGTGTTTTCAGATCATAACCCTCTAACATACTTGCACACAATCCATAATCCCAATCAAAGGCTCATGCGATGGGCTTTGTTCCTGCAACCCTATCATTTAGACATACGTCATATCAGGGGTGTGGACAATGTAATTGCGGATGCGTTGTCCCGCTCCTGTGGTAGTGTTGAGTAATTGTTCTGTCTCATAATTTTGTCCCTCTTGTTCCCTTTTCCTGATCTTTCCTTAGAATGCTTTCTAAGGGCCCTGGATTGCTGGTGGATGGGAAGATGGGGGATTTGGGGAGTATGAAAAGAATGAGGTTGGGAAATACACTTGGTGGTGGTTGGTGAACCTCTAAACTAGGGTTTTGTAATGGGATTTTGGGTTGTATAGTATGGTGGTATGCCTTGAAATAGTTTTTTTTTGATCAATACAGAGTCCCACTTAGGTGGGCCTCTGTTTTGAAGGGGGGGAAGGTGTTAGGACCCCGTTGATGTTTCTCCTTTATTCTATGTGTTGCTTGTCTCTGTCTTCCGCAGGGTGCTGAGGGCAGGGGTGGCGCCTAGGATTGAAGGGGTTGGACTATAAAAGGCGGGGTTTTTCCCCATGGACGCTCTCTCTTGGCTTCTCGCTCATTCCTGTGGCTTGCCCCGATGGGGAGAGTCTCGAGTGAGCTCTCTCCGATCGCGTAGTTTCTCTGGAAGCTCCCATGTCCTCGTTTTGTTATATTCCTTTACTCTAAGACATGTTATGCCTTATATTTTGTTATGCTGATTCCGGCCATTTATGTAAATAAATATATATTTATACTTAACGCTACGGTGTGGTCTTCCCCATTTTATGTCAGGTCTGCTTTGAGCCAGGTGGGCCTTGACACTTACAAAAATTAACCATGGTTTTACTACAGTTAAAACCAAAACAACTGCCTGTGTTGGACTTTAAGGCGTCCATTTGCATGTTCATAATTTAGAGGAAAGGCACAAGATACAAATATCTAAGTTCAAATATTTATTGATCAGATTGAAAAAGTTTAACAGCGCTGGGTCCTCTCAAGTAGCGAACAACCAGCTCAGGAAGTAACATGCATATTTATAAGATATGTGACGTCGATCTTTCTTCAGAAAATCTCCACCCACAAAGGCCGTTCCCCTCGTCCATCTGACTCCATCACCACACCCAATTTTAGCCTGTAGGCAAAGATGGACACACATAGACAAAGAAAAAACAATCTGTTCTCCTCTCATCCCTGGGAGCCCTGCAGTTCCTCTCCAGTACTCCTCCACTTTGAATAGCATGTTATAATGCTTTCTTAGAAACAAATCATTAATAAAACATTCATTTATAAAAAACATAAGCTGTAAGATGAAAGTGATTATTATGTAAAACATATTTCAATATCATGACATCATTTCATTATTTGTAAAATTGGTTATATGAATAAGGCACACATTAACTTCTTTAGATAGATAAACACATATTAAATCTTTTACTGCAATACTACTTCTAAGCAAACACTTTAATCATTATTAAAAACCATCTATTTGGTAAGAAAACACACACACACACACACATACATACATACAGGAGATTCTGTTTCTTCAAGGTTGAGCTGCCCTGCCCCCATTAAGTTATTCTGTATGCAACCTTCATTTCATTGGTTAATACACATTTATCAAAGACAACATCTTATATTTATTACATCAATTATTCAATGATTAATACTGATTAAGTAAGAAATACATGGCATATTTTATCCTGTGAATATTGAAGCATTAGTTAATGACATAGTTGCCTGTTTGCCTTCCCCCTCAGGCCTCTCTCTTATCTTGATCTATACCAGGCGTAAATTCCTCAGCATATGCTGCTTCTCCTTACAGCACACACACAAAAACTGGTAACTCTCCACTCTCAAACACAAACACCTCATTTCTACATAATAGCTCAGTGCATATATAAAACACACAATGTTTATAGAATAAAATGATTAATTAAAGAAATATAAAAATGGAACAAAATCAATTTCCACAGTCCTTATTTGGACATCTTTGTAACTTTAACACTTTTAGCAATTAGCAAGATTAATAAAACAACATAAAAATCCCACAATTCCCTCTCTTGACCTCTGAAAGAGGTCACACATTTTCTTCCTCCTCCTCATCCAGGTTCTGTAGGCCTAATAGCGGCATGCTGTATTTGGGTGGATTTTCTTTTTTCTCTATTGCAGACACTATCAGTCTGTTACACAGGGATCTCCATTGTTTATGCCAAATATTATGGTGACTATAATTGCAGTTATAACTCCTACGGCCCACAGAACCTTCCAATTTGCATATAGCTTCATCTCTGTGGAAAAAATACACTTATGCCTATTGGCTAATACTCAAATAACAATCGTAAATTCAAAAAGGAAAAGAAAAATGAAATATGAAATTAATACTGTAGAATTGTATAAGAAACTTAAGAAATTCAAAGATCAATAGTTACCCAGGTTATAATGAATATATGGTAATTGTGATATTCAGGTCTCTAAACACTTCTGTCAGGATTTCCAGCACTTTGTGGAAATCCAATTTATCTAAGCCACACCCCAGCCGGGGAGTGGATACACTTGTTATGTTTTCTTTCTCACACCACTCTCTCATACGTCTGAGGCTGTGGGTAAAATTCTCATATGTTGGTAAATCAGTACAATTTTGTTTTGTTATTAAATGAAAAATCAATCTGCCGTCGTCCTCGTGGGTAACTGCACATTCACCTGTGTGTTTGTTCTGTCTTACAACCTTTTATGTACCGTACTTCGCTTTGAATTGTACGGCTATACCTGCTCCGTAGGCACAATCTGTGCTCACACAGTGTGCTAGGGGTTCTGTTACTGGGCTGGAAAAAATGTCACCTTTTTTATGCACAATTGTACAGTGTGTTTGTTGACTTTGTTGTTGGTGTTGTGTGAGTGTTACCACTGATGTTTCACTTCCTGTTTGTTCTCTCTGTATTCCAGCTGATTCACTTTCACTTTCAACACTCTCCCTCTCTTGGACCTGAGTCCTCAGGTCCACACCTATGACTGTTAGAAACCCAATCATCATTTTTAACAGCTGGGTCGTTCTCACAATTTCTTTTTGTGGTAGCCTGGCAAGAAAAATGTTTAATCATAGCAGTTAGTTTGTTAGATGAAACGTCATGTGTTAGAGGCAGGATGGGATCCTGTACCACGTCATGCCTTGGACCTGGAAACTGTCGACCTGTAAGCAATTCAAAGGTGTGAAACCAGAAATCCTGTTAACATAAGAGCGAATAGACATTAATGCAATTGGTAATGCGTCAAGCCATGTTATTTTTGTCTGTGCACATAGTTTGTCAAGTCAAGTTTTAATGTCAAAGTCAGGTTCAGTATTTCATCTTTGCTCTAACATTGGGGTGAGAAGCAGCCCCGAAACTATATGTCAATTCCATTGCGTGTTTGTCAATTTTGTCATATCCAACTTTGTCTTGGGAAACCATGGTTGGGGATATAAGTGGTTTATTAGGCAGTTGACAACAGCCACGTCATTAGGTACCTTCACAGCCTGTAGTATGTGTCAGGCTTTGCTAGCATTTACTATAGGCCGGCCTTTCCTGGTTTCAAACCCACCTATCTGCCATATGGCAGTTCCATATATACTGCACCAATCACATATGCAGATTCACTATAAACAAACACCCTCTCTTCACCAGTGTAGTGCAAGGCTTTGATAACAGCTGTCATTTCAGCTCTCTGTGCTGACCGTTTACCCTCCAATTTACCACTCACTCTAGTCACAAAATAATTTTCAACCTGTTCAACCACAACAAAGCCTGCCGTCAATGTGTCATCTGCTGCTCTGAAACAACAACCATCTGTAAACAGTGTGATTAACGGTGGGGTAGTTGTTAGTGGTACCGCGAACAAACCATCTCTCAATTTATTTGCTTTTTCAGTCAATGGTATAACAATTATAATTAATTACAAATAATAACAATTTGTATATCAGTCAATGGTATCCAATCATTTGGCTCACCCTCAGTGATTAGATCTGCCATTTGAACACCTTCATGCACATATATGATGTCTGGGCTGGCAATTTCCTTAAATACAAAGTTTGTTACAATAATCAGTTATTTTTCTATTCTCACAGCTTTTCTTGTTTACCTTCTATATTGTTCTATGGTGTTCTTTTTTCATTTTCAATGTATTTCTTTTATCTATTTTAATTTCCTTTCTGCCATAGCTGTTCTATTCCATTTATATTTGCTTTTTAGCTTAATACCATCATTGGAGTTCTGACTTCCTCTGTAGATACCAAATTAAATCATGCATTTCTTCCTGTCAGATTAATAGGAGTCTGATTTGATTTCAGAACAGGTAGTCACACCTAACAACAAAGTTCTTGATCAGCCTTTAAATTTGTCTAGCTGATTTTCTCATAAAGATTGTCTGTGTCCCTATAGTAACAAGGTCTTTACTAAACATTGAACGGCTGTTTACTCTTTCCCCTTTTTCACTCAAAGGCTCGTATGAAGATGAGAAAGTTCAGTGTCCAGTGAAATATTGTCCAGTTTCTCTTGCCTCCAAGAACATTATTGTCTTTGTTAGTCTCTTTCTGGATTCCACTCAGTCTTTTTTGTGATTCATCCTTGTAAATGTCTCTGACCATATGCAGTGCCCCCTTCACTGCTTTAGTTCAAGTATAGTCCCATTCAAATAGAATGTGCTTTCAGTCCAGTTTATGAGTTACTCCTCTCTTTGCAACTCCAGCACTTTGATATCACACACAGTTTTTCATTGTCTGTTTCTTTGCCAGCTTTTATTCACTTTCTTGAATGTCAAAGGATGGGAATAATCAGCCCTACAAGGTTTCAGCTTGACCCATGCAAAATATTGCCTTTCAATTTAAAATAAAATTTATCTTGTGACCACCTTCCATCATCAGATGAAGACTCCTCTTCATTTTGTTAAATCTTTTTGTCCTTTATACAATTTATCTGTGTCATTCACCTTTTAACAATTTTCTGTCCTTTTTCAATTGTTCATCTTCATTTCCACATTTAATAACTTGGTCTCTACTCTTTTCTGTAATTTGTTGTTGTTCTTTCAAAGCTTCGCCTCTGTCTTTCTGCTAGATTTTGCTTAATCCCATTTATGGTTTTAACAGACTCAATATATCACAGACACACTACATTTTCACACAAATAAAATCTACATCTACATTTAATTCACCGCTATTGATTTGAAAAACAGGCTGTTGCATTGGGGCTTTGGCTTTCTCATAAGGAGGAGGTGTGTGCAAGTAGGGGTAGATCGATTTCACTGGGGTTGGAGCTGGAGGAGGAGCCGTAGTTGTCACACTTGAGTCTGGCTGACTGTTTCCTTGTTTAACTTCCTGTTGCTTTGCAGCTGCACCACTGTAAACTTCCCCTTTTCTATTTGATTCAATAGCCTGCATGGCAGCAGCAACCAGAGCCAATCTTGTCCAAATTCTCAACTCTTTCTCTTAGTCTTTTACAGTTGGTCCCTTTCCAAACTATTAACATTTTTTCCATGGCACATACACCGGTGAACCCACATATTCATCACACTCTTTCTGAAATTCAACCATTCTTTATACAACTGTAAATACAATTCCTCTATATATATACAACGTCAAAATGAAATATACCCAAATACAACTGCAGAATCAAGTGCACAATGGAATTTCCTGGGCCTGTAACCCAAAGGTTTCCACACCCTTAATTTAATACTGTACTCAATTAGATAATTTCTAGGCCTTTCACCTAAAGGTCTCCCAACCCTTAAATTTAATACTGTACTCAATTAGATAATTTCTAGGACTTCCACCTAAAGGTTTCTCAACCCATAAATTTAATACTGTACTCAATTAGATTATTCCTAGGACTTCCACCTAAAGGTTTCTCAACCCATAAATTTAATACTGTACTCAATTAGATTATTCCTAGGACTTCCACCTAAAGGTTTCTCAACCCATAAATTTAATACTGTACTCAATTAGATGATTTCTAGGCCTTCCACCTAAAGGTTTCCCAACCCCCTACGGGCTTCAACCCGAGTTGGTATTTTATAACGCCTAATGCGTTAAAGGAATCCTCAACCTTTTATTTAACAAAAAAAAAAATTCAAAAATTTCAAAAAGTTTTTCACTCTGATCAATTCTTATTGTTTAAATAATTAATTTCAGTTCGGAGCTCCTTATCAACACAATTAATTTGGTATATGTCCAATAGCAGAATTTGATATAACAGGTTTCTGCTTACCTTTATTTTAGAAGACCGGTCTTTTGTGTTGAAATGGAGCCCTCCCTTACTCTGGTTTCTTCAATGTGAAACCCTCCTTCCTCTCACTCTCTCCTTTCCCTCCACAAAACGTCGGCGGTCACCAATTGTTGGACTTTAAGGCGTCCATTTGCATGTTCATAATTTAGAGGAAAGGCACAAGATACAAATATCTAAGTTCAAATATTTATTGATCAGATTGAAAAAGTTTAACAGCGCTGGGTCCTCTCAAGTAGCGAACAACCAGCTCAGGAAGTAACATGCATATTTATAAGATATGTGACGTCGATCTTTCTTCAGAAAATCTCCACCCACAAAGGCCGTTCCCCTCGTCCATCTGACTCCATCACCACACCCAATTTTAGCCTGTAGGCAAAGATGGACACACATAGACAAAGAAAAAACAATCTGTTCTCCTCTCATCCCTGGGAGCCCTGCAGTTCCTCTCCAGTACTCCTCCACTTTGAATAGCATGTTATAATGCTTTCTTAGAAACAAATCATTAATAAAACATTCATTTATAAAAAACATAAGCTGTAAGATGAAAGTGATTATTATGTAAAACATATTTCAATATCATGACATCATTTCATTATTTGTAAAATTGGTTATATGAATAAGGCACACATTAACTTCTTTAGATAGATAAACACATATTAAATCTTTTACTGCAATACTACTTCTAAGCAAACACTTTAATCATTATTAAAAACCATCTATTTGGTAAGAAAACACACACACACACACATACATACATACAGGAGATTCTGTTTCTTCAAGGTTGAGCTGCCCTGCCCCCATTAAGTTATTCTGTATGCAACCTTCATTTCATTGGTTAATACACATTTATCAAAGACAACATCTTATATTTATTACATCAATTATTCAATGATTAATACTGATTAAGTAAGAAATACATGGCATATTTTATCCTGTGAATATTGAAGCATTAGTTAATGACATAGTTGCCTGTTTGCCTTCCCCCTCAGGCCTCTCTCTTATCTTGATCTATACCAGGCGTAAATTCCTCAGCATATGCTGCTTCTCCTTACAGCACACAGACAAAAACTGGTAACTCTCCACTCTCAAACACAAACACCTCATTTCTACATAATAGCTCAGTGCATATATAAAACACACAATGTTTATAGAATAAAATGATTAATTAAAGAAATATAAAAATGGAACAAAATCAATTTCCACAGTCCTTATTTGGACATCTTTGTAACTTTAACACTTTTAGCAATTAGCAAGATTAATAAAACAACATAAAAATCCCACACCTGCTAGATGCCATATCCACCCATCAGAGTATCCTGGAGATGTGTTGTCTCTGAAACTCAACATCTCAAGGCTCAGTGCTTGGACCACTGCTCTTTTCTATATACAAGACATCCCTGGGTTCTGTCATTCGGAAACATGGCTTTTCCTACCACTGATATGCGGATGACACACAACTCCACTTGCCGTTCTAGTCTAATGATCCCACGGTTTCTACCAGCATCTCAGCATGCCTGAGTGACATCTCCCTCTGGATGAAGAATTATCATTTCCAGCTGATCCTTGCAAAGACAAAACTGCTTGTCATATCGTTTGGCCCTAAGATTCATTACAATCTTTCCATTCAATTTGGTTCTTTGACCATTATGCCTTCCAGGACAGCCCGAAACTGGCAATGGTCATTGATGTAAGCTTAAGTACACAGAGCAGCCAGCACTAGCCACTCTTTTATATAAATCCTTTACAACATTAGGAAGATAAGACCTTTCCTGAGCATGCATCACAAGTCATAGTCCAGGCTGTTGTCCTGTCCACACTGGACTACTGCAATGCGCTACAGCTTTGTAAACTCCTGCAGAATGAATTGACTCATCCTTTGACTAATATTGTACTATAGTCAGATTCGACAACTGTGTTGTCTTGGCTGCCCTCCCTTTCCTGCTGTTACAAAGTTTATTCTAAGGTACATTCATTCTGCACAAAATCATAGATGGCGACAAGGCCCAGTGTTTCAAAAATTTCCTCCAGATTAATGGCCCAAAAATCTAGTGTCCAGACCTGTTCTGATACTAAGCTCCGCAAGCCACTCTTTTGTGCCTTAACACAAGTGGATGATTTTGTACTTCCAGATCCTTCCAGTTCTAAATCATGGTCAGAGTTACAGTCCACAACAAATAAGTTACTGCGACAACATAGGGAGGACCCCTCCGATGCCTCTTCAGTCCAGAACCTTCTTTTGAGACAAGCCCAGCAACAGAGTTTTCCCTCTGAGTACCAGTGTTTTAAGACATGAAAGCCCATTGAACCTCAATTTCTTCTTACATTTTCTCCTGAATTTAATGAAGAAACAGGACTTATTTACAGACATGTAAAGGATATGGAGCCTGGAATGGTTCATCCAATTGTATTCAACCCCAAACATCAATTATCCCATTTAATTATCAAGGACTGTGAAGAGAAACTTTTCCATCCTGGTCCAGAGAGAGTTTTTGAAGAACTTTGGCGCAATTACTGGATAATCAGAGGGAGACAAGCCATAAAAAACATCAGTGGTCTTGTTTGCAATGTAGGAAGTGGAAAGCTAAGCCATCTATCCCTCAAATGTCAGATCTTCCAAGCTCCAAGCTTCGGTTGTTCAAACCTCTATAGACCTCTAGAATGGACTGTTTTGGTCCCTTTCATGTCAATATTGGCCGTAGAACAGAGAAGAGGTGGGGCATTCTGTGTTTAAGTGTCAGACCACTCGATGTCTGCATGTTGATTTGTTGAGCAGTTTAGATGTGGACAGCTTTCTAATGGCCCTACACCGGTTCATATCCAGGAGAAGTAGGCCTTATGAGATTCTTTGTGATCAAGGAAGTAATTTCCGTGGAGCTGCAAAAGAACTAAAGGAAGCTTTCCAAAACCTTACCACTGAGTTACAAGTCAAGTTGGAAAAGCAGCAGATTAAATTTGTGTTTAGTCCACCTCACGCTCCTCATTTTGGGGGGTCATGGGAAAGAGGTCCGTTCAGTTAAAACAGCTTTGCGGATGGTACTTGGCTGTCAAGTAGTGTCAGAGGAAGTCCTACGGACAGTCTTAACAGAAGTTGAAGGAGTGTTAAATTCGAAGCCACTTGGTTATGCCTCTTCAAATATTTCAGACCTCGATCCCATTACTCCAAATCTCCTCCTCATTGGGCAGCCAGACTCTTCTCTACCTCAGGTGATTTTTGTTAACACTAAGCTCCTTGGCCGCAAATCTTGGCACCTCCTGCAGATCTTATCCTCCTGCAGATAAACCACTGTAATTACACAATTGCTTGCCGAACACAACGGTGCAGTTGGAGGTCATAGGGACTACCATGCATGCCTGCTTTTGGACCATGTCAAGTTGGGGATTCTGAGAATCACTGTAGACCCTTTTACAGTTGGTAAACATTGTGACGTATTTGTGTGGGCGGGGCTTAGCTGGAGGCAGAAAGAGCCGCAGAGGCTATGTTGACAAGCTTAAATGAGCATGTTTTAGGAGGGATTTATTAAACATGGATGCAGAATTAGTTTCGGATCTGTCCGAATATGTACAGTCACTGATTCTGCGGGACCGTGACAGGTATTTTTGTAAATTAACTCTTGCGATTTTAACCAGGTTTTAGATATTTCCTAGACAACATATGAATTACTTTCAGGTGGATTTGGGTAATTTTGTCTAGGCTTACTGTCTTATGTAACCTATCACTGGGCTAACTATGTGGATTATTTTAAGAGACTATTCAAGCGATGGCATACACATCTATCGCTGTATGTTTGTTTAACATTTAAGCTAAACAATAGCGCGGTTGGCGACTTTTCACCTATAAAACAGAAACTTGCTGATTTGTACTAGATAAAACCAACACAACAGTACATATGCATAGATTATTTTACCTGATATGAAGTGTGCACTGCAAACACGAGTATTATTTATGATCGTCTCCGTCTAGTCTGTACGCCGTATTGCATTCAACCACAATTGTCTTTTTGATTTCTGTGAAGAAATGTCTGCTGGGATCCGGTAAAACTTTATTTTTGAACCAAAAGTGCTGTTCCTTCTAATCTGGCAGCCAAAAACACAACAAGATGACATTTTTAAGTCAAAAACTCAAACTTTTAGCGCGTCGGCTATGAGTTCCTAATTATTTTTTTGGCTCCAGCTAGAGCGGTGACGTCACAGTGACGTGGGTGATAAAGGTGTCTATAATCAACCTATACGGGAGGAAGAGTGTGATAACTAATGGTAAATCTAATGAAGGTCACAGTGCAAAATACTATACAAAATAAACCAGAATAAGAGGTAACAACAGTAGAAAAATGAAAAGATAGGTATGAATAAAAAAGTATTAAAAACACAAAAAAATAAAAAGGGTTAGCAGTACTGAGCCTTCACGTGGCAGGTCTGTTTTGACTAGTTTTACAGTACCACACAGTTGTAATGAATTTATTTTTATTGGAATCAAAAGAATGGTTAATGAACTACAGCAACCGCCAACACTAGGCAAAACAATATGAGAAAGGAGAAATATGCAATTACTTAAGGGAAATAGTACTAGTTTTTCGCATAAATATGCTTGTAACCAATTTCTTTTTATAAATAATTGTACTTGTAATCACTCATCTATCATGCAGATATGCCAATTATAATATTACAATGTCAAAATGTGTATCCTGCTCCAGTATTCCTGGTTTAGGAGGAATACAAAGAAGATATGGTCATTTTAAGGACCTGACGCCACCATTTTTAGAATTTTTGTCAAGAGATTCTACTAAAAGTTACACACGGCACGGCACCTTTAAGTCAACTATTTTTTTACTGTGCAGAATTTATGATAAATTATAAAATGTCATAAACTGTGGTTCCCTTTCAGTCGGTCACTACGACGTCACGTCGTGACCGACGAATTGGGAACTCGCTTAGAGAGACCAATCTGCTTCGAAAACTACTAAAACGCCAATGAACTTGGCATTGAGATATTTGCATAATGCTGGCACCGCCCCGCCAGGTGCGTATATAAGCAGCGGGTGCAAATAAGGAAATTAGCTTTTTATCGCTTCGAAAGCCGGCAGTATCTGCTACTGAGAAGCTACTTTACTCTGTTGGGATTCGATTGCTGAAGTTGGTTGGACTGGCAGTACCACAGCGGACGCTTCGCGTATTCCACGGCTCTGCATCTGTTTGTTTTGAGTTTAGTGTGTGCGTTGCCTTTCCCTGTGCGCATCATCAACTGAGCATCTGAGTGAATTTCCCTAAAAGAGTGATATGAGAGAGCTTTGTGCCTTGTTAAAGGCAGCCACTCTCTCGTATATCTGGAGATCAGCGTCCTTTTCAGGATGGCTTTTCATCCGTGCGACCTTGTGTGCGGCAAGTACATGGGTCCGAAGGACTGTCACGAGCGTTGTCTTTCGTGCTTGGGCATCGAGCACGCAGAGGCAGCGTTTGCTGGGGGTAAGTGTTCTCACTGCGAGAACATGTCCCTTGTGGATTTGCGGAGACGGTTGTCTTTGCCGCCACGGGGCGGCTGTTGAGCTCTCAAAGGACGACCTCCGCATCACTGTGCTGAGCCGGTCGGGGGGATTCGTCCTCCTGCTCTCAGCCTCCTCATCCACAGCCGGTTGATGTGCCAATGGAGACTTCAGCGTCGTGTTCTACGATGTCTCTAGAATCTGTTGTGCCGCCCTCCGAATCCACAGAAGCCGCAGCATCCGAGGGTGGGCCTCCTCCCCCTGACGTGGACCCCAACGCCCTTCCTCCCTCTGATCAGGTTGGGACGCCGGAGTTCGATCCAGAGATGGTGGCCATGCTCGCTCGAGTGGCGGAGACCGTAGGGTTAGAGTGGGTTAACCCCCCTCAGCCCGAGCCGTCCCGCCTGGATGATTGGTTCTTTGGAGCTGCCCGGGTTACACAACCCTCTTCACCGGTACCATTCTTTCCCGAGGTGCACGAGGAGCTGACTAGAACCTGGAAGTCGCCGTTTTCAACCAGATTACGGCCGTTTCAGCCCTCCCCCCTCACCAGCGGAGCCGCTAAGGGTTATACGGGGATCCCCCCCGTGGAGTGTGCGGTCGTGATGCAACTGTGTCCGGCCACCGCTCCCTCCTGGAAGGACCGCCCAACCCTCCCCTCTCGTGCTTGCAGACAGTCGTCCGGTTTAACGGGCGCTGCCCACCAGGCATGTGGAGAGGCGGCTTCAGCCCTGCACGCAATGGCGTTGCTGCAGGTTCACCAAGCAAAGGCCTTGAGGGATCTGCACGAGGGACGACACGACTCGCCTGTCCTTTCTGTTACTGATCTGGCTCTTCGCGCAACGAAGGTGACAGCGTAGGCGATTGGTCGTGCCGTGTCCACGATGGTGGTCCAGGAACGGCACTTATGGCTATGTCTGGCAGAAATGTCGGATGCGGAGAAGAATAAGTTCTTGTATGCTCCAGTGTCCCAGATTGGCCTCTTCGGTGAGTCGGTGGAGTCTTTCGCCCAGCAGTTCTCCGCCGCCCAGAAGCAGACTGCTCCTCGCCGAGGGCGCCCTCCGGCGGCTGCCTCCACCCCCCCTGCTAGAACATCTTCCAGGCCACGGAGGGGGAACAGCCGTCGGCAGCCCGCCCCGCCCGCCCCACCCACTTCCCGTGGCAAACGGAAGTCGAAGCGGCCCTGTGACGGGCGATCTGGAATTGATTCGTTTTGTTTCTGTTGCGCCGGCTTCTCAGCCGGCACCCACAAAACCACAAAAAGAGTGCATTCCTATTCCTTCTCCAGACGATCGAGAGAGATGTGAGCGGGCATTCACATGCTCTTCCTCCCTCTCCTCTATCGCCAGCGGGTGTCCTGAGGAGTCCGAGCTCTCCGCTAAGGAGACCAGACGACCGTCACCCTCAGCGGGCTCCGGTCAGTGTTACACACACACATACTGTAGATACTTATGCTGTCACAGCAGACGTACCGGCAGTACCACATGTCTCGCTTCGCCGCCCCACCGCGGGTGCACCGGTAGTGCCGTTAATTCCCCTCGTACGGTCCCTGGGGGCTTGGCTTCAGCTTCCCAGCCTTTCTCGTTGGGTTTTACGCACTGTCCGCCTCAGTTACGAAATACAATTCATCCGGCACACACCCAAATTCTCGGGCATTCGTTTCACCATGGTGAAAGCGTCCGATGCACATGTACTGTGTGCAGAGGTCGAAGTCCTGCTGGCGAAGGACGCGATCGAGCCGGTCCCTCCAACCGAGATGAGGTCGGGTTTCTACAGCCCGTATTTCATAGTACCCAAAAAAGGCGGGGGGTTAACAAATCTCTGCAGAGGAGGTCTTTCGGGATGATAACACAGAGGCAAATATTCAATTCAGTTCGCCCCCAAGATTGGTTTGCGGCAATAGACCTGAAAGATGCGTACTTCCATGTGTCCATTCTCCCTCGTCACAGACCGTTTCTCCGGTTTGCATTTGAGGGCCGGGCATACCAGTACAAAGTTTTACCATTCGGGCTGTCTCTCTCTCCCCGTGTGTTCACGAAAGTAGTGGAGGCGGCGTTAAAACCCCTCAGAGAGAGCGGTGTTCGCATATTGGCTTACCTCGACGATTGGCTTATAATAGCGCATTCTCTGCGGACGCTTTGCGAACACAGAGATTTAACGCTTCGGCATCTCGCCCGTTTGGGTCTTCGGGTCAACTGGGAAAAGAGCAAACTCTGCCCCACGCAGAGGATCTCTTTTCTCGGTATGGAACTGGATTCGATCGATTTATCGGCGTGTTTGACAGAAGAGCGCGTCCAGTCAATTCTGACTTACCTCGGTTCATTTCGAGGGAAGAATGCGGTCCCGCTGAAACAATTTCAGAAGCTCCTGGGGCATATGGCAGCAGCAGCGGCCGGGACACCGCTTGGACTGCTCCATATGAGACCGCTTCAGCGTTGGCTTCACGATCGAGTCCCGAGGAGAGCGTGGCGCGCCTGCATCCATCGTGTAGCAATTACACCTGCGTGTCGCCTAACATTCCCCCCGTGGTCGGACCCCGCGTTTCTCAGGGCCGGTGTGTCCATGAGACAGGTCTCTCGGCATGCTGTTGTCCACACAGATGCGTCCGACGCGGGCTGGGATGCCACGTACGACAAGCTTATGGCTTCAGGGGTGTGGACATCAATTGCCGAGAGTTGTGGGCTGTATATCTGGGACTTGTACACTTGGCTACGGAGCTGCGAGGGAAGGATGTACTAGTACGCACCGACAACACTGCGACCGTTGCGTATATCAACCGTCAAGGCAGTTTGCGCTCCCGTCACCTGTCGCATCTCGCTCGTCATCTCCTCCTTTGGAGTCAGAAGCATCTGAGGTCCCTTCGTGCCTTTTACATCCCGGGCTCGATACAGTGGCAGACGCGCTTTCCCGAGCTGCGCGCCCCTGCGAATGGCGACTCCACCCCCAGACGGTCCAGCTAATTTGGAAGAAGTTCGGTTGTGCGCAGATAGACCTGTTTGCGTCGGCGGACGAAACCCACTGTCGCCTATTTTATTCACTAACCGAGGGCAGCCTCAGCGTGGATGCATTGGCACACAGCTGGCCTCAGGGGATGCGCAAATACGCATTCCCCCGGTGAGCTTAATCGCACAGACGCTGTGCAAAGTCAGGCAGGACGAGGAGAGCCTTTTACTGATCGCCCCTTACTGGACGACCAGGAATTGGTTTCCAGAACTAATGCTCCTCGCGACAGCCCCTCCCTGGCGGATTCCCCTGAGGAAGGACCTTCTTTCTCAAGGAGGGGGCACATTATGGCACCCGCGCCCCGACCTGTGGGATCTCCATGTGTGGTCGTTGAGTGCGCGCAAGGTTTAGGTGATTTACCGCAAGCGGTATCTAACACAATCGACGCGGCACGAGCTCCGTCCACAAGACAGGCTTACGCGTTTAATGGAACCTTTTCGTCACCTGGTGCTCTTCGCAACGCGAGGACCCCAGAGAATGCCCTATTAACATCGTGCTTTTATATCTTCAACATAGGTTAGACGGTAGGCTGTCACCCTCCACCATTAAAGTTGATATCGCTGCTATTTCTGCTCATCACTCACTTATCGACGGCAGATCAGTTGGCCAGCATGACTTGGTTATTAGATTTTTAAGAGGCGCTCGTAGGCTAAACCCCTCGCGCCCTCCTTCTATTCCTCCCTGGGACCTGTCCATGGTGCTGAAAGCCCTTCAGGGACCTCCGTTCGAGCCTTTGCAGTCTGCGAGTCTGAAGCTTTTGTCAATGAAAGCTCTGACCCTGCTAGCATTGGCTTCAGTGAAGAGAGTAGGGGATTTACATGCATTCTCTGTTGACGATTCGTGCCTTCAGTTTGGTCCTGCTGTCTCGAGCGTAACATTGAGGCCCAGACCAGGCTACGTGCCCAAAGTTCCCACCACTCCTTTCAGAAATCAGGTGGTGAGCTTGCAAGTGCTCTGCGACTGCGACTCTACGTGGATCGCACGCAAAGCCTCAGGACCTCAGACCAGCTCTTTGTTTGTTATGGTGGCCAGCAGAAAGGGAAAGCTGTTACCAAGCAGTGGATGTCTCATTGGATAGTTGATACTATCGCCCTGGCTTATAATCTTCAGGGTATTCCTTGCCCCTTTAATTTGAGAGCGCACTCCACACGGAGTGTTGCCTCATCTTGGGCTCTCGCTCGTGGTTCCTCGCTAACAGACATCTGCAGAGCTGCTGGTTGGGCGACACCTAATACGTTCATTACATTCTACAGTGTTAGTATCGAGCCTGTATCCTCTCGTGTTCTTTCCTCATCAGGGGGAGCACGGAGAGCAGTCTCGCAGGTCGGCTTGCAGCCTCCGACTGATGCTTCATAACTGTGTCAGTATGGAAGGCATTTAGAGCAAAAATGCGTAATGGTTTGAATTGTTCTTCCTCCGTTGCCTTGGCAGCCTTTGTTGCGGAGCATTGGCTGTCAGCCTTTCACTATGTATCCTCGCGAACCTACGTGTCTGGCTCGGGCTCCACATTGTGTCCCACCGGGTTCCTTTGTGAGTATTTTTCCGTGGGGTTAATCCTACCAGCCCACGTTTCCCTTAGCAGAGCACTGCTTTGCTTACACAGCCACGGCTGTCTTTATTTTTATTGTCCACCATTAGCCCTTAAGAGGGGCGGTGGCTTCCGCAGCGTTCCTATCCCGCTCAGGTAGGGCGCTTCCCAGTCGCTGGCACTTCTGTGGGGTGAAAGGAACATCTAGTGCCCGGCCTTTCTGCCTTATCCTATTTCTCCATTCCTTAAGGGGATTTGGAGGGTTTTTCTGCAGACACTGGAAGAGGTCAGCCCCTAGTGGCGTTTTGGTAGGGATTCCCAATTCGTCGGTCACGACGTGACATCGTAGTGACCGACTGAAAGGGAACGTCTCGGTTACGGATGTAACCCTCGTTCCCTGAAGGAGGGAACGGAGACGTCACGTCCCGTCGCCACAGGTGCTGCCACCTGCTGTTACGGCCGGTCACACTTTACGGCTTTCTCAGCGAAAAAGAAGCTAATTTCCCTATTTGCACCTGCTGCTTATATACGCACCTGGCCGGGCGGCGACAGCATTATGCAAATATCTCAATGCCAAGTACATTGGTGTTTTAGTAGTATTCGAAGCAGATTGGTCTCTCTAAGCGAGTTCCCAATTCGTCGGTCACGACGTGACGTCTCCGTTCCCTCCTTCAGGGAACAAGGGTTACATCCGTAACCGAGACGTTCCCCTGACACCATCTCATGCCTTTCAGTTCATGTCATCTGTATTTTTTTCTTTGTGTATTAAGCATCAGTACAGAATTTGCAGCAGTGGAGTCTCCATATGTCAAGTTATGGTATTCTGGATACATAACAAAGGCCGACATTTTATCTCTGACCACTACCTGTAGCATGGACTTGTACAGGTTTCCCTTCGACACACAAATCTGCAACATTACCTTACAATCTTTAGTGCAAACAGGTAAATATAAAAGTCAGAAATCAATGAAAATCTGCAAACAAACTCATAGAAGAAATAAGATGTTATCTTGTTAAATGGAATTAAAAGGGCATGATTGAATTAAAAGGGCATGATGATTCAACATGGCAAAGCTCCAAAAAGCACATCAAATGTTAAAGTAATTTAACATGTTAATAACATTCTAGTGTATATTAATAGTTCCTTTACATTTTCCCACAGACGAAATAGTGATGAATAAAGATTTTACGCAAAATATCTACAGGCAGTCTCTTCAAATACCAGGACAGTGGATACTTCTCAATATTGAAAAATATACATCTGATGTTACTAAAAATATATATGAGGTACAAAACAGAGGGCACATTATTAACCATAATGATCCTAATATTAATACTCCTATGCAGTATTAAAGTGATTTCCTGATAGTTTTTCTGTTCACTAGTTCTTGCAGTAGGTTTCACTCTCCACGTTGAAAATGATCTGTTAACTAAGGTTGAGTTCACTTCTGCTTAATCACAAAGCAGATACAGAGATGATCAGATGGGAGGTGAAGTTATGATAGAATACACTGTAAAAATTAGCTGTAATTATGCAGCTGGTTGCCAGTAACTTACTGTAGAAGATAAAGACTGAAAATTTTTATTTAACTTTGAACAAACTGTTGCCAGTAAATATTATAAATGTAAAATCTACAGTAAGTTACTGGCAACAAGCTGCCAGTAATACTGCAATTTCTACAGACATGTTTTACAATGTCAAATAAAAATATAACTTTTCCGCTGACACATCTGTTCCTAGAATACAAGAAAGAGCTTTGATTCTGTTATGGATGTCAGTTTTAACACCCCCGGTACTCAACCCTTACATTCTCCCTAAAATGTTCTCACTAAACTGAACTTCATTTCCCATCATTCCCCGTGGCCCATTGATTACGCACCACCTGTTCTGTATCAGTGGGCCTATTTAACATAGGGCTCACATGCACAGTCTTTGCGATGTCTTGTTTGCTCCGTGCTGCATTATTGAGTGTTTTTCCTTATGTACCCATGTTTGTTTTCCTGGTGTGACCCTTTTGCTTGTTATTGGATTGTTGCTATTTGCTCCCTGCCCCGACCTTGGATTGTATGTCGTTTCAGTTTGATATATGCCTGAACAGACCATACGCCTGTTTATCGTTCATGATTCATTGCTGCCTTGCCCTTATTTAAATCTGTCTGTTGTGCATTAATAAAGTGTTGTAAATGGATCCTAACTTGTCTTGTCAGATGGATGGACAGACAGATAGATAGATTCACTTTTCTGTATTGTTCATATAGTTTTTATTTCTACATTGCAGATCACCATCAAGAGGAGACCTATCCTGTATGTCATCAACTTAATTTTTCCAGTATTTTGTTTCCTTCTGCTGGATGTGGCATCCTTCTTCATAAATGCATCTGCAGCAGAGAAGCTGGGTTTTAAAGTGACTTTACTGCTGTCGCTTTCTGTATTACTGCAGATTCTTAATGACAGACTGGCATCTACGGTCAGTGTTATCCCATTAATAGGTAAGTCTACATGATGGTCTTCAAAACATGAAAACCGACATTAAATCTAAACTCTGCAAGAACATGTTATTTTAGGAGCAGGGGTTGAAACTGTAAAACTGTGCTAAGGAAGCAATTGTATTTTGCATTAAAATCCTGTTTTCAAAAGAGAAAACAAATAAAAAGTAATATACTGTAGATCTAAGCTTTCTGGCTTTAACTGGTTATTTCTGAGAAAGTAAGAAAGCTTTCAGAGAAAGCTTATGCAAAATACTGTGAATTTACAGCATTTAAAGTCCACACTCAGAGACCCAAATCATATCCTTTATTCACTATTCCCTACATTAGTTTACTAATATAGTCCACCTGAAATTAAGTCACGACTGCTTCCAAAAAATGTAGTAACTTTTTGCACATATGTTGTGCAAACAATTATCTTGACAAGTTAGAAAGAGTTTGTGCCAACCCTGAGTTGTTCCCAAAATGTTAAAAACAAAGAAGAGATTAATTAAACATTTTTTAAATTATGTAATTTATATATCACTGGGTCATCTTTGTCTACAACATCCTTTGCGACTAATGTGTCTTAAATAACACTGTTCCAAAAGCACAAACAGGAATAAAAAGCCTAGTGTCATACTGCCATAAATGTGAACTACAGCATTTGACTTTTTTCACCAGCCAATTTGGCTATTACATTTTTAAGAGACTGGCTATTCAGAACTTCTAATAGCCAAAAAAGAAAGAAAATAACCATAATTAACAATGTCACATTTTTATTTATAAACAATTATTAAACATTTTATTATTATTTATTATAAAATCTAAATTAAAATGTATTGAAACAAAATGTACTGAATTGAATGTATTCAAACAAAACATACTGCTATCTCCTCCCTTCCTCTTTCATCCTTGTCCTTTTCACCAAAACACCAAAAGGCAAGGAAATAAACACAGTATAATGAACATCAAATAAAGCATTAAAGGCACCGTATGTAGGATGGTGGCCAAAAATGGTACTGCAATCACTTTCAAATTACTGTAGAGCGGTGTA
Organism: Misgurnus mizolepis; assembly: GCA_025389145.1. Classification (NCBI taxonomy): domain Eukaryota; kingdom Metazoa; phylum Chordata; class Actinopteri; order Cypriniformes; family Cobitidae; genus Misgurnus; species Misgurnus mizolepis. The sequence continues at coordinate 7,623,677 of JAIFKI010000008.1, read as the reverse complement.
TTCCATTCCCCTTCCCTCTGACTCGAGGTTGCAAGATAGTATAGGCTGCAGGATCCAACAGGAACGTACTGGTTGCTACAAGAAACTTCCAATGGCAAGTTATGAGTCCTACACATTACGTTTTTTTTTCTTTTAAACCTTTTAAGCTGACCGGGCCATGCTGGCGGGCCCGACGAGTTATTGTTTACAAACTATTAAGTTTACAATGTATCATATTGATGAAGAAGGGTATTAAACTTGTCATGCCATATATCATTACAAAGGGTTAAGATGTCATTTCGAAGTGCTGTTTCATGAAATAAATGCTCTAGTAAAATTAATAATACATTTAATGCAACAAGGTCATATCTGAATTGTTCATTCATAAAATGATATCATACCTTTATTATGAAACAGCACGTCCTTAGTTACTCCAGACTCGCACTGCTCCATGCCAAACGTTCACAATATAACATCCACTTGCAGTTTTTGTCCACAAACATATTACATATGAAAAAAATTGATATTCCATCAGATTTTGTATAAAATAATCCATGTTGTTTTTCAATAATTGTGAAATTAACATGATTACTTATGTGACATATCAGGGCCATTTTATGATTGATTGATATGAATTTCTTAAATACTCTTCCTTTAAATCAATTCCATTACTTATGTTTATAAAATGACCAAATACATTTTCTATTTAATCTAACCGCTGTACTAGGGCACTGTTTTTTAAATGGACTTTGGTTTTGTTATGACTTTGTGCTTTTGTGGACTCTGGTGCTGGTGGAAGTTTTATGGACTTAGAGATGGTGAGAAGGCTAGTCATTCAAACTTTCACTCTCCAAAAACCCCTAAATATCAAGACTGTTCATGGAATTTCTCCAGAGTATGCAGACATTAAGGAAGTCTCAATTAAGACCAGATCTGCTACACTGCCCCCTCATAGAGCCTATGACTGCAATTGACTTGCTTCCTGGGACTTGCCCACCTTGTGGAAGGCTAAACTTTCTCTTTGGCCATGAAATATTAGCCATGGACACTTAACTCAAGAAAGCCCAGGACATGGGTTTATTGATCCTTCCACCTCACCAGCAGGAGCTGGGATTTTCTTTGTTAAAAAGTATGATGTCTTGGGCTGCAGGGTGATATGGCTGCTTCAGTTCTGTTGCAGAGCCCCTCTCTAACACTCACTAAGAGATTGGCTAGGCTGTTCCAACCAAGCTTTCAACAGGTTAAAACAACTCTGCTCCTATCAATACTTTTCCTGACCCTGAGCTGCCCTGTATTGTGGAGGTGAATGCATCAGATGTGGGGGCATAGGCTGTCTTATAACAGAGAATGAGTAAGAATTATAACAAACTTCAACCATGTGCATTCTCCTTTCACTGGCTTATGCCCACTGAGAGAAACTATGACATAGGGAATCGGGTGCTGCTGGCAATCAAGATGGCGCTGGAAGAGTGGAGGTTTTGGTTGGAAGGGGGCAAACACCAATTCTTGTCGGCAATTCTTCTGGATTCTTGTCGGCTTCGTGGGAGAATTCAGTACCTGAGAGACTGGGAGGGCTATGGTCCGGAGGAACTTACTTGGGTTCCGGCTTGAGATAGGCTAGCCTCACTCTCATTTTAGAGTTTTACAGAGCCAGAGGGAATGACCAGAGGAATGTCAGGAGTCATTCATAAGGAAAGGGCTCCTGTAAAGTTTTCACCCTTAGGTTGGTGTTCCTCTCCTGACCAGCTGGGCACACTCTTTATGGATCTTCAAATGCCATCACCTCTCTGAGCCTACAGATGGTGCTCATGCTATGATCCTAGCTTTATGCCCTGCACGCTAGCCCCAATTCCCATCAACTTTGTTTTACTTTTATAAGTGTAAGTATAAGTTTTGTGGAAGCTCTGCTCTCCTTGTTTATTTTGTACTTTGTGTCCCTTGCATAAATAAAGATTATTTTTATTTTTTGATAAAGTCTCCTAGTTAATATCTCTCCTACTCTTGGCTTCAATCATCTGGAAACTGGTTCATGGGTTAACACCATTTGTTTGGTGCACCAGAGACCCAGGTTTAATACTAGCAGTCTCATTACATCAATCCGGACAAGAGTTAATATCATCTTTGTGGGGGGTATGGGAGAGGACGCTGGCACTGTCTGTTGCCGTTTCTCCCTTAAGAAAATGTCTTAAGAAACGTCCTTCTGAATGGAATATATGGATTTATGGATTTTTGTATCATAACTGTTGTTGCTGGCAATCTTCCTTGTACAACGTTGTCCTGTACTTTACTTGAGCCGTATCATCAGAATTTTACTACTGTTTGCTGGCCCTGTGGTCTTGATATTACTCATCGACATCTGTGTCAAATATCGTCTAAACTAACAATACTTCACTGCTAAGTTAGACCACATTACAGATGTAAACCACCCTTCACTATGACTATTCTTGTTATTTATCTGCCTCCTTAGCATAATCCAGCTTTTATCTCAGAGATAAATGAATTCCTTACCTCATCCTGTACCTGCAAATATTGTCATACTCAGAGATTTGAACATTCACGCTGACACCCCCTCCTAAATCTCAAGCAGCATGTTGACATCCTAACACACAACAGAAGACATACACTTGACCTGGTCATTACCGACTCTGTCCCCTTTGAAAATCTGCTAATATACGATCTCGAAGTGTCCAATCACAAAGTTATCTCGATGGAGGTGAACTTCTCTCATTTCATCAAACCAAAACATAAAGTCCACTTCGAAAACATAAGAAATACCAACATCGACACTAGGGCTTTGGACCTCCTTTCAAATCCCATCAGCAAATTTTACATAAGTAAATGAATCAGTGGATTTTTATAACAACATCCTGAGCAGTATTTTGGACTTCCATGCACCTGTAAAAACACGAACAGTCACTTTCTCACGTACATCCCCCTGGTTCACTCCAGAACTACCGAAAATGAAAACTGCTGGGCGTGTACTTGAGTGGCGTGTCTCAAAAACTGGACTTACTGTTCAGTAAAAAGCCTATCAAGAACATCAAAAGGCCTACTCAATGTCATTAAAAAAGCACAGACACAGTTCTACTCAAACATCATTAGTAAAAATCAGGGAAACTCCAAGCAGCTTTTCTCTACCATAAATAATCTCATCAAGCCACAAATTATTTCACACGCTGACACATCAGAAGAGAAATGTAACAGCTTCATAACTTTTTTCAGGAAAAGGTTGACACCATCTGCTCTCTCCTCTCCAGCTCCCCTGCTCTGTCTGTCCCTACTGCCGACCCGCAGCCTGGGACTTTCCACCCTCTCTGTTGTTTTTCTGAAATCTCCAAGCAACAAGTTAAGGACATCATCGGCAGGATGAAAACTTCCACCTGTACACTGAACCCTTTTCCTACAGGCTTGGTGAAAACACACATCAGTTATCTTAGTCCCCTAATAACCAAAGTCATTCACCTTTCTCTACACACTGGTCATGTTCCATTGGCTCTCAAAACTGCTGTCATTAAAAACCTACTTAAGTAAACCTACTTTAGACCCTGAAGTTCTTGAAAACTACAGGCCTATTTCCACCTTCCATTCCTGTCCAAAGTTCTAGAAAAAGTGTCACGGTAGGAAATCCACTGTTTCCTCCGTGTCATGTTTGTGTGTGTGTTTGTCACTCACCGCTCTGCCATGTGCTCGTCAGGCTGATGCCGCTCACCTGTGTGTTGATTGTCTCGCTCCAGCTGCTCATCATTACATCTCCTCCATAAATACTCACATGACTCTCTGTTTCCCTGCCAGATGATCACTATCTGTTTGGTCCTCGTGTTGTGTGGTTCTTCGTCTTGGATTACGAGTTGCATTGTGGATTGTTTATTGTCGTCGTCGTCTCCGTGTGGATGTTCCGTGCACAGATTAGATTTACCACTGCTCACCACTCCACCAACGCCGCACTCAATAACCACCTACCACCGTAGTCCTCGTTACCATTGCCAACAACACCGGACATTCCCTGCTTGTGTTTTCTCTCTCTCTCTCTGTGTTTTATAAATAAACATTGTTATTTCACCTGCAATTGCTTCCGCTCAGTTCGTGTCATTACAGAATCATCTGGCCATACATGGAAGCAGCAAGAAACCAACCCACAGCCACGCTGGATGAATTTCTCCAGCGAACTCTGGCTCGTATGGATCTTCAGGACCAGTCTGTCAACGAAATGCGAAAGGCCGTCCATGCAATGGTGACGAAGGTGTCCGAGCTCTCTCCGCGTTCCTCTCATCCTTCGCTTCCCACTGCGCCACCCACACCGCCCGCACCATCTTCTCCTCCAGGGGGTGGTTTCCATCCGGAGCCCCGGTTACCGATCCCTGAGAAATACTCCGGTGAGCCTAATTATTGTCGTACATTTCTGTCTCACTGTTCTCTGCACTTCGCTCAACAGCCCCGATCGTTTTTCCTTGAGGAAACCAAGGTGGCGTTTACTCTCTCCCTATTGAAGGGCAAAGCTGCCCTCTGGGGGACGGCGGTGTAGGAGAATAAAGACGTCTGCTGTTCTTCTTTCACCCTCTTATCCGAGGAAATGAAGAGGGTGTTCGACCGCTCCGTCGCCGGGAGAGAAGCTGCTCGCCTCCTTACCGAGCTCAGACAGGAGAACCGAATGGTATCTGACTACGCTATCGAGTTCCGGACCCTGGCGGCGGAGTGTAAGTGGAACGAGGAGGCGCAGTGGGATCATTTCCTGCATGGGCTTTCGGAGCGTATCCAGCGGGAGATCGTCACTGCGGAACTACCCACATCTCTCACGGGCTGGTGGATCTGGCTATCCGTGTCGACGCTAGGCTGACCGTAGCGGACCGTAGAAAGAGATCTACCAGCATACAGCGCTGACCTGAGCCGTCCAGCCCTCCCAGCGGGACACCTAGCAACGTTCTCCCTGATCCTGAGCCCATGCAGGTGGATAGAGCTCGGCTTTCCCGGGAGGAGAAGAACCGGCGGAGATCCCTTGGTCTTTGCATGTACTGTGGCGAGACAGGTCATAACTGCCAAAGATGTCCGGTAAAAGTCCAAGCCCGATAGTAAGACGGAGGCTACTATCGGGCGGGATCTCTGCTCGCAAGACCTCGACGACATCTACTCTCCTTCTGGTGAAACTACGGTGGTCCACCAAGTCACACACCGACCACGCACTACTGGACTCCGGGGCAGAGGGGAATTTCATTGACGATTCACTCGCACGTAAGCTACAAATCCCGGTCATCCCACTCACTCACCAGATTGCACCCTTCGCTCTCAATGGACATGAATTACCCACCATCAGTCACACCACTGCCCCCATCACACTTATCACCTCAGGCAACCATACCGAGAAGATCTCCTTTTTTGTTACAGACATCTCACTCTCTCCCATCGTCCTTGGTCATCCCTGGCTCCATACCCATAACCCTAAGGTCGACTGGAGACTGGGCTCAGTCACCAGCTGGAGCGAGGAGTGTCATAAGTCTTGTCTTGTCTCTGCGTGTCTTACTGTTTCTGAGTCTGTGTTTCAGGGAAAAGCAGTGGATTTGGCTAACGTGCCCGCGGAGTACCACGACCTGAAGGAGGTGTTCAGTAAGTCTCGGGCTGATTCTCTCCCTCCTCATTGTCCCTATGACTGTGCCATAGATTTATTGCCAGGTACGTTTCCGCCTAAAGGCAAGTTATTCTCTCTATCCATTCCTGAGATGGAGTCCATGGAGAAATACATTTCTGATTCTCTGGCAACAGGGTTCATTCGTCCTTCCTCTTCTCCAGCGGCGGCGGGGTTCTTTTTTGTGGGGAAGAAGGACCGATCCTTGCGACCTTGTATTGATTACCGAGGGCTGAATAACATAACGGTAAAGAATACTTATCCTTTGCCGTTGATGTCTTCAGCTTTTGAGAGGTTGCAGGGAGCATCTCTCTTCACTAAATTGGACTTGCGTAACGCATATCATTTGGTCCGCATTAGGAAGGGGGATGAATGGAAGACTGCTTTCAACACCCCTCGTGGCCATTTTGAGTACTGCGTGATGCCTTTCGGTCTCACAAACTCGCCAGCAGTCTTCCAAGCACTCGTTAATGACGTGTTGCGAGACATGGTAGATCAGTTTATTTATGTTTACCTGGATGACATACTGATTTTTTCTTCGTCTCTCCAGGAACATTTGCAACACGTACGACGAGTGCTTCTGCGGTTGCTAGAGAATGGGGTTTTTGTCAAGGCGGAAAAATGCGTTTTTCATGCACAGTCTGTTTCTTTTCTAGGACACATCATTTCGACTGAGGGTGTTCGCATGGATCCTGAGAAGGTTAAGGCTGTGGTTGATTGGCCATCCCCAGAGTCTCGCAAGGCCCTGCAGAGATTTCTGGGGTTCGCCAATTTTTACCGCCGTTTCATTCGCAATTTCAGCCAACTAGCCGCGCCTCTGACCGCCTTGACCTCCCCTAGTTTGACGTTCAGGTGGTCAGACGCAGCCGAGGCTGCGTTTGCCAAACTGAAAAGCTGCTTTGTTTCAGCTCCCATTCTCGTCACACCTGATCGCACACGTCAATTCATAGTGGAGGTCGATGCGTCAGAGGTGGGGGTAGGACCAGTGATTTCCCAGCGCGCATCCTCAGACGGAAAGGTTCATCCTTGCGCGTATTTTTCTCATCGCTTATCTCCTGCGGAAGTTAATTATGACATTGGCAATCGAGAGTTGTTGCCAGTCAAGTTAGCACTGGAAGAATGGCGTCACTGGCTTGAAGGGTCAGGGGTACCCTTTATTGTATGGACGGACCATAAGAATCTCGAATACATTAGAACCGCCAAAAGACTTAACTCCAGGCAGGCTCGGTGGGCTTTGTTTTTCGGTCATTTCGATTTTACTCTTTCTTACCGACCGGGTTCCAAGAACATCAAACCCTATGCTTTATCCCGCCTTTTTGAGCGTTCCGATCGTACTGCCACTCCCGAGCGAATTTTACCGGAGACCATCATTATCTCCGCGCTCAGATGGGAGGTCGAATCGAAGGTGTTGACAGCCTTAGAAGGGGTAACGCCCCCGGCCCGTTGCCCACCGAACCGCCTATTTGTGCCAGAGGAGTTACGGTCAGACGTCCTTCAGTGGGGTCATGGTTCCAGTGTTGCCTGTCATCCAGGGGTTAGTAGGACTAGATTCCTAGTCAAGCAACGATTTTGGTGGCCAGGTATGGCTCGTGACACTCACGATTTCGTCTTGGCTTGCTCGGTTTGTGCCACTGGTAAGACTTCCAATCGACCTCCAGATGGGTTACTTTTACCGCTGTCAGTCCCTTCGAGACCTTGGTCCCACATCTCGCTAGACTTTATTACCGCCCTCCCACCCTCCCAGGGTAATACGGTGATTTTAACCGTAGTGGACCGGTTCTCGAAGGCGACTCACTTTATTCCCTTGCCCAAATTACCCTCAGCCAAGGAAACAGCGGTAACTGTCATTGACCACGTTTTCCGTATACATGGCCTCCCGACAGACGTGGTCTCTGACAGAGGTCCCCAATTCGTATCCAAATTTTGGCGTGACTTGCAAATTGCTAGGAGCGACTGTTAGTCTTTCTTCAGGGTTCCATCCCCAGAGCAATGGTCAAACCGAGCGAGCCAATCAGGATGTCGAGAGGGTGTTACGATGTTTGGTTTCCAAGAATCCTTCGTCCTGGAGTCAACAACTCTCAGTTGTGGAGTACGCACACAACTCACTGCCAGTGTCATCCATGGGCATGTCTCCTTTTAAGTGTAGTCTAGGTTACCAACCACCTAATTTTTCTAGTCTGGAATCCGAGGTTTCGGTCCCCTCCGCACACGCATTAGTCCAGAGGTGTCACCGCACCTGGACCAGAGCTCGTAGAGCTCTGCTCCAGGTGAAGTCGCGCACCAAGGCTAAGGCCGATCGCCACCGGTCGAAGCCTCCCCGTTACGTCGTCGGTCAAAGAGTGTGGCTTTCTACCCAGAACATTCCGATGCGTTCCGTCTCGAATAAACTTGCTCCCAAATTTATTGGCCCGTTTTCTGTTACCAAGATCATTAATCCGGTAACAGTGCGTCTGAGCCTTCCTCCGGCGTACAGGAGGGTTCACCCAGTGTTCCACGTCTCCATTATTAAACCGGTGATTTTTTCCCGTCTTAATCTGCCTGCCCCTGTTCCCCCCCGCCTCGTCTCGTTAATGGGGAACCGACTTATTCGGTTAATCGTATTCTGGACTCTAGACGGAGGGGACGAGGATTTCAGTACTTGGTGGATTGGGAAGGTTGCGGTCCGGAGGAGAGAAGGTGGGTTCCTGCTCGGGACATACTGGATCACCGCCTTATCGATGTTTACAATCAACAGGTAAAGCAGGCTGGGAACGTCAAGGGGCGTTCCTAGGGGAGGGGGTACTGTCACGGTAGGAAATCCACTGTTTCCTCCGTGTCATGTTTGTGTGTGTGTTTGTCACTCACCGCTATGCCATGTGCTCGTCAGGCTGATGCCGCTCACCTGTGTGTTGATTGTCTCGCTCCAGCTGCTCATCATTACATCTCCTCCATAAATACTCACATGACTCTCTGTTTCCCTGCCAGATGATCACTATCTGTTTGGTCCTCGTGTTGTGTGGTTCTTCGTCTTGGATTACGAGTTGCATTGTGGATTGTTTATTGTCGTCGTCGTCTCCGTGTGGATGTTCCGTGCACAGATTGGATTTACCACTGCTCACCACTCCACCAACGCCGCACTCAATAACCACCTACCACCGTAGTCCTCGTCACCATTGCCAACAACACCGGACATTCCCTGCTTGTGTTTTCTCTCTCTCTCTGTGTTTTATAAATAAACATTGTTATTTCACCTGCAATTGCTTCCGCTCAGTTCGTGTCATTACAAAAAGTTGTTGTTGCCCAATTAGAGGATCACCTAAATTCAAACATCCTTTTTGAAAAATTTCAGTCCGGTTTTCGTTCCGCCCACAGTTCAGAAACAGCTTTGATCAGGGTTGCAAATGACCTACTGATGGCAGCTGACACCGGCTCACCATCGCTATGTAAAAGTCTCAAACGCACACAGTCACATCCGGTGTCACAAGGTCGTTTCTTGGCCCGATCCTGTTCACCATCTACACTCTTCCCCTTGGCCACATCATCGACAGGCATGGAATATATTTTCATTGTTATACCGATGACACATATATAAAGACCAACCTCAATTCATCTAAAGCCACTCTGTCATCATTGAGTTCCTGCTTTGAGGAGATTGAGGTATGGATGAAGACTAACTTCCTACAACTAAATAGCTCCAAAACAGAAGCTATTTTAGTCTGTACAGTCATCACCTATAACTCATATTACATTCTCTGGTCAAAATATTCCACTATCATTGACAGTCACCAATGTAACGACTGAGCCAGATCAGACACACAATATCTTTTTATATTTCATAAATATAAGTGCAGACCCTCACTCAAAAAGCAGGCTAAGCCCAGGGGTCTGCAAAACTACCCCAAAGCAGAACAGATCTCTTGTGGCTATGGCAACACATCAAGATTAGAGTTTTATGACCAAAAAAAAAATGTGGGAGATTTTGAGACAGACAAAGAAACTTTCTATTTAGTCATGCATGTATTCACTTATAAATGTATAAGGGAAATGTCTTAAGTATTTCTAATGTCATCATGGATTATGTTCTTGGTGTTTATGTTATATCAGTATATTAACCCAAACTAGTTTAAATGAATGTTTAGTATTAATTAATCCAAGTCATATCTAGACCTTGTTTAGTATCTTATGTGTTCCATTTTTGATTTCCTGAATGATAATATGCATTATGTTTAGGAAACTCTTCTTCATAATAATATTATACAACTCTTTAACATTTCCACCTCAGCATCCAATTGAATTCCATATGCAAAACAGCATGTTGGAAGACAAAGACAGTTAACTTTCCCTATGAAAGTGTGACCTCTGATTGGGTCAGACACATCTTAAAGGTGTGACCTCTTAACAGCTTAAAACCCCTGCCTAAGAACACACCCCGTTTTTCTTAGGAGTTGGAAGATGTTTTGAGTTCTGTGGAGTTCTTATGCGAGATGGAGTTCTGAGGTTCGAGTTGTTATCTGAGTTCTTATCTGAGTTTGTGTGGAGCACACACATCTCTTAAGTTTTTCTTTCTGGATACATTTGAGTCCTTTCAGGACTCTCATCAGAATGAGGATGCGAAACTAAACGTTTCCAGCGTACCTCTAAGTTTGTGCCAGGCCCAGGCCTTGTCTGTTCATTTACAAAGGATCATCTCAAGCTGTTTTTTCTCTCATCAATCCTTTCAGCCAAGATCAACTGAAGCCTCACCAAACTACATCAGGACATTTTCTTTTAATGGGCAAGACATGCAAGTATCATACTGATGCATCACGCATCATTATCCCCTTTTCACTAAGGTGCATCCGCATTAAGTAACTGATCATAAAACTGTTCGTTTTAGGCTTTGATCTGCTGAATTACAAATACTGCCATAACTTCATGCTTTATTCTTTTCTTTACTTAAACCTTTACCTTCTTCCAATGCTGAACTGTATGTATGTGTGCATGTTTGTATGTTTAGAGTAGGATGTGTTTAGTTATGGCGCTTTTCCATTGCATAGTACCCCACGGTTTAGTTTAGTTTGGGTCGGGTCAGCTTACTTTTGGGAGCTTTTCCATTGGGTGCAGTTCGTAGTACCCGATACTTTTTTTCGTACCACCTCGGTTGGGGTTCCAAGCGACCCGAGCTGATACCAAACGTGAAGCGTAAACACTGTAGATCACTGATTGGTCTGAGAGAATCGTCACGTCATCGCTATAATGTAAATATTAGCTTTAGCTTACTGCTAGCTTGCGCTGTCTCAAGCAAACATGTTGTTATCTGTGTTCTGCTATAAGTTTCCAAACACCCTTTTAGCGATGAAAAACATCCGCAGGTTGAGAATCCGGGACACCATAACATTTTTTCCAGACTTGCAGTTTGTGGCGGCACATTCGCGACGTGCACGTCCGCATTATATATGCTTAAATGCAACTGAATGAGACTCAGCGGAGCGCCATCGACTGACGCCATGGGTCGGGTGTTTGAACAGACACTGTCATGTGAGACAGAGGTAGTGATAAACACGATGTGCAAACATCTATTTGTGGTGGCCAATTTTAATTTTGTGGCAGACTGAGAAATAAATGAATGTATGGGAATGTACAACAACGCTCTCACGTGTATGATGTCACAGCAGTAGGCAGAGTAAATATAACGACACGCCTATAATCCCTCCCACTCCGAAGTGATACTAAACTCGATGGAAAAGCTAACCACGGCAAAGTGAGGTGAGCTGACCCGACCCAAACTAAACTAAACCATGGGGTACTATGCAATGGAAACGCGCCATTAGTCAATAAAGTCTGATTTGTATCACACATGATGTTGTTTGTAGTTCATGCTCATAATCTGGAGTCACTAATCATTAAAGTTATCTCTACCTGCTCTTAAAACTGTTGGATCAATTTTAGGATATTCATCTCCTTAGCCAAGAGAGATATATCCTAACATAGTCTATAATGTCTCACTAAACATTCGCTGACAAGTGTTGGCCAGACAGCCAAGACCTTTATTTGATCCACATACTTATAATAGATTGCAATCCATTGTAAGTACTTTACATTTAAGCGTATGTTTGTTTCTCTTAATTGGGATGGTGGAGAATGTTTTTAAAGGGGTCATAGCGTGAAAATGAGACTTTTTCCATGTTTAAGTGCTATAATTGGGTCCCCAGTGCTTCTATCAACCTAGAAAATGTGATAAAGATCAACCCAGTAACTTAATTTGAGTAAGCCATTTACTGCAAGCATGTGAAAAATTAGGTCGTTCAGATTTCGCCTGTTTTGTGAGGTAGGTAGCAAGGCGAATTATAATAATACCGCCCCCTTTATCTGTGCTATCCAACCAAAGCACTGCCATTTAATTCAGAGAGTAAGAGGGAGAAAAGAAGGACTTGACAGCACAATTGAGTTTCAATTACAACAAATCACCATCCGGTTTGTGACGTCACGCTCCGTCGAGTTCATCATCTAAAATCCTTTTTTTACCATCTTATTCCTATTTATATAATATAACTTATTAGTTTTACATAGGAATACTTTACCGTGACGATTATTGAGCAGTACTACCACGTGAAACTATTTATCACTAATAAACACCCAGTGTTAGCATATAGCCCGCTAGCATCCACAAACGGTGGAGGCTGAAGCTAGCATTTTCCGATCTAATGGCGGATTCATCTGATATATGCTTTTCTGACCTGTCCTCACCTGAGCGGGAAGCTGTGGAGGAGTTGTTACCCGGTTTTAGCAGATCCAACGCGAGGTACAGCGCCCACTTCACCCTGCCTTCCGACGACCACAAGCGAACGAGGCGTGCAACAAACGAGCATTCCACGCGATGCAGCTTCACGGACCGTGAACAACTGAACGGAGACGCCATCTCCCAACATGAAAGCGATCGGGAAGCTGTGGAGGAACCGCTGCCCGGCCTTCGCAGATTCAGCAAGCCCCACATCACCCTGGCCCCAGACGTTCGCAGGCGACCGAGGCGTGTCACAACCGAACACCCCACGTGATTCAGCTCCGGGGACCGCGTTCGGGTAAACGAAGACGCCATCGCCCAGCATGAAAGCGGTAAGACTTCGCTCGTTATTGTAACATGTACTACTTGCCACATGTATAGTTTAGCTTCTGCTGTTAGCATAGAGGGGTTTACATGCACTAAGTGTATTGAAGTATTAAGGTTAACTGAGAAGGTTGCTGAACTAGAATCGCGCATCCGAATGCTAGTTGAGGATAGCAAAACCGCTAATGTTACTGTTGCAAATAATCTATCGAGCGAAAATACTAATGGCTTGGTTCCAACATCAGATGCTAATGTAAATATTACAAATACTGTATCGAGCGCGCATAGTGTTTATCAAAATACACATGGCTCGGTTCCGACATCAGAGTCAAGTCGGCGGTCAAACTGGGTGACTGTCAGGCGGCATAGTCATATACGGCGTCCTTCTAAGACCCATAACGTTACGGTAATTTCTAACAGATTCGATCCCCTAAGGAGTACACCAGCTGAAACCCTTTTAAAGGGCCCTGGTCATTAGAGATTCTATACTCAGGAACACTAACATTGAGGCACCAAACCCCATAGTCGACTGTATACCGGGAGCCAGAACGTCTGACATTAGATCCAAACTTAAAGTGCTGGCTAATGCTAAGCGGAAGTTTTCTAAGATTGTTATTCACGCCGGCACGAATGACACCAGGCTCCGCCAGTCGGAAATCACCAAAGATAGTATTAAGGAGATGTGTGAAATTGCAAAAACAATGTCAGACAATGTAATATGCTCTGGTCCCCTCCCCGCCTACCGGGGAGATGAAACACATAGTAGATTAGTGTCTCTCAATGGATGGATGTCAAAGTGGTGCCCTCAGCATAATGTAGGGTTTATAGACAATTGGAAGCATTTCTGGGGAAGACCATTCCTCCTAACCCGAGATGGCCTTCATCCGTCATCGGAAGGAAGTGCTATACTCACTAGAAATCTGATCAATAGTCTTAATTCTGATATAGTCTGACTATCCAGGGCCCAGGTCAGGAAACAGACGGATCGGCTTAACCGTCCATCTGTTAGCTGCCGTGATATGTCAAGACCACTTATATCCCAGCACTTCGAGTCAATCTTACCGAAATATCAGCACATTTCAACTGTATCTGTTCCCCGAACAAATAAATACAGGGCACCGCTTGTTACATCTGGTACAAATCTGATTAATATAAAATTAGAAAACAATACATTAACAGATGAATCTTGAATGTTAAAATTCGGCCTTCTTAACATTAGATCGCTTACCAATAAAGAACCTATTGTCAATGAAATAATTACAGACCAAAACTTAGATGCACTCTGTTTAACAGAAACCTGGCTTAAAGCAGGCGACTACATTCGTTTAAATGAATCCACCCCACAAGACTATTATTATAAACACGAACCTCGATTAAAGGGGAGAGGGGGTGGTGTAGCTACAATATACAACACAATTTTTAAAGTAAACCAAAAATCTGAGCTAAAATTTAAATCATTTGAACTAATGTTGTTAAATATGGAAATAACTGATCGTAACCACAAACAGCTTTCTTTTGCCTTAGCAACAATCTATAGACCACCGGGCCACCATGCAGATTTCCTTAAACAAATAGCAGATTTCCTATCTGAGCTTGTAGTCACTGTAGATAAAGCTCTTATTGTTGGTGATTTTAGTGTCCATGTGGATAACCCAAAAGACGCATTAGGACGTGCGTTTATGGATGTTCTAAAATCTCTCAATATTAGACAAAACGTGACAGGGCCAACGCATACTCGTAAGCACACATTAAACTTAATTCTGTCACTCGGACTCAATATTAATGACGTCGAAATATCACCTCAGAGTGATGCAGTTTCTGACCATTACCTTGTGTCATACACTGTACTTCTAGATAGGATCACTCAATCCACAACATGCTACCGACTAGCCAGAACAATAATTTCCACCACTAAAGATAGCTTTATTAGCACTCTTCCAGACCTGTCCCAAATTAAACATGTAGCAGATAACTGTGACGATCTAGATATTGTAATAGAAAACCTAAACAATGTCTGTTCTAACACATAGGATGCCGTTGCTCCCATTCGAAAAAAGAGATTTAAAGAAAAACCGCCAGCTCCATGGTATGACCATCACACCACAGCCCTTAAAAAGGCAGCTAGAAAAATGGAAATAAATTATAGAAGCACAAAGTTAGAAGTATGGCGTGCAGCATGGAAAGAGAGTGTTAAACACTACAGACAGGCTATTAAAACCGCCAGATCTACATATCTTAGCAAGCTTATAAATGAGAATCATAATAACCCTCGTTTCCTCTTTAGTACAGTTATGAAACTGACTAGAAACAAAGAACAAACAGAAACCAATAGTAAACTTCAACACAATAGTAACGACTGCATGAACTTCTTTTCTAACAAAATTTCGGCTATTAGGAAAAACATCGTAGCTACCCAGGCAGCCACCACTCTACCCATTAGTTCACTTAACACTAGACTACCATACGAACATCTTGATTAATTTAAACCTACTACAATAGATGAGCTCTCTAAACTAGTCACATCTTCCAAATCATCGTCCTGTATATTAGACCCCGTTCCCACAAAACTACTTAAAGAGGTATTCCCTGTAGTGTCAACACCGGTTCTAAATATCTTTAACTCATCGCTGGAAATAGGATACGTTCCAACAGCTTTCAAACTAGCAGTTATTAAACCGCTGATTAAAAAAACACAGCTTGACCAAGGAGAACTTAATAACTTTAGACCAATCTCAAATCTCCCTTTTTTTTCGAAAATATTAGAAAATGTAGTGGCAAGCCAGTTACGCACATTCTTGACAAATAATAGTACATATGAAAAGTTCCAATCAGGATTCAGGCCCCACCATAGCACAGAGACAGCGTTGCTTAGAGTTACAAATGACCTCCTATTAACATCCGATCGTGGTGAAATCTCAATTCTTATATTACTAGACCTTAGTGCAGCCTTTGACACAATAGATCACACAATCTTACTCAATAGACTAGAAAACTATGTTGGTATCAGTGGTCAGGCGCTAGCCTGGTTTAGGTCATATCTAACCAATCGCTATCACTTTGTTTATGTAAATGAGGAAGAGTCATATCACTCCCGGGTTAAATACGGTGTACCGCAGGGATCAGTTTTAGGTCCTATCCTGTTCTCGTTATACATGTTACCCCTAGGAGACATTATCAGGAAACATAACATAAGTTTTCACTGCTATGCGGATGATACCCAGCTTTACATCTCCTCGCATCCCAGCGAAACACACATGTTTTCTAAGCTAAAAGACTGCATTAGCGATGTTAGTGACTGGATGGCACATAACTTTCTTAAGCTCAACTCCAATAAGACAGAGATACTTATTATTGAACCAAATCGCCACAAACATAATATGTCAGATTACAAATTGCACATAGATGGCTGTACTGTGGTGCCATCTTCCACGGTTAGGAACTTAGGTGTGATGTTCGACAGCAACTTATCCTTTGATAGTCATATCGCCAACGTCTGCCGCACAGCATTCTTCCATCTTAGAAATATCTCAAAAATACGCCATATACTGTCAACATCTGACGCAGAGAAGCTTATTCATGCTTTTATGACCTCTGAAACTATTGTAACTCGCTACTCGGGGGATGCCATTCAAATCAGGTCAACAAGCTTCAGCTAGTTCAAAACGCTTCTGCACGGGTACTTTCTCGATCTAAGAAGTATGACCACATAAGCCCAATTCTGGCATCTTTACACTGGCTACCAGTTAAATATCGCATCCAATTTAAAATATCACTAATCACCTACAAAGCTTTAAATGGCTTAGCACCCTCATATCTTAGAGAATTACTATCAGAATACAATCCATCACGCACACTACGGTCGCAAAATTCTGGTCTATTGATTATCCCTAGACTATTAAAAGTGTATAAAAGTGGAAGATCCTTTTCCTACTTAGCCCCTAAGCTCTGGAATGATTTACCAACCGATGTCCGAGAATCAGACACAGTCGATCATTTTAAATCTAGACTTAAAACTTTTCTCTTCAACAAAGCATTCGCATAATTTGTCTAGTAAAGGTTCTTTACTCGCAATAGTTATTTTCACGGAACAAAGCACTCACGGTCATAACACAGACCAACCAAATAAATAAATAAAAACCTTTTCTGCATGAACACTTAAAATGAATTGCATTAAATAGTTTGCCACCGTTTGCCACTGAACCTGCATCAACGACAACAGTGGAGCTTCCAGCCTTAGTCAAACGGTTTGGCACATATGGTTGGGTTGCGATTTTGGTGCTTTCGTGTGTCTTGTGAATAGTATAACATACCGACCCGTTTGCCACTGAACCTGCATTAACGACGACAGTGGGGCCTCCAGCCTTAGTCAAACGGGTTAGCACGTATGGTCGGGTTACGATTTTGGCGCTATCGTAAGTCTTGTGAATAGTATGCCATACAGACCCGTTTGCCACTGAACCTGCATTAACGACGACAGTGGGGCCTCCAGCCTTAGTCAAATGGGTTGGCACGTATGGTCGGGTTGCGATTTTGGCGCTATCGTAAGTCTTTGAATAGTATGCCATACAGACCCGTTTGCCACTGAACCTGCATTAACGACGACAGTGGGGCCTCCAGCCTTAGTCAAACGGGTTGGCACGTATGGTTGGGTTGCGATTTTGGTGCTTTCGTGTGTCTTGTGAACAGTATGTCATACCGACCCGTTTGCCACTGAACCTGCATTAACGACGACAGTGGGGCTTCCGGCCTTAGTCAAACGGGTTAGCACGTATGGTCGGGTTGCGATGTTTTGGCGTTTTCTCCTGGTCCTGTAAATGGTATACAATATAGACCCGTTTGCCACTGAACCCAATAGTGTCTGTCTGCGGAGTGCAAGAGAGGGGCGTGCCGTTAAGCGGCGTAACTTTTAGCAGGGGCGGAAATTTAAGTTGTCCAAGTCACACAGAATCCCGCGAGATGTCCGACTTCCGCTAAACTGACACGACACATCCGATAGCTAGTAATAGTAAGACGATTGTTTATAGCTCGCTTTCAACTTTAGCGTTATGACAAATAACGTTACTGCCGTAAATGTTTTAAATTGAGGGCACGGAGGAAGCTTCATAAGACGCTCGGATGGTCTTATATTGTCTCATTCATCGTCATTGTTAACGTGGGTAGACAATATGGCCATATACGGCATATATGGACATATTTACCATCCTAAAATGATTAAAGTACCGAGGCATACCAATATTTAAATCGTGAACTGTTACACAGTGAGGGTGATTTAGTCTTTTTTTAAGTAAATGTGCACCTCAGACAGTTTAATATGTATTAAACCAAGATGAAATTCATTTGCAAACTTAATTCTTTTTAAGTTTTAAGAGGAATCTACAGAGCTCACGTGGTTTTATAAGAAATGGCTAACAGATAACATCTGGTGATATTGTGAAGGTTTATAAAAATAACTATTCACAACAGGTAACATTGTAAAGGTGTATAAAATAACCATTCACAACAGGTAACATTGTAAAGGTGTATAAAAATAACTATTCACAACAGGTAACATCTGGTGACATTGTAATGGTTTATAAAAATAACTTTTCACAACAGGTAATATCTGGTGACATTGTAAAGGTTTATAAAAATAACTATGCACAACAGGTAACATCTGGTGACATTGTAATGGTTTATAAAAATAACTTTTCACAACAGGTAACATCTGGTGACATTGTAATGGTTTATAAAAATAACTTTTCACAACATGTAACAACTGGTGACATTGTAAAGGTTTATAAAAATAACCATTCACAACATGTAACATCTGGTGACATTGTAAAGGTTTATAAAAATAACTATCCACAACATGTAACATCTGGTGACATTGTTAAGGTTTATAAAAATAACTATGCACAACATGTAACAACTAGTGAGATTGTAAAGGTTTATAAAATAATTATTCACAACAGGTAACATCTGGTGACATTGTAAAGGTTTATAAAAATATCCTTTTAGCAAGATCACCCTGCAATAAATTATAACACAGCATTATGAGAGGCATCAGGAGCTGATCCCAAGTGTATAGCTGGAAGCTGTTGATGTATGTACAGTATTGGTAAAGTGCACATGAATGTATTTTATAATAATAATGCATCCAATGTCAACCCTGTGTAGAGCTGAGAAATGTGGTTGTTTCTCAGCAGCAGTAATGTCCAATGGTGCCAGCTTAACACATTGGTGCAGTTTCCCAGACAGGGCTTAGTCAGGGGTGCCCAAACTCAGTCTTGGAGGGCCGGTGTCCTGCAGAGTTTAGCTCTAACTTGCATCAGAGCACCTGCCAGTAAGTTTCTAGTATGCTTAGTAAGACCTTAATTGGCTGCTTCAGGTGTGTTTGATTAGGGTTAGAGCTAAACTTTGCAGGACACAGTTTGGAAACCCTTTGTTTAGATCAGGGGTGACCAACCCTGTTCCTGGAGATCTACCCTCCTGCATATTTTAGTCCTAACCCAGCTTTAACAAACACACCTGACTATAATTTTAAGGTTGCCCTGAAATGCTTGATTGGCAGGTTCAGGTGTGTTTGATTGGGGTTGGAGCTGAACTCTGCAGGACAGTAGATCTCAAGACACAGGTTTGGTCACCAATGGTTTAGATTAAACCAGGACTGGGCACTTATATTAGGACATTTTAGTTTTTACAAACAAACCTTACAAAAACAAGACTGGTGTGCATCTTGAAACAAAACAATGGCACTGATATGTTGAGATGTGTCAGTACAATGTGTTTTCTTAATTACAGTAGCTCAAACATGCATTTTAGCCTGGGAAAAGTATAAGCCCTATCTGGAAAACCGCCACATTGTTTTACCATAACAGATATGGGTTGTTTAAGGTTGAGTTGTGATTTTGAAGTGTAGACATATGGATCATCCTATTGTATTTCTGCATCACAGTTAAGGTGCATGTGGATGGTATCACCCTCACAAGTTGTCCACTGCATCACTTCACATCAATGCAGCTGTGAAAATAATAACCATAAACAAACATATTTTACATTTGTACTTAAAATAAGCTTACATTATGAGAATATACAATGGCACCCATACTTAAACAGAATAGGGTGAGAGAGATACATTAAAAACAAGACAGTAGTACACACATCCTTTAACTCCAGTGTTATTATGACGTTTAATAGGTCATTAATTAATTAACTGTCATTTGAAATGTCGACAACTTACAGGAATAACTGTAAGATTCTAATGTATTAATATCTAACGTTACTATCGTAAACAGGAAAATATATAGGTGAGCAATGAAACTCATGCAAGATTTGTTGCATTTTGTTAACTACTCGTTACTGATCATAAGTGTAATCATAGAACGGACTTCACAAATCTAACATTAGGCTAACAACACATAGCTAACGTTAGCGAGCTTACCTGAAATGGTCGACCTTAATTCAGCCCCTGGCGTGACTTCTTAACATGTGTCGTAGCCGAACCATTTCTCGGGAAAAGGATGTTCGTCAGTCGGCTTCCCGTCCATTAAAATTGGTACGAACAAACATGAGGGCGCTTGGATGAGCAACTTTAATAACGCCTTTAGCCGCCGTATCTCTATGCGGGCAGAAGAGAACACAGAATGACAACATCTCGTCCTGACTCCTGACGTCTCGCGTGGTTCTGTGTAACTTGGACAACTTAAAGTTACGCCCCCTGCTAAAAGTTACGCCCCTTAACGGCACGCCCCTCTCTTGCGGTCCGCAGACAGACCCATCTCACTGGGTGAAGCCTTCAAAAACTACAATACATTCAAAATAGTGCTGCCAGGATCCTAATGAGGATAAGAAAATAGGACCATATCACACCCATACTTCACTTATCCAATGGTTCCCTGTCTCATACAGGATTAATTATAAAATCATCCTACTTACCCATCAATGCATCCACGGAAACGCACCCCCCTACTTAAAGGAACTACTCACTACACAAAACTCTTCACCCAATTTTCGCTCTGGAAACAAAGCTCTTCTTCAACCCCCCAGATGTAAGCTTCGCACTATGGGAGATCGAGCCTTCTGCTCAGCCACGCCGCTTCTATGGAATTCCCTTCCAGACAACCTAAGGAATCCTTAAGCCATGGATTCTCTTAAGAAAGGACTGAAAACCTTTCTTTTTAATCAAGCATTTTTTTACTTTTTGCTAACGTTTTTTTTTCTTTTCACTCATGTTTTTAACTTTTATACTCTGTAGCACTTTGGGATTGTTTTTAACCATGAAAAGTGCTTTACAAATGCATCTTAGTTTGCCCTGAGTTAAGTTTTTTATTTACTGATAAATAAAAAGGAACGACCGATTATTCAAAATGTAGTAGAGTAAAGTAGTAAGATATTTGTGACCAGTCACGGAAAGTAGGGACACAAGTCGGATCTGGGGCAATTTGAGTTATTCATAGATTCTGAAAGTGCAGTTTCTAAGCTTTCTAACGATGTGTAACACATGGAAATCTGATAAGATTTGGAGAAGTTGTGGCCATTTGAATGTAACACATTCAAGAAAGAGAATGCTGAGAAATTTGAGAAAGAAAAAAGTTAACACTTTCCCTTTTCCCTGGCTGGAGAGACAATAGGGCTCATTTACATCTCATTTAGCTAAGCCATACCCCCTGTAAAGCCGTTTTAAGACGATGTTCTAGCATCATATGTAGTATTTTATTACAGAAGTCCAAATGAACAACATGCAAAAATAAACAGGACTTTTACCTTTGTGGGGATCACAAGTCGAATCCAGTCTGTTTCAGATGTGTGAATCATCCAATGATTTTTGTCCACAAATGCGTATAATCCGTGAAATATAGATATAAAGTCTATTGTTTACATCAGATTTCGCATGAACTTCTGGTAATACAATATAATATACAATTTGTGGACTATTTACATCGTAGCATGTAAAGGTATATCAGATTACAGTCCGGTATTTGCGTTCCGTTAAACACATGAACCCGCCTTCAAATTTTGTATTTAAAATAGGGTCTCTGTGTAACTTATGAGTTTGACTTCATGCTGCGCTGCAAGACGTCAAAGTACCGCGAGAGCGAGTCAAAATTAAACTACTCCGTAAGATTTCTTGAAGAGCTCTTGCGGTACTTTGACGTCATCCGACTGCGGCGCCCCTTAAAGTCAGTGACGCGGCTGACGTACGATGCGGCTGACTGTTATTTGTTCCGCCCCAGCTTCTTTTATCTTTCTTTTGTTTTGTGCGCCCGAGCTTCATTTACAGTCTGGGGAGACGCACGCTATAAGTTTGAAAAAATAAATAAAACTAAGCAAACATGTCTGAGGAACAGGGCAGCTGCGTCACTACAAGTCACGTGACTTCACGCTCGAGCCGGAAGAGAAGACAATGCTGAATAAAGTCGTAATTCTTGCTATTTTTGGACCAAACTGTATTTTCGATGCTTCACCACAATCTCACTGACCCACTGATGTCACATGGACTACTTTGATGATGTTTTTATTACCTTTCTGGACATGGAAACCGTACATAGATTTTCAATGGAGGAAACAGAAAGCTCTCGGACTAAATCTAAAGTTAAAACATCTTAAACTGTGTTCCGAAGATGAACGGAGGTCTTCCGAGTTTAGAACGACATACGGGTAAGTCATTAATGACATTATTTTCAGTTTTGGGTGAACTATACTTATTCAGTAGTCACGCTGTTCCCTTTGGGGCCGGAGGCGAAAACACAAGCTTATCCAGTATGTAAATATAGACACAGACAATGACGCCCCCCGCTGCACGCTAGAATCTCCGGAAAACAAGCCTATTTCAACCGCAAAATGTACGCTTTTAAATATACATAAACTGCTATCTCAAACATGGAGAGGCTTCTTCGTGATCTCAACTAACAGATTCTGCAATAAAACGAAAATCACAAATTTTGAAAAAAAAACTTTTATTCTCATTTTCTCGAAACTTGTGCTGCCGACTTGTGTCCCTGGTTTCCGTGACGGGTCACATTTGATTTTAAAATGTAGTAAAGTAAAAGTCTCCCAAAATAAAAGTACTTGAGTAAAGTACAGATACGCGAAAATGTTTAATGTCATAGTTTGCCAAAGCCTACTACCGCAACCTCACTAAAATAAGTCTTGTTTTTATCTTTATTGAAAGATGTAACGTAAACATTGCGTTGTTAAACGATACTACATTACCCATAATCCAAAACATTTCATTTCAAGGCATGCGCAAAATGACACACCTCCGCAAGCGTCAGTGCGTCATTAACATTATGCAAATTAGCCTACTCTGTTCTTATTTTGTAATGTTTTGTCTTTACTTATACTAAGGTGCTGTATTTATTATCATTTTACTGTAGATTGTTGTGTTTTTTTCACCGACCGTCTGTGTGATCCCTATTTTAATCAATAAGGTCCCTGTGCATGCAGCGCGTACTGCCTGCTGATCGCGTCTATGAGATTTGTGCAACAACAAAATAATTTTTATGCATGGAGGGCCCTCGTCTTGTTGCGGGGCCCCAGGCAATCACCTGTATTGCCTGTTGGACGGGCCAGCCCTGCACCCTGTTGTGTTTGCATGTGTGATCCTTGTTTACAAGCTGATTTATACTTTAGCATCAAACCTATGCCATAAAGCTATGTAGGATTGCATGTCATACATTAGCCCCATATGTAAATACAAACGGAAAAAGTCCAAAATACCTAATTCTTTCATTGCAACCTCTTCAGTTCCTCATTGGAGATTTCTTCAGCTAAAGACAGAAAGCAGCTATTTGTGCAATTGTCACAAGGTGACGATCTTTTCGGGGCGGAACCAAAAGTTGGGAAAGTTTGGTTCCGCCCGGATGTTTCCGCCCAGACCGGAGAAAAGAAACACCGGACATCCGGTAGCGTCGCGGACGCTGAAATCAGCCAGATTACACACAGCTGGGAGTCATTAAGAGGAGCGCCGGGTGATTGGACGAAAGGGACATCAGGAGAGTATTTTAGAGCGATGTACACGAGAGGCGAGGAACACGGGGGAGCTCCTTTGCCAAAGGCAAACAAAGACACGCACCTTTTGAAGAGCCCGAAGGCTCTGTTGATCCGGGCTGCGCTTGGAGCGCGCGGAAAGAGGACAGAGCCACAGGAGGCGAAAGGAAGGCAAGCCGTGGGTCTTTAAGAAGGAGCACCCCGAAATCGTTGATGTTTTCCCCGTTGGTGGTGTGTATCGTAGTGCCGAGTTGGGCTCGCCAGATACGCTATTTGGATCACTGTATTGCTCTCTCTCTCTCTCGCTTGGATCTTTGATCTATACGAAGGAAGATATCGACGACCTTATAGGTGGAATATTAGACAGACACTGACGTTGGATGAGAGAAACGGAGGAAGAGGAAACCTTACTGTTGTGAGTACACACCTGTGGAAAAGTGGTGTTGGTGGCTGGAAAACGCCTCGTTTATGCAACTGGAGTCATTACAGCGTGAAGTCCACCTAGGACGAAGGGAGACCGAAGTTGTGAGTAAATACATCAATTGAAGTAGGTGTTTTATATGCAGTTGATTTCTACAATCGTTTTGGAGTGTTTTCAAGAGAGAACGAGTGGCCCTACCCCTGTATCAGCGTGGTGGGTGAGCCGAAGGGTTTTTGTGTAAACAGCTACAGTGACGACAATAAACAAATACTAGGCCGTTTACCATCTCCCTATTCTCGCCCAGAGCAAAGTGGAAGAATTGTGTGCACTGAGCGTGGTGGGTGAATCTTTTGGATGTAGACATTTTCACTTGAAGTGGTGCTGTGTAATGCTGTGTTTTGCAGTGAGAGTGCTGTGTCTTGTCTGACGTAACCCTGCCTTCAGTCACTTGTCCCGGGACGACGAAGAGGAAAAACGGCGCTAGAGAACATCTGTGAAATTATGCTGTAGCGTGTTTCAGTCTGACAGTATTACAGAGTGGCGGTGAAGAATTGTGCGATTGGCGGTGTGTGTGAGTATTACATTACGGTGGTTGCTTTACCTGTGCTTTTCTTTGCATCACTACAGAGTAGAGGCGAACGAGATCCGCCGGCCCGAGGTCTCGACGAAAGGGCGCCCCGGTCCAGTTTTCGATTGACCAACGGGTCTCGAGGAAAGGGCAGCGTTCGACCCGGTGTGCCGGCGTGACGTTCTCGCCCCTCTGTCAACCAACACGAACGCCGAGTGGGCTTTGGTCTCCAGCGTCCCATTGTAAACCACCGTCCAATCGACGTTTCGCATAGCCAGCCAGCGTTAAGCCCGCCACCCGTAGCCGCCTGTGAGACATTGAGCTGTGGAAAGAGAGCTATACCTACCGAGAAGCTGTAATCAGCACAGAGGTGAGAGAAAACCTTGAAGTTGATTCACTGTGTCCTTATATCCCAGCAGCCGCCTGTGGAGAGAAAGAGAGCCAGCGTGAGCACTGAGATATTGAGCCGTGGAAAGAGAGCTATACCTACCTAGAAGCTGTAATCAGCATAGAGGTGAGAGAAAACCTTGAAGTCGATTCACTGTGTCCTTGTATCCCAGCAGTCGCCTGTGGAAGGAAAGAGAGCCAGCGTGAACGCTGAGATGCCGAGCTGTAAAGAGAGCCAACGTGAACGCTAAAGAAATGAACTGTGTGAAGATTCAGTTGGGGTGAAGGAGGAGAGCCTGGAGTGGCCGTTATTTTAAGTTCCCCTTTTTCCCTTCCCTATTTATTACTTTTAAGTAAATTAAATAAAGTACATTTTAATTTATGCTTACCTTGTGTGCCTGGTCATTGGGGTGGCTTTGGGAATCTCCTCGAGGTGGAGAAAGGGGCGTGACCTTATTTACATCTGGGTCCACCCCTACCTGTGACACAATCCACAAGTTGTGATTGGTTCACGTTGTAATCAGAGGCCCCAAGACCTCTTTTATCTTATTTAACTTTTTCTTTTCCTTTCTCTGTACAGCACTTTGGTTCCACTTGTTATGTTAAAAGTGCTTTATAAATAAAATCGAGAGACCCCAAGACCAGAGCTACTTTTGTGAAGTGTGAAAGAAATTACATTTATTTGTTTGTT
The DNA here is from genome assembly GCA_025389145.1 of Misgurnus mizolepis. Taxonomy (NCBI): domain Eukaryota; kingdom Metazoa; phylum Chordata; class Actinopteri; order Cypriniformes; family Cobitidae; genus Misgurnus; species Misgurnus mizolepis. The sequence continues at coordinate 7,597,983 of JAIFKI010000008.1, read as the reverse complement.
GTCATATTTTCCTCACAGTTTGTTGTTTTCACAGGGATTTACTCATGTTCAGTTTTTATACTTATTGGCATAAGCATTCTGGAGACCATCTTGGTGAATATTTTGATTGTTAAAGGAGAAAGGACCAAATCAGCAATTCCAATGAAAACCAGGAGTGTTGTAAGTGGTCTGGATGGTAAGTGTCATATCTTAACTTCACAAATTAAGAATTATTACATAAAAAACTGAAAAGTTAGACATTCATTTTAATAACACTGGTACCAACAAAGCACACAGCACATACAGTTTTACTTGCATATTGTTAAATTGGTAGAAATAAAATTAAGCTGGTTTGTATTTTTTTTTTTAACATAACTCTATAGACACAGTTACCAGTGGAAATGAGGAGTCGACATGTACACCTGACACTGGAAAGAGGGCCTCACTGTGCTGGACCAGAGCAGCACAAATTATAGATGTGACCTTTATTGTCCTTTACATAATCACTGTTATTGTGTTTCTGACCATTCTTGGCAAGCGTTGGTTTCTGTTGTAATATTCTTTTACAAATGAGATGGCATGCAATACTAACTTTTATTTGTATGGTTAAATACATTTTTTTTTTCATTTTGTTTGTGGTAAGTTTAAAACATTGTTTATTACAAAGTTTATTTCTGTTGTCATTTACTGTTTTCCTCTTATAAACAACAGGAATGCACTGTTTAATGTTTAAGAGCATTTATTTGCCCTATATACTGTAGTAGTATCCAGTGATAAACGTTGTTGTTATTTATTTTGGACAATGCAAAATCATATACATTATTTTGTGTTTTTTGTGGTTAAATTAATCCATTATTTAATGTTATCTTATATTATCATAATCAGCTTTTCTGCATGTCATAATTTTCATGTTTTCTATTGTTGTTGTTTTTTCTTCACTGTTTTATATTTTTCTTGTGTCTCTAGTGTTTGTTCTCCAATGTTTTTTGTAAGGCTGTTTTTCAACAATGCAAAATTGTCCAAAGCCCAAATAAAGTACATTTGAAATTACAGACAGTTGGACTGCTATTTCACGTTTGACATTGATTTGGCATTTAAAACATCATCAATGTTTCTAGAACAGCCTTCTGTCTGATGCACTTGAAGAATGCTTGTCTACTATTGACTACATTTCATTAAAAGTTTTAACATGTCTTTAGTACTATGGTATATGCAAATTATTTAGTACATAGTATATATATATATATATATATATATATATATATATATATATATATATATATATATATATATATATATATATATACTATTTTAACACTGCCAAGCATTTTAATGGTTGTCTTTTTTAATTTTTATTTAATAGTCTATTTTGAGGATTTAAGATTTATACATGACAATACTTTGCATTTGTTTTGACAGCTTCTACACTGTAAAAAGTCATTCTGTAGGTTTGTAGATTTTATGAAACTGAATATGCAAGCTTTATTTAATAAAATTAATAACATGTTTTTTGGTATTTTTTGTGTTAAAATGACTTAAAAATGACTGGAATAAAAACTACTTATTTTTTTGTGAAGGATTTAGCTATTCTTATTGTGTACCTGCGAATATAGCGAATACTGAATAAATCCAACGTTATACAAATGAGCTGTTTTAAATAAAAAAAAAAACATTTCAGGGTGATATGCAGGTCGTGAGCGCTGACCAGACGGATTTAGGAAATATTACTGTTATTGTGCCACAATTTAAAGTTTTGAAAGCATTTCAGTGGAGAATGTATGTTTTTAAAGCAGGAATCTGCAGTAGGTTCATAAAGATATTGTCTATTTAAACATTTACTTGGAGTTTTTGGAGATGGGAGCTCCAGATAATCAGCGGGCACTGCGCGCTCATGGCTATGGGTCAATGTAGTGTTTAACCTGTGGATAAAATTCATTTCGGGTAAATTTAACGGACAATCTTTGGTCTATAAGTCTATAAGCAGTGTTTCATTGTATAATTTATTTAAATGTAGATATTAATTACAATAAGGATTAATATGAACTGGGTTTAGATGTTACTTCAGCTGTTTGAAAAGTACTCTGCTTAATTTCGCCCTTGCCTGCTCCTCAATACGAAGGTTGCAACCTTAGGAGGTCACATTTCTAGGATGAATTTTTCATCAATATTCATTTCAGAATTTTAACAAATTTACTATTATGCTTAGTTTCGCCGCATTCAGACAGCCAGCGATGTTATCGCTGCTCATCGCCTGCCGCTGGTGGTTGATGTCGCTTGTGGGCGTTCCCACTTCTGGTTGCGTAGTAGTGTGACGTTACTCCATGTTGTAAACAACAAATCAGTGCTATTATGCCTATTATGCTATTATGCAGGCAAGGGCGAAATTAAGCAGAGTACTTTTCAAACAGCTGAAGTAACATCTAACATCACTTACTTCACTCCCATTGGTAGTCGCTCGTGAAACTCGCTGCTAATTTGCATAAAGTTAAACTTTTCTCGCGCGACTCCGTCGCTAATCACGCCTACATTCTGTCGCCAACGGTCACGTTAGCTCGTGTCGCCGGAAGTTGGCCATTGAAATGAATGAGATCGCGTCGCTCTGCTACTGCTTGTCGTTGGCTGTCTGAATGGGGTGTTAATCTTAAATTGTTGACTTGCGAAAATGTAATACTTAGTAAACTTAAACAAACCAGGCTTGATGGCGTATGCAGCCTGCTTAATGTGTGTGCAGAGTTAATAGGTACGTTGATATTTTGATTTCAAACAACTTTTACCAATTCCAATCCATTAATTTAGTTAATAATCAATTATTAGTAATATATTATTTTTAATGACGGCTGGAAATAAAAAACACCTTAGGTTTTCAGAATTATTAGGCAATTATTTTCTTTTACAGGTAAAATGGACCAATCACACACTGAAAAATTCCTTTATTAAATGTCCACGAGAAAGACGCCATGCTATGGAAATTGCAAAATTGAGGTATGACCATTTGACAAAAAAATCCTGATTGGGGCAGCAGGGTCACATATGAAAGACATATATACAAAATTAATTGTACTTATCGTGGTTTGGAATTGGTAAAATTTTTAGAACAAAAATTATCAAAATATCTGTGAACTTGAGTTCAATGTGGATTTATTATCAGTAATAAACTAATTAAGGTGATCATTTAAACAAACATGCACGCAAATAGACACACAAGCACAGTTAAGTTGCCAGGCCAGTATGTTGTTTTATTCCATAAATGTAGAGCAGCACAATTTGGCACTGTGTGGAACATCGGAAGTCTCATCGGCCTGGATTGAGAGAAACACACTGCTCTGTGATTCTTGAATTATGTGTTCCTTCACAACAGACAACATACAGTCCAACGGCTCGTTCTGGACTCATCTCGAAGTTGATAAGTGTGAATGAATTTACAGCTTAACTGTTAGTAACAACAGAGTAGCTTTACAGTACATACTTGTAGGTATAATAGAGCAATATCGATCTATTTCAATCTATTTATTTATATAAACAAATAAGAACAACAGCCATTGACCAATGTGCTGTGCAAAGGTAAATAACAATAGAAGAAAATTCAGACACGGAAAAGAGACAAGCCACGAGTACAACAACTGATTATGCAAGACAGACATATCTCATGGATTATAAGAAAAATATTCAAATAAAAATTATTTAAGCTTTGATTGTAATATGGATAATGTGGGTGCAGCAGATACGTAACCTATTTCAAAGTCTCTTGAGTTGCTATGGAGAATCTAGACTCTATCTAGATTCTAGTCACTGTTAGACTTTTTAAAAATATTTTTTAAAGATAGAAAGGACTCACAATTGATAAAAAAAAACTTTAAAGCACTGTCCAGTAAGATTTATAACATATGGCTTAAAATAATGTGCTAAAACACTAAAATTTAAAGTTTTTTTAAACAAAAAATCTAAGTTTTACTCTAATTCAGACTTAAAAACTTTAAGGACACCCATGCTTTAATATCCCCGAAGCAGGCAATTGCTGGGTCTAAACCAGGGGTGGGCAAACTTTTCTTACTCAAAGGCCACATCAGGTTTTTAAATATAGATGAAGGGCTGCATACTATGAACAGCGAATGTAGCTTTATTTATTTCAAAACAAAAGTTACTACTGTACTATATACTTTAATCTTCACCCTACTTTTATAAACACTTTTCACTTCTTTCATATTTTGAAAACAACCTATAGAAAATCTTTACTGATATCACTGGATACAAACAGTTTAATATTCAGTTCTGAAGAAAACATCATAGTATTACAGTCTAAGTCTGTGTTTCTCAACCTTTTACCTACTGGGACCCACTTTTTTTTCTTATGCCAGTCATACGACCCACTAAGGCTGAAAATAACTGAAATGGCTCTTTGCTACACCATATGCTTATTATAATTAATTTAACGAAACCACACAAACACTTTCAATAATTAGGCAGACTATGAAGCAAACTGATTTATTTATTTGTACTCACGTTAATGTGAAATTTGAGACTGCCACTCTGAAATGATTATATCCAGACGCGATGGAATTGGGGAAAGGGCTACTCGTAATGTCGCACACAAACTAGCTGTTGTAAGCCTATTCCTGTCACGATCGGTGAAACAAAGAAGACGAGGAAAACCCAAACGCAGACTAAAATAAAGAATACTTTAATATATACAAACACTCAGAACTAAAACACCCACGAGGGGGTAAAACATTACAATAACAAACACGAGAACTAAACTGACTGACATAAACACTGGAAACACTAAACTACATAAACATACACAGGATCAGGAACGGGAATGCACACTAGAAACTTGCAGGGAACACAGAAGAATACCAACGCACGGAGGACAGGACAGAAGGGTATTAAATAGGGAGTTCTAATAACAGACACCTGGAGCTTAATCAAACATAAGGGAGCGGGAAACAATTTACGAACCCTGAGAGAAACGTGGACCGCGGAAGGGCATGTCACACAACTCTCTCAGGGCAGACAAGTACTGTCACAACCTAATCTCTCAAACTCGGATAAGACAAGAAAGAGAGAGATCAGGTCATGACAGTACCCTCCCCCTAAGGGCGGATACTAGACGCCCTCAGGAGGAGACACTAAACACAGGACCTAAAATGGGACAAAAACCAGGAAAACAAAGAAACCAAGACCAATGGTGGCATGACAACATAGTAACAGGGTTGGGATGAGCTAACAGAAACAAAATACATGGAAGAGGAGGGAGAGTAACAGTAAAGTTTGAATGATGAAAATCAGTTTGGGTCCTAACAGTTTTATGAGTCTTTTTGGTGGTACTGGTAACAGATGGAGAAGTCCTGGGGGAAGAACAAGAGTTCATGACAACGGGAGGGGGCTGACGTGGGAACACAGGGGGCACAGGAAGTACAGGGGGCTCAGGAATAACAGAAGGAACAGGGAGCACAGGGGGCACAAGAAACGAAGACTGAAACGCCCCAACCGGTTCCGATCTGCCGGAACAGGCGGAGTCCTCAACGTCCATCGGACGTACAGGCGACACAGGACGCGCCGGCGACACAGGACGCGCCGGCGACTCTGGAGACTTGGGGGAAGTAGATGGTACCGGCTGCACGGGAGAGGTGTTCTTCCTCCTCGTCTTCCGTCTGGGACGAGGAGCGGAAAGTGCCGGAGGAGTGGGAGACAGCACGGCCAGACCACCCAACTCCGAAGCTGAACCACCCGACGCCGAGTCCCAGGAGGCATGTCTCTCACGTTTCCCCCTGAGACTGTCGGGTGGACAGGACACCGGTGGCAGAGACGAGAATGGCCTGTCTGAAGAAAACACTCCCACTCGCCGACGCTCCGGGATTGTTGCCAGAGGGGCTGGAAAAGAGGTCCTTCCTCCCTGGAATGCCCCTCTGGCCGTGGCACCTCTCCACGCGTTGCTTCCCCCGCGTCGAACCAGTCTAGTACCACGAAAAGCCTCGTAGTCGATCTTAGGATTGAGGTCCATAGTCCGCTGGGTTTTTAAATTGGCGTTGGTATTCTGTCACGATCGGTGAAACAAAGAAGACGAGGAAAACCCAAACGCAGACTAAAATAAAGAATACTTTAATATATACAAACACTCAGAACTAAAACACCCACGAGGGGGTAAAACATTACAATAACAAACACAAGAACTAAACTGACTGACATAAACACTGGAAACACTTAACTACATAAACATACACAGGATCAGGAACGGGAATGCACACTAGAAACTTGCAGGGAATACAGAAGAATACCAACGCACGGAGGACAGGACAGAAGAGTATTAAATAGGGAGTTCTAATAACAGACACCTGGAGCCTAATCAAACATAAGGGAGCGGAAAACAAATCACGAACCCGAGAGAAACATGGGCCGCGGAAGGGCATGTCACACAACTCTCTCAGGGCAGACACGTACTGTCACAACCTAATCTCTCAAACTCGGATAAGACAAGAAATAGAGAGATCAGGTCATGACAATTCCTGCTTTATGTTTTTGTTGCAGTCACTGTTGACAATCCCGACTTGCAAAGAAAGGTCATGCTAAATGGTAAGAGAAACTTTGTTGCACGATTTGCGAGTTCTGGATATTCCTGTCTGGTTTGAATCCAGAAGGAGCTCAGGTCTGTCTTGCCAATAGCAAACTGCAGGCTGCCGTCAGATGAAAGTTCCACTAACTGCGTTTGCAAATTAATGGGAAGTACAACATCCACATCACTTGGATCTACTTAAAAGGGATCGCGAATCCACGCATTCCCAACTCTGCGGTCATTGGGAAAATAATCCGAGAATTTCTGTCTTAATCTGGTCAGGGGGTCCCGGACAATTTGTCGTATGTCGGTGCTGATGTGAGGGAATTCCTGCAGAACATCTGTAAGGTTGAGAAACATGTCAAAAATGTTCTCCTGCACTCTCTTCTCCCACAACACCAACTTACGTTTAAATGCTTCAATTTTGTCAACCATCAAGAAAGCATTGCTGTTTCTCCCCTGAAAGGATAAATTAAGCTGGTTTAGCTGGTCAAAGATATCTGACATGTATGCCAGTTTCACAAGAAATTCAGCCTCCGTATAATGGTTTGCCAGGGGAGACCGTTTCTCTTCCAGAAATGTCTGCACCTGCTTGCGCATTTCAAAAAGGCGATTAAGAACTTTCCCCCGTGACAGCCACAGAATTTCATTGTGATATAACAACTGACGGTGGTCTGATTCCAGCTGGTCGCACAATACTGAAAACAAGCGGGAACTGACAGCATTGTTCTTCACTAGATTAATTCTTTTGACAGCAATGTCCATTACCTCATTAAAGGGCACTGACATTTCTTTGGCTGCGAGGCTTTCACGGTGTAAAAAGCAATGAACCCATGTCGCCTCAGGTGCTCTGTCCAAAATTTTCGTCACAACCCCACTATGCTTCACAGTCATGGAAGCCGCGCCATCCGTGCAAATGCCTACACAATTCTTCCAATCCAGCCCTTTCTGTTGGAAGTAGCCATCGAGGCAACGGAAACACTCGTCTGCTGTTGTCCGTGTTGGGAGCTCATTACACATTAGTAAATCCTCATGTGTTGCACCTTCCCAGTTGTAACGTACAAATGCAAGCAACAATGCCATCTTTGAAATATCTGTTGATTTGTTGATTTGAATGGCAAACAATGGGCTTGCTGGCACTCGATCCAAAAGTTGCGTTTCAATATCATCGCTCATGTCTATAATCCGTCATTGGAGAGTGGGATTTCTTTTATTTTTTTAGCAGCACTTTCCCCTATTACCTCATGACACGTCAACTGCACATGGGATAACTAGTCGTGAGCGACAAAATACTACTTTGCTGTCTCTTAAGTAGGTCTCGCTTTCGTACAAAGTAATTTAAAACAGGTTTACCTACACATGTTGGATGTTTAGTCTGTAGGTGACGTTCAAGTTTGGATGGTTTCATGGACTCCTTTGCTAAGACCTCACCACACTCAACACACTGTGGTTTTTCGTCCGACGCAGTGAATCCATATTTAATAAAGTCTGGGTTGTACTTGCGTTGTTTACATTTTGCTGCCTTTGAAGTGGAAGAAGTTTCTGAAGTGAAAGGAGTTTTTGAGTCTTCTGCTGTCATTCTTTTAAAAAACGGATGCATTTTGTCAAGTTAACAGGCTGCGGCTGCATACAGTCTGGGTACAGAAATCCATTGCAGTAGCCAGCCCGCGCCATCGTTACTAAGCAACGGGGTCAAAATGCTGCTAGCGGATTTTGTCCAATAAGAGCCGTTCGCGGCAGCGAAAAATTATTGTCATAGGACAGTTAAGAAACAGCGTTAGACAGTAATGGCAATAATTATTCAACATGTGACATTTGAAAATACGATTCGTTGGTGGTCACTGGATGTGGTTTGTGACCCCCTATAGAATGATCCTTGAGAAACACTGGTCTAAGTTATATATTTACTTTAGCATACTACGATTGTGAGCCATTTTTACAGTTATAACCATAAAGAAGATTAAGCATTGTTTTATTAATGTAGTAATGTTGTTTTTAACAGATTTCCATTTTCCAGTCAAGTTTTTCACTGGTAGCTACATCATTTGGACATTGATTGTATTGCACCAAATGAGTCATTCTGGACCAAAATCCTACACCGTTTAATATAATTATAAACTGCTTTGCGGGCCGGATAAAAGTGCCAGGCGGGCCAGATTTGGCCTTCAAGCCCTAGTTGGGCCACATCTGGTCTAAACCATTCATATGTTTCAAAGGGAGATGTATTTTTGTGTCATGTGTATAACTGTTGTGAATGAGGCAAGGCGAGTGAGGATCCAATTGCAGTATAAGTAAAGTATTTATTAAACAAAACAAGAAACAGATAAACCGAAGAACAGGCAGGCAAAACACAGAGCTAAACTGGGACAACATTTAAACGACTAGCAACAGGGAAGTTAACAAATATGTAAAACAAGAACCAATCACAAAGCAGAGACAATGAGTAACTATGACAACACACGAGAGGAAATGAATGAGTCTAATGAGTGTCCATGGTAACTAACAAGTGGGCGGAGCAAACAATCAACAATGGGGAAAACAGCAGACAGAAACACAGGGCAAAATACAGACAGAATCATTACAATAACACTTAGTGCGTTTACATGCACAGTCTTACGCCGATTATGCTTAATAAACTGATAACACGTGGGGTCATGTAAACGCGTAAATTGGTTTTCTTTGATCGGGGAAAGCCCATAAACAGCGTATGCAAAAACCGATCGGCACAGGTAGTTTTTTGCTCATTACGCCGATTTCGCGTGGCATGTAAACACCTTAACCGGCTTTCTCACGGTTTTGTCCATGTGCGCATGTCTCCGCGTATGAAAGATAAACGTCACACGCGGAAGTATGCGCAAAGTAACGCATAAAAGTCTCCGCTTGACTAAAGCAGTTGGCACAGAAACTGTGAAAATAGAAGCTTATGTTACATTTACAGGTTCTGCAGACAAGAGGAGAGGTACAACAGTAAAGCTTAAGACAGATATGCCGTTGGCTTTTTGATGGACTATTATGTACTATAGGCGGTGACCTCACTGCCTGCGAGAAAACTGATAATTCTCCAAGTCCCATGTAAACGCAGTTGTCTGCATAGCCGGTTTATTGATTTGCATGTAAACGCATGAAAACAGTTTTCTATAATAAGCAGATTTTTAATAATTATCCGCTTATTCTGTGCATGTAAACGCACTCAATGGTAGCTTATACCATATTTTCCAAAAATAGAGCCAAGTGGAAGCAAATAAAGAGAATATTAAATTGGAGCTAAAGAAGAGCCTTGGGTGAGACCACAGGTCAGAGGGACAGGGACAGAATGATATTGCCTAATATTGACCGAGAAACTCATGTTTCAAAGATATGAACGAAATACCAACCACCTGTTCTAAACAGCACAAAAGGACATTGTGGTCTAGCCTAAGGCAAAACTCAAGTTTAAAACAATTAGTGCTAAAGAATCTGTCGCTACAGAGTCAGTGGCTACCAGGACATCGTTTAAGTTATCTTGACGAGTTATCTCGTCAATTAAGAGAAAACATTTGCATAAAAAAAGTGTTCCTGATGAATTTTAATGTTAATCTGTAATACCGTGATTATCCACTAGAATATCCACTTACCCAATTTATAAAAAAAATAAATTGGTAAAAATGTTTTCTTTTAATTTCACTAGTTTTAAACTCTGTGTATATTTTGATTATTGTTCTGAATCTGATATCAAACAAAATTTCTTCACAAAAATGCAATTATTTCAGCTTTTTGCTAAAAAAAATGTATTTTTAAAGAAAATACCCATATTTAAGAGTTTATAAGCAGAGGAAAAAATTTAGATAGGATGAAAGTTTTTTTTCCTGTTTTGTTTGTGTATTGTTTGTTTGAAAGCAGAGGGTTTGCCCTTTTTTCATTTGATACATTTGTATTTTTATATATTTGAAGAATTTACTGGAAGGCAAAAAAAAGGCTGGTGGGGATGAGTTAATAATATTAATAATGCCTGTGTAAAATTTTCATGTAAATAAACATGTGTTTGAATATCAAAATAGGAGTGTTGTGTGTATCTATGGAACCTTGCCTCATCCACTCAGAGAGAATCATTTGGATTAATGCGGGAGCAGTCATTTTAACGAAGGTCAGGGGTCAAAGCAAGTGCACTCACAACAGTGTATGGTTGTGCATGGTGACACATGGACATGTAAACTCTGTTGCAGTAGCAAGTGAACAGATCGCTTTCATAAAACTTAAGAGACAATACTGTACAAGCATATGCTTAAAATGATAACCTGTCATTTTTGCAGCAAGATGCTGGAGACATTGAGGGGTTACATGTGGTGATGAGAGTAACGCATTACTAAGTAACGTGTTACTGTAATTTCACTACTTTTAGCAGTAAAGAGCATATAGCGAAGGATTTGTTTTTTAATCAAGTAATGAAGTTACAATTGCTGAAATTTAAATGACTTCTTAACTCGCGTTACACTATTTTGTGAAAAATTAACACTTGCAGACAAGACATTTCTTATCTAACGTCATGGCCGTGGTGGGAGGCGCAATGAATCATTAAACTTCATTATGGCCGACAGTGTGGATAGAATGAACATAAAAAAGCAAAACAGGACAACATACCTTTGTTTAAAAATTGTGTGCGAGTCATAAGTCCAGCGTTCTCAGTGTGACATCAACTTGCATTTGTAGTCCACAAAAATAATAAATCTGAGAAATGTTAATATATTATCTGATGTTTACATCGGCTTTCATTGAAGAGAACGATCCGCGATTGTTGCTTTCCAGTAAAATATGCACCCTGTGCTGTACAACCGTTCTAAAACTCCATAGTATGCATGAGTGCGCATTTAGTTTCAGTTTTGGTTTCACTCGCTCAGTGTCCGACAAAAGAATCCACTCGCTCTGTGTCCGTCCGACAAAATAATCCATGTACTCCGTTTTCTGAATAAATATCTTCCTTTAATCTTGTTTATCATTTTAATCAAACATAAAAATATACACACACAATATGATCTTAAATATCACAGACGCGGTAAAGAAAGCTGTGCGACTCCACTGTATTCCAAAGAGCGCACTACCCGAAAGCTTCACAGGCCCCAAATTCTTAAAAAGACAGTTCATAATTTTAACACATTATATATTTTCAATGTAAACATACAGAATATTTGTCTAAATGATATATATAAATAAAGTAAGCTTACATATCTTTTGATCTAGGTCATATTCCGGTGGAGAGAATGCTGGCATGTTTGGTTGCCGCTTCTTCACTCTGTACTTTTAATTGTTTTACTATTTATTATTGTAGTACATTATTGTTGGAGTCCATGTTATTTTGTCGTGCTATTCATGACTGGGATTGGATAAACACTCTTTGCTGTGCCTGTGGACTCTAGCGGTGTGCTTGGATTTCTCACTCCTTGTGCTCTCCGTGTTCCTGTAAAACAGTGTGTCTAAGAAGTTTTTGATTTATCTGGACACTTTTGGATTGGATTAAACTGAGTTCTGTGTATCAGTTTCTGATCTTCAACTCATTACCACATCTTTTATATTATTCGGACACTATGTGAATTCGTTTGCTGTCTGCTGTCATCTGTATTTTAACACTTACTGGGCTTTGTGAAGAGCGAATACTCGAACACTTAGACCGCGTCATGATAAGGTACTCTCTGTCTGAACTGCTTTCACTGAAACACCATCTGTTGCCCAACATACGTGTCTGTGAAACCTTACGATCACCTTCTACGTCGGTCTAAATATATGCATAGGGGATCACAGCGGAATTTTAACATTAGAGGGACTGATATTAAGTAATATGTTCCCGCTCCACATGTGATACTAAACAAAACGTCTCTCGTGGTGTTTGCTCTGCGAACCACAAGTGTCTATATACTCTGGCAAAGCACGTCCTGAATTTATCAGGTTCGCACACCTCAACGTACGTTCATTAAACAAAAAGTCTGATTTACTTTATGACATCATCTTGGACCAAAAAACTTGATGTCTTCTGTATTTCTGAAACTTGGCAACAGCAAAATGACTTTTTAAATCTCAATTTATGTACACCACCGGGATTTACATATCTTAATAAACCCAGAGCAATTGGTAAAGGGGGTGGCCTTGCTGTTGTGTACAGTACCGAGGTCTATATTACTGAAATTGCTGTTCCTTCTGGTTTTTCTTTTGAGAGTATTGTTTTTAAAGTTGGTGGTGCTGTTCCTGTTCTGATTCTGTTTATTTACCGACCACCGAAAACTAACCCTCTGTTCTTTGATGAACTTACAGAGCTACTTGCATTTGTAAATCCTCTTTGTCCGTCTATGATTCTCATTGGAGATATTAACATTCATGTTGATAATTCTAGTTGTAAACATGCTGCTAATCTTATGGAGACTCTGGATTGTTTTAACCTGACACAACGTGTCAGTTTTCCTACTCATATCAGAAAAGCACAATATAAATAAACTGCATTATTATTATTATTATTGAGATCATTTCTAACAAAAACATTCAAAGGCTCAATCTAAAGCAAAATACGCTACTACAGTATGTGATATATTAATCTTACATATTAATAGCAAAATAGTGCATCCATATAAGAAACTACTAAAACATAGCAAAATACTGCAGTACATAACTGAACAAACAAAAGACTGACGCCCACTGTGGCCCACAACCTATAACTTTATATATTCTATCATACATAAAATGTAGCTAATGATCAGATGATTCCATTGATATGTGGGTGCTTATAGGCTTGCATGAAGTGACGTGTAGTTTATTCACAACTTGTTGCTGTCTGTGTTGTTTGGCGCCTTGTAATTTAGCACACCTGTCATCTGCTTTGTTTACATTCCTTTGGCTTTTTTGAAAGCGGTTTGTTTGCGTCTGTTGGTGTCTGTCTAACTGATTCATATTGTTTGTAAGTTGTAAATTAAAGTTTACAGACAGTTATTTCGTTTTAAGCATTAAAATCCCTGCTGAAAAAAACAGCATAGCCTACCAGCAAGACCAGCATATGTTGTGTTTTGGTGCTGGTTTGCTAGTGAACACCAGCTAAGCATCAAACCAGCATCAGCACCAGCATTAGCACCAGCTAAACCAGCACCAAACCAGCATTAGCACCAGCTAAACCAGCATTAGATCCCACGCTGGTCCAGCCCAGTCTCACGAAAATTTTGTTATATAGTCACGTATTTTTTTGATTCTTTTTTCGTGCTATTATCACGAAATTTCGTGTTTTTTCGTGATCGTATAACGAATTCCTGTTTTCGTGTGATTATCACGTATTGGTTACTCAACTGTTTTGTCCTATTTTCTTACCATTGTCGCTTCGGTTTAGGGTTAGATTTACATAAAATGACATCCCTAACCAAACCCAACTCTAACCCCAACGCCAGGCGACATATAAAAAAATAAATCAGAAAAAATAGTATAAACCAATATATAAAGTGACATTCTAATGCAAGCACCAAATCTAACCCTAAACCGAAGCGACAATGGTTTAAAAATAGGAAAAAGCAGTTGAGTAACCAATACGTGATAATCACACGAAAACAGGAATTCGTTATACGATCACGAAAAAACACGAAATTTTGTGATAATAGCATGAAAAAAGAATCAAAAAAATACGTGACTATATTACGAAACTTTGTGAGACTGGGTAGGCTGGTCATACCAGCATATGTTGTGTTTTGGTGCTCGTATGCTGTGACCACCAGCTAAACCAGCATAGACCAGCATAATTCCCATGCTGGTCCATGCTGGTTTGATGCTGGTTTTTTCAGCAGGGATGGACTTACTACCTGTTGATTACAATTAATAAGTCTAAAAAGTACTGTTCATATTTACATTTTAAAAGCAGACATAAAAGTTACTTAAAAGTTACTTTCCCTAGTAACTAATTACATTTGATATACAGTGACTGGTAGAGTAATCCAATTACTTTTAAAAGAAGTAACTAGTAACTGTAACTAATTACTAATTTTAAGTAACTTTCCCAACACTGCTTACATGTATGTGATGTACTGTAGAGTTTATAGAAACAAACCCCACTGTTTTTTCAAATGTGTTGGTGCTAACTGCAAACTGATATTTTGTATTTATGCAGCTTTTAAAGCTCATTTCTATCAGTATCACAATGAGTCTGCACCTGTTGTTACTGCTATAGCTGCTGTTACAGATTTAAAATGTGCCAATTCATTGTGTGATTGAAAATGTCACACAGTTAAAGAACTTTAAAGCACATATAGTTGAGGGGCGAGCTGTGGCATGTCCAGTAACAGGTTGTAAAAATATGTTCACCGTGAAATCAACATTTACTGCTCATATGTACAGACAGCATAGATCATGTTTGGTTGATAGCATAAGTGACACTTATTGAAATATTGTTTCTCAGTCTTCTGCTGTCATTGTATGTAATGATGCTTCCCAGATCTCAAATGATGAAACAATTGACAACATTGAACTGCCACGGAATTTTAATGAGTCATTTCTTAGTAATGTTTGTTTACTTTTGAAATTGTCAATCCCCTCGGCTTTGCTAAAAAAGCACAAAGTTTTAGCAGTTTATCTTTCTGTATCTAATTTATCTGCTCATGTGCGATCCTAATCACATATCCCTTGTCTTACTGTGTGTAGAAAATGACTTAAAACAGTTTGGATGTGCTAAAGTTTTCTCTAAATTAATACAGGATTTAAAAGATTTGGAAGAAAACGGCATAACTGTAGATGGTAAAATAATCAAAGGAGGTTTGTTTTGTATTGCCGGTGACAATTTGGGTTCACACAGCATTGGGGGTTTACAGAATATGTAAGTCGATCTCAGTACTTTTGCAGGTACTGTGAAATAACCCAAAATGAGTTTCAAAGTGATGACCCTGATGTTTGTGGTACACCGCGTACCCCTGAAAGTTACTATTCCGCTGTTCGTAATCTACAAACTGAAGACGTTCAGGACTACAAAGACATATTTGAGTGTGTGTTATTCTATGATGTTGCATTGTATTTGAAGAATTTTATTAAGAAAAAGCAATGGCTTAAATATTTCATTTTGAACCGGCGCATCAAGCAGTTCAAGTACAATGGAGCTGATGCTCTCACAAAGCCATGTCCTCTCAACTTCAGGGCAAGCCATTTAGAACTGAAAGATTGCTCCTAGTGTTAATACTGTAGGCGAGAAAGTGAAAAATCCAGAAGATGATCTGTGGCAGTTTACTCTCCAGCTTAAAGATATTGTTAATTGATCTTGACATTCTAATCGAAGAAAATTTGGAATCAAGAAAGTCTTTATTTCCCGAGAGCCCACTAAAACCTAAACAAAATTTCTTGCAGAATGTGGTTAGATTAGAATGAGGACGATGCGTTTTGAAAGTAAACACAGCTACTATATTTTATAAAGAATACGATAGAGATAGTTTCACATATTGCTACATTAATACTTTCAAATTCTTAAATGAATAATTAATTTCCAAGAAACGTATTTAATAACCAAAAAACTTAAAACTCAAAGTAGTTTCAAAGACATTTAAAATCAATATTATATTTTGTTGCTACAAAAAAAACAAAAAAAATTTCTAACAGTTTTAACAGGAAATATAACCTCCAAAGGAGTCAGAAAGCCACGTTGATCCGGCGTTCGCAACGAAGCGAAGCGGAGAGAGTACGAGGCTGAAGACCCGAGAGTGGAGAGAAGTTTATTCCGGCAAACGCTGTGGGTGAGATGGAGTGATCGGTGTGTTGGAGAGACGTATTAGTGCGGATATTGCAGACTGGTCAAAGTTAAAGCAGAGGATTGGGCTGAAGAAAGACGGAGTTAAGTGGTAAAACATTCCTTTTGAAGTTACTGTGTTGACATGTACTATTTACCTTGAAGAGATTGTGTACATTGAGAAGTCACCGGAAAGCATTGAGAAGAGGAAGGAACAGAGAGATTGTTGCACTATCGAACTTGTATACACCAGACCTCTGGAAGAGAGAGCGGGAAGTATTAAGTGTCAACGAAACTGTGAGTTACGTTTGGATTGTTGTCTTGCCGGTGACACCCTTGCTAATACTGTATCCCAGTGTATTCCCTGTGTGTTCGATCAGTGTGTGAGCGGCGCCACCCGTGAAAAGGATTTGTGGGTGAGCCGGAACTGGCCGAGAAGAGGAAGGAGTGTGTTTAAAGGTCGTGGTCTTGACGTTCTCATATGGTCATCCTCCGCACCGACCCTTTCAACTATCCAGGACTATTTCCCGGCCCAACGTGGTGATTCTGACCCTAATTCACCGTGAGTGTGTGGAGTGCAGTGGGTGAGTCTTTTTTGACGTGTGTACACCTGAAGAATTGTAGTGTTGTGCTGTGCCAATGTTGTCAGCGATCACTCCCCAGGCCGAAGAGAAAGCCCTGTATTAGAGGAAGTGAACTGGTGAAGGTGGGCGACTGTTGTGTATATATATATATACACCCGACTGTGACTCATAATCCCTTCCCCCACCTGGTGGTGGCGTGGCAACTGTATAAAGTAAGAATTTGCTGTGAATATTGTGTGGAGTATCGAAGGAGGGAAAGCTTGAATTGGCTGCTGCGTGGAAAAAGAATATGTGCTGTCTCTGTGAATGATTATACATCTGTTGAGTGCTTTCAGATGCCTGACCCAAGAGCCCAGTGTACCTACCTGTATACTCACTTGTACGCCCAAAGCCAAGAGCCCAGTTTACCCCCCTTTATACTCACCTGGGGCCTCATTTATAAAGCGTCCGTACGCACAGATTTGATCTTAGACCGTGCGTACGCTCAAATCCACTCCAACGCTCAGATTTATAAAACTCGTCTTTGACGTGGAAAAGTACTTTCCTCCACGTCAGGTTCCGACTTAACGTACGCACGTTTCCTTATGACAATATTGCAGTATTGCAGGTAGGCATATTCGAAACTTTTACAGCATCAGCATCATCTGTATTAGAGCCTATTGGGCCAAAAAAAAAACGTAACCGAAGACCCCTGCACGTTGTGTCCGAGCCTGGCCCAACTGACAAATTAACTGTAATTATAAGCCCGAGCCCAATTTAAGCCCGACAATGTTTTAATAGTGCGCCATGATGTTCTCAACTACAATTCAGAGTTGTTTGAACTACAGAAATCTGTTCAGAATTATCTTAATGAACTAATGCAACAAGGACCAAGCATGTAAACTGCGCTGTTGGTTTATTCAGAATAGAAACATAATAAAAACATTAACAATGTTGCACACAGAAAATGAACAAGAAGGAAAGGCATACTACTCCAAAATAATTAAACAAGGTTTTAGAATATATTTTAAACAAAATATGTTGGCCTATTTTGATATTTTAAAATGTATGGCAATTCCGATGCAAAAATGTGTCCATAGGTTCAGGATACGATTTTCTAGTTCGTCATATTTTCAAAAAATATAAAACTAATATAGCTAAATTGTTTCGCTGTGTTTAACGCATATGTAAATGTTACAAAATGTGCTTATTAAATAAAAAGTAAAAAGCGAATTCAATGATTAAAAGGACTTGAAAGGAACTACATTTTAAAGCCTCGATGTAGCCTACAATAAGGGACATGCGACATTTAAGAGTGATGGGTAGGCTATTTAAAAAATTCATATACATTATTCCCACGCATCGATTTTAACGTTAAACATCTGTAAATCCAAATGAATTCATATGGAATATATTCAGACAGTTTATGATACGATCTTTGAATTTTAAAGTCGAAAAATCTCTTATTTTTACACCGCCGTACAGGAGGCATGGCAAACTGAAACAAAACGTTTAAGACACAAATATTACGTTTACGTGTAAAAAAATATATTTAAATGGGTAACACAATAAGGTTCATTAGTTAACTACTTTAGTTACCATTAATTAATAATGAACTGCGCTTATACAGAATTTATTAATATGTGTTAATGTTAATTTTAACAATTACTAATACTTTATTAAAATCTTGTTATCGTTAGTTAATGCACTGTGAATGCGAATTCAATCGTTTTAACATGGACAAACAATTAAACCTTTATTAACTAACATTAACAAAGATGAATAAATGCTGTAAGAAATGTATTGCTCATTGTTCATGTTAGTTAATACATTACATTATGTTAACTAATGAACCTTATTGTAAAGTTAAATAAAACATGTGAATTGAAAGGTCCACTAATAATCGCCTTAACTCGAGTGATGTCAATAAAGTTTCCATGTTAGAATTTATATTAAAAACTTAAGCAATCAACAACAAAGATGTTTTTGACCACTGCCATTGTAGCAGTCAGAGAATTTGGCCTTTGATAATTTAATATTTATATGCTAATGAATTAAATTAGGGGCGTTTACAAGGCGGAGTTCTAAGAGCATTCGGCTGCGCACAATTTCAAGATCATTTGTGATTTATAAACTGCACATCTGGAAAAAAAGGCTACGCACGTTTTTTTTGTGCGTACGCTCCTTTTCTCTGAAACACACGTACGATCATTTCAGAAATGGTCTTAGATGAAATGTAGGATAGTTCCTATGTCGCACTTTTATAAATGAGGCCCCTGTACGCCCAAAGCCATGCGCCTAGTGTACTTTTCTGTATCCGGACCTGAATCCCCCCCTTCTGTGAGAGCTCTAGGGACAAGGGACAGAGGACTGGAACCTTTTTTTGAGTATTTAAATCCCCCTACGCTGTTTTTAATATTTAATAATAAAGCTTGTTAAAATTTTATTTCCTTTGTTTGTCTGGTCATTGGGGTGTTTTGGGACCTCCTCGGGTGGAAACAAAAGGAGGAGCATGACCCGCGACAGGGGCGGTCCGCTTCTCTCCTGTGACATTTACTTACGTGATTGTAGATTTTTTTAGTCCAGTAAAAAAAGTCATGTTGTCCAAGGCAGGTTAGCAGGTTTTATAAATTTACGGCCAAGAAAACAAACATATTTACAAAGTTTACCATTCACATGCATTGCATAGTTAAACAATAGGACTTTTTAGTTGTGTTAATATGGTTTTAAAGAGAAAAAAAAACATGTACAGGTATATTTAATTAGACCTTAAACTGATGTTGTAATATTACAACCAAGGGCTTTACAGGGTTTAGAGATGTGCTAGGCATTTAAAAAACCTTTTAGATGTGACAAAAATATTTTAGAAGAGACCTTGCAGTCTCTTGGTGTGGAAAAAAGGGATGATTTTAGGTTTATCTAGGAAGCTGATTTGCTGTCAGCCAGTGGCGGAGCCAGAGGGCTATTTGGGGTGGCAATTGCCACCCCAGACGAAGTCCTTGCCACCCCTGTTGCCACCCCGCTGAAAACATTACTTTGTTTGATTTTTACGAACATTTCTCAAATCTTCCAGCGGACGTGAATGCATCCTACGCAGCACGCACAAGCGTGGTGTTGCTGCTATCTTTTCATTACGCTTGTTCGACTTCATGCGGCGCCGCAAGAACCGACTGCCGGATGATGTCAAAGTTCCGCGAGAGCGATTTAAAAGCAAACTCCTCCGTATGATTTCGCGAATCACTCTCGCGGTACTTTGACGTAATGCAGCTGTCTATTCTCGCGGCGCCGCATGACGTCGAACAAGTCTATTGGTTAAGCTGACACGCAGCTCGTACTCCAAAACATAACGCGCCAACACGCACATGATCGATGAAGAGCGTTTTGTTGGTATGTACGGCTTTTATTGATATTAAATTAAACGAAGTACTGTTTTAACGGGAAGTAAGGAAGACATTGCACTGTAGTGCTTAGCATTAATACTTCAATGAGCATTACTAGTCTTGTGAAACTGACTAATACTGTCACGCCTGCGTGAAGATGCTTAAAACAATAAAAAACTTGTCGTTAGCAAATGTTCAGCAACAATCGGGTAGGCTTATTCATATTGTCACGTGTAATGCAGCATATTGAACTTAATAAAACGACCGTGGAAATAGAACAGGGTTGTAAACAGCGCGCTTTTCGGCGCCTCACGCTTTTTAAACGTCAGTTTGGGTGACTTGGGTCTGAGAGGGTTGGATTATAATTTCACAAAGTCATCTGAAGCCATTCCATAGCTTAATGTGAGGGACAGAAGTCTATTTACATAAGTACATTAAAGTTAACGGAAACTAGTTCCCTCCTCCCTTAACATAACATGTCTAGATGTCTGTAAGCAATTTTCCTTGTGTTGTCAAATAGGCTAGACCTCAATATACTCAGATTTTGTCGTAGTGTATTATTTTAATATTTGTATTATTAGTAACGGTGTACTTATGGTAAATAATAACAAGCAAATTGTTCAAAATTTTGGTTTCTTCATGAGGTGTGTAACTATAGGGACGATATTACCAACTTCTTTCTAAAGAAGCAAAAGTCAGGTGCAGATCAGGTCCAAACAGATCCCAGTTGTTCTATTTTTGCTGTATACTTAATACATATATAATTGTGTACATTTTGGAAAAAAACAACTTTAATTTAATCTATATACAGTGTACTTGAACACTTTGTATATTGACCCCCCAAAATAATACCTCGCCACCCCTTTGCCACCCCTGTTTTAAAAGTCTAGCTCCGCCACTGCTGTCAGCATTGAGGCCAGTTCAAGCCCGCAAAGTCCTTGCTGCTTTGAAGCTTGGATGTAAGTCATGTTTTGCAATATAGAAATAACCATTGCCAAGTGTAACCATAAAGTTGGAAATATCATTTTTTTTACATTGTGTTAATAATAATTTGTGTGTTTTGCATGTCAGACTCCTGCAAGCAGCAGCTCATCTGTTGATGCCTTGCCAGGACCTCCGACAAGTTTGCTGTCATTTTCACCCCAAAGTTCTCAATCAACCTCTTCCATCAGCTCCAAAAAGCCCTAATATAGACTGGATGGACTCCTTTCTTATACCATGGGATAAATTACCAGAGGAACTGATGCAATTATTGGAAAGGGGAAAACGACCAAGTCCACAAATGCGAAGAGAAATGGTCCGGATTGTGGTTAGTGAGATGATACCAAAAAATCCTTGCCCAAGTACAAAGCATTCTACTGAAGTTGCCAAGAAGATGGAAGCAAAATATCCGAAATCTCAGCAAGACGTATTAGAGGGAGAGGTGTTTAGGCTAGGGTACCACTCATTGGCTAAGCATTTGCAGTACAGGATTGAAAATGTGAAATGATGTACAACCCCAAAAATAAGAAAAAGAAAACATCACTCTGATAAGTGTGACACAGGCAAAATCCCTCCAAAACAGAGAACAGCAATGCAGGAGACTTAGGGTCGCATTAACTTGGATTTAAAATTCCTGCCCCTTGGAGCGACCGAATAAAGCCAGTGAGAAAAAAAAGAACAACTAAAGAGGATGTGTCTGCAAACTGAAACAAATGCAGAGGTAAAGCGTCTAATGAAGTTTAATTTCTACAAGTCAACCAAGGGGAAAATATAAAACATCTTCTCAAAAAGTGGCCATTTTGTTTCAGCGAGCTTGGCATGACAGTCCAATTGTTGTAGTTTGCTGTGTGGTCTGAGCACTGACATTCTGACCTTCCGCAACCTGTAGGGCAATGCTGGCAGCACTCATGCATCTGTTTTTGAAGCCAGCTTTTTGTGTCCTGTCAAGCAGATTAAAACATGAAAATGATGAATAGAACATGTGGCTTTGCATGGTTACACAATATGCTATTTTGACAATAATAGCTAAGTTGTAGTATATGTAGTATTATCCCTTGTCCCTTGAGAAGATATACTAAAATATTTGCTGAAATGTGAACTATATATATATATATATATATATATATATATATATATATATATATATATATATATATATGTAACTGTGAGGGCTTGAGAGGGTGTGCAAATCATGGGGTAATTTTCATTTTTGGCCCAACAAGAGTTCTGACCTGGATTCAGAAACTTTCAGATCATGAGTGGCTTGATGTCTGAAACTCCTTTTGAATGCCCTCTCTTTCTGTATTATTCTTTGTCTTTTCTCTTTGAGCTCCAGTGTTGATCAAGATGATAATTTTTTAAATATTTTCTTTATTGTATTGTTTGCAAAAAAAGTACACTACACAAAACAAATTTGTACAAGTTTTTTTGTTCACTACTTTGAAGTTAATAAATAGTTCAAAAGCCAAGTTTTTCATGGGTTTTTGTATTTCAGCAGAAAGAGATATTTTTACATGTTAAATAAAAATGTACTGCTTTTTTCTGTACAAAATACGTAATTTTGTGTGTACATACACTTACAATTTATGGATTTCTTACAGTAAAAACATGTAAATTTAACAGGTATTTTACACATTATTTTTACAAAGCAGCTTTTTCTGTTAAATAAACATATATTTTTGTATAAATACAGTACACTTAAAATGTATGTATTCTTATGGTATTCTCATTGTTGTCCTTTTGGAATTTTGTCCTAATTTTGATCTCCACTGATATTTTCTTAATGCACTGTATGTCCCCCTCCCATAAAAATGAAGTCTCTCAGTGCCCATCAGCTGACCAAATACCTTGAAACTGGAGAGTCCATCATTTATTTCAATGCATTGTATTTGCAACAATAGTTGTTTGTCTTTGCCTGCTGCCCTTGGTGTAAACAACAAACCTTTTGGCGGTTTTTCGTACTTACTGAAACATCATTGTTTATTTTAAATATTAGTTTTTTAGTACATGACCAGAAGTGGTCTAATTTTGCATAACTATTCAGAAAAAAAACTGGGATCATGTTAACATCATGCCTGCAGCTAGCGGCAATTTATCCATTGGGATAGGAAAATCTCTAATGATAATACTCTTTTAATTACAAATGAGGACTTTCATAAAAAATAAGTGGTTTGTTGACTGGACACTGGTTTCTTGTCCGGAGTCATACCATTACATCCAATTTCTTAAACTTTTAATGCCATGTTTTTTTTTTTTTTTTTTTTTTGACAAACAAAACAACATATTAAGTCTTGTTTTCTGAAGAAAAAAATCAGGTGAGTTTAGAAAAATGGCGTAAGAAAAATGTACTTAATTAAAGTTTCAACTTAATTCAATGAACCTAATTGGTAACAAGGTAATAAGTTTGTATTTGTTAATATTAGTTAATTCATTAATATGGATAATTTGGATATTTTGTTTTAGGTTTTGCTAT
Organism: Misgurnus mizolepis; assembly: GCA_025389145.1. Taxonomy (NCBI): domain Eukaryota; kingdom Metazoa; phylum Chordata; class Actinopteri; order Cypriniformes; family Cobitidae; genus Misgurnus; species Misgurnus mizolepis. The sequence continues at coordinate 7,574,354 of JAIFKI010000008.1, read as the reverse complement.
TAATGTATTTTATGCTTTAACAGTCATTCTTTTAACTGAATTTCAGTGTGTTGTTTTAAAGAAATACTTCATCCAAAAATTTAAATTCTCAAAATTAAAAGTCATTCTTTTCGATAGCACTTTACAGTTACAGTAATAACTGGGTAATATTATGGTAATATATATGTAATTTCATGGTAATATCATTTTTAATATTTATTATTAAATATTATTGTATCCATACAATTACTGTACAATAAGCATGTCAATTGCATTGATTTAAAGGTATAACAAAATGGTAATAATATATAATACTGAAATGACAAATGTTCAAGATTTACTTATTGTGAAGTAATATTTCTGTAATTACACCAGCCTTATGTAATTATTAAGGAGTAAAATGCTGGTGTGTACATGGTTACTTTTAAATGTTATGACAATAACACAGTGATCAAAGAGTCTAACCAAGTCATTATAGTAGTTAGATGGTAAAATGTCAAATTTGATCTGTTGAAATAAATAAAGCAATTTCACAGAGAGAGATGACTGTAGGCAGGAGGTGGAGCATGTTTCTCACTCAAGTGTATAAATATGAGCAAATAACAATAATGTGTTTCAGAGTCAATCTTCATTCTCCACCACAGGTATCTGTGACTGCCAGCCATGTACCTACACCTGCTATGTTTTTGTCTTGCATCAGTCTGTAAGTCTATTTTAAGCTATGTGTTATCTTTATACTTATGCCCTATTCGGACGGTAATTGTTTCTCATGAGGATGTCTGTAAAAATATATTTGCATGCTCCTCCTCGATAAAACTCATGCATTCAGATGAAAATAAATTTGCGGTGGATGTGTGAGTTTATAACACCTGGAAATGCGCTGCAGGTGTGGTTAATGACATTATCATTCACGTGACCAGGATACTTGATTATATGTATATGGAATACTATCGTGTAATTTAATACATTTTAAAGCAACACCAAAGAGTTTTTTTCACCTTAAAATAACGTTTCCAAAAAAGTTTCAGTCGTTCATCCACTCGAAACAGGGTGAACGGCACTTTCACATTCGCTTTGCAGCCCTTTATCGGCAAAAACCGCACTAAAGAATTATCCAACCGTCGGGTCGCGGTTCTGTAGTTCGAGTGAAAACTGCAAAAATGTGCTTTACGGCAGTGGACTATCCTGCAGGCTGTGGGTGGAGCATACTCGGCAGGTACATATAAAAGAAAGACACCATTGCCATTTAGCGTTCATGCAGCTTTTCAATTGTCATCATGGCGGAGCCTGCAAAGAAAAGGAAGGGTTTCATTTCAGAGGAGGCGAAGAAAAGAAAAGTAGGCTAAATTATTTACGACAGTGGTAGTGGACAATTCCGCTTCCAACCTGTAGGTGGAGCAAAGAGCAAAAACTCTTCAGTGTTGCTTTAAAATTGTATTTAGCAATTGTTGCTGCTGATAATAGTTAAATTTTTTTGTCGTTCTTTAAATTAGCTCCCACTCACTGTGGAAGACCGATAAAAGATTGTGTCCATACTTATCATCATTTCTGTTTGACTGTGCATTGCGATTCATAAACTCAGGAATGTGAATTCGGATGATATTAAATCACCACACGACCTTGGTTTTTGTCAACAACAAAAAAAAAACAGTAGGTAATTCGTCCGGGAAAATTTACGCGGGTGGTCTGAGAAAAACACTGAGATTCTGGATTCGACAATAAAATCACTAATAACCCCTGTAAATAATGAAAGTACATAAGAGCTTATGTACTTTCATTCACTATTCACTATTATTAGTACAGAAGTACTAATAATTCGGTTTTTTTTTCAACTTTAGTAGTACAAGTGTACATTTGTTTTGGTTTGTCTGTGTCTGCATGTGTGGCCAAAAGCAGTATGTACTCTTTAGAGCAAGATAGACTAAATTAGCAAAATTAGCATGTGAGTGCAATTTCAAAAAAGCGCCAATGGCAGTGGCAACATCTGCAGGCTATTTACAAAAAAAGTGCAAATAAATAACACAGGCGCAACAGCTGATTTCCATAATGATCAACGCAATCTACTAAGGACAGTGCAAATTAATTCAGATTCAAATAAATAAGCAGTCACAAATAAGCAGAGATGAGATGCTTTTATCTCTTCTTTTGAACCGAATTATCTAGAAACAGGAGCGCCCCAAAAGCAAAAATATAAGACACATTTTACGCCACACTACACGAAAGTGTACCCCTGTCTTATAAGAGTTCAAAATTATGACAATCTTGCACGGTGTACAGTTTGTAACAATGACTTCAGCATTGCCCAAAGTGGGTTAAATGATTGTAAAATACATGTTGGGGTGAGTTCAACAAGTTTAATTTCATGTGCATTTTTCAGGCCGGCTAGTTTCTATTTAGACCTGTTTAAATGGAATATAAATAAAAACAGTTAGTTACATCAGTTAACAAGAACTAATAATAAACTGCACTTATAAAGCAATTTTTAAAATCTTGTTAACATTAGTTAATGCACTGTGAATTAACATGAATAAACCATGAATAGCTATATTTAGTAATATTTAGTATATTAAGCTATATAAGTAATGTTAACAAATACAGTAACAAATTAACTGCTTACGGTTAGTTTATGTTAGTTAACACATTAACTAATGTTAACAAATAAAAATTGTAAAGTGTTGCCAATAATTGCATAGGTCTTTAGAAATTTTATGCTATTGGGGGGGGGGGGCTTGTGAGCAAACCAATTGGTCGGGTCATCGATATGTCTAGGTTTTTTATCAGACATGGGTTGCAACCCTACTTAAGTAGGTTTTGTTTAAAGTATTGTACTTCGCTACATTTTAGGTCACATCTATTACTGAGTAAAAAAAATAAAGCAAGGTGATGGAGACAAGTCACGTATAGCCTACTGATACGGCAGCTGATGCAGACAGTCAATTAAATTATTGTGAAAGAAACCCCTGGCCATATTTACGCGACCACTTTGCATCTTAAAAACTCAACATCAAACTTGTGCAAGAATGTTCATGTGATTTAATGATACCAGGCACACATAGGCTAAAGGTCTCATTATATGCTCAATATGCCAATTATAATGTTTAATAAATATTACCAGCAGTAAATCAATTGCAACCTAATAGCTATTGTATTTACTAGCAGCTGACCTCATATTTTTCGCCTTAAAAGTTCACAAAATAATTCTATAAATGTTTCTTAGTTATAAAAAACCTTTTTATATTATTTATTTTTTGTTATTGCACTTTAATTGTAAAGGTGTTTCTTCAATTAAAAACAAGTTTGAGATTTATATTCCCTTGTCCTTTTTGAGCTATACTAAAATCACACACCTTACACCACTGTGAAAAGTAACTTTTACTAAAATGACTTACTTTTTACTTTTACTTGAGTAGATTTTTAGAAAAGTAACTTAACTTTTACTTGAGTACAACATTTTATTACTTTTTCCACCTCTGCACTAATCAAGCTACACAATCAGAACTTGATGCGTATTTCTGAAGGAGGGACTTTATAGAACAAGGACGACATCAGCTTGTTTTGAGAACAGTGAAAACAGTGCTATACAGATAAGTCAATTATGTGAAAAAATACTGTGTTTTTTAACAAGTAAAACATGAACACATCGTCGCTGCCTGATGAAACTCACGTATGTCCAAAACGGTTACTTTTCAGGAAGTGAAAAAAAAAACACCGTATTTCAAAAGCAGTTGAATGTAGCGTTGTCATACTTGGTACATATTTGACCAAAACTGAGTTTAAATAGACATACGTGCATATTTTACAGTAACGGTGGTCGATACACGTTCTTCTGATCATTAATTAAAATGGCCAAGTCGTGTTTCATATTGACAGATGAATACGCTTAGTTTATTAAATAGCCTAGGTCTTAGTTTATTAAATACGCTTAGTTTATTTAATATTAATTATACATTAATTAAATGTCTCTGGCAAACTATAAAGGGACAATGAATCAATACACTGACATGGTAATGGGGTGTCCAGACTTTTTTGTGTGGTGATCTACTTTTAGAATGATAAAGCCGACAAGATCTACCTGCTAAAAAACACAGTTAAATTTTTTAATAACAATTTAAATGCGTGTTAGGACTATACGGCATACATCTCTACATTGAATTTAAGGATGTCACCATTAGGCTACTCCATTCTTTTTGAGGAGTGAAAAAAGTCCTTGAGTACATGTCAAATACTCCTTAAAATAGCGGAGATGCGGTTTAGTAAAACAAGCTAGAAAAAGACAACAGTATCAGAAGCGTATCTCTCTCTCTCTCTCTCTCTCTCTCTCTCGTTTGTTTGCTCGAGCGCGCGTGCACACACACACACACACACCATGCGCATGGATCTGCTCCTTATGAAGGCAAGAATGCACATCCTGGTAAATTTCAGAAGTTAAAGACGACTGAGCTGCAGCGGGCAGGCATAAGATTTATAAAAAACACATTTGAGAAGAAAGGCACAGCAACTCAAAAAGTCTTGCGTGTTTCACAAATACTCTCATAATGACAATTTCGTGCTCTGTTTTCCGATGCTCATGGAGAAGCTATATACAGTTAACTTATGTGGGATCTACCGGTATTGCCTTTGCGATCGACTGGTTCGATGAAACTTCACGAGACCGGCGAGATGCTTCCACAGGGCGGGGGAAACGCGGCGTGATTGACAGCTTTGACACCAAATGGATATACATGAAATTCAGATGACATGATTTCACAACTTTTCATTGGCCATTTAGATATGTGAAGCATACTGTATACGGAAATGGACATTCAATCCGCGATAAATCTCAAAATCGGCAAAATGGGCGTGGTTTTTATCAGACAGCGACGGCATGTTATATTGCACTCTGTACACAGAAAGAACGGGAGCTTTCTGCAAATAAAAAATATCATGGCTTGGCAAACAATATTTTTGAAAAATATATTCCTCTGGCATTCCAAATAAACAGTTACATGTTAAAACAATCCTCTGCATTGTATCACATGTTCTCTGCTCTTTATGATGCCTCTTTTTTAATCAATAATTGCAGCCATTTCAAGGGCAAAGTAATTTAAGACATTTTTTCGGTGTTAAATATCAGCGCAAATACCAGTTATAACACATGCGCAAAAATTAGTAAATCACGTTACATGAATCATTTAAATAATCTCCTCACAAAAATTTTGCGTCTGACAGGGAAACTCTTAAAAATGCTATGCAATAAGATCAGAGCTTTGATGATATTGAGCTGTGTTATATAAAGTGTTATTTCTGCAGGTTGGGTGTCTGCTGGTGAAGAATCATGCAATTTTACAGAATATCTTACAGCTTATGATGGAATTTTCAAATACCTTGGCTTGTTGGAAAATAGCAATTTAACGAAACACATGCCGCCTTTCACTGAAGATAATTATGGCATTAAGGTTAAATTGGCGTTGTTTGTGAACTCCATCACAGATGTGGTATGACTCTAGCATAATTTACTCTTCTCATGTAGCTCATAACAGTATACATCTGAGAGGAGTTGTAGGTTCATCACTAAACATTTGCTTTAATCCACAGGATGAAAATGCCCAGACCATGTCAACACAAGTAACACTTAACACTGTAACTGTTCCAAAACTTTTGTTACTTCACACACAGTTTTACTCAATTTGCCATGAACATTATAGCAGTATAAGGTTTTAATAATCTTAAACTTTAAACACTTTGCAGTTTTGGAACAAAGGAGCTGAGAACTTATTGTGGAACCCTGAAGATTTTTGTAACATTACCAGAATTACACCTCAAAAAGATTTTTTTTGGACTCCAGACATTGCCATTCTGGAAAGGTAAGATCATTTTAAAAACTAAATAGATTTTTCGGCCTCCTCCCATTTTCTCCCATCTTACAGTGTTATATATGCTTTATGTTTCTGCCATGGGTACTTATCCTCCATCAACACCCTGAATTAAACTCATCAAGCATTATCCAAAATATATTTTATTTGTGTTAGTTTAGATCAGAGGTGGGTATTCCTGGTCCTGGAGGGTCACAGCCCTGCAGAGTTTAGCTCCAACCCTAATCAAACACACTTAAAAAATCTAATTAAACTCTTCAGGATTGCTTTGAAATGACATTCAGGTGTGTTCGATTAGGGTTGGAGCTAAACTCTGCAGGACTGCGGTCATCCAGGACTAGGAATACCCACCTCTGGTTTAGATGTTACAATTTACATCAAGTAATGACAACGTTGTGCATCATTCGTTCATATTGAGTGCTGAGGAGCCAAGATATGTTTGACCGAGCAGCGGTGAGTGAGTGATGTGGCAGGAGGGAATGGAGGTTACAGACATAACCAAAGTTATAAATAAGTTGATGCGCCAATGCAGAGAAGGTCCTGTCCAGGAACCTGCAAATTCATGCCCATTGCACACAGCACCCCAACCCGATTTTGAGGCATTGGTTGTAATGACGACGAATCTCAAAAACCATCCGGGGGCACACCGGCCCACAGAAAGCTGGAGTCTGACCACAACCTATACAAACGTTGGCACGTGGAGGAGATAGGAATCTGCTGCATGCCCTGGCGCCATGGCCACCATGGGAAATATGGGTGCAAGAAAGCAAACTTCCTCAGCATCCATGCAAAGTTAATCCAAAGGTAAGATTGCTGAACCACCATAGTGGACATCACATGACACACGGCATGCCCTATAACCTTAGTTGCCCAGAGAACAGCCTGGATTATGACATCCCTCGTCCAGGTTTTTTAAAGACTTAGCCTGATGTACTTGGAGAATGGCAATGGTGTGGAGGGCGGAGGCAGCCTGTCCAGCAGCAGTATAGGCCTTCACAACTAAAGAAGAAGAAAACCTACAGGCAAGCTTTGTCAGTTCGTCATGCACTTCCAAAAAGAAGGCAGGAGGCAGAGCATGTCTAAGAGTCGTGACCGGACCCCAGATACCAATTATCCATTTTAAAGCATTCTGGGGAGAAGGTAGTGTTCCACTCTAGCCCAATGCTCTTGGCCACCTGGGAAAGCACGCGATCTCAACATCCTTTTTTGAAAGTGCGGTCACACATGAAAGTGAAGTGTCAGCCGAGTCATTAGCCTCAGATGGCGAAAGCCCACTCTCAAAATCTGCGATCGACTCATCCAACTCATAAGTCTCGAGGCTAACGGAACAAGAGAAAAGACAGCTTATCACATGTCCCTTTTTACATTGTTACTTTATGAAAAGGGACAGAGCGATTGGTCTCCCAAGGTCAAATATCTAGTGTCACGTCATTTACACAAAGTCAAGTAAGTGACAGAAAGGGAACCAAGGTTAGTTAAAGGAACAGTATGTAAGAAATGTATATCAATTAATCATAAAATGGCCCTGATATTTTATTAGACATTAAGAAATCATGTTAATTTCAAATACTTATATCACTGACAACTGTGGTCTGGCGAGGATATTGTCATTTAAAAAGTGGAGTTGCAGCCCTCAACTGATGTTTATGTTGTCATTTTGTGTATTGGCCACCAGTTGTGTGATTGCAGTACCAGTTTTAGCCACAAGTTTTGTGATTGCAATACCAGTTTTGGCCACAATCCTACATACTGTTCCTTTAAAAGTTGTTCATGTCCAACATTCCCCTGACATTATTGGCATGCACCCACCTCATATAGAGTGCATCCTTCGCGCCCCCACATAATATTTTTCTGATTGTGTATATTTGTATATATTGTGTACACAAATTTATTTTATAAAATGTCAAAACTGGGACACCCTTTCATGGCACCATCTCACGTCCCCCAGTATGAGATCCACTGGGTTAAGTGTTACTTGATTTGTTATAAATATCTGTCTCCAGTCATCAGTATCTTTTTGTTTTGTTTATTTAGCATCAAGACCGAGTTTGCAGCAGTGGAATCTCCATATGTCAGGTTATATTATGATGACCTGATAGCCAAGTACGATATTTTATCTCTGACCACTGCCTGCCCCATGGACTTGTACAGGTTTCCCTTCGATACACAAATCTGCAGCCTAACCTTTGAATGTTTAATGCATTTTGGTAAATCTAAAACTCAGAAATCAATGCAAACAAACACATAAAAGAAATAAATTTATAGTTCACTTTTTTGTTAAAAAAATTGACCCAGATATAAATAATCTCATATTTTACTCACCCTCATGACATCACAGATTCGTATGACTTCATTTTTCAGCTGAACAAATAATTGTATATTATATTGGCATCATGTTATCTGAGTCAACATGGCAAAGCTCCAAAAAGCACATCCATTATAAAAGTAATGCATAATTTTAATAAAATTGTAATGTATATTCGTGACTTGTTTAAATGTACCCACAGATGACATAATATTCGTTGATCTACTATTTTCTGATGCTTGGTACCAGCAGTCGCTTCACATCCCTGGAGAGTGGCAACTTCTCAATATAACAATAAATAAAGGGCAATATGAATTCCACATTACATATAAGGTAAAGAACAGAGGGCACATCATTAACCATCATGATGCTAATAATTTGATTTATAATTATTTCTTGATAGTTGTCCTGTTCACTAGTTCTTGCATTAAGTTCACTAGATCTCCATCGGGTAAATGAATGTCTTTTAACTAAGTTTAAGATCACTTCTGCTTACTCACAAAGCAGATACAGAGATGGAGTAGAAGATCAGACACGAAGTGATAAAATAAAAAAATAAATATCTATTTTTCTGCTGAAACACCTAGAATACAAGAAAGAGCTTTGCTTTATTAGATGGATGAATGGATGGATGGACTGACAAATTGAGAGATGGATCAACTTTTCTGTATTTCTACATTGCAGATCACCATCAAGAGGAGACCACTGCTGTATATCATCAACTTTATTTTTCCAGTATTTTGTTTTCTTGTTCTGGATTTGGCATCATTCTTCATAAATGCATCTGCAGGAGAGAAGCTGAGTTTTAAAGTGACTTTACTGCTGTCTATTTCGGTCTTACTGCAGATTCTTAATGACAGACTGGCCTCTACTTCCAGTGATATCCCATTAATTGGTAAGTCTACATGATTGTCTACAGAACATGAAAGAGGTTGGAGCTAAGCTCAACAAAAAGCCATTTATTTAGGAGCAGGGTTTAACGGCTCATTCTCAATACTTGGTGTTCCAATTCCGTCAGTAGTTTCAGTACTGTTCGATCTTACAGAAATTATATTATACCAAATATTTTACCCTAACCCCTACACCAAGTGAAATTTAAAGTTTGAGTACTTGACATAAGTAGGTTTGCATCATATGAACTGAGTCAAAACTGACAAAATCTCATCACTCAGTTAACCACTTAAGTATCTAATTAAGGCACAGCTTTCCTTATGCAATATTTCTTGCCTTGTTATAAAAAAGTCTGTAAACACAGAATAGTGTTTGAATATTTTGATATTACATTTTGAAAATTTATGACCAGAAATCCTTGTGTATCAGATACCCATAGACTGTAAAATTGTGGACATAGTGTCCGTGACGTCACCCATCATAGGTTTGTGAGGAGCTTTTTTAAAGCCAATAGTAGGCGGTGCCTGCCATCTCCATCTTGGCCGCGCATCACTAGCGGATAACCGAAAGTGGGTAAAGAGGCAGGATGTGGGTGAAGCTAAGGTGCCTCTAGTGACAACAATGGCAGTTCACCTGTCACTCAAGTAGCTTCTAAGTATGCAGAACTTTAAGGCTTAATATAATTTAAATGGATAAGTAACAACACCCCCCGAGTTGTTATACAGTGCAAACAGAGTTAAATAGACCAAAAACAGTTTTTGTACCAGTCTGTAAACATATTATTTTCTACCGAAAATTTTGCCATTTTAAAATGGGGGTCTATGGTAATTGACTCCCTTTGGAGCCAATCTCTTGTGGCCAGTTGATGAATTGCAATTTAAGTCACTTTTGATTCTCAAAATATCTTCATTTGCGTTTATCAGAACAAATACATTTATAGGGGTTTGTAACAACATGAGACGGCCTTTAATAACTGATATACTCTGCAGATTATTAGCATGAAAATATTGGCTGTTTATTAGTACGTAAAAACACATATTAATTCCTTATTCTGCACATCCCTAAGCCTACCCAGTTCCTGCAATACTTAAACTTAACAACTACTTTACTAAGTATTTATAAGCACACTGTAAAAAATGCTTGTGAAATCTACAGTAATTAACTGTGTTCATGCACAGCAAATAACTGTAATAAAGTTCACAGTGGATTACAGTGCATTCAGTGTGAAATCACAGTAGTGTTTTTAAACTGTAAAAATCACAGTAAAAAGGTATGTGCTGTAGAAAATCACAGTAAATAAAATATCCTGCAAAGATTCACAGTAACCAGCAATGTACTGTAGATACTCACAGTAACCAACATTGTACTGTATAGACTCACAGTAACCAACATTGTACTGTAGAGACTCACAGTAACCAACATTGTACTGTAGAGACTCACAGTAACCAACATTGTACTGTAGAGACTCACAGTAACCAACATTGTACTGTAGAGACTCACAGTAGGGGTGAGCAGGGGCGAAAGTACAATTTTTCAGAAAAACTTAATTTTAAAAGATAAAGTTTTAGACAGATATATTTTTGCTTTGATCAGTAACTCAAGTGTGGACTATGAATTCCAGGTGAAATTTTGGAAACAAAATGGCCTTAGACTCTGTCAGCAGGGACGAAAGTAACACATAGGTGGCTCAAAAGCAGAACAGAACAAGATAGATTTTTGTGTTACACTTGTTTTTAGTAAATAAACATGACTATGATCTTGTTTATATGTATTTTCAGTTAAATTTTGGTTTCATCAAATGTTTCTAAAGCAACCTGACAGTACAAACTTGAATTGTTGAAAAAAAAAACATTTTTAACAGTTTGAACACAATAAAATTAAATCAAATAAAAAAATATACATTTTCAACATAATGCAACAGTATTGGCAGTAGGAGAACAGTAACAAGTGTTACTTTCATCCCGACAGGAACTCCTGACATTTAAACCCGATTGACTTTTATTTTTAAAAACTCTGAGAAATCAAACTTCATGATGTGTTACAGTACATTTTACAGTAAATGTATTTAAGTCCAGTCAACAACAATTTTTGTTAGCAACATGCTGATGTCTAATCTTATTCAGGATACTCAAAATAAACTGAAGAAAATTATTTCTTCAATAATCTTTGTTGGGAATTCCTTTTTAAAGTATATTTATTATATTATATTTGAGTATTATGCTAGTAATGACAAATTAGATTTATTTTCTATTTCTTTAAAGGAGAAAGTCACTATGATTATTGTTTTGTCTACAATATGGTACACACAACATTCCATTAAATATGCTACCACACTGAAATAAATTGTAGGTTACACTTAATACTTATACAACTATAAATAAGTTTTCAACTATGTGAACCAACTTTCACTAATTTGCAACTATATCTCAACTAACTGTCTAACTGTCCTTAGAGTATTAGTAGACTGTTAGGGTTAGGGAAGAGGTTAGGGTTAGTGGAATAAGTTGACATGCACCTGCAAAGATACTTATCACAATATCATCACAATAAAGTGTGAATAGATATTAAGCAGACAGTCTACTAATACGGTAAAGATTGGTAGGATAAATAGTTGCAAAGTTACTTATAATTAGTAAAATGTCTAAAGTGGACTATCGAAAAAAAGTGTTACCAAATTGTATTTGCTGACTCGTCATGTTGCTTTGAGTATAATTGGTTAATATGACTGTCATTCAGTAAACTGGCCAATGACTGCTGTGTGAGCACTGGTTTAGTTTGAACAAACTAAGGGTGCATCCCAATTCAGGGTCTGGATCCTTTTAAGGCCGCGGACTTTGAAGGCAAGGCTCAATATTTGAAGGCAGCAGCCTCTAAACGCCACGGAGTGAAATGAAATGAGACGGTCTAGCCTACGGGGGCATCACTTGCTTTTCCCGCCCACTATGCTTGTCACTGGGACACAAAAGCTGAGACCTATTTGACTTTTAAAAATAAATATGGTGGCAGATTTTTTTATTTTACTTTAGAAAATATTCAAACAAATTAGCGTCGCACACCTGAAGTCAATAGATGGGTGCGTAGGATAAGACGACAAAAAGTCTCAAAATATACAAAGAACAATTCCCGCACACTATCTGCTTGCTGAAAAAATGTATTTAATGAAAGTTGCATTGCAACGTTTCGATCAACTGATCTTCATCAGGCAACATGAAGAGCAACATGATCTTCATCAATTGCCTGATGAAGATCAGTTGATCGAAACGTTGCAACGCAACTTTCATTAAATACATTTTTTCAGCAAGCAGATAGTGTGCGGGAATTGTTCTTTGTATACTTTAGAAAATATAACACATTGATGCAGATTAACAGTATGTAAAATTCACCAACCTTAGAAATATACAAAAGCAAAATGCAACACACAACATTGCAGCAATAATATTAATTTACATCACTAAAACATCATTTATAATAGTAAAACAGACACAAGGACCTTTAATTAGCAAAATATACAATTTTATTTAACTACAGTTTTGAATGTTTATTTCAAAATACCCAGACTTCATATTGAACTTTGGAATAGCCAAGGCTGTGAAGGATACATCTATGGATCCTCGGTAGGGCTGTAACGATTTATCGTGCAAATGCGCGTTTTCTCAATTAATGAATTTGCATGAATTACGGTGAAATGCCGCCACATCCAAAAGCCAGGGGGCGCTCTCGTGCAGAAACTAACTTTGTGCCACAGAAGAAGTAGGCTAGCATTGCAAATGCTGTTCCAGGAAATGTCTACAAGAATATTTATATTGCTGTTCTTCAAATAGTTTCAGGTATTTTCATGATAATAAAGAATATTTTGAATGATTTTGTTTTATTTTGAATGATTATGATTTTTGATGCATAATCAGGCAGGTCTTTATAATGGGACAAGCTATAGCGTTACAGCCCTAACTCGGAATCAGTGGGGAAAAGGCCACAGTAAGAAGCTTTTATATGAATGAGCCTTCGAATTGTGACAGCCTTCGTCACAGCCCGGTGATGTCATTTGCCTTCAGATACGGCCTTGGAAGGCCACAGCCCCTGAATTGGGATGCACCCAGTATGTCAGTTTAAAGGGCGATTTATAGTCGTGCATAGGTCCGTAGCCTGTGCGTAGCTCTGCGTAGCCTGACGCGCACCTCACAAAAATTTTTAACAGCGCATCAGATCTACTGACGCGCGTCTATCTACAGCGCGTCAGATTGGTCCACCAGAACCCCTCCCGTCAGGTAAAAAAACTGTGTCATAGGTATTTCTGTTTGTGACGGTGAAAACAAAAATAAGCCAAGTTGAGGAGTGATTTAACTCAAATTGCATCAAAAGTCGATATTTATTTACTTCCATCATTACTGGTCTTCTCAAATTATACACAACAAGTTGCTGTTTCTCCTTCGTTTGTGGGTTAACTTGCTTAGCTTCTTCTTCTGTGACTTCTTTTGCTGCTAAAATATTTAATTTTAGAGAAAATACACATGGTAGGCTAATAGATACTTTAAACAGTATTACACTGAAATCATCTTGGCCATATGCTGGTGAGACATGAAAACACATAAGCCATCTGAATGGAGAGCAGTCATGCCCATTAGAGTTTTACCAGTGGCTAAACCTGCACACAGAAAATAAAATTGCACAGTTTCATCAAAGTGAGTGTGTATAAATAACTTAATAAATAACTTTGTTCACATATATGATACATAATCTATTGGAAAAGGTCCATTGTTTGGAGTCATGTTTTGGTGATTCACTTAAACATCTGATAACTAGTCCACTCAAAGCTGATATTATTTCGTACTTAAATGTCAATACAGGCACGTTTAATGTAAATTAAACAATAATGTGTTTAAGCATGTTGAATAGAATTAAACATAAATTCTAACTTTTAGTAAATCTTGTAAATATGTTTATTCATACTGTAGGATCCAGTAGATTACTAGCAATTTAAATGAAAACAGCTTTTCAATCTCTTAACATTGTCTGTTGTGGTATGGTTTCACTGACCTTTTTGGGCATATTTTAATGTTACTTATACACTGTAAAATTAGGATTCTGAATTTAGAATCATTTTTAGAATCAATGGTTGTGTTGTGCACTAGAACTATTTATTTTGGAGTGAAAATATTGTAGACATAAATTTGTTTTGCATTTCAGTTATTATACTTCACAGTAATATTGTGTTTAATAAAAATTGGAGGAAACTTTAACAGTTTACTTGAAGTGTGCTTTTGATTTATAATTAATGATTTTGTTTTATTTACAGATTGTACTGAATTATATTTAGATATTTTTAGATTGTAACAAAAGTTTAAGATGTTTTAAGATACATTTCTTGGGAATTCATACTTTTTCATCCAAATTAAAATGTTATTTTACAAATGTTAGCATGCATTTATTGAATGTATTTGACTGTAAAAAAATTTTTTTAATTTAGTACATATCTGTGAAATAGTAGCATTTTCCCTCAAATCAGAAAACTTATTGTATTGTTTTGTAATTTAGCATATTTAAATTAGATAATTAACGTTGTGAAATGATCACACAAGATACATGTTTTACCACTCATTATATTGTGACTTATGTATATTTGAGTTTAAATTAGTTTTACGTGTTTTCTTAGCCATTTTATCCTTTTGCTATTTTATGTGTGTATGTCTTTTATTTTGCTTCGTCTGCCTGTCATGTGAGGGGTCACATGACATGGAACTTTGTATAAAAGGAAGGAGCAGGAGCACATGGTTAGCTGACGCTATAGATAAAACAAGCGGTTGCTGGTGTGTGGAGTTTGTGTATTTGGGCTTACCTGTCCAGTTACGTTTTATGGACTTTGGATATCACTTTCTTGGATTTTATATACACAGTGGAAACTTTGCACATTTGGACTTTTAACACGCTTGGACTTTTATATTGTTTTTGATTTGTTTTTTGTATTTCCTTCTTTTAACAGTCTTGAGTTTTTAAATAATTGTAACTCAACCTTTAAGGCTGGCCGTTACAACTTTATTTTAACATTGATGAATGTTTACAGAAAATAACTAACCAATCAAATGCTGTAGGGAAAACCACAATGAACTATATATTAAAAACATATAATCTCTGCTTAGTTACTTGTCAATGACTGCCAGTAAATTACTGTGGAAAAAAATCACAGTAGTTACCTGGCAGCCATTGACAATAGTAATTTACTGTAGAAAAGAAATCACAGTAGTTAACTGGCAGCCATTGACAAGTAACTTACTGTGGAAAAGAAATCACAGTATTTAACTGGCAGCCATTGACAAGTAACTTACTGTACGGAAAAATCACAGTAGTTAACTGGCAGCAATTGACAAGTAACTTACTGTACGGAAAAATCACAGTAGTTAACTGGCAGCAATTGACAAGTATCTTACTGTACGGAAAAATCACAGTAGTTAACTGGCAGCAATTGACAAGTAACTTACTGTACGGAAAAATCACAGTAGTTAACTGGCAGCCATTGACAAGTAACTTACAGTACGGCAAAATCACAGTATTTAACTGGCAGCAATTGACAAGTAACTTACTATAGACAAAAAACACAGTAGTTAACTGGCAGCAATTGACAAGTAACTTACTGTGCTTTTTCTAAAGTAAGTTACTTGTCAATTGCTGCCAGTTAATTACTGTGAATTTCACAATAGGTTTTTTACAGTGCAGTAATTCAGAGTGTATTGAGGCAATACAGTGTGAATTGGACACTAAAGTTTGATCAGAATAATTTATGTAGTTTTAAATTATTTATTTAAAAGAATCAAAAGAGATGTTTAATGCCTATCCTTCTATCATTTATTAAATAGGATTTAGAAAGTAATTTGTAATAAGTAATTGAATACTTTCAATTAGAGCAATATGTACAGTAATCTAATTACACAATTGAAAATATAACTAGTTTATAACTGATAACTAAATCCTTTTTTGTTTATTAACCTGAGAGACCCCAAGACCAGGGCTACTTTTATGAAGTGTTAGAGAAATTAAATGTATTTGTTTGTTAGTGTATTTTCCTTACAGTTTGATGTTTTCACAGGAATTTACTGCTGTTCAATTTTTATACTTATTGGCGTAAGCATTCTGGAGACCATCTTAGTCAATATTCTGATTGGTAAAGGAGAAGAGACCGAATTGGCAATACCAATGGAAACCAGAGGTGTTGTAAATGGTCCAGATGGTAAGTGTCAACCCAGTTCTGTGTAACATTTTAGTAGCACTTTACTTTACAGGTTAATAATAACTATGTAATGTTAGGGTTATATATGTAGTTTCATTGTAGTATTATTTTTGAAACCACATAAGTAATTACTGTGTAATATGCAGACAATTACTTTTTCCAGACAGACACAATGTAAATTGCATTGTTTTATAATAAAATGGTAATAATTGTTGTGAATATGTACTTACTAAAATGATAAATGTTCAGGTTTTAAAGGACAAGTTCGGTATTTTACACTTATAGCCCTCCCTGTTTTCAGATTGTTTATAATGAAATAGAAAGGTTTTGACTGAAATTTCGACATATGATGCTGGCCCGAGAATTTTCAGGTGTTTCTTGTATCACCTCCCACCTCTATAATGGGTCTATAGGTGCACTGGAACAATCCTTCCTAAAATGCATTAAACTTTTATTTACAAAGACGTGAAACTCACCGAGTGGTCAGGGGTGTTCACTGGTATGCTCCCACAAAAATCGCTCCAAAAGACGCATTCCAACAGGTTTTATCGTTTTTTTTCCAACTCCATTGACTTGTATTAGATGTGCTGTGAGGTATGGTATTACTTCGCGCCGGGAACTTTGTTTCTATTCTTGCAATTGACAAAGGCGGATCATCGCCACCAACTGGGCTGGAGTGTTTATTACTCAAGCTCTCAACGGAAGAATGTACGGCTGTGAGGCGTTTGGAAAAATAGGTCCACAAGTTAACAACGAATGCTAAAACACCTGTTGGAAAGCATCGTTTGCAGCGATTTTTGTGTGAGCATATCAGTGAACACCCCTGACCACTCGGTGAGTTTCACGTCTTTGTAAATGAAAGTTTAATGCATTTTAGGAAGGATTGTTCCAGTGCACCTATAGACCCATTGTAGAGGTGGGAGGTGAAAAACAAACACCTGAAAATTCTCGGGGCAGCCGCATATGTCGAAATTTCAGTCAAAACCATTCTATTTCACCATAAACAATCTGAAAACAGGGCTTTAAGTGTAAAATACTGAACTTGTCCTTTAAGTAATATGTCTGTAATTACACCAGTCTGATGCTGTTATGAGGGAGTAAAATGTTGGTAAGTACATGGTTACTCTTAAATATTATATCATAATAACACAGTGATCAGCAGGGGCGTTGCTAGATATAAAGCTCTACTGGGCGCACAGGCCCCCCATTTTTTTTTTTTTCTAGAAAGCCTGCAGTGTCCGTAAGTGTGCAACACTTCTATACAATTTCCTTTGCTTAATCCACTATTCCAACAGTGCAACAAGAACTGGGAAAGATAAACATGTCTTTAAAGGGGACAGAGAATGTAAACTTTTTACCTTGTCTTTGTTGAATAATGGTAGTCTACCCGTCTACACATACAAAAAGTGTTAAACATGCTAAACATCTCAGTCTCATAGAAATTCTTCTTTAAGAAATGTCAGCCAGAAAACGGCCCAATTTGAAAAACTGATGCTTATGACAGATCATATGACAGACATATCACAGGCATCTAACTGCCCCTCCACTTTAAAATAATTGGCTACATTTTTTGAGTGGCAGCAAAGTCAGCCAATCAGTAATGCGATTGCAAGTTAAGCCAGTAGGGGGAGCCAAATAGGTGCAAAACCACTTGTTTAAAATCCCCCACCCTAATAGGGCTATCTGAGAGAGGTTTTTAGGAAGCTTCTAAGGCATAATAGACCCAAACAAAAAAAAATGTCTACATGTCACATCACAGAACAAGGATAAATACTCCGTTCAATCATTCTATGTCACCTTTACAAATATTTAAGTATTATAAGTATAAGTATTTTCATATGCTTAACATTATTAACATGTTTGGAGGCATAAAATGTTTGGAAAAAATGACAGCAGAGAAAATATTTTGATGCACATTTGCATTTTGCATAACAATGATTAATAACTTATTTAAAAAATCTATATATTTTTCATTTTATGACTGCTACTAAAATAACCTATCTTAGTTAGTGCTAAATGTTTATGTAATGTCTTAGAGCTAGTGAACTAAATTAATTTCATATCTGAAAATACAGAACAGTATAACACATAGATATGTTGATTTGCTCAGCAACAATGCAATTCCATAGACTTGACTGGGGTTTTCCTGAGATTTTTCCTCTAATGTTTAAGACAGACCTGACTGGGTAAAGATCCTCCTTAAACTCATCATCTCTCATTTTTGCTTCCCTTTCCCTGCTTTGCACAAAACATTTCTGATGCCCATCACAAAAAAAATATTATTATTATTTAGAAAATTACTTTAGTCTCATCATTCAATTCAATTCAATTTTTTTTATATAGCGCTTTTCACAATTGTTAATTGTTGCAAAGCAGCTTTACATGAGTAGATGTAGAGGAGAACATTGAAAATCAATACATAGTATAAGAAGTAGAATATAGCGGCTAAGGATAAAAAATGCTTAGGTTACTCACGTAACCCCGGTTCCCTGAAATAACGGGAACGAAGCATTGTGTCAGTTAGCTGACGCTATGGGGGGGGAAACTCCTGTTTACTCCGTGACTGAAGCCTATTGGTTAACGTCTGTACAAAGTACAGACCAATGACGTTTGAACCCGCGCGCGGGAGGAACGCGTCCCTATATAAGCGCGGTTCAATCGTCAGGAGCTCATTATTATTCGACTGAAGCGCGCAGCCGAATAACACTCGCTGCGTAGACGTTTGTAGCACGGCAAGAGACGCAATGCTTCGTTCCCGTTATTTCAGGGAACCGGGGTTACGTGAGTAACCTAAGCGTTCCCTTTCAATACGGTTCACTTCGCATTGCGTCAGTTAGCTGACGCTATGGGGGAACGTAATCCCATCACGCCGTGCATACACAACGTACTGAAGTGCCTTACCGGAGAGACACTGCGTGTGGCCCTATACCCGGCATATTCACAGCTTTAAAAGCAAATGTGTAAGCACCATATAAATTGTTGATGCGCACACGGTGGGGTTTTAAACGCACCGGGGGCACATAACATAGCACAAGACGGCGAGGTACCGAGCGCGCCGCGGCTGTGCGAGATAAGTAAATTCAGAGTCACGTTGGTGAGCTCGCTGAGCGCACCGTGGTGTACACATAAAACGCATGAGCGTGCATGATTGAGCCGAGAGAACCTGCGCTCGTAGGGCAGGGACGTCTAAGCTGTACAATCTGACAACGTAGTCGGCGAAGACCAGCCGGCCGCGTAGCAGATATCAAATATAGATATAGATACCCCTGTAGACCAAGTTCATGAAGAAGCCAAACTCGCACAGAGTGGGCTCTATATAGGACATAGCTCATAGAGGGGCGTGAGCCAGTGCAATGGTTTCAACGATCCATCTAAATAACCACTGTTAGCAACAGACATACGTAGTGAGTGATCTGCGCAGCTCACGAACGGCCGATCTGACTATAATATGCGGCAGAACGGTTCGTAGCGTGGGATTATACAGATACCACAATAGTGTGAACCCAGGTGCACCCTCGAGCGCATCGGGATGCATATAGGTAGTATTATAGTGCACAGATCGGTGAGCTTTCCAAGCGCGCCGTAAATGTGTATTGACTATAAATTGCACGGGCACAGGTGAACACTTGAATACATCGTGAATGCATATAGATGAATCAGAGTGTTATAATGCACAGGCCGGCAAGATTCTCGAGCGCGCCGTCATGTGTTCTGATAATAAATTGTGCGCACACGGGTGAACTCTTCAGTGCACCGTGAATGCGTATAGATAAATCAGTGCACAGAACGCGCCGTGAATGTGTACAGATATGATTGATGAATGTAACGGTGGGCACCCAACGCACCGTGAACGTACACAGATGAACAACAATGTATGTGTCACAAAGCATAACACAGCTGTGTATACAGGTGAGCTTTCCCAAGCGCATCTTATTGTATACCAAAATGTTATAGCGTGTACATGTGAGCTTCTCTAAGCGCACGGTGGACGCATATAATTAAAAACCATATCGTGCATACAGGTGAGCTAATGGGCGCACCTTTAATGCAACAAACCTCAGTAGTGCGCAAAGCAGGGATGTCAAAGCTGTAAACTGACAACGTGGACGGCGGGGACCAGCCGGCCGTGTCACAATTGTCAAATGAGAAACCTCTAAGACCATGCCCATGCTCTAAGACAAGTGAGCATAATTGTCACGGGAGGTGATAACGTCAACGATCCATAAATAGCCTGTATTGACAGGTGCTCTAGTGAGTGATCTGTGACGCAGATGAACAGCTGATCGTCTGATGTACGTCAGACGTAGGTGTCATACAGGACCTTGGACAGTTCCAGAGCGCTGTGCCTCGGGCACCGTCCGCATCTGAGAAATGACAGGCTTATGAATAAAGTGAATGGCCAGCCGTAAAAGCATGGTTCGCTGTTACCGCCGCCGTCCGCATCTGAGAGATGACAGGCTTGTGAATTAAATGAATGGTCGGTCGTAAAAGCGTGGTTCGCTGTTATCACGGCCACATAGATATAGGTAGGGGAGAGAGCCGCCGTGCCTCTGTAGTGAGGAGAAAAGTGTTCCACCGGCGATTCGCGGGGGGTTTTGACTTTCAAATGTCACTAGACAGAATGGATCAGACTTTGCATAAGGACGCCTCGTGAAAGGGGTCCTAGCAGCTTGTGTCAATGTGTCATAAGGCACGTAATGTAGGTCGTGTCCCACGGATGCCATCTCCGCACGCCCATCGTAATGGGTTAATATTGGTAGTTAAGCATGAGATGCGTATCACTCTGATTGAACATAGCTTATAAAGCGATGCAATGAGTTTATAAAGGAGATGACTCGTCAGCTTGTTCAGGGGGCGAGATCTCAGTCTGGTTCGGTAAATAATGAAACCACCGTAGATTGCCCGACCGCATTATCACAATAACACGGTCGAGAGTGCTGCAGTGCTAAATCATCCTCTTAATGTACCGTATTCACAGTACAAGGTGATTTATATGAGACAAACGGCGTTCCACGCGCCGAAGGCTGATTGCCGTCGTAAAGCGTGTTCAACCCACAGCAAATGCTGGGCTAGCTCATAATGACAGCACTTCATGCAGCCGTGTGTAACTTAAGCAAGCTTCCCGGCCGTCAGCTCGGGGCGGGACCTTTGCTTAGTCAAACTGAAGTGGACTTATGAACAGAATGCCACGATATTCAGCTTTCTGAGGCTCGTTAGAGGGGTACGTGTGCCTGTCTTAAACGAGATGCCGCGCGCGTCTGACTGTGCGCGCGCTTTAAGCTTTGAAACTTATTGTGGCGGGTAGCAAGCTCACTTGAGGTTGATATAACCCTTAATATCTCCGAGTATTGGAGCGGAGGTCTTCGGATCCGCTAATATAAATCAGCTATATGGCCGAAAAACGTCATAAACCGCTTGGCTGTAAGCCTTTGAGTGGCCGTCCGGAGAGGGCGCGATTCAAACGCTTGGAGCCATGCAAAAGTCTGAGGCTGTCCTTCCTCTAGGAAGAGAGAATAACAGCCGTAAGACCGTGCTCGTTTGCGCCATCAGCATCGTAGCGGAGAAACTGAGGTGGGCTGCGAGCGAATTTGGCAGAAAGGTGTTAGAGACACCGTACAGTCGTGGGGTGTCAATACACAGTATATGGCCAAACCGGGGTTTTTTCGGCTAGCGTCGATAGAATTATGGACAGCGGGCCGTGTGTGCGTATTACTGATTGCTTGTCAGTAAGGCGATAAAGTGTTTAGAGACACCGTACAACCGTGGGTGTCAAATCACAGTATAGTAAGCACGGAAATTACTCTTTTTAGAGGAATTAAATACCGTTCGCCACTATAGTGAGGTCGCATAACCGACAGTATTACACAATATGTTTGGATAAACAGCACACAGAAAACATTTCAGGGCAGTCCAGCCGAGGCGCGACATTACCCCTTTTCTCCCAGACAGTTTCGTTCTCTGTTGATGCAGCTGTGCTGCGGAGACCAGAGCTCAGCCGTTCAGGTGCACAAGCCTCAGTAGTGACGGTGACCGAACGGCTCACGGAGCAGGGTAGTATGTCTAGGTGGTTTAATGTCAGACTGAACCCATCGCAGAGAGGAAGTCTGCCGTGAGGCCCGCGGTTTTGCCGTTTATTAAAAGGGCAGAAAAACCGGGTATATATATAAGAATGTACCAATATTCAGCACACTGATATAGGACGGGACTGAATAAAGGGAGGTATTCGGGCCTCAGTATATTATAAACAAATTCGTTCTGCCTCTGATTCCGTCTAAACCAGAGAGAAATTACCAGGCAGACGAAGAATGAGCTATCTGAAGTGAGATCGGCTCAGGCCAGTAAAGCTCTATAATAAGTGTTTTAGCGCTCCAATAGAGGCGTGTCCGCCTTATCGAGCAGACGAATGAGATCGTGCCGCTCCAGGAGGGGAGGGGCATGAAGCTCTCTTATAATGAGTGTTCTTGGTGCTCCAATAGCGGCGAATCGGCCCTATCGAGCAGACGAATGAGATCGCGCCGCTCCAAGAGGGGAGGGGCATGAAGCTCTGTAATCGTTGAACACTGGACAGCTGCATTTAGAGGCAGCGAGCCGTAATACCGCGTGCTAGCTAAGCCGTTAAGAGACCTCACCACTGTGGGGAAAGGAGCGAGGGACTCCGCGAGCGTGGAGCACGAGTGGCTGTGCTATGACAGAGACAGGGGCAGACCGCCCGTGTTTGCTTGTCGTATGCATCTATCCAGGTCTACGGTTCCCCGCTTGTTCATCTCAACAAGAGAGGAACGGCAGAGGGGTGCAGCAACACAGACAGAACAGCCATGCGTCGTGACGGTATCACCCGATGCACTCGGGGGATTAATATATGTGCCAGAGATCTCGCCACTGAATGTGAGAGGAGCGAAGGGACTCTGTAAGCATGAACGGTTGCGGTGTGACAGAACACAGGGGGGGTTAGTCCGTGTGTGCTTGTCTATGCATCCATCTAGTCTCATGGCTCGCCGTGTGTTCATCCCGGCGAGAGAGGAACAGCAGGGGGAGCACGAAACATGGATAAGACAACCACAGCATAAGCGCGGTCCCGGCGTGGGAGGTGCCAGACCGGTAACGCGCTCGGAGGAAATTCATAGCAGAGAGGCTCACCGAGCCGCTGTGCTGGACGCTATTACAACAGCGCCTGCTCTTTTAGCTTATAGCTTATTAAAAATATTGATCTTACCGGGCGGCCGCAGGGGAGACCTCGTCAGGCGTGTGTCCGCTGCACAGGGCTCGTACCACGGCAAGCGAAGGCTATCTTCGGTTCTCGGCCGGAAAGCGGCAGGGGAAGACGCTAGACCTGGACTCTGCTATCTTCGGTTCTCAGCCGGAAAACGGCAGGGGAAGACGCTAGGCCTGGACTCCGCTGCAGGGCTTTTGTCAACGGCGAGGTAAGGCTTCTTCTTTTTCTTCGGAGCAGCGAGAGGTTCGCGCTGAAGGAGAAAATAATGAGCTCCTGACGATTGAACCGCGCTTATATAGGGACGCGTTCCTCCCGCGCGCGGGTTCAAACGTCATTGGTCTGTACTTTGTACAGACGTTAACCAATAGGCTTCAGTCACGGAGTAAACAGGAGTTTCCCCCCCCATAGCGTCAGCTAACTGACGCAATGCGAAGTGAACCGTATTGAAAGGGAACCATGTAAGCGAGCATATTAATAATGTAACGTATACAGTAAAGTGCTAAGTTAAGCCAAAGTTCATCATGTTTTTTTTGTCCCGTCATGTTTTCATAAGCCAACTTAATCACATAGCTTACCTGGACTTTTGTTTGTGTCTGCGCATGTCTGAATAGACGTGGACGGACATGAATTGGTGCATGCATGCCTCAGTGCGACTGCTGCGTCGCTTTTTCAAAATAGAATTAGGTAACTACATTGCATATAGATCCATTGTGCCTCAATTATATTTGAAAATGAACACGCAAGTTAACTGCTAAAATGTAAACTTGAGATTTACACTGGGGCACAGAAGATTTACAGTGGGGCACGTGCCCCAGTAAAAGGGATCTAGCGACGACCCTGGTGATCAGAGAGACTTACCAAGCCTATCAAAATTAAATCGTAAAATGTAAAATTTTATCTGGGTAGATAGACAGAGAAAAACAGGTGATTCTGCATTTTACAGCACTGATACTGTCTAACTACTTCATGTATTAAAAAACAACAACAACAAGCATAACTAGAAGGAAACTTTATGGGTAAATCAACACAGTTGAAAACATTAAGTACAGGCAATACTGTATTTTACAACCCTGATACCATGTAGTTTCTGTAAAATTACTTAAAGGTGCCCTACCTTGGTCGTTTTTATTGTTTTATACTGTTGTCTGAGGTCTACTCATGGCGTTTGCATGGTTTTTACATCCAAAAACATCAAAAGCAATAAGTAATAGGCCATTTTGTACCCTGGTTTTGAGGCTGGTTAGAGAAATGATCCGTTTTGATGGGCGTGCCGCATTGACGACTTGGAAGTAAACGCCCACTGCTATGATTGGATAACAGCTTTTCGTAGTCAAACTCACTTTCAATATTTATTTAATCTCATGTGTAATCAGTTTAATGTTAAGTGAGTGTCTTAACACACAGTGTCTTTCTTACACACACATTTTATCCGTAAGTCCGATCGCAATTCCTCAAGACACTGTTCTTAACCTGAATGGCTGTATACATAAAGAACATTTAAATAGGATGACGATTAAAAAGAAGTTTGAACTTTTTCAAACAGTAAATCAGTCTAAAGTATTGTGGGACAAACGATTAAAACCGAAAGGACTGCTTGGCGGACATTTGAATATAAGAAGTATTTTATCAAAGACTGAGCAAATTGAGGGTCTGCTGATGAACTCGAATTTGGATTTTCTTTTTCTTTCGGAATCATGGTTAACTGGATTATCACCAACGACTGCCTTTGCTGTACAGGGTTATCATGTTTTTAGGAAAGATAGACAGTCGGGTAGAGGAGGAGGAGGAGTTCTTCTGTATGTTCGTAATCATTATAAATGTGTAGAGGTTAATCTTAAGTCCACACAAGACCTAGAGAGTATTATTGTTACTATTGTCTTATCTCCTCAAATGTCTTTTACTGTGGTTGGATTATACCGACCCCCTAATTCTACAAAGACATTTTATGATAATTTGAAATCTATACTAAAGGAAATTGGTTCAAAAACGGAATTGATTGTTTTAGGCGATTTTAATATAAATTGGGCGGAAAAAGCTAAGAGATATTGTCTAAAAGGAATAACAGATCAATATAATCTTACACAAATGATTCTTGGCCCAACTAGGGTTACTCAATCAACACAAACTCAAATAGATTTAATTTTTACCAATAAACCTGAAAGAATTACAAAATCATTTAATTTGGTAATGGGTATGTCAGACCACAACTTGACCTTAGTTGTAAGAAAGTTGACCAAAAAGAGGTTTTTATATAGACAAGAAGGCAAAAGTTTTTTTAATGTTATTCCAAAATCCCTAATCGGTCAATTTGAGGAGAAATTAAAGCACCTGGACTGGAATGATGTTATGCAGTCTGGGGATTTAGAACAAGCTTTTATTTATATGATGGATAGCATTAATACAACTAAGAATGAATTTAGTAAAAATCTCCTTTATTCAAGTAAAGTACATCTGCCATGGTTAAATGAACAGCTCTGGAGGCTAATGAAGCAGAGAGACTTTGCATTAAAGGCTGCTCTTAAATCTAAATTACCACATGATAAGAGAACATTCCAGAATTTGCGAAATAAAGTAGTAAAGGAATTAAGGCAGGCCAAAGCTAATTATTTTATTAAATTAATTGATGATTCCAAAGGAAATAGTAAATTAATTTGGAAAAATATTGATAAAATTACAAAGAAGGAGAATAAATCTGCTAAAAATTGGATTATACATGACCAATCGAAATTAATAGAAGATAAAGAAAAAATAGCTAAAATTTTTAATTCTTTTTTTTAACATCTGTAAAGAGTCTGGCCACGAAATTTGGTGCTAGATTGGGTGTACCAGAACCTATAAACAATGAAATTTCTGCCTTCACAATCGAAAATGTTTCAGAATCTGTTGTATTAAAAATAATTGATAATTTAAAAGGATCTAGGTCTAAAGATGTTTATGATATTGATGCACAATTTTTTAAAACTTATAAATCATTTCTTTGTAAACCTCTAACACACTTGATAAATTTGTCAATAACAAACTCCTATTTTCCCACTTGTTGGAAGGCTGCAGTAGTGACACCTATTTTTAAAGCAGGTGATAGGACTCTTCCTTCAAATTATAGACCTATTAGTATCCTTCCAATAGCATCAAAAATTGCAGAAAGGGTAGTTTGTGATCAATTGATTTCTTATTTAAATGAAAGTGAAGTGAATTTACATCCAATGCAATTTGGATTTCGAAAAAATTATTCTACTGAAACAGCTAATTGTTATTTTGTCGAACAAATTAGAAGTCAACTTGATAAAGGTGGTGTTGTTGGAGCTGTGTTTTTAGATCTTGCAAAGGCCTTTGACACAGTGAATCATAACTGTCTAATTTCCAAACTTCAGAAATTTAATTTATCCACTACTGCCCTGACATGGATGAAATCATACCTTACTGATAGGAAACAATGTACAAGAGTTGTTGATAAGTGTTCTTCTTTTGCTAGCTGTCCTACAGGGGTTCCACAAGGGTCAATTTTAGGACCGATTTTATTTAGTATTTATATTAATGATCTCCCTCAAGCATGTCCAGGTGTTAATGTTATAATGTATGCAGATGATACTGTGCTTTTTACACATGCAAGAACTAAAGAATTAGCTGCAAGCAAACTGTCATCTGCAATGTTGAAGGTTTCAGATTGGTTAAATGAGTCCTGTTTGTCTCTTAACGTAAGCAAAACAGTTTGTATGTACTTTACTGTACGGGAACAGAACTCTGTGAATCCAGATATTACATTGAATGGTGAAGCAATAAAATCTGTGACACATGTTAAATATTTAGGAATAATAATAGATCAACACTTGTCTTTTAAAAAGCAAGTAAAAAGGGTTATAAATAATGTTAAATTTAATTTGAATAATTTTAAAAACATCAGGCACCAACTTACTCAATCAGCTGCATTACTTTTTGTACATACTCTGATTCTCCCTCATTTGTCGTATTGTATAACAACCTGGTCACAGGCAAGTGCAACCACACTTAAGCCGGTGTATTCCCTCCATAAAAAAATTCTGAAAGTATTAGACAAAAAAAACAAGGGACTACCATCACTGTACTATTTTAAAAAGTTTCAACTTTTTGAGTTTTAATAATTTTGTATTTTACAATAATGTGTGTTTGATGTACAAAATTATCCACAATCTAGCCCCACCTCCTCTTAAGGGATGCGTTGCCCATAATGGAGGTGTTGCTAGGACTAGAGCATCTGTTAGGGGAGATTTGGTAACGCAGTATAGAAGAACAGCCTTTGGTCAAAAAGCGTTTTCAGTTAGAGTAGTGGGGATGTGGAATGCTTTACCTATAAACATCCGAAGCCTTGATAGCTTTTCAAGTTTTAAAAATAAGCTTAAGTATTGGCTATTATCAGAACAAATCTGCAATCATCTATAATTATGCTGTAAATTATGTGTTTTACCTACTGATTTTTACATGGATTAAAGTGAAAAAAATTCTTCTGACTGAAATTTTTTTCAGGCCAAGTCATATTCCTTTAACTAACACTCTATGTAGGCGAGACCAATAGCATTTTAAGGGGAGATTTTTTTGCCATTAATTCCATATTAAAGTCTCCTGTGGCATAGGTTGCTGTAGTTTGCATGGCATTTAAGAGATGAAGGCAAAACAGCTAAATAACTGACTATATAAAAAGATAACATGAATATCAACACCTTTAATGAATCTTTTATTAATTATTTATTAATTGTAAATGTATTTATTTTAGCATTTACTAATAATGTTTTAAATCAGAGTTGAAACTGTTAACATTAGTGAATGCATGAACAACCATCAATTAATGTAATGACATAAACAAGAATTCATTAATGCTTATATACTCTATATTTCAAATTATTTGTTCATAATGCATTTACTAATGTGAAGAAATACAACTTTTTAATATCATATTATTCAGTACACATAAACGAATAATCCAGGGTCTGTTCTGTTCACACAACAGTTTACAGTCACAGCTATACAGTAACGTTATAAATATAAACCCTGAACGAGTAACTCGAGTTAAACTCGTGTACAATTCGCGCACAGGATCACTGTACCTTTATCAACAAAATATTATGTTACAGTAGAGGCAGCGCTGATGTGCTATTTTATGCGCAATGGTTCTGCAGTTTACTTTCTCCTAAGACCTAAATGGCCGTGTTTATATGAGGATACTTGCAAAGACGGGATTTTTGACGCTATTTGTATTTAAGGCCAATAAAGTGGCAAAAATACTCACAAGCTCAATGAAGCGAATGCGCGGCTTATGTGTTCAGCTCTGACACACAAACAGCGGATGCATTTAACGTTAGCACTGTTGTTTGTGTTTGAATGGCTTAATATATCACTTGTTTATAAACTGCGGCGCTTAAATATGTGTGCAAATTTTACGTTTTTTGAGACCACACGCAAATGAAACTGCAAGAACCGACAGGTGGATGACATCAAAGTGACGCGAGAACATCAGAAGCAGTCTCCTCTTATGATTCCTGAAATCGCTCTCACGGGATATGGATGTCATCTGCCTCCTGGTTCTTGTGGCGCCACATAAAGTTTACCCACGAGTTTAATAAACCCGTTGTATCAGCAACTGGCCTGATGAGCATAGCAGTCAAAAACGGGACGCGGGTAATCACGTACGTGAGAAATCATTTACCCCCAAAATACAGGAACCCTAATCGCAAAGACACGTAAATTACCTGGCGGTTTGATTTTCTTATCCCACGAAATGAAAGGCTTGCCAATCTTCATCATTTCGCTAAGCCAAGTCAATCTCCATTGGTCTTTTACACCTTTATCAACCGCCAAAACATCGGAGCCTTTCTGCATTACAAGTTTGTCCATAGCTGAAAAAAGTTTTACCTCAGCTTAACGTGATACAGTCAGAAAACCCGGAGTGGATCCTGTGCGTATGATTACAGACCGCTTAGAGTGGAGAGAGGAACGTGATTTGGCTCCACTCCAGGCTTTGATCACATCCAACTTAAAAAAAGGTGAATACACGTCGTCTTTATGAAAAATGAATTTAATAATTTTGCAATTGACGGAAATCCGTCTAGCGACGGAAAACTTTAATCCATGTTTTTATATTTCACATTCCTGGACATAAGTATTGTGATGTTTTATGTGATGTTTTATGTGGTGTATATGTAATGTTGTATGTTATTTTATTTGTTTACCTGCCCAGGGACAGCAGATGTAAACTAGCTTTTAGCTAATTCTGGTGCAATTACATTTAATTGTGCATTGTCCCTGTAAAAATAAACAATAAAATGAAAAATGAAAATCATAAACCCTTTCGACACACACACGCTTATCTTTTATCATAAACCCTTTCGATGCGCGTGTAGCAGCGCACGCATCAAACACACACACACGTGTCTTTTATCATTAACCCTTTCGATGCGCGTGTAGCATTGCGCGCAAGCACAAACACACACAAACGTGTCTTTTACATAAACCCTTTTGACGCGCGTGCAGCATGAATTTGCGTGAATCGTGTCCCTCTGAAGAGAAGTCCCGGCCGCCACTGATAGTGATACATAGTACTAAAGTGTTTTACTCACACACACACACACACACACACGCGTGTCTTTTATTATAAACCCTTTCGACGCGTGTGTAGCATGAATTCGCGTCCCTCGGAAGTCACCGGCTGCCACTATGAGCAGCAGCAGCGCGTCATGTACAGTTCAGTGTTATCTGATTTGTTACTTAGATTTGAGTGAACTAACATTCAGCCATCACAGAGCGAATCATCTCTTGGGCTCGTCTGCATGAGCTTCAAATCTCTTGTTGCTCTTGTGAATTGTCATTCGTTCATTCACTTTTGCTATTACGCTGTCTGGGATAAAAATCACCCCAGAAAAAAGCAAACCTATAGTTACATAATTTTGTAAGTCTTTTCCACGACACTGACATGTTTTTCCACCTTTTTGCGTGAACATGTCACATATTTATGTAAATGTGTCACTGTCACGTATTTGTTACTAAACTGTTTTGTCCTATTTTCAAACCATTGATGCTTCGGTTTAGGGTTAGATTTGGTGTTTGCGTTAGGATATCACTTTAAGTATTGGTTTATACCTTTTTTTCATTATTTATTTTTTATAATTTTTAAACCATTGTTGCCTGGCATTAGAGTTTGCTTAGGTAAGGATGTCATTTTATGTAAATCTAACCCTAAACCGAAGCGACAATGGTAAGTAAATAGAGCAAAACAGTTGAGTGACAAATACGTGACAGTGACACGTTCACAGAAATACGTGACATGTTCACGCAAAAAGGCAGAAAAACGTGTCAGTGTCACGGAAAACACTTACAAAATTATTTGACTATAGGTACGTAATTTCGTGATATTGGGTTGTAGATAATGTTACAGTATGTCACGATGACACGAATCATTTGACAAAGTTTTCATGTTATAATTTGACCTACTGTAACGTCAAAAGACAACAGAACCCATATGGACCTCCTCACATTGTGCAGGATTAAGGTTGGGTTACACTAATTCAAATAAGCAGAGTTCAGAGCAAAAAAAAATGGTTTGATGATCTCAGTTTAATTTTAATTCGAGTTTTGTTGAAGCAC
This sequence comes from Misgurnus mizolepis, assembly GCA_025389145.1. Taxonomy (NCBI): domain Eukaryota; kingdom Metazoa; phylum Chordata; class Actinopteri; order Cypriniformes; family Cobitidae; genus Misgurnus; species Misgurnus mizolepis. The sequence continues at coordinate 7,543,284 of JAIFKI010000008.1, read as the reverse complement.
TTAAATTTAAACACAGATTAACAAATTTTAGATTAAAAATTTAACTTGTATTAAACCTATCATGATGAATTTGTCGATGTAATTAAACAGCAACAATGTTGAAGTTGTCATTCAAAAAGAAAATAAATAGTTTTTGCAGGCAAAGGTAATGTATTTTTTGTATTAAATTATTATACTAGGTATAATCTAAAGATCTTATTCAAATAAAAACATTTGAGAATCTTTTAAAACAATCTTTTGGATTGATTGATTAATCAAGCAATGTGTTAGGAAATATTGCTAAGCTCAGATATTGATATAATGAATGAACGATGTGCCGACACATGTGTCATTCACTGCCCTTCAGTTTTTGACTGGAGCGCGCGTCACAGAGGAGAAGCGCATACGACCATCTGTAGCTGTCACCGGTAGGGTTTATAACTCACTCTGTTGAGACGTTATAAAAACGCAAAGATATTGCCACCACACTCGCGTTGTCTATTTCTGATGATTTAGCCACAAATTTAATTGTAAAAATGTATTTAAACCTCCTAATATGCAAGAGTTTAAAGTAATGGAGCAACAGGATTAAAGATAATCTAGTTTTACTGTAAAAAGTTTGGAAGTTTTGATTAAAGATCTCACTTCGATCTTGAAAATATTAAAAACTTGTAAATACATTGATTTAGGTTCTATTGATATATTTTCATAAAACGTATGTTGTATAAAATTACTGTAGATGTAATATGTTTACTCATTTAACACTTGATTTTGTTCAACTGTTGAGAAGTAAGAAAATTTCAAATGTAGTGTAACTGATTGTAAATATCATAAAATATCTTTATTTCATAAAAATATAGTATAGATCAGGGCTATTCAAATCTTACCCTGGAGGGCCAGAGCACTGCATAGTTTAGCTCCAACCCTGATCAAACACACCTGAGCAAGCTTATCATCAAGGTCTTCATGATCACTAGACAAATACAGGTGGTTAAGTTTGATTAGGGTTGGAGCTAAACACTTAAGTCCGCAGCCCTCCAGGGTAAGATTTGAATAGACTGGGAAGATGGTCTCACATTGGTTTCAAAGTGCTGCAGTATTTTTAAATTGTGAGTATGATTTCACAAAATAAGTTCCTGTAAGCTATCATGGCATGTTCCCAAAATTGCCATTAGGGTGCTATAAAATGCCAATTGCTATTTTATTTAGAATTTATTATTATGAACATCAGCTTTGGGTCACATCACCATACAGCTGCCCCCCACACTTTTAAAATGGGTGCTACGCCACTGGGTGTGATTACAGAAATATTTTTCTTCAAAATAAGTAAATCCTGAACATATATTATAATTTAAGTAATATTCACTACAATCAATGCAATTTACATTTTGTAACTGACTGGAAACTACACAGCAACTACTTGTAATATGTGGCTTAAAAATAATATTACCATGAGATTACGTATATATTACACATAACATTACCCAGTTATTACCAATCTCTGTAAATGTTCCTGTATCTTTACTTTATACGTTACTAATTTACATTAAAAACCTGAAAAGCTACCAACTGTAGCAACAAAGGACACAGCACATACAGTTTCACCTTGCATTATGCGAAAGTGTTATAGAAATAAAATTAAATTGGTTTGTATTTTCTCCCACAGATGGTCTAAGAGACTCACATAACTCTATAGACACAGTTACCAGTGGAAATGAGGAATCGACATGTACACGTGACACTGGAAAGAGGGCATCACTGTGCTGGACTAAAGCAGCAAAAAATATAGATGTGACCTTTATTGTTCTTTACATAATCACTGTTATTGTGCTTCTGTCTGTTCTTGGCAAACGTTGGTTTCTTTTGTAATATTATCTTACATGAGATGGCATACAATACTAAATTGTATTTGTATGGTTAAATTAATTTGTTTTTATGCTGTTTGTGAAGAGTTTAAAACATTGTTTATTACAAAGTTGATTTGCGTTGTCATATACTCACTTGTAAATATAAATATACTTGTAAACAACATGAATGTGTAGTTTCATGTTTAAGAGGATTTGTCATTATCTTTGGCCCATAATATCCAGTGATAAGCATTGTTGTTGTTTACTGTATTTAGTTTAGACCAATTCAAATTGTAAAAGTTAACCAACTGATACATTTTTCATCCTGTCCACTAGAGGGCAAAAGAGACTTTTATACTAAAGGAATGCCCTATATTAAATCAGAGAAAAACTAGTAAGGTATGTAAAATATAGGCTGTTTCTCAATATGCGTTCTTCAGGGATCTTGCGTCCTTGTGTCCTCGCTCTACATCATCATTAACAATCGAAGTTCAATTCCAATTCTCAAGAACGCAAGTACAGAGGACGCATGAAAATACCCGGATGAGTTCTTGATATCGAGGATGCATCGAGTGCAGACTTGCGCGTTGGTAGGTCACTTGACCAACAAGAAGATCGCGCACATCTCAATTCTCACAAGTGCGTTCTGGGTTCTTGCGACCTTCTGAGTTTGTTCTTCCAAGGTTGCCTGGCAAGACCAGTCTTCAAGAGAACGCAAGTCCGTTCTTTGCGTTCTTAGAATTGAGAAACAGCCGTGGTAATATATTGAACAGTTGGTAGAAGTATGTGCTCAGATTACCAGTCTGACATTAAATTAAAGAAGAAGAAGTAAGGTATGTGTTAGCAGAAGCAGAACTATTAGCTTTAACTATTCTTGCCATGTCAGCAAATGCCATATTTTGAGGAACAAGATGGTTTACTTAACTCAAGTGTCTTTTTTTACTGTTGTGTTTAATGTTGTTGTGCTGGTTAGTTTCTATTAAAGTTTTATTTCAGAAATATCTTTTGTTTGTGTTTGTAACAGATGGCTCTCTGGGTACATGAGAGAAGGTACCTCATACGTTGTATTGGAATGTATTGCATTGCCTAGCTTTGTTTAGATTTTCCTTACTGCTGGGATTTATAGTCTCTATGGACTTTTAAGGATTATTTCAGAAGATTGGCTGGTGGTTGAAATACACACTTAAATGGACTACAGAGAGAAGACCTTGATCCACAAAAGGATAAGCTGGGTGACTGTTTTGGGCCTTGTTGGGAACATTTTTGCCTACCATTGTACATGTGCTTTTGATTGTTCGTTTGATTGAAATTCTCAATTAAATACTTGATTTGATGTTGTATTTTGTTCACTCTAAGAATATAACTTGATTGCTTACCCCGCTAACATAATCTGTGTTGTCACTAAACTAGATGGATAGTGTTACAAATATTAGGCATTCTAAGTGGGACAAGCAAGTTAATGATTTCTTATTGTGATGTATGCTTGTACAATATTTTTATGCTGATACAGTTGGTTTTTCTGAGTTAATTTGCGAAAAATATGCCAACATATTTTTGTTAGAAATAAAGGATAATCACAGAAACAATTCTAGTTGTTTTGTTTAAGAAAATTAAGTGCCTTTAAAGACCAGATCAAGATGTAAATGTGCAATGGCAGTTAAAGGCAAGAGTACAATCAAGGGAGAACAGAACTGGAGGAAAGATTGAAAGATGTTTAAGAGGGAATGCAATGTTTTCAGACAGATTCTGGAGAAACAAATACAAGACTTGGTTTTAACAGTGACAAACAGTATAAAAAGAGGGACCATCAACTCAAACGTATTCGTTGTACAACTTCTGTCAGTCCCACTGCCATTACTAACCTACTGTGAGGACTCTGCCATAATCTGGTTTGGTAATTATATCTAGTTGTGTATGGCAGGGTCCTGACAGTACAATGTTTTGTGTGGGAGAACGTGGTTTTGATATTGTCATATCAGACCACGTTTTTCCCATGTCTTGTGACTTTTCCCCGCTCCCTTGTATTCTCTTGTCATTGTGTGTTATTTTTTCCCCGCTCCCTTGCATTTTCCAGTCTTTGTTTTTATGTCTTGTTTAGTCTAGTGTTCTGTTCATGCATATATATATTTATATATATGTGTATATATAAATATGTTTATATATATATAAATATATTTATGGTTTTGTCTTGTTGGTACTGTGGTTGTCTTGTGTTTGTATGTGTTTTACAGGTTCACGTGTGCTTCCCTCACAGGTGTTCCTGTTCAGTGTGATTGCCTCCTCTCGTCTTCCTCACCTGTTGCTTGTTATCCTCTCGTCTGATCTGTGTATTTAATCCCTGTGTGTCTAGTGTGTCTTTGCAAGTTCGTTTGTCAATATCAGTTTGTCAATGTCAGTACTGTGTATGTACTCGCCAGCCACTAGCTTTGCTAGTTTCTAGTCCTGTCTTGTTGTGTGCTTTTGATACGTCTAGTTTGTTCATTTATTGTTTCCCTTATTCTGTGCTCTCTGCTGCCCAGGAATCATTCTCTAGATACTGTTTCGGTGATCGCTGACTGTTATAGAGACTGTTTTCTCCATCTGCCTGTTTAAGGACTGCAGTGCTATCTGCCAAGTTGTCCACTGCTCTGCTCTCCTCCTCAGCTCCGACTGCCAGTTGGTTGGGCGCTGTCCAGCGTACCTATTCAGGGTCTGCAGCCGCGCTCCAGCTTGGCTGGTGTATTCACCGCGGCATTGGTTCATCTCACCCTGTCTCCCCTCAGAGGATCATTTACCCCGTCAGTAAGCAGTGGAACATTTTGTGGTGATGTGGAATTAATTAACTGTTGTACTATACTCTCTCCCACCGTTCGTTTGTCTGGCCGGAGCCCGAACGTGTGTGGCTTGTCTCCCCAGTGTCTGTGTGTGCTCCTCGCCCTAGCCGTCTGCCTTGGAGTGGCCTTTGCGCCCAGACGTGCCATTGTCTGTTTACATTCATTATCTGTTTAATAAACATTTTTCTGTTATCCGCACTGGGATCCATTTGCCTGTTTTCCCCCACCCTAACAGTACGAACTTGCCACGACTGGATCCCGCGGAGATGGACCTATCCTGGTCTGACTACAGAAGCTGCCAAGCGCATGTCCTGTTCGGCCTCCGGCAGAAGGGGGCCAATGTGAAGGATTTCGCTATGGACTTTTTGAGATCTGCCAAGTACTCCGGCTTTAACGAGGCAGAGTTAAAGGTAATTTTCAACAGCTGCCTCGACAAGCCCCTCACTACGGCAGAGCAAAGGACCCTGAAACCCCTGGGCTTCCCGGATACAGTGGAGTACTTGATGAACCGTGAAGAGCCAGGGGATTCTACTGACACACCTCATCCTGTCCCTTTGCCTTCCATCCCGGAGGGCTGTGTTGTCGGGGTGATGACCCAGGAGTTCTCTGCGCCCTCCACATCGAGTCCGGTAAGCTCCACCCCGCCAGTCAGCCTTCGGGGTAGTCGTCTGGCGAGACGGGGAAGGGGCATTCTGACCGGGGCGATCAGGCTGGGGAGGTCGTCTCTCGTCTCTCCGGCGCCGGAGACTACGCCCGATCCCAAGTCCAGACCTCTGTCACCTATCCCAGAGGGTCGTGTTGTCGGGATGGTAGTCCAGGAGAACTCTGCGCCCTCCAAATCGAGTCCGGTAAGCTCCGCCCCGCAAGTCAGCCTTCGGGGCAAACGAGAGCGAAGAGTGTCATGGGAATCTGCATCGGAAGGGTCTTCTACCGAGCCTATCGTTCCCACCACACCACCTCCTGCCATCGCTCTCACTGCACCGCGCCCAAAGAAGAAGAAGAGGAAGAAGGGCTCCTCCGCTCTTCAGCCAGCTGCCACCCCTCAGTCCGCTGATAAGCAGCAGCCTCTGCCTTCGCCGGTGCAGCCTCAGCCAGGGTCTATCCAGCCTGTGATGTCTCCGCAGCCGCCCGCTGCGCTCCCTGTCAGTGACCCTGTGTCGTCTCCGCAGCCGCCCGCTGCGCTCCCTGTCATTGATCCTGTGTCGTCTCTGCAGCCGCCCGCTGCACCCCCCGTCATTGTCCCTGCCTTGTCTCCGCTGCCGTCCGCAGCCTCCCCTGTCATTGTCCCTGTCTCGCCTCCGCAGCCGTCCGCTGCGCCCCCTGTCATTGTCACTGTCTCCATGTCGTCTCCGCCGCCGGACGCGGTGCCCCCCGTCATGGTTCCTGTATCGTCTCCGCAGCCGCCCGCTGCGCCCCCTGTCACTGTCTCCATGTCGTCTCCGCTGCCGGACGCAGCGCCCCCTGTCATGTTTCCTGTTTCCCCTCAGCCTTTAAACCCTGACCTTGATGTTTCTGCCTTGCCCCAAGCTGTTTCCTCCCCACGGAACCCTGTTAGGCCTGCCCGGCCTCCACGCACCCAACCCTCAGCTACTCCCCGGGGTCAGAAGGCTCGCCCTGTACCCAGTCCCACCCCTTCCCCCCCTGTGAACGTTGTTGTTCCCCCGCCCCCCCTCCCTTGTTTGTTGTTTTTGTTGTCCCACCCTAACCCTCTAGTTGTTCTGTCGTGTCTTCCTTTGTTGGTGTTTGTCATGTTTTCGTGGATGTTGTCCAGTGTTCAGTCTGTCTTGTCCTGTGTCTCTCCTTGAGGTCCGCCAGGTGGCGTCCCTTGAGGGGAGGGTCCTGTGAGGACTCTGCCATAATCTGGTTTGGTAATTATATCTAGTTGTGTATGGCAGGGTCCTGACAGTACAATGTTTTGTGTGGGAGAACGTGGTTTTGATATTGTCATATCAGACCACGTTTTTCCCATGTCTTGTGACTTTTCCCCGCTCCCTTGTATTCTCTTGTCATTGTGTGTTATTTTTTCCCCGCTCCCTTGCATTTTCCAGTCTTTGTTTTTATGTCTTGTTTAGTCTAGTGTTCTGTTCATGCATATATATATTTATATATATTTATATATTTATATATGTTTATATATATATATAAATATATTTATGGTTTTGTCTTGTTGGTACTGTGGTTGTCTTGTGTTTGTATGTGTTTTACAGGTTCACGTGTGCTTCCCTCACAGGTGTTCCTGTTCAGTGTGATTGCCTCCTCTCGTCTTCCTCACCTGTTGCTTGTTATCCTCTCGTCTGATCTGTGTATTTAATCCCTGTGTGTCTAGTGTGTCTTTGCAAGTTCGTTTGTCAATATCAGTTTGTCAATGTCAGTACTGTGTATGTACTCGCCAGCCACTAGCTTTGCTAGTTTCTAGTCCTGTCTTGTTGTGTGCTTTTGATACGTCTAGTTTGTTCATTTATTGTTTCCCTTATTCTGTGCTCTCTGCTGCCCAGGAATCATTCTCTAGATACTGTTTCGGTGATCGCTGACTGTTATAGAGACTGTTTTCTCCATCTGCCTGTTTAAGGACTGCAGTGCTATCTGCCAAGTTGTCCACTGCTCTGCTCTCCTCCTCAGCTCCGACTGCCAGTTGGTTGGGCGCTGTCCAGCGTACCTATTCAGGGTCTGCAGCCGCGCTCCAGCTTGGCTGGTGTATTCACCGCGGCATTGGTTCATCTCACCCTGTCTCCCCTCAGAGGATCATTTACCCCGTCAGTAAGCAGTGGAACATTTTGTGGTGATGTGGAATTAATTAACTGTTGTACTATACTCTCTCCCACCGTTCGTTTGTCTGGCCGGAGCCCGAACGTGTGTGGCTTGTCTCCCCAGTGTCTGTGTGTGCTCCTCGCCCTAGCCGTCTGCCTCGGAGTGGCCTTTGCGCCCAGACGTGCCATTGTCTGTTTACATTCATTATCTGTTAAATAAACATTTTTCTGTTATCCGCACTGGGATCCATTTGCCTGTTTTCCCCCACCCTAACACCTACCCCCAAGATTTTCAGTTAGGTAGGCAAAGTGGAGGCAGTCTGGAATAACCATACACCAAAAGAATTAAGGATGTTCAAAGATGCCTTTTTGCATAAGCTGTCACTTTTCTGAATGTCCTTTGGAATACCCTGGAGCACTCTCTTTATCAACCACTCAAAAGTCGCTGGAGCATTGCACAGCCCGAAGGGCGAGGTTTCAAACTACCAGAGGCCAGTTCCTGTGGTGAAAGCTGTCTTCGGCCTTGAGTCAGCGCTGAGGGCCACTTGCCATTAACCCTCCGCAGGTCTTAAGAAGAGAACCACTGTAACAACACCCATTAATTTAAAAACATTTGTAATAATTATCTTACCAATGATGCACAGAGAAAACTTTGATGTTGCAGTAAAGTAGTCACACATGCGCACCTGCATACCAGTTATGCGCACCCCTGTGCATGTCATTATTTTTGTCAAAGGAGTGGATTTCAAATGCCTTTTCAATCCACCAGACATTTTGTATAGCCCGTGTTACCCTTTGGACTTTCCTTCACACTGCCTGCCGATCCTGTCTGACCTTGGTAAATTAAGGATTGTCTTCTGTTGCCCAGTGTGCTTTGTGCATATCCTTCAGCAAGTGGTGGATGGTATCAGAGTTTCTGTTAAACCAGTCACAGTGATCTCACAATGAGCTCTTGGAATACTCATAATGTGGTTACAGTAACAGCAAGCTAAAAGTGTAATCTCACAACACACTCACTATGTGCCCAAACTGTGCGCTTACAGGATACTCAAATCATCATCACAATATAAGCACAATAATAAAAAAAAGTTCTAAGAACATTCCTTAAATGTTGCAAAAGTTTCTGAAAATGTTCAAAACATCCAGTTTATTTTAACATATTGTTTCTTGGTTAGATGAAAAAGGAATCATTGTCATTTTACAAATATTAAGAAATACTTAATTTTTAAATGTTATGTGAAATAATTTCTTTACAAAACACTATTGTAAATGTCGCAAATCAGTGCTGCCCGGACGGCCTGGTAAAGTAATAATTTGATTAAAAAAAATCCTTTGTATTGCATATGTGTCGAACACGGCCACCCACGCGTAGCCGCGTGAGCATACTCCACAGAGGCGTGTGCCTGCGAGCCGAAATCGGACGCTATACAACAATATTTCTGAAAAAAGTGGATCGCAGAGACATTTTAATCGGTCACAAATAAGGACCTGTACAACTTTCCACTACTGCCACATCCACTTTGACTTTGACAGTGCATCACTTTCTTATCTGTTGTTTTTGTAGGACTTTGGTTTTCACATCAGGAATCAGTCAAATGTAGATCTCAACTTTTGTGACATTAAAGAGCACCTATTTCATTGCTAAGAAAATAACGTTATATTGTGTATTTGGTTTAATACAATGTGTTTGTGGGTTTATGGTTTAAAAAGCACATTATTTTCCACACACGATACATTATTGTACCTCCAGATTTCACTCTCATCCTGAAACACACGAATGTGAAAAGCTCTGTGTCCCTGATTTGCCACCTAATCCGAACGTTGTGATTGGCCTGAATACCTCTGACGACAGCGGGAAATGTGACGCTCCTTACCATGTTTGAAAGATTTGCGCACTGCAATGCTAACAGGATTTAACTTACAGGCTGTGAGTCCGAAGTGGGAGGAATTATGATAATGTTTGTCTTTACTACATCACCAATCCCAGGAAGTAAACTGTTGCCTACAATCCGTGTTTTTGTTGTAGTCCAAGAAAAGAGTTTTATGTTGGAGACAATAACTCGTGTCATTGTTTACTTTGGAGTATGTTCCTTTTGCATATTATTAACGTGTACTAATACACACCTACACACCAAAGGAAATGTAAAATCGTGAATTGGACCATTGGTGCTCTTTAACATTTTCAGTAGGTGACAACCCAGTTGATGCATGAGGAATGATTCTATAATTAAACAAGAATCTTGCTACTTTTGTCACCCCCAAAAAAACTCAACTTTCTTATCTCCTCTTTGAAAGTTTGGACAGCACATTCAGGGAGACCATTTGATAAAAGATGGTAAAAAGTGGACATAACATGCTGAATGCCTTTCTTTTCATAAAAGCATGTTCCATTGCCTGTCATTATAATTTTGGGCCATCTACCTGTATGTGTGTTGAAACTCTGTCTCATTTTCTCAATGGTAGTTTGAGAAGTGGCAGGATACAGGATAAACAATTATTTGTAATAAGAGTCCTTTTTGTAACTTTGACACTTCACAATTTTGCATGATTCTCTCCACATCATGATCCATCCCAGGCCACCACATGTATGATTGTGCCAATCCTTTTATTCTTGTCATGCCACCATGCCTCTGATGTAACTGATTTAAAAAACAGCTTGTCTTTCAGTTCCAATTATTATGCACATAAACATAAACTACGGCTTGACACACACAGAAATAAAGACTCTCAACAATGGTGACAATCAACAAAATATTCAGATAAATTAAGCAATAAAGAAAACAGTTCAGCTGCATAATTTATTTATGCTGCAATGCATGCTGGGAGTCATGGATGAGTTTTGTAATATGCTGATACCCATGAAGCATGAAGCATTTTATTTGATTGTTACCATTGTTGAGATTCAGTCACTGATTCTTGATGTCTTTATTTATCCGACTTATGCTGTTGTTTACATTTGTGTGCATAATGTGTTTCAAGACTTCAAACTATCACACCACACCACACTGGATTTCAATGTGAAGTTTATATAACAATAACTTTAAAAAACCAGACACAAATTTAAATAGTAAAAAAACATCCGATCCGTAATAAAGTGCAACATAAAGTATTTTTGTTACTTTTCTTTCATTTTATTATACCATATTCTTTTGATTCTTGGTCTATGTAGATTTATTAAGTCACTTTGGATAAAAGTGTCTGCTAAATTTACATGAAAGATCTCTTTCTCATTTTCATTCAGGATACAGCTGCTCATCTCAATAGACCAATGGTAGATGTGCTGATTTATATGTTGTTGTTTTTTTTTTTGGTTTTTGAACTTTATAGCATTGTATTTATTATGAATATTACCTACAAATTAATTTTTGTTTTTGACAATTGAGTCTTTAATCAATTTTTACATGAAAATGATAACATAATGATGTTTTCATGTCCAGTTTAATTTTCATAAATAGTTTATTAATAAATGACTGTATTGTACATTACCAAATTATAGTTATTATAATAGTTATACGATAGTTAACAAATCAGAATGAAGTATTTAGCAGAGCTGTGTAATAGTAAAGATTGTCAGTTGCTCTCTAGCAGGAAGTGAAGCTGATTGGCTGAATTTTAGCTCTGTTCACTGGTATAAACAGCTTCCAAATGCAGCTCTTCAGATTGTGTTGACATACTATCATCCTGATAAGTCTCCTACATATGGTGCCAGTTTTTCATCCAGCCATTTTACATCTAAAGCTCAGTCAGATATTGACTATCAGCTGATCATCAATAATGTAGATGTGCGAGATTCAGCTGTGTATTACTGTTACACATGGGACGACTCTGCTATAAGAAGTACGTAACACAGTGATTCAAATCATGACAAAAAAACCCTCACTGATCACAGTCAATTCTGTCGTGCAGGAAAAACGTGAAGTATATTTCATGCTTTTATTTCAAATCTGAAGAATTAAAAGAAAAAATAAGAAATTTTCTTCACTACTAAAACACAACACAATTCAATGCCTAATTCAAAATACAAGTAAAAACAAAACAGATAATTCATATGCAGTAAACGGTGTAGGACATTAATATTACAATCTTGGGATAAAATCTCAGACTTCACAAAAAGGTTTTTGACGACTGAACAATGATTAAGGGCTCTTTGGAAGCGTTGATGTGCTTTGGTTGCTATAATATAAACATTGTACCGTCAATGAAAACAACTGTCTTATACTGTAAGTATCTGATTATGCAGGTCATTTGAGTAAAATTGTGGTAGCATGTGGTGTTATATATAACAGTTGACAAGCTATATTAACTTTTATGTTGTTCTGGAGTAAAGTTAGGATGTTCTTGTTGGTCGTGTAGTATTGGTCTTCCCTCTCCTCTATCAGGATTAGATGGCAGGATAAAACGTGACTTTACCAAGCACTATGTTTTTATAAATACAAATATTATGACCAGATTAACAATTGTTTACAAAGTAATGTTTTAAAATGTATATGAACATGAATGTATATTTGTTTTGGAATATGATTTATTTTGTAAAAATACTTTTAGCCAATGAAGCAAACTCTGCCATTGCCTATTGCTAAAAGCAGAAGTGTGTTTGATCAGTCAGGATACGCACTCCTTAACAGAGCTGTCATATGTAATACACAGCTGAATCTCTCACATCTACATTATTGATGATCAAACTATAATCTGATTTAGATGAATGTGTTGATGTGAATTTAGGGGCAGAGTAAGCAGATCCATAGGTAGGAGAACTGTTTGGATGATACAAATATAAGACAAAGTGTGGCACAGCTCCAGTTGTCTGTTTATACCATCGAGCAGCACTATCAGTAACAGTGTCCAGATTACAGTCCAGTGTTGCCGTCTGTCCTTTATTTACTATGAGAACTGCAGGATTCTGGGTCACTACAATGACACCACCGACACCTGAAAACACAAACACAGTTAAAGACTTATAGTTACAATGACCTGAAACACATGCAAAAATCTCAACAACAGGAGGTTCATACAAATCCAAGCAGTGAAGAGAAGGAAGAGTTTGATGAGCATGTTTGTAGATGCAGATCGGTCTGTTCTCATGATGAGAGATCAGTAAGAGATTATACACTAGATTGAGTTTGTGGGAGGAGCATTTGATATTTTACATCACATTTATTTGAAGATTGATGTTTGCAGACAGACTGATGAAACTCTTTTGCTCTCTAGCAGGAAGTGAAGCTGATTGGCTGAATTTTAATGAACTTCCTTCTTTCAGAGTTTCTCTTCCTCAAAATCTCTATATGAGAATGAAATTGTCTTCATGTCTTCACTAAACTCAAACAGCTTCACAAACACAGACAAGATGCTGATAATATTCATCAATCTCTTCACTCTTCTCTCATGTAAGTTACACATTTCACTCTTAACATATTGATGTCATGGACATGAAATGAAGGATTTTCTCATTTGTTATTTCAGGTGTCAGTTCAGCTAAAGTTGTCACACAAAAACCCTCAGTACTGACAGAAGAAAAAGGAAAATCTGTGACTTTGGACTGTAATATAGGAAAATATGATGGCAACTATGTTTCTTGGTATAAACAGCTTCCAAATGCAGCTCCTCAGTATGTGTTGCGTTCCTCTCCAAGTACTGGCTCTGCTAATGAGTATGGTGCCAGTTTTTCATCCAGCCGTTTCACATCTAAAGCTCAGTCAGATCTTGAGTATCAGCTGATCATCAATAATGTAGATGTGAGAGATTCAGCTGTGTATTATTGTCAGACATGGGACGGCTCTGCTAGTGAGTACGTATCACAGTGATTCACATCATGACAAAAACTTCCTCACTGTTCACTGTCACATACATTATTATTACTGTTCAAAAACATGATTCAAATATTACTTAAAAAGTATCAGTAGTATTTAAAACACAAATATTAAAATTATTTGAAGGTAACTAACTGAAGAAAGTAATCTTATGAAACACAAATATAATTATTATAATTTAAACAGTAAAATCTTGACCTGAAATTAAAATCCCTGTCTCTATACAGAGTTTATATGAGTTACTGTTGATTTATAATAAACTCACTGAAGAAGTTTACTGGTGTGACTCTGGATTATAAATAGTGTAAACAGACTTGTTTTGTATTTATAGATTTGTATAAAAGACTTGTTGTCTATTATAGCAATTTTAAACTTCAGCACATTAGTTTGTGTTGAATTCCAACACAAGTTTTTAATATTAAACAAGTGTTTGAATCACAAGTATGTGAAATGAGTAAAGGGTACAGAGATGAGTTGAAGTTGAGTGATTGTTTCACTTCTGTTTGTATCTCATCAGAGACTGAGGAGGTTTTTGTACGACTGAAGATCTGAAATCTATCACTGTGGTATTCGGGCAAGGAACAAAACTCATTGTGACCGGTAAGTCATCTTTCTAATCAGATAATAAGCTGTTTTTATATTTTAAATGTATGTAAAGATATTTTATAAAATAAAAAATGATATTTGGTGCAATTTATTTTTGAAGAAACATTTTACTGCTTAGTAACACTTTGGCTTCATGTGCATTTTTTACCCTGATTTATGTTTTATGCACTTTTATCCAGTATTTATTTTATTTTTTATTAATTATCCAGAATTTCTGTATTTTTGTAACTCAAATGATGTTTTTAAAAGCACAAAAATGTATCTGCTTTACATTTTAGCAGGGATGATAGTTAATGTTTATAACAAAAATGATGGACACATTGTATAGATGACTACGTTTATTCGGATGTTTCAGTTCTTTAGAAATAAACCTTTACAAAACCAACTAAGCTGTTTAAATAAGTCCTAGAATAATAATAAATAATACATTTGGATAGGATTGGGAATGGGATGGATTTATATAAATTAACTTAAACACAGTTAGAAAATATTGTTTACAAAACACATTAGTAAACTAACCAACAAAATGTTTAAAAGTTTAATGATTATTATTTTGTGATAAAGTGAATTTATTTCTTCATCTTTCTTCATGAATTGTGTTGTGTAGATTCAGGTGTTTCTGCTCCTGTTGTGAAGATTTTGCCTCCATCCAGTGAAGATGTGAGCTCCAGTAAAGTGACTCTGGTGTGTTTGATCAATGACATGTCTGTGGGATTTGCTGATGTGAGTTGGTTTGTGAATGGAAACTCAGTTACTGATGGCGTCTTCACCGGATCTGCCGAACAGCAGCCGAATGAGAAATTCAAGTTGAGCAGTTATTTAACCATTGAGAGATCAGAGTGGGAGAAAGACAAAGATCTCACATGTAAAGTGACTGCTGCTGGATCAAAGATCACAACCACAAAGATCAAGAAATCTCAATGCAATGAATAAAGGCATAAAAGTATATTGCCTTGTCCTGGTTTTTGTGGTAGTATTTTTTAGCAATAGTCCGTAGTAGAAAACAAATGATAGGCAATATAAAAAAATTAATCTGAGTATCTTAATGTTCTTGACGATATGTTCTGTCTTTGAAAAAATGTGGGAATTTCTTTATAAATGATCCTTGTACATTATTGTGGTTTTTGATCTGAAATAAACTGCATAATACAAACACTTCTTTCTTATTGATTTTTAAAGAAAACTGATGTTGACATACCTGATATATCCAATTTCATTTTAAGTTTAATTTTATAACAGAATTTTTTTGTGCTAAATAACTACTGTAAAAGACTCTATAAACGGTTTAAAATTCAGTACTAAACTAAAATTAATCTAAACTAAGCTAAAAGTGGGTAAAGTGAACTACTCTCATGTCTTCAGTACAAATGTCCAACACTGAATACGCAAAAAAAATTGCTTAATAATGTGTGGAATTTTTATTTGTAGTAACTCCTTTATGGAGCAATTATTATAAAATATTAAAATAATCTTGTAATTACAGATATTTAGATTTAGACATGCATTTTTTTATTTTCATTTTTTTTTTGGTTGATGTATTATTAGTTGTAAGAAATACAGTCAATGTAAAGATTAAGTTCATCTCAATAAGTTCCTCTTCTAGCAGATGCAGTGATGTGTGGAGATTTTCTTCACAAAGGAAACACCTGCTGCTGATTATTTTAGATTATGTAAATAATGACCTTAAAACAGATTCTTGTTTTTGGTTTAAACCACAAATGGTCTGGGACGGTTGATAAATAAAAATAAATGAAGTGAAGAGAGAGAAAACGAAATAAAAAACTAAAATGGGGCAGCATAAGTTAATAAAGATACAGTAGAGAGCAGACTGACTGATTCAGAAATTCCAACAAACCAAAATCTGTTGAAAACTTTTATTTAGGTGATAAATGAGTTTTTATGATATGAGGTGTCATGGTGGCAGGGGCCACGATTACTCTAAAGTTGCTTGAATACTGGACCTTTTCCCAAATGTATGGTAAATGATGGTTTGGGTTTCTGTTTGTCTAATTTCAAGGTTGTAATGACAACAAATAACCAACTGATGTCGTTGTTGGCTCATGAATTTGATCAAAAACATGATGTTCTCAAGGCTCACTGAAACAACATACACAACTATATTTATTGACAGAGTACATAGTTACTGTCCATTGAACTCAAAGTATCTCCACATCCCACGATAGTTTTTAGTGTCTTAACTCAATGTAACAGGATTTCCTGCTATAGATAGATGGATACAATTTTATTGTCATTGCATAGAACAAGTACACAGCAACAAAATGTCATTTAGCATTTATTATTACCAGAAGTGCAAATAGGACCATGCAAATGAGCAAGTACAATTAAATACTGTTCATACTGTTTAAATGTACACTGAATAGCATGCTATGGAAAGAGAGGATGTAGGCCACAGAAGTCATGGAGTAAGTAAACACTATGGGGCTGTTTCTAGTTCTAGACAAAAATTAATGTTTGAGCTGTCTTAACTGAAAACAGCTTGCACTGACATATCTTAAAATATAGACGGTTTCAGCATTAACAAAATAAACGCGCAGCAGCTTTCATGGTCATCACGTAACTTCCGGTAAACTCTTACTTGAGTATTATTTTCATTGCATACTTTTTTACTTTCACTCAAGTAAAATTCTTTTAAAATTATTACTTGAGTAATAATTTATTTTGGTTACTTGTACTTTTACTTAAGTAAAGTTTTTGGCTACTCCTTTCACCTCTGTTAAAATCTTCATAAATCCAGGCTGAGTTTGCCACGTGTAGCCTAAATAATCAGACAGATAGCAGCTAGCTATCATAGATAGCAGACAAGCAGACTAGGCTACTATTTTTTGGTAGGCATTAGCCAAGCATGTTTGCTAATTTGAATAAAGACCCTGTTATTATCAGTCCTTCAAATAGGGCATGAGGTTTTTTTTTTATTCAGTCAAGAAGATTTTTTTTTTTTTTTTGGAGGAAAACATTCCAGAATTTTTCTCAATTAATAGACTTTATTGGACCTCAACAGTTTACAGTTAAAATGGAGTTTAAAATTGCAGTTTCATCGCAGCTTCAAAGGGCTCTAAACGATCCCAAATGAGGCATAAGGGTCTTATCTAGCAAAACGATCGTCATTTTTGACAAGAAAAAAAAATAATGTACTTTTAAACAATTTCTCGTAAAAAATAAAAACATAAGGGCCACCCACCCATGACCCCACAGGATAATTCCTGACCCATGCCACCGCTCGCACGCTGAGCCTAACCTATTTCCTTTTAGATTCATGGTGTCAAAAGAAAACCTATAGTGTGTGGTACATTAAAAAAGTGGACGTGCAGTACAGAACCAGACCCGGCTAATGGCCAGATCAACAAGTTTTTTTTTAGGTTGACAATGAATTAATATGTCTTCCAAGAAATTCTACTAGTATTTAATGCATTCAAAAAAGTGTGACGTGCAGTACAGAACCAGGCCAGAGCAAAGGCATGGTCAACACGCATTTCACACTTACCCTATTTTATATTTTGTTGAAGGTGCATATATCAAATTACTAAAGTTTTTATATAATGCATGAAAAAAATTAGAATAATAAAGGAGTGAGGCATGAAAAGCAGGCCCAGACTGAGGCTGGGAACCCCAGAGGAGAGATCAGATGGGGACGACAAGGAGGCAAGTGCCCCAAACCCAATGCTACACCCATCCACCTTCCATAAGGCAAAAATCAACCAAAAGGGGGCCAGGGACAGAAGGAAGGGAAAAAATAATTACATATATGTTTAAAAATAATAATATTATGATTGATTGATAATATTAAATAAAAATAGTTATCAATGCCAATCCCTCAACCCACAAATGTAGGTGAAGGAATATTGTTTTGGCTGGTCTCAGACATACGCTGTAAAACATTTGCTGTAATTATGTGGCTGGTTGCCAGTAACTTGCTTTAGAAGATAAAGATTAAAATGTTTCATGTTCATTTAACTTCGAACAAACTGTTGCCAGTGAATAACATAAATGTAAAATATACAGTAAGAAACTGGCAGCTGGTTGCCAGTAATACCGAGTAATATTGTAATTTCAACAGAAATCGTTTACAATGTAGAAAATAAGCAAATTTGTGACTGTTGTAAGTTAATAAGAGATGTCCAAGAGGGATGTGATTCTGGTGTATTTTTATTAACAGAGTTGGACAGGTAATGCATTGATGTTTTTTCAGGATGCAATGTGAATTGTGTTTCTTGCTTTCCAGTTCATGAAAATCATTTTCTTTGCAATGGTTAGCACAACCAAAAGTAACTGACTATTTGCATTGTTAAAGTTTGTTTCTGATACAGTAAGTCTCCGAGTTGACAAAGGGAAAAATCCCATAATGACGGACAATGATTTAGTGACAATTTCCCAGAACTGTTTAATTGGGGTGCAATACTAAAGTGTGCAAACATATTTATCTGGATTATTTTGTTATTCAGGGTTACGCCCTATATAAGTCCAGGTTGAATGCCATAGTTACCTTTTTTCTCCTTCAGCATGAGAAGAAGAAGCCTTTACTCGACGTTGAATCAAGCCTTGCAGCAGAATCGACGAGCTGCCGTCTTCTCCTGCTGCTTTCCGGATTATAAAAGAGCATAGAATTTTCACTAAAAGAGCCTAAATACAGCCGGCTCGACGAGTGGTTCCTGGAGTCGGGGCGCCGGTTCGTTAGAGACAAGCTCTGTTCTTCCCAGAGGTCTATCAGGAGCTCACGCGTTCATGCCTTTCCCTGCATTCCACCCGTTCCCAGAGCTCCATCACCCAGGTGTTATCAGTGGTTGATGGCGCGGATGAACACAGCTATTTGAAACTATTGTCGCTCGAAGAGTCTGTGGCTGCTCACCTCTGATCCAAGCTGAACCACCCTTCAAAGCCCTGCCGTCTTACATCTTTGCTGGCAACCAAGTCTTACGCCGCCAATGGCCACAGCACTTCTTCCCTTCATACGATGACAGTGCTGCAGGTATACCTATGGAATTATGGAAAATGTACGTATGTTTTCTGAACGGCAGCCTTCATGCCGTTCAGGACAAGTTATAAAACACTTTAACAGAGGCTAGGGCACCTTCCACAAGGCGCCTTTATGCACAGAAATGGTCTATCTTTTCTGATTGGTATACAGGCGTAGAGCAAATTCTCTCCTTCCTAAAGGAGCTGATGGATGACGCCGAATGCCATCTATGCTTAAAATTACGTGGTGGCCATAGCAGCGAACCACGTGTGCAAGAAAAGTTGCAGTTTTTCTTTGTAAGTCCACAAGTCCTTGTCTATGGAATTACTTTTGTGCCAAATATTACGAACGCAAATTTTGCAAAAACGAACAAAAATAAACATTGATAAATGAGAAAAACACTCTGAATATAAAAACAATCAACTAACTATCAAAAATAATTAACATCATCTTCAAATATACTGCATTCTTTGTTTATGGTTTTCTAAGTTTAACTTTCACTAAAAATAGTTTTGAATACGCTTTCCCAGTTTTCGTTTGCGCTTCGCAAATATACGTTCGCCATTCTGTCACAAACCTCTCGTGAGGGGCGGGCTTCTTCTTCTTCTTTGAGATTTTACGGCAGCCGGCATCCAAAAAAGTTGCATTGCTGCCATCTACTGGACTAACACCTTACTGCACTATATTGAGGGGCGGGCTTAACAGTGTTTCGCTGTTATTGGCTGTTACATACGCTGTTAAATGAGATTTTGATTGACAGCTCATTGAACCGGAACCCCGGAACAGAAGGGGGCGGTAATGCACCAATAAGCTGAAGGCCAACCGGCCGTTTAAATAACAAGCCCGGAAGCAGCGTTTCAGTGGCGCGAGACGAGTGAATGCTGGACTCTGGAACTGTAAGTACTACACTCTCAGAAATAAAGGTACAAAACTGTACCTTTTCTGTCACTGGGGCTGAACCCTTTCAAAAAGTACAGCTTTGCACCTAAGGATTTCATTTAAGTACCTCAGAAATACATTCTGGGACCAAAGAGAGCTTATTAGTACCTAAAAAATTCATATTAGTATCTCAAAGGTACATATTGATACTAAATTTTTACCGGTACATATCTGTACTTAATGGTCCATACAATTGCCTTTTTAAAGGGTGCTGCCCCAGTTAGGGTACATATTTGGACTTTTTTCTAACAATGTAGGGTCCTTAAGGTACGGTAATCTACCCAAAATTGCATTCTGTTTTGTATTCCTGTAAAGGTTTCAAACGGAAACTTAGGGTACAGCCCCAGTGACAGAAAAGGTACAGTTTTGTACCTTTATTTCTGACAGTGTATAAACAAATGCTAATAAGAGTATATTAAAGAGCATTAATGTTAAAACACGGATATTTTACACGTCAGCAGAAGAATAACAACAGTGCACCTCAGCCGCACCATCGAGGCACCCTGAAGTAAGTTTTTAATAACTAACTAATACATAGAAATATGGCGATTTAAGCTTTATTCATGTGCAGATTGATGCAGATGTGTTTTATTTAGACCGTTACGTGTATGTCACGCAAAACGTTTGGTTTGTTATTTACATGTCTGCAGTGCATTTATGAAGTTTGATTTAGTAGGTTAACTCACTTTATTTGCTTTCTATAGCCCAACATTTTGCAACCTTGGAATTATACTTTTCTGAGCAGTTTTTTCATACCAAGATCACATAATGTCAAGTTGTCACAAAATATAAATGTGAATAACTCAATTTTGACACAAATGTGAGAGAGAACCTTAATTATAATTCCAAAGTGATGATATGTACTATATTTAAGGATGTATTTTTAGCAAAGATTTCAGACTGATCTCTATTCTTCAGCAAGGCTCAAACCTTGGTGCTGATGCTGCATCAGCTATAAATAGCATCATAGAGGTGCTTAACCATTCGCTGGGCAAAACCAGCATGAGTCAGGGGCAGCGCTTGGGGAAGATGGCTTATCTATAAGTCAACTGGTATGATTTTGACACCACTACCAATTCAGGGTAATAAAATTAACTAGATTCAGAGTGTCACACAAGGCAACTAATTTAATGTAAATATACACGTCATTCTCTTTATGAATGTACAATTAAATGGGTTGGTATTTTCAATATTCATGTTTTTAGCGATTAAACATAATTAAAAGTTAATAAATACACAGTGACCAGAAAAGATTTTATAAAATGCTCTCTCCATACAACGATAGTCAGTTTAGTTAAAAAAAATCTCATTACTCACCATACACTTTCCTTATATGGACAAAAAACAAAACAGGCATTCCTCAGGATATCTTGCTTTGCTTTTGCCTGTCAAAACGTCAGGTTTAGCTTTTAATTTATCAACCAATTCCAAGTATTACTAGTATCAGTGTTTCCCTTTCAGTCTGTCACTACGACGTCACGTCGTGACCAACGTATTGGGAACCGCTTCGCGGGTGACCTATCTACTTCGAGAAACTATGAAAACACCAATGAACTTGCAGGTATTTGCATAATGCCGGCGCCGCCCCGCCAGGTGCGTATATAAGCCGCAGGTGCACAATACCAAATCAGCTTTTATTGCTTCGAAGCCGGCAGATATCTGCTCTCGAGAAGCGTAACTGATCTTCGTAGATCCTGTTCTGTTTGAGAAAAAAGATCTTAGCTTGCTGAAGTTGGTTGGGCGAAGACACCTCAGCGGAGGCTCGCAGTGTTTTCTCCACCCTTTCTCTCTCTCTCTCTCTCTCTCTCTATCTCTTTGATTTAGGATTTGAGTTCGAGTGAGTGCGTTGCCTCTCCCTGTGTGTTTCACCAGCTTGCACAAAAGAGTGATTTCTCTAAAAGAGCAGCACGTTTGAGCTTTGTGTCTTTTTAAAAATAGGCACTCATTCGTGTCACGGTCGGGTTCGTCTTTTTAAAGATGGAATTCCGTCCGTGCTCCGTTTCTGGATGCGGTGTGTTCATCGCCCCCCGGGATGGCCACGAGCGTTGTCTTTCGTGTCTGGGGCTCCAGCACGCAGAGGCAGCGTTTCGTGATAGTTCATGCTCCGTCTGCGAGGGCATGACTATGGCGGATTTGCGGAGACGGGTGTCGCTTCCTCCTGGCGGGACCAGCCTACTTTCCTCTCTTCCGCGCTAACCAGTGCTGCTTACAAAGCCTGTGGGGAGGCAGCTTCAGCCCTGCATGCCATGGCATTGCTGCAGGTTCACCAGGCTAAGGCTCTGAGGGACCTCCACGCGGGAGGTCATGATTCGGCGGAGTTCTTCGAACTCTGTGCGGCTACTGATCTGGCGCTTCGTGCGACCAAGGTCACCGCACGTGCCGTTGGTCGTGCGATGTCTACCCTGGTAGTCCAGGAACGGCATCTCTGGCTGTGCCTGGCGGACATGAAGAATGCTGATTAGACCCGGCTCCTGAATGCTCCGGTTTCCCATGCCGGCCTGTTCGGCGAGACGGTCGAGGAGTTTGCCCAGCAATTCTCCGCGGCCAAGAAGCAGACTGAGGCCATCGCTCAGATCATGCCACGTCGGAAGCGTCCTGCGCCTGCCCCGTCCACGTTGGCGCCTCAGCCTGCTCCTTGCCGAGGGTATCCTGCGGCGGCCGCCCCCGTTCCTCCCCGGGGCTCTTCTAAGAAGCGAGGAACCGGTCGTCAGCAGCCCACCCCGCCCGCTCAGCCCGCTTCAAAGGGTGGAAAAAGGAAGTCGAAGCGGCCCTGAGACGGGCGACCTAGAGATGGAGGGGAATCGCTCTTCGGGAGATGGTGATGGCACCACTCCCCCCACCGGAGGAGGGCCGGTTGGGGAATCCTTTGTTTCAATTTTCTGTTCCGCCGACTTTTCGGTCGGCACCCACACAGACACAGAAAGATCGAATTCCACTTTCATCTCTAGGTCTTCAGATGAGCGCCGGAGGCACGAGCAGGCTCATAACCCCCCATCGTTCTCCGACTCATCAGAGGAGGGCGAGAGCGACGCACGGGCTCATAACCCCACTGCGCTCTCTGACTCCTCAGGGGGTAGGAGACAATTTCGGGCTCATAACCCATCGTCTTCCTCCTTCTCCTTCGCCAGAGGGTGCATCGAGTGGCGTGAGGTGTCTTCAGCAGAGCCTCCCTTACTCGCCCACCCAGCAGCGGACTCAGGTGAGTGTTACCATACACAACACTGCTGTCGGTGTGGCCATTATGCACACACTGGTGATCACTTCCGTTGCGCCCGCCGCGGGTACTCCGATCGTGCCGTTAGTCCCTCTCGCACAGTGTCTGGGGGCGAGGGAACAGCTTCCCTGAAGAACTGGTGTTCTTCCCAACGTGAGAACCCCCGAGAATGCCTGATTAGTGTTGTGCTTTTGTATCTCCAGCATCGTTTGGAGAATAGGCTGTCACCATCCACTATTAAGGTCAATATCGCTGCGATATCAGCTCACCATTCACCCATAAACGGTAGGACAGTGGGTCAGCACGACCTGGTCATTAGATTTCTCAGAGGCGCTCGAAGGCTGAATCATTCGCGTCCCCCTCTATTCCTCCTTGGGACCTGTCCTTGGTGCTGAAATCACTCCAGGAATCCCCATTTGAGCCTCTGTATAGTGTGAGTGTTAAATTTCTTACTATGAAGACTTTAACTCTCCTTGCTTTGGCTTCTGTTAAGAGGATAGGGGATATGCATGCATTTTCGGTCGATGATTCGTGCCTTCAGTTCGGGCCAGCTGCATCCAGCGTAACACTGAGACCTCGGCCCGGCTTCGTGCCCAAAGGTCCCACCACTCCTTTCAGAGATCAGGTGGTGAACCTGCAAGCGCTGCCTTTGGAGGAGGTAGACCCAGCCATGGCTTTGTTGTGCCCTGTTCGTGCACTACGTGTGTATATAGACAGGACGCATAGCTTTAGGACCTCAGACCAGCTCTTTGCCTTTTACGGTGGTCAGCAGAAAGGGAAAGCTGTCACCAAGCAGAGGATGTCCCATTGGATTGTGGATACTATAGCTCTAGCATATCAAAAGCAAGACGTGCCTTGTCCATTTAATTTACGTGCTCACTCTACACGCAGTGTGGCATCATCTTGGGCACTGGCTTGCGGTTCCTCGCTAATGGATAATTGTAGAGCTGCAGGCTGTGCGACACCTAATACGTTCACAAGATTCTATAGTGTTCGTGTCGAGCCGGTACACTCGGGTTCTTTCTGTTAACTAGTTAAGAACACAGAGGGTCAGCTCGTGTGTCGGCTTCGAGCCTCTATTTTGGTGCTGCACATTTGCACCTTTAAGGAAGGCCGTCGAGGCAAAAACGTCACAAAAACTGTTTTTGGCTCTCCTCCATCGCCCTGATAGCCGATGTTGCGGAGCATCCGCTGTCAGCCTATCACTGATGTATTCTCTGTTAACCTGTGTAGGCTAGGTGCCCACATTTGTCCCCTACGTGGGGTTCATTTGTATGTATAGTCCGTGGGGTTCTAATCCTCCACGTTTTTCCTTAGCAAAGCCTGCTCTGCATCTCTCTGCATACCATGTATTGTTCAGAGACTCTTATGAGCAACCTGTCGGTTGTTTCATATTTTTATGTCATCCATTCAACCTTCTTAGGGGATGGCTTCCACAGTGTTCTAGCTCCGCTCAGTTTAGACGCTTCCCCAGTTCGCTGGTTCACTATCGTGGGTTAGGGAACAGGTAGTGACCGGCCTTCTGCATTTCGCCTTAGGTTCCGCCCCTTATGTGGAGGGTGGAGGGCTTTTGCAGGCACTGGAAGGGTTCAGCTGCAGTGGCGTTTTGGTAGGGATTCCCAATTCGTCAGTCACGACGTGACGTCGTAGTGACCGACTGAAAGGGAACGGAGACGTCCCGTCACTACAGTTTGCTGTTCCATTGCTGTTTTCAGGCCGGGCACTGTTGCTCGGCTTCTCAGCAATAATATAGCTGATTTGGTATTGTGCACCTGCGGCTTATATACGCACCTGGCGGGGCGGCATTATTCAAATACCTGCATGCCAAGTTCATTGGCGTTTTCATAGTTTCTCGAAGTAGATAGGTCACCCGCGAAGCGGTTCCCAATTCGTCGGTCAAGACGTGACGTCTCCGTTCCCTTCCTTCAGGGAACGAGGGTTACATACGTAACCGAGACGATTACTAGTATGATTATCAGGTTAGTTTATATTTTTGATTTAATACTTTTTTTGTCAGATTTCAGATTCTGCAATAAAACGAAAATCACAAATTTTGAAAAAAAACCTTTGTTTCTCATTTTCTCGAAACTTGTGCTGCCGACTTGAGTCCCTGGTTTCCGTGACGGGTCACAAATAGAAATGTTTTTGTCTAATACCAGGAATCCAATTCACCACCAGCGTTTAAAGAAATGGTAATTCACTTATTGTATGGGATGACCATGTTCTGACTGCTTTTATTTTGCTTTTTACATCATTTATGTTTAGTCGACAGATTCACAGTGTCCTGTTTGCTTGAAAACATTTCCTATAATGGAATCACTGACTGCGAGAAAACTGATAAGCAGTGTTTCCTCTAGGATTTTTTTCAGCTGTGGCGGCAGGGGGCGCCCATGATGATTATAAATGTAAAAAAAAAAGATTATGTAGAATATAGGCTACAGTAAACTAACATGTATTTTTTTATAATTTTCACGCTGTCATTTACTTTTCCTTATATTTATAGCATATTGCTTTTCTATGTTTGATCTAAACTGTATTTTCTTAAAAAAACGTTACACAGCTACGTACGTAGTTCGGATATTTCATTGTAGCTTTAATGTAGTGTGCATTGCAAGTTCGTCCTCGTGTTTAGCGTACCGAGCTGTTAGAAAGTCATGCAGTCCTGTTTGATAATCCGCACCGTTGTGATTGACAGAACAACCGACCAGTTATCCGACATCAGCAGCAATTTTATTTCACACCCGTACCATTTGACATAAAGACTGTGACCCGAGCCGGTCACACCGCAAATCGCGCAGTTAAATATAAACCTTTACCGGTCTTCAGACAGATCTTAAACACAAATAAGCACGGGACATTTAAAAACGAGTCGAATTTTGGTCTTGGATGTTAGACCCGCATTTTACTCTTGTCTATTGAGTCCCGACGTGCATCTACAACACAAATGACACGCGAATAGCCTATTACACCCGTTAGATCAAATATTATGCGGTTCACCCGCGGGTACCCCGACCCTGCTGTTTCGTCTGAAAACAGATAAAACAGTCTCACCGTCTGCCTCAAGTTTCTATTACCAACGTTCTTCTCTTCCACGGGAATAATGTAAGTTTCCTTACAAACAGGTTCGACTATTAATGTCTTGCAGTCGCATATAAGTAGTATTCAGTATTTAGCCTTTTGTTTTTGGACAAATATCTTATCATTTAATGTGAAACTTTGTGAGTGTCGATCTAAAGCACAGACGATTGACTGACAGCTGAGCGGTCAGCAGCGCACTGTGCTTATAGCCTATACTGAATAACTAATGGCCAGATAAGTTGATAATATGAGTACAGTGATTCCAAATGAATGTCCAAAAAACTCGTAATATGTTAAATCAAAAGTTTAATAATGTCTTTTCTCGCAGCCCTGCGCTGTGTTGGTGTAGATATGCGCTGGTGAACATCATATGCGTGATGACCTTGCAGCTTAAATTACCCTAAATTTATAGTCATAAAGATAAAAGTAAAACAACATTCGAAACTTCAAATGATGTATTTTTATTTGTGTAAACTCACAATAAGGAGAAAACCTTGTGCTTATTTATAATCATTAAAAACATGACGTGCTTTCTGCTGGTTTGGTTTTAGAGCGCGTCACAAAAAAAGAACAGAAACTCAAATACTTTTTTATTCGTTTTGTCAATTTAATAATTATTTAAGTGCAACATATTTCGTATAGGCTTATTTGTTTTATTATTATTTCTCAAAACAAAAACGTAGCTTTATAATCCTCTGTTGATTTAAATCTATTTTTGCATGAAACTAAACCCATGGAGGAAATTATGATATTTTAGGAGATTTATTTATAAATGAGTGAACAACGCAAATCCAGAAAGGAATTTATTTCTAGACAGCCAGTCTCGCAGAGCGGACATTTCGGTAGCTTTTTTGCTAGCTGCCGCTGTGGGTTTTGTCTAGAAGGGATACAGCAAATGCCGAAAAGTTAAGGATTAGATTTGGAGGTAGGATTATTAGGATGAAAACAGCGGTTCTGGCTAAATTAGATACAAATACATCCTACAATCGTGTGAAATTTTGTGTTTAGAGTTGGGTTTGGTTAAAGGATTAGGATAAAACAGTGCTCATCCAACGAGATTTCGTTTGCTGTATCCCTTCTATCCACAACCGCAGGCGTGGCGGGGATGTTTTAGGAGTGGCTGGCCGCCACGGTTGAATGTATATATCCGAAACACTGATAAGTCTGCAAGTCCCATGTAAACGCATTTGTCTGCATAGCCGGCTTACTGATTTGCATGTAAACGCATGAAAACAGTTTTCTGTAATAAGCAGATTTTTGATAGTTATCCGCTTATTCTGTGCATGTAAACGCACTCACTAATTAATTTCTTTGTTCTGTTGGACACAGAAGTTGTCATTTTACAAAGAATGTTTGTAACCAAGCAGTTTTCTGCCCCATTGACTTTGGAAGTGAAAGGTGCCCGGAAACTGCTTTGTTACGGTTACAAACATTCCTAATATTATCCTCTTCTGTGTTCAGCAGAACAAATAAATTAAAGTTATTTTTGGGTGATCTTGCGCATTTAAGTGAGCCTTCTCTGTGGAAAGAAATTCAATTTGTTTCAGGGTGAACTAAGTAAAATTCAAATTACACTACTGTTAAAAAACTGTTAAAATTGTATTATAATGCATTTCCTTTTCATTGTCATTTCAGAGTTGCTGGTGAGGTTTTTGCTGCAAGCCTTGCACAGGGTGGCCCAGCTCCAAGATTTCTACAGGGCTGGTGTTATGAGTTTCTGTTGAGTGGAACCCTTCAACATGTTACCACAGATAACGTTCATGATGTCGAGTTTTCACCACTTATTAAAATTGTATCCTAAAACATATAGGGCCCTATCTTGCACCCAGCGCAATTGACTTTGTCAGTGACGCATGTATTATTCGTATTTTGCACCGGCGCACAGCAGGTTTTTCCCTCCACAGACGCACGTCGGCAAACTAGGGAATGAACTTGCGCTCCCTGGGCGGTTCAGCGCAAAAAAAGAGGCCTGTTCCGGCGCAAACCGTCCCTGATGCTATTTTGCAGTTTCAAAAAACAATTGCGCCACTGATCAGAAAAAAAAAGTTTAAAGTCAGTGGCGCATTGCGCGTTGTTCATTATGCTATTTTAAGGGCGCATGCTTGACCATAATGTATAGCGTGCACAACGCACACACACTTTGCTCATCTAATCTACACAGATGCAACAGTTATTTTTGCAAATCATAAATTGTTACACTAAAAAATATTAATACACGAGATAAGGGAAATTATAGTGGTGAGCATTGTGGTGATAGTTTTTATTTATTGTGTGGCTGCGTTAAAAAATTCTCATGCAAATAACGATTAAAATATTTTCATAAGTTTGTTGTGTGGCTGTATTACGTTTATTTTATGTAAATAATAATTAAAATGTTTTCATAAGAAACCTTAATGTATATGAACTTGATTTAAAAGAGTACTTTGGGGTTGGACCTTGCTTGCGTTTCTTGGGTCCGATTTCAAAGCCCCCAAACCCTTTCAGCGGTGAGGGTGGATGCAGCGATGTCCTCTGCTGGCGTCTGTGTAGAGGCAGATCCGCCTCCCGTTACACGGCGTGCCCGATTTATGCTGGCAAGCTTGGGATTCCCCCTTCTCCTGACATCATTGTAGCGCTTTGCGCAACGATGGGGATGCCAGCTGATGAGACTGTGGCTATTTCCTCTCACGGCTGTTTAACCTACGCTGATTTGGGCGGGTTTCTCCTATCCCCATACAAAACAACTTCTCTGTCTTTGACTGCTCTTACAAGAACGGGGGTCTCCTCGGCTGTAAACCGCTCCTGGCGTATGCCTAGTAAATCCGTCATAATAATAGCAACCCGCCATGGAACTTGCGCCTTTGCGTTTAAAGGGAATGTTGGATAGCGTTCTGATTGGTTTATTTGACGTTACGCCCAAACCACACCTATGAATAATGAACCTACTTCAGACCAACCCCTTATTGATTTGCGCCCGGCGCAAGAGTTATTTCTCACGCCGGGAAAATAGCAACAGCGCCCAAGATCCGCCCACAAACTCACTTGCGCTTTGCGCTTCGTACTTGCGTTTCAGATCGTTAAAATAGGGCCCATAGTGTCTTTCTGTTGCCATGTATTTTTTTTAGATGTTTAACACCGTGATTTTTATTCACCCTTTTTAACTCTTTTTAGATTGAGGAGACTTCAGAGTTGTCATCTTACACTGAACAGATTGTCAACTGTGGCTACACAGGGCCTGTAAACGAGGACAAGAAGAAGAATATAATAAGGTTTTACTCTATGCATTAGTTTTAAATGTATCTTTCATAGAAAATTCATTTGATTAGACATTAACAGTGACTGATATTTCTTGATTCTACTTCTGTAAAGAGCAATTGTGATGCATACAGCTGCACGTCGAAGCCTCATGCTTCAGCAGCTTCGCGAAGGGTTACAACTTTGTTTTTCTGCATGATGTCTATGAAATTGTAGAGAAGTGTGTCGCAGCCTCTTTGTTGTGGAAGGTGGTGATGATAAGGTGATTTCAAAAACCTAATATTTCTATTTGCATTGCTGTTGTGAAATATGTTGCAGCACAAAAGAACTTCTATTTTGTCTTTCTATACTGCATGCTGTTTAGATAATGTTTTCCAATTTCTGTTTTCCTGGCATGTTCTTCAGGTGGACTCATATTACATTGTGTCACATCTTGCCCCAAACATGAGTGAGAGTCAAGGGCGTAGGTTTGATTCTGGCATTGGTGGGGACATAAATAAAATGGTCGCATTGCAAAAACTGTTTATCACCATTTACTTGACATAAACAACAGACAACTCAGTATGCACTTTACTCAGTGACATCTGACTCGCCACCCCCGGTGCCATCCCAAATTGAATGTACTATAATATACAATTTGTTATGTCCTAGAGCCTAATAAACAGTAACTGTTTAAGTCTGTCAAAAAAAGAAAAGAAAATCACATTGTAACATATATGTAGGTATGTATATCATGCTGTTTCCTGAACAACGTTTATTAACATTTCTGTAGTTCACATTAAATCTTCTTTTCATTAACAGACAGTTAATCAGTGTGAAAAAAATAGTTTAAGTTTAAAATGCAACCTTACATTATGTCTACATCTGTGCAAGTAATGACCACAGTGCAGTAATGTTAAAGTATTCAGCAATTATGACATGAATTCATGTTTTTACCATGTTGGGGTTATTTTCTTTCATGGATTAGGGACCCCCTAAATAACCTTGCCACCCCATTTATAAAAGGTTGACACAAGTTTGCAACTCCTCGCAGGTTAACATGAGATTGTCGTGTATTGGTGAAAACACTGTCCCTGAATCATTATGTGACACAACTTTTTTTGTGCATGAAACAGTTACAGTGGGTATAATAATACTTTCTTCCTCACTTACCTGTAGCCCGAATAATCACGCGCGTCTTGTTGAGTGAACTTTGGCGCGTTGCACAAAGTGAAACCATCCTATCACACGTAGCGAGTAAGCCCATCATAAAGTGATGTGAAATAGAGAGGCGGGACTCAAGAAATGCTAATCCAATCATTTTAGCAATGTGAGTTAGAGAGGCGGGACTAAAGAAATGCAAAGCCAATCATATTAGCGATGTGAGTTACGGAGGCGGGCATTGCAGAGAACGAAAGCTGTTAACCGTTTGTGTACCACATAGAGCGTTATTTTTACTGAACGGGATTGCAAACGATTTCTAATCTCATTTAAATGATTCCTGAAAAAATATATAATATGTAAAAAATAGAAAACACAAGAATAAGACGGACATCAGTGGTTATATATAAATACAGATTAATTGTTTGGTCGAAATTATTGCTAGGGACAATTCAGTCTTCCCTGAATATTGGTAGGGACATGTCCCTAGCGTCCCACCCTAAATCTACGCCCATGGTGAGAGTGGAACTCTAAAACATGCCAAAGAGGTGAAAATCCTGAAACCCCTCCAGGATTTTTTAATGGGGCTTAAAGGTAAGTTCATTTTCACTTCAGATGTCAATGAATGCAAAAGTTTCGACAGACATTGTTTACAAAATATGTCTGAATTAATTGATCACTAAGGGTGAACTCAATCAGAACAGAGCATGCACGCCTGCACAGCAGATTATCATATTAGGATGATTTCCGAAGGATCATGTGACTGACAGATGGAGTAATGATGCTGAAAATTCAGCTTCAATATCACAGGAGTAATTTACAGTTTGAAATAGAAATGTGCAACAATATCATTTTTACTCTACATTTAAATAAATGCACCCTTAGTGAGTATAAGTGACTTTTTACATAAACACAAAATGTTTCCAACTATTGACATGTACAAGAAATTAGGAGAGGAAAAGATACAGCTTTATTAAAACCATATGTTCTAATGTTAACTTTGTCTATAAACTTGCACGTTTCTAAAGTAGCAAAATTTTTAAAGTCTTGGTCATAAAAGCTTATTGTGCTGTATGTAGTTATGTCATTAAATGTCTTAAATGCATATCATATATTTTACTGCACTAGATGGCGATACTCAGAATACTGAAGCGGCACTGTCTGTCCCAGGGGTGATGCAGTGGCTGACAGGCCAAGCACATTGGCATCTGCTTCTATCTGAGAGAAATGCTTTTAAAATAACAGTTCAATTTGATCACACATGCATGCAGCGAATGCCAAGCCACTCACTTTGTTATCCTACACTGTAAAAAGATTCCGTAGAAATTACAGTATTACTGGCAGCTGGATGCCAGTAACTTACTGTAGATTTGAATTTATGTTAATTACCTGCAACAGTTTGTTCAAAGTTAAATGAAAATTAAATATTAGCAAGTCTGTATCTTTACAGAATAAAAATAAAATAACAGCCTCAAGCTAAGCATTCTGGGAAACAAAATATGAAGGAAAAACCCAGAAAAAGGTTGATGAGGATTTTTGGTTCCCAGAATGCTTTGCATGTGGCTGTTATTTTTATATTTGTATTCTGTAAGACAAAGACTTGTTAATGTTTAAGGTTCATTTAACTTTGAACAAACTGTTGTCAGTAAATAACATAAATTAAAATTTACAGTAAGTTACTGGCATCCAGCTGCCAGTAATACTGTAATTTCTACGGAATCTTTTTACAGTGTATTGTCAGCGCATGCACCCAAACCATTACCTTTCCCACTGCACATCTGTCAGATTTTAATGAATTTAAAGAAATAATGAAAACAGCAGTGCAACATGGTGCTTTCTTTTACAGAGTGTAGATTGAAATAAGCTCAAAATGTTCCTCACAATAGTAGTTTTTTCTTCATAATTCATAGATGCTATGTAACAACAGTTGTTAATGTTTTACATATGTCTGAATGGTTTAGAGTTTTAAAGGGGTAGTTAACCCAAAAAACGAAAATTGTGATCATATCCTTATGTTGTTCTAAATCTGTATGAATTTCTTTATTCTGATGAACACTAAAGATATTTTGATAAATGATGGTAAGCACACAGGATACCGTACCCATTGACTTCCATTGTATTTATTCCTACTTTGGAAGTCAGAGGTTATTATGAGCTGTGTGCTTACCATCATTTATCAAAATATCTTTAGTGTTCATCAGAATAAAGAAATTCATACAGATTTAAAACATGAGGATGAGAAAATGACAATCATCATTTTTGGCTTAACTGTGTCTTTTAAATGTTTGTTACAGTATTTTACAAAAATAAGTTTGAATTGCAGTTTAAAGTGTTTAGATTGAAAAGAACTCACGTCTAGACGAAATACTCCATGTACTTTTATTTTCATCTTTAATAAATGGTTTAACAACTCTATTTTTTTGTACTTTTTTGTACATGCTTTTTGTACTTTTTTTGTACATGCTTTGTGTACTTTTTTTGTACATGCATTTTGTACTTTTTTTTAACAAAAACATATTTCTTAAAATAAATGTTTGAATGGTGTAATGGTTTAAAATGATTTTCCTATTAATACAACAAAAGAAAATAGTAAATGAGGCTCCTTGCCTAAAGATGTATAAACACACCAAGAAATATACACCTATGCATAACTTGCTTGCGTTTGTCACAGGTTAGATTTTAAAGGAACAGTACAGCTGTGAAATGACTTTTACAATTCAAATGTTACATAGAGTACAATCTGTGGACGACCTCAAGTGTCTGTAAATATAACTCATTGTCATTTAATGGTGATGTTAAAGGCTTAATCAGTCCATTTAGAACAGCAAGTTTTTGGTCCGAAAAAGGACAAAAAATCTCTGGCACCACCACACCATCATCCTCTGTGACATCTTCAACCATTTCTTCTTGAAAAAGTTGCTCCACAGTCTAAAAAAAAACAATTAGGTTGTTTTCCAATGCTAACAGTTTAGTTTGAATTTAGATTGAGTTTATGTAATTATGTAATCCGTTAAGTTAAAGCAACTTAACAAAGTAACTATTCAAGTACATGAATGTCAAGAATGAAAATTCTGATTTTTACTTAATGTCATTCCAATCTCAAGTAACAGACCACTTTAAGGGGATGGGGACAGCATACTGCTTACTATGACAATGAGTACTTTTGTGTGAAGGATGTATTATGGCAAAGTTTGTTTTTCTTTTGTTTATTAATAGTTTAATGTCATGCCAGCTGCAATACTATAATTATGAATAAAAAAGATGAAAAATTAAACATTCATTTATTAAGGTTTTTCATATTAATTCTTGATAAATATTTTAAAATAAAACCTGATCTTACATGAATAAAACTCTTTTAACCCACCAAAAGTTTTTTAATCATTCGATTAAAAGTCAACTGAAAAGTTGAGTTCATGCATCAGAGTCACCCTAAAATAAAAATTCTGTCATCATTTTCTCATCCTTTTGTTACAAACCTGTATGAATTTCGTTGTTTTATAAATATTTTAAGAAACCATTTGTGAACCCCATTTACTTCCGTAGTATTCTTTTCTCATACTATGGATGTGAATGGGGTCCACAAAAGGTTTGGTTATAAACATTTCTCAAAATAAATAAAACTACGAAAGTCATACAGGTTTGTAACAACTTGTAAATGATGACAGAATTTTCATTTTCATCCCTTTAAAATTCCTTAATCTTGACAAAGCAGACATTGATGCACAAACGTGTTTGATAAAAATTTTGTAAATAAAGTTGTAAATATTTTTTGCACAAACAGCACTGCTTTATAAAAACCACTCAGTACTTCAATTATGCATTTACTACCTTTCTTGGCCTTGAAAGTGTTAGCTGTGTAGGCCAGGGGTGGGCATCCTGCAGAGTTTAGGTGTGTTCGACATCGGCTGTGGCTGGATGTAACCGATCGGCGAGATTAGCCGCGTGCAGGCGGGGAGGAGCTGAAAACGGAGACGTGAAGTCGGACGCGCTGTGGTTCCCGTAGTTTGCGGCATTTACGTCAAGCATGGCTGATCACGTGCCTTTTGCTTGCTTAATCGTATTAAACATGATTGAAAAATGTAAACTACATAAAAAGTGAATTATACTGTTTTGAATGTCCGTGTATGAGCATGAGTGGAACTGAAGAGGCTTACAGCATCTGTTTTTACAAGAATAAAGTTCAAAATAAGCATATATTATTTAAATACCAATGTAGTTGGGTCTACGTTTTTTATCCATTTTATTTTGATGAAGATGAAACAATATAACATCGCGACTACATGAAAAAGCTTTAACTGTTATAAAAATACAGATTTGTGAGCATTTGTGGAACTGAGGGCGTGAAAATAAGCACGAAACACACGTGATTGTTGTCATGTGGTGAATCTGACCAATGGTGAAACAGCTGTGTCGTCATTACAGCCCGTGCAGCTCCTCTTCGCAAACTGCGCTGGCTGACTCAGGCGGCTGATCTCGAATCGCTCTCGCGGTACTTAAAAACCACATGACACAGTCACGTGCCTGCAGCGCCAGCTTAAGTCGGACAAAAGTACTAACCGGAATGCACTGCTTTAAGTCAGCCGCCGATCGGTCTGCGCAGCGCTGCATGAAGTCGAACACACCTTTTAGCTTGAACCTTAATCAACACACCTGAATGTCATTTCCAAACAGTCCTGAAGACTTCAATTAGATTTTTCAGCTGTGTTTGATTAGGGTTGGAGCTAAACTCTGCAGGGCTGTGGCCCTCAGGACCAGGAGTTGCCCACCCCTGGTGTAGGCCTTCAATGAAAGAACAGAAATCTCCTAGATTTCATCAAAAAGATCTTAACTAAGAAAACTTAAGAAAATAAAGACAGAATTATACTTTTTCGATGTGGAATTCCAACTTTGCATAAGTGCTTAAAGCATACCTCTAAATCTGGCTCAGTCACTGGTGTCTGCAACATGCCAATGTGCCAGAGCTGTTCTGGTGAAAGATTTCCCTCTGTTCTGATGGGCTCTTCAAGTCCAATTTCAGCTGTGGAAGAATGGCATAGTGCACACAAAAGAGGTGCAGTTCATTGGACAAATCAAGCACCCGCTCTTCTTCCATTGTATGTAGTACTTACAAGACACTGCTGACCAAACATCGTGCCATAGACGCTCAATTCTAAAATAAAAACAAAACAAAAAAACAACTACGGTCAAAACGTTAAAAAAGCAACAATCACGTCAAGTATTATAGTATACCAAAATAGTATCTACATAAAGGGCAGGTAGGCTGAAAGGAATAGTCTACCCTTTTGCCATATTAAACTATGTTATTACCTCAACCTAGACGAATTAATACATACCTATCTTTTTTTTGCGTGGCCTGTACAGCGCATTGTGAATGTGTTAGCATTTAGCCTAGCCCCATTCATTCCTATGGTACCAAAAAAAAGTTTTATTTTGTGGCACCATACTTACTGATATTACTCCTCATGTAACAGTCTTTAAATAGGGAAAACACAGAAGTGTTTGGTGGCTTAACTATTTGGTACCATAGGAATGAATGGGTCTAGGCTAAATGCTAACACATTCACGACGCGCTGTACAGTGCACGCATTGAAAAAAGATAGATATGTATTAATTCGTCTAAGTTGAGGTAATAACATAGTTTAATATGGCAAAAGGGTAGACTATTCCTTGAAGACCACCAGATGTGGTGCAGTTGTGCACTTTTAGAGCGTTAATACACCCAAAAAAGACAATTCTGTCATCATTTGCTCTTCATTATGTCATTCCAAACTCTAAGACTTTGGTTCATCTTCTGACCACAAGTAAAGATCTTTAAAAAGATATCTTTTCAATGAGAGCTTTCTGTCCCACCAGTAACGGCCAACATGACTACCACTTTCAAGATTTGTATCACGGTGCTCTTATAAAGCGTGTATTGACATCCCAGGGGATGTAAAAAGGGGTCTACAGGATTTAATAAAGCTAATAATATGTCTCCAAGTATGAATGAATCTCCAGGAAATCGAAAATTAAGTTATGGGTCTCTGAAAGCAAATTAAGTTGAGGGTCTCTGTGATTAGAGATGTTGGAGTGTGGCAATGGCATCATGTTGGGTTAGGACACGTTACTGTCTTAGAAGAAATAAAGAGCCTGAGATGCAGCTTTTAAAAGTTGGACCTCTGGTTTGTACCTTTGATTGTGCACGCTTTTTCCAGAAATAAAACTGCCTCTGCCAGTTCCTCGAACAGAAAACATGCAACGTGCAATTTCCACATTTTCGAATCCCTGGTCGAGATTTAAAGGTGCTCTAAGCTAATTGAAGCGTTTTAGACCATAAAACATTTTTTGTCACATACCGGAAACATCTCCTCACTATCTGCTTGCTGCCTGTCCGCTGATCAAACTGTAAAAAAACGCGATCTTTGTAGACAGCCCAAGCTTCACAAACGGCAATATCAACAAATGGCCAAAACTAGCTCACAAAACAAAACAAAGTATTCCAGCCAATAAACGACAAGAAGGATTTGGGGGTGGGGGTTGGGCGCGTTCATGAAAGCACGGAAGGGAGGGGGAGGAGTTAGCTACGCTCCATCTGTTTGAAAACAGTTTCGAAAGTCAACAATAACTAACGTCTCGCAGATTCGCTTAGAGAACCTTTAAGCAATATAAATCCATAGTTAATTAGTTTTGAAATGTTTTTGTTACTGTAACTCTAGGTTTCATTTTAGGCACACACACACTAATGATTGTACCCCTGATTGTAACTTTCTGTTAGGAATGACACAAGACAGGAATCCCAGCGCAGAGGTATTTATTCAGTATGTGTAGCAAGACAAACACTCAATGTCATCAGAATAACAATAAGAGAAAACACTTGAAGATCAGTAGTATGTATAATAGAAAAACTCTCAGTGTCCATAAGAATGTAATGTAGAGAAGGCAACACTAGGTGGGCGGGGCACAACGGGATCCGTTCGGGAAAGTCACTTGAGTGGGAAACACAGCATAGCCGTAGGACATCCACTAGCACATCCGAAATCCACAAAGATGTAATCCTGGCGGAGCACAGAGAGAGAGAGATTAACAGTCAAAGCCTTCAGCAATAATGGCTGCTGGACGGCGCACTTCAGCAGCGCGGCGCTCAGATGGAGGACAGCGCTCAGGGAAATCCGCTGACAGAGAGAGCGCAAAACTCGGCTGTGGCACTTCTACCGAGCGAGCAAGAGGTCAGTGATGAGAAACAATCCAGCAGCGAGAAGGCGATGAAAGGGTACAAATCCACTAGAGAGTATAACAGAACGGGGAATCTGAAGGGGCAAAGGCAGCAGAGAGCACGGATGAATGATACGATACACTTATCAAAAACACGAAAAGACATGAACTAGACACGTGTCATGAATTTGGTTTTCTCTGTCTGCCTTTTTGTTCACATACACACACACACACACATACACATTCCCATTCACACATACACACACGCTATCACTCGCATACACCCCTTCATTTTTAGTTGGACACCATTCTCTCTCTCTCCCTCTCTCTCCCCTCTCACCTGTGTGTCATTGCAATCTGCGCTCGCACTGATTGCTTTGACACCTGTTCCCACTCTGCCCTTAACATTTATCTGGTGGATGTTTTGGCAGTCCCTTTGTTGGAGAAGAAGGAATTAGTAGGATCACGCGGTAGTAGTAAGTTTAAACGCTACATAACGCTATATGTTTTCGAGTGATTGTGTGCAGGGGAACGATGTCGACGGCAAGGGCAATGGCGACCGAGAGTCGGAGTGGCGGATTAAGCGACGACTGTGGTGTGAATGAAGAGAATGAAGGAGATAGTGTAGATGAAGAGGATAATTCTGAAAGCATGAATTGTGAAGAATGGTATCAGGTAGAGCAGTCATCTCAAAAACGGAAAGAAAGAGGATCAGAATCGGATGAATTCGTTGGAGAAGGAACAAGATACAAAACAAGGAGGAGTGAGGATGAGTACAAGGTTACTTTAACATTCGAAACAATGGGTGATATCAGGAATCCTATGCATTTAACAAAAGTACTTAAAAAAGCAATTGGAGACATTAAATCAGCACGATATTTAACCAACAATCAAGTGCTTGTGTTTTGTATGAACAAAAAACAACAAGAGATGATAATTAAAGTGAAGGAGTTAGGAGGGATAAATGTGAAATGTCACGTTCCTGGAGAAATGAATGGTGTTAAAGGTGTGATTACTGGGGTCCCAATATCACTAACTGATGAGATGTTAAGAAAGCAGATAATGAATGAAAAAGTAACAGAAGTGAAAAGGTTGACAACAAACAGAAACGGGAAAAGAGAACCAAGTACAACAGTTATGATAACATTGAGTGGTAACATTTTACCAGATGATGTTAAAATTGGTTATGTATGCTATCCTGTGCGTCCTTTCATTAAACCTGCATTAAGATGCTTCAATTGCCAAAGGCTAGGTCATGTGGCAGAAGTATGCAAAGGAAAGAAAAGGTGTTGTAAATGTGGAGGAGAGCATAATTATGGAGAATGTGGAGATAAAGCGGAACCTAAGTGTTGCAATTGTGGAGGTCCACATAGTGCAGCATATTTAGGATGTACAGCCCAAAAACAAGCAATGGAAGTGATGAGGTACAAATCAGTTCATAATTTATCATATGCTCAAGCAGTGAAGAAGATTCAAAATGAGCAAGGAAAAACGACTAGTGATGGTCACACTAGGGGAACTGAAGTACCAAGTAAAGGAAGAGAGAGTCAGAAATTAAAGGAGAATGATGATGCAAACATGCTTAAGGTTAGTAAAGTAAACTTTATTGCATTTATTGCAGAAGTCATTAATTGCACAGCACAAACAAACAAACGAACAGAAAAACTGAAAATAATCATATCAGCAGCAACACGTCATCTGGATGTAAGTGATTTATCAGTTGAGAAAATACAGATACTTTTAGGTCAATCTGAGTACATTGCAAGCTCTCAGAAAGGATCAGAACAACCAAAGGTTAAACAAACAATATGACATTTAGGGTAGTACAATGGAATGCTAGAAGTTTGACTGCTAATGGACAAGAATTCAAGAGAATTATACATGAAATGAATAATCTTCCTGATGTAATATGCATACAAGAGACATGGCTTAAACCACAGTTAAACTTCGTAATTCCAGGGTATGTATCCATTAGAAGAGACAGAAAAGGAACCGCTGGTGGAGGATGTGCAACGTTTATAAAGAATGGAGTGGCATATAGGGAAGTTAAAACAGAAACTCAATATGAAAGCATTAAAATGGAGGTGTGGACGTCAGTAGGGAAAGTAACAATAATAAACTATTATAATCCATGCGAACAATTATCAGTGATAGAATTAAACAAAATTTGGAGTAAAGATGAAGGAATTGTGATTTGGTGTGGGGATTTTAATGCACATGGGGTGACATGGGGAAGCACAAACACAGATAAAAATGGGTCAGTGGTGGAAGAATATATGGAAGATAATTTATTGGTATGTTTAAATGATGGTAGTGGAACAAGGTTCAATATAAGAGATTTAACAAAATCATGCTTGGATCTAACAATAGTTTCAGCAATAATTGCAGTAAAATGTCATTGGAAAATTTTAGATGAATCGACAATTGGAAGTGATCATTATCCAATAAGCTGTACAGTAGGGTTAGAAATGCAAAGGAGTGATGTTATAATTCAACAAAGATGGAAATTTAATAGAGCGGATTGGGAGAAATATAATGAATTATGTAAGACAGAATTGAGCAGATACAGTATGGTAAATGATATAGATGAGTGCACAGAGAAATTCAGTTCAATTTTAATTAGAGCAGCAGAAGAATCTATTCCTAAATCCAAAAGAACTAGAAAGGATAAAGTTGTTCCATGGTGGAATAATGAATGCTCTAATGCAATTAAAAGCAGAAATAGAGCGTTTAAAAATCTAAAAAGAACTTTAATACCAGAGGCAATACAAGAGTATCAGAGGGAAAGAGCAAAGGCTAGGAGAATAATCAAACAGGCAAAAAAGAAATACTGGCAAGGATATTGTTCTTCTATAGGTAAGGAAACGGAATTGGGTGAAGTTTGGGGTATGTTAAAGAAGATGATAGGGATCTATAAAACCAGAAATATACCAGTAATAACTGGAGAAGGAGGAACTGGAATCACAGAAAAGGAAAAGGCAGAAATATTAGTTAAGACATTACAAAAAGCTCATAGTATAGAAAATCTTGATGAAAATTACAAAAGGAAAAGAAATGAAATATTAATGCAAAATCAATGTATATATAATAAGATGCCTGATGGAAATGGAACTCTAGACGCTGGATTTGAGATTTGGGAACTTAAAAGAGTATTAGGTCGAGTTTTACAATCTGCACCAGGAAAAGATGGAATATGTTATATTATGCTAAAATATGCAGATGATATAATTCTTAAAGTATTATTAGAAATATTTAATAAGATATGGGTAGAAGGGAAGCTACCAAAGTCATGGAAACATGCTGTAATAATTCCGATAGCAAAGCCGGGGAAAGATCCATCGATAGCTGGAAATTATAGACCAATAGCACTTACATCCAACTTATGTAAATTGATGGAGAAAATGATAGTAAACAGGATGAATTATGTATGTGAGAGTAAGGGAGTGTTAGCATCTTATCAGTACGGTTTTAGAAAAGGTCGATCAACATTAGATGCATTAATAAAATTTGAAACGGATGTCAAGAAAGCCTTGTCAATGAAAGAGGGATTAGTGGCAGTTTATTTTGATATTGAGAAGGCATACGATATGCTGTGGAAAGAAGGTTTACTACTAAAATTGAGAAAATTGGGAATAGAAGGTAGAATGTACAACTGGATTTTGAGTTTTTTAATGGATAGAACAATCCAAGTTCGAGTGGGTAATGAAATGTCTCAAACTGTGAGTATAGAAAATGGAACTCCCCAGGGAAGTGTGATAAGCCCTATATTATTTAACATCATGATAAATGATGTATTTGAAAGAGTGTCTCCAGAAATTAATACAGCTTTATATGCTGATGATGGATTAATGTGGAAAAGAGGAAGGAATATATCTTTTAATATGCACAAAATTCAAAAAGCAATAGAGACAGTGGATAGTTGGTCATTAGAATGGGGGTTCAAATTCTCGATATCCAAAACATGTTATCAGATATTTACAAGGAAAAAAAGGAAAGAAAATAAGCAACTTAAATTATATGGAGTATCATTAGAAAAAGTGTCAAAATTTAAGTATTTGGGAATATGGTTTGACAATAAGTTAACCTGGAAAGATCATATTGAATATATTTTAAAAAAGTGCAGTAAAATACTGAATTTAATGAGAGGTGTCGCAGGTCAAGACTGGGGTGCAGATAAGCAGTCATTAAAAGATATATATGTTGGTCTCATGCGATCAGTCCTAGATTATGGATGTATTGTGTATGAATCGGCATCTGTATCTATGTTAAAAAAGTTAGATATCATACAAGCCAAAGCTTTAAGAATCATTTTAGGAGCAGTTAAAACAACCCCAAATGCAGCACTGCAGGTGGAAACATCCGAAATGCCTCTGTATATAAGAAGGGAAAAACTAGCTATGGCATATTGGATTAATCTAAATGGACAAAGTAACGATCATCCCGTAAAAGAAGTACTTAAGGAAAGTTGGGAAACTATGAATACACCAGGTAAAGGTTTTGCATGGAACATTAAAAAATGGATTAATGAAACTGGGTTAGATACGAAAGTATTTGCTCCAATAATTGTAACGTCGCCAATACCACCTTGGTTACTTGATCAACCTGAAATAGACTTAAAGATACATGAGAAAATTAAAGAAAATGGAGAGGTGGGTAATGTAAAAACATTAGTAGCAGAGTATATTAAAAATTCACATTATTCATTTCTTCAAGTATATACAGATGGGTCAAAGAACATAGAAACTGGAAGAACAGGAGCTGCATTCTATGTTCCAGAGTTTGATATTAGGAAGGCTGGAAGAATAACAGATGACACATCTGTGTATACAGCAGAAATGGTTGCAATTCTAATGGCACTTGGATGGGTTTATGAAATAAGACCTGAAAAGGTAATAATATGCTCTGACTCAATGGCTGTTCTGTTGAGTTTGCAATCAATGCAAACAAATAGAAGTGACATTTTAATAGAAATCATGATTACATTGTATAGTATTAAACAAATGGGAATAACAACTAATTTTGTATGGGTACCTGCACATGTGGGAGTTCAAGGGAATGAAGAAGCAGACAAAATGGCTAAAGATAGTTTAAATATGGATAAACCAAGTATTAATATTTCAATTAGTAGATCAGAAGGGAAACAATTAATTTTAGAATCATGTAATAGGAAATGGCAAACATTCTGGGATTCATGTCAAAAAGGTCAACATTTTCATAAAGTTCAAAGGAGTATTAAGAAATCTAAAATCAATCATAATATAAGTAGAAGGGAACAAGTTATCCTCACTCATTTACGAACAGGTCATTCTTATCTTAATCACACGTTACATTTAATAGGAAAACATAATACAGGGTTATGTGAAGTATGTTTAATAGAGGAAACAGTGGAACATGTAATGATGGTATGTAAGGTATATGAAAGAGAAAGGGAAAGTCTTAAAGAGGAAATGCAATCACTGGGAATCCAAGAGTTCACATTAACTGAAATATTAACTAACGGATTAAATGCAGGGAAAATGATAAATGCAATCATGAGATTTATCAGGATAAGTGGATTAAAAAATAGAATATAATTTTTTTTT
This sequence comes from Misgurnus mizolepis, assembly GCA_025389145.1. NCBI lineage: Eukaryota > Metazoa > Chordata > Actinopteri > Cypriniformes > Cobitidae > Misgurnus > Misgurnus mizolepis. The sequence goes on along the minus strand of JAIFKI010000008.1, from coordinate 7,500,135 downwards.
TTTTTTTTTTTTAGTTTGTTTTGTTAGTTTATTCTCTTCACACTCCACCACAGTAGGTGGCGGTATGCACCTATGAAGTTGGTTCGCAATCCGCCATAAAAATCAAAGAAGAAGAAGAAGTCCCTTTGTTGGATTATTGAATTGCACATGTTCTCTGTAAACTCAACAGCCTTGTCGTGTCTTGTCTAGGAATAACTCACCCAGTCTTGTCTTGTCTGTCCTGTCCAGTTTCTCCGCTAAGTGCATTGATGTTCAGCTGCGTGTGAAGCTGAGGAGTATTCTCCGTACCTCATTTATCCACTGCTGCGCTCCAGGCCAGCTCCAGGGATTATTTCTGTGTCGTTTTCCCAGATCGGGACTCAAGTATCTTTTGTTAAGTCACAGTGCTGTGAGCAACCAACTGACTGCCTTTGTTACATTCCAGTGCTGTGTGATATCTCCAGACTGCCTTTGTAACCTTTATTAAAGACTCAAATTCCCTGTGATATTTGCCTTGGAACTCTTTTTATTATTACAACACGGCTAGCGGGCATGAACATACAAAGACGAACTTGCAAAGAACAGAGGAAACGAGGGGAATTTAAATCAAACCGGATTGGGCAAATGCAGTGGTGTAGTCTACGTGATACGCAGGTATACGCCGTATACCCACTAGAAATTGTCAAGGATTTCCGTATACCCACTAAAAATAGCGCGAGGATACGTAACAGCATGGTTTTGTGACATTTTTAAAGTTTAGTCATAATATAGATGTGAAGCATTGACCATTAGCATGCTACACTTGCTACTTTAGCGGGTTGAAATACATATTAGAATATATACTTCATGCCGAACTGCGCGATCCGATCGGCGTATGAATTTCTATGAAATCAGATTACTATAGTGACGCGAAAGTAACTGGGGAGCAGACTGGCGAGTGACAGCAAAGTACCGCGAGAGAGACTCCAGTTATCACATAGAGAAATCTGCTTTGACTCGCTCTCGCGGTACTTTGACATCACCAAGAGGTCTGCTTAGCGCCAAATGAAGTCGAACCTACAGTGTAGCTGCTCACGCGACACTGTAAACAAACAGTCCAGAGAAGTGAACGAGTGCTGCAACATAAAATCCATAGAGTTTACAACGCACATGTGAGTAAACAACATTTAAATCATCAGTCCAGTTTATTACTTTATCTGGAGGTAAGGCTCCAAATGCAATAAAATAAGCCCGTGATTATATCCTGATGGTTTTTAGCTGCCTTCAGTTCCTCTGCATGTTTGCTTGTGCTTCACAGTGTAACTTCCCTTCTCTGTGTTCATTTATATATCTACGTTCAAGATGTATATGATCTTAAACTTCTGTTTGGTTTGGGTGTCTAATATTAGGCTACATGATGGTCTTGTAATAATAATTAAGTATAAGCCGATTTTCATTTTTAGACAATGCTTGTATTATATGCAAATATAAGCTTTTATATCAATGACTATGCAAATTAGAGTTAATTCATGGTCATCTTAAATGTGTATTAATTAAAAACATTTACACCATTAAATTACACATGGTAATGTTATCAATAGTTGTCAGATAATAGCTATTGAAAGAATTGAATATTTTTTCTCCTTTAATGCATGTGTTAGCCACAGATTGAAGATTTATTTAATTTTAATTAACAGTTAAATAACTTTTGTCCCTGAGTTAGATGTTGATTAATACTAAACCAGTCTAAAAATCAGCAGTTTCCCCAGCTGTAAACCCATTGGCTCTAAAGTCTTTTTTTTCTTAAAAAAGAGAACACATTCAGTTTATGTGTTTATGAGTACACTTTCAGAATGCACATGAATATCTATACTGTATGCATCTGTGAGTGTGGTGGTGTTTATGAGGTGTCGCGCTAAGACGAGTAAGCATAAGGGTGAGAGGGAAAAATCACAGTATACTCACTACAAAAATCTAGACTACACCACTGGGCAAATGATAGAAATCAGGTGTGTGACGCCGGTGAGAAGAGTCAGATAATGAGATCACCAGGTGGAAGGCGCGCATGTGTGGAGCTGTCAAAACAAAAACACAACACATAGAGAAACAAAGACAAAGCGGCCAATAAGACCGAATTCATGACACTTTCAGTTTGTAGGCTGCTGACTAAAGCCTGAAATCTGACGCAAATCAGTGCTTGTTCATGCTACTGATGATCACTTATTGTGAATTATCAAAAAAGCGATCAAAAGCAGATTTCTCTTGCCATAAACCGTAGCTTCAGAGACTGATAAATCATGACCAACATGCAGTAAAAATATTTCTACCTTGACAGCAACCCATGTTTGTGAACATCCTCCAAAAAGAATGAAAAGGCAGTCGATGATTTGTTGTTTGCAGCAGCATCGAGATATTGGATCTATGAAAAAGGGGTTCAGGAGAAAGTTTTTCAATAGAACATTGCTATAACCTTTCAGGTTTTAAAACAAACCATATTCATTCAGACTTTAACAGTACCTTCCTAGAGAAACCATCGATCCCACCAAATATCACAATGTTGAATCTTAAGAAGAATTCAGATAAAACCAAAGTTATTCATGCAGACCCTAGAGGAAGAGAGTTGAGAACGTCTCGGTTACGTATGTAACCCTCGTTCCCTGAAGGAAGGGAACGGAGACATCACGTCGTGACCGACGAATTGGGAACCGCTCCGCGGGTGACCTATCTACTTCGAGAAACTATAAAAACGCCAATGAACTTGGCATGCAGGTATTTGCATAATGCCGGCGCCGCCCCGCCAGGTGGGTATATAAGCCGCAGGTGCACAATACCAAATTAGCTATATATTATTGCTGAGAAGCCGAGCAACAGTGCCCGGCCTGAAAAACAGCAATGGAACAGCAAACTGTGGCGACGGGACGTGACGTCTCCTTTCCCTTCCTTCAGGGAACGAGGGTTACATACGTAACCGAGACGTTCCCTTTCAGTCGGTCACTACGACGTCACGTCGTGACCGACGAATTGGGAATCCCTACCAAAACGCCACTGCAGCTGAACCCTTCCAGTGTCTGTAAAAGCCCTCCGCCCTCCACATAGGGGGCGGAACCTAAGGCGAAATGCAGAAGGCCGGTCACTACCTGTTCCTTAACCCACGATAGTGAAGCAGCGAACTGGGGAAGCGTCTAAACTGAGCGGAGCTAGAACACTGCGGAAGCCATCCCCTAAGAAGGTTGAATGGATGACATAAAAATATGAAACAACCGAAGGTTGCTCATAAAAAGTCTCTGAACAAAACATAGCATGCAGAGAGATGCAGAGCAGGCTCTGCTAAGGAAAACGTGGAGGATTAGTACCCCACGGAGTATACACACAAATGAACCCCACGTAGGGGACAAATGTGGACGCCTAGCCTACACAGGTTTACAGAGAATACATCAGTGATAGGTTGACAGCGGATGCTCCGCAACACCAGCTATCAGGGCGGTGGAGGAGAGGCAAAAACAGTTTTTTAGACGTTTTTGCCCCGATGGCCTTCCATATTGGTGCAGATGTGCAGCACCAAAATAGAGGCTCTCAGCCGACACACGAGCCGACCCTCGGCATTCTTAACTAGTTAGTAGAAAGAACCCGAGTGGAAACCGGTTCGACACGAACACTATAGAATCTTGTGAACGTATTAGGTGTCGCCCAGCCTGCAGCTCTACAAATATCTGTTAGCGAGGAACCGCGAGCCAGTGCCCAAGATGATGCCACACTGCGTGTAGAGTGGGCACGTAAATTAAATGGACAAGGCACATTCTGCTTTTGATATGCAAGGGCTATAGTATCTACAATCCAATGGGACATCCTCTGCTTGGTGACAGCTTTTCCTTTCTGCTGACCACCGTAACAAACAAAGAGCTGATCTGAGGTCCTAAAGCTTTGCGTCCTGTCTATATACACACGTAGTGCATGAACAGGGCATAACAAAGCCGTGGCTGGGTCTGCCTCCTCCAAAGGCAGCGCTTGGAGGTTCACCACTTGATCTCTGAAAGGAGTGGTGGGAACTTTGGGCACAAAGCCGGGCCGGGGTCTCAGTGTTACGCTGGATGCAGCCGGCCCGAACTGAAGGCACGATTCGTCGACCGAAAATGCATGAATATCCCCTATCCTCTTAACAGAAGCCAAAGCAAGGAGAGTTAATGTTTTCATAGTAAGAAATTTAACACTCACACTATGCAGAGGCTCAAATGGGGCTTCCTGGAGTGATTTCAGTACCAAGGACAGGTCCCACGGAGGAATGGAGGGAGGACGCGAAGGATTCAGTCTTCGAGCGCCTCTGAGAAATCTAATGACCAGGTCGTGCTGACCCACTGTTCTACCGTTTACGGGTGAATGGTGAGCTGATATCGCAGCGATATCGACCTTAATAGTGGATGGTGACAGCCTATTCTCCAAACGACGCTGGAGATATAAAAGCACAACACTAATCGGGCATTCTCGGGGGTTTTCACTTTGGGAAGAACACCAGTCGACAAACAGGTTCCATTTAAGCGCGTAAGCCTGTCTCGTAGACGGCGCTCGCGCTGCAGCAATAGTGTTAGATACCTCTTGCGGTAAATCACTCAAATCCTCCGTGCCCCGTCCAGAGACCACACATGGAGGTTCCACAGGTCGGGGCGCGGGTGCCATAATGTGCCCTCTTGTTGAGAAAGAAGGTCCTTCCTCAGGGGAATCTTCCAAGGAGGGGCTGTCGCGAGGAGAGAGAGTTCTGGAAACCAACTCCTGGTTGTCCAATACGGTGCCACCAACAGCACGCTCTCCTCGTCCTCCCGGATTTTGCATAGGGTTTGCGCAATGAGGCTCACCGGAGGGAACGCGTATTTGCGCATGTTTCGCGGCCAGCTGTGTGCCAATGCATCCACGCCAAGCGAGTCGTCGGCTAGTGAATAGAACAGGCGACAATGGGTCGTCTCTGGGGAAGCAAACAGATCTATCTGCGCTTTGCCGAAACGTCTCCAAATCTGCTGAGCCGCAATGGGGTGGAGTCGCCATTCGCCGGGACGCGCAGCCCGAGAGAGCGCATCCGCCTCTACATTGAGCGTGCCCGGGATGTAAATGGCACGAAGAGACCTCAAATTCTTCTGACTCCAAGTGAGGAGATGACGGGCGAGATGCGACAGGTGACGCGAGCGTAAACCGCCTTGACGATTGATGTACGCCACGGTCGCAGTGTTGTCTGTGCGAACTAATACATCTTTGCCCTGTAACTCGTTGCTGAAACGGACGAGCGCAAGATATACAGCCCACATTTCTCGGCAATTTATGTGCCAATGCAGCTGGGGTGCCGTCCAGACCCCCGAAGCCGCAAGCCCATCGTACGTGGCCCCCCACCCCGTGTCCGAAGCATCTGTGCATACTATTGCATGCCTGGAGACCTGTCTCAGAGGCACACCGGCTCGGAGAAACGCACGGTCTGACCACGGAGTGAAAGTGCGACGACACGCAGGTGTAATGATAACACGGTGAATGCCGCGCAGCCACGCTCTCCTCGGGACTCGATCGTGAAGCCAATGCTGAAGCGGTCGCATATGAAGCAGTCCGAGCGGAGTTACAGCTGCGGCTGCTGCCATATGCCCCAGGAGCTTCTGAAATTGTTTCAGCGGGACCGCGCTCTTGCTCTTGAATGTATTCAGGCAAGTCAGAATCGACTGTACACGCGCTTCTGTTAGACGAGCTGTCAAATCGATCGAGTCCAGTTCCATCCCGAGAAAAGAGATTCTCTGCACGGGGCAAAGCTTGCTCTTTTCCCAGTTGACCCGAAGACCCAAACGAGCGAGGTGTTTTAGAGTTAAATCTCTGTGATCGCACAGCGTCTGACGTGTTTGAGCTATTATGAGCCAATCGTCTAAATACGCGAGAATGCGCACACCTTTCTCTCTCAGGGGTTTTAAAGCCCCCTCCACTACTTTGGTGAATACACGGGGAGACAGAGAGAGCCCGAATGGGAGGACTTTGTACTGGTATGCTTGCCCCTCGAACGCAAAGCGGAGAAACGGCCTGTGCCGGGGGAGAATCGATACGTGGAAGTACGCGTCCTTCAGGTCGATGGATGCGAACCAATCGTTTGGACGAATGCATGGAAATATGCGCTTGGGCGTCAGCATCTTGAACGGCATTCTGTGAAGTGCACGGTTCAGCGAACGCAGGTCCAGGATCGGTCGCAAGCCGCCGCTTTTCTTGGGTACAATAAAGTAAGGGCTGTAAAACCCCGACCTCATCTCGGCTGGAGGGACCGGCTCGATCGCGTCCTTCGCCAGTAGGACAGCGATCTCCGCACGGAGGACGTGCGCATCGGCAGCTCTCACCGCAGTGAAACGAACGCCGGAGAATTTGGGGGGACGCCGGGCAAATTGGATCGCGTAGCCGAGACGAATCGTGCGTATAAGCCAACGCGACGGGCTGGGAAGCTGTTCCCACGCCCCCAGACACCGTGCGAGAGGGACTAAAGGCACGATCGGTGTACCCGCGGCGGGCGCAACGGAGGTGATCGCCGGTGTGTGCGTATTTGCCGCACCGACAGCAGTGTTGTGCATGATAACACTCACCTGGGTCCGCTGCTGGGTGGGTGAGTAAGGGAGGCTCTGCTGAAGACACCTCACGCCACTCGATGCACCCTCTGGAGAAGGGGGAGGAAGACGATGGGTTATGAGCCCGTGATTGTCTTCCTTCCCCTGAGAAGTCAGAGAGCGCGATTGGGTTATGAGCCCGTGCGTTGCTCTCGTACTCCTCTGATGAGTCGGAGAACGAGGGGGGGTTATGAGCCCGCTCGTGTCTCCGGCGCTCATCTGAAGACCTAGAGATGGAAGTGGAATTCGCTCTTTTTGTGGAATTGTGGGTGCCGACTGAAAAGTCGGCGGAACAGAAAATTGAAACAAAGGATTCCCCAACCGGCCCTCCTCCGGTGGGGGGAGTGGTGCTTTCACCATCTCCCGAAGAGCGATCCCCTCCATCTCTAGGTCGCCCGTCTCAGGGCCGCTTCGATTTTCTTTTTTCCACCCTTTGAAGCGGGCTGAGCGGGCGGGGCGGGCTGCTGACGACCGGTTCCTCGCTTCTTAGAAGAGCCCCGGGGAGGAACGGAGGCGGCCGCCGCAGGACGCCCTCGGCGAGGAGCAGGCTGAGGTGCCGACGTGGACGGGGCAGGCGCAGGACGCTTCCGACGTGGCATGATCTGAGCGATGGCCTCAGTCTGCTTCTTGGCCGCGGAGAATTGCTGGGCAAACTCCTCGACCGTCTCGCCGAACAGGCCGGTCTGGGAAACCGGAGCATTCAGGAGCCGGGTCTTATCAGCATCCTTCATGTCCGCCAGACACAGCGTTCCTGGACTACCAGGGTAGACATCGCACGCCCGACGGCGCGTGCGGTGACCTTGGTCGCACGGAGCGCCAGATTTGTAGCCGCACGCAGTTCAGAGAACTCCGCCGAGTCGTGACCTCCCGCGTGCAGGTCCCTCAGAGCCTTAGCCGGGTGGACCTGCAGCAATGCCATGGCATGCAGGGCAGAGGCTGCCTCCCCACAAGCCTTGTAAGCAGCACCGGACAGCGCCGAAGACTGCTTACAGGCCCGTGAGGGGAGAGTAGGCTGGTCCCGCCAGGAGGAAGTGACACCGGCCGGACACAACTGCATCGCGACCGGCCGCTCCACTGACGGGATACCAGTGTACCCCTTGGCATCTCCACCCTCGAGAGAGGTGAGGGGTGAAGGCTGAAACGGTCGGTTCCGGGCGGAAAACGGGGTTTTCCACGACCGCGTCAGCTCTTCATGCACCTCGGGGAAGAAAGGCACCGGGGGCGAGGACTGAAAAGCCCTCGCACCCCCGAAGAACCAATCATCGAGGCGGGACGGTTCAGGTGGGGGAGGTTTAGTCCACTCCAAGCCGACCGCCTCCGCCGCCCGGGCGAGCATGGCTGCCATCTCGGGGTCGAACACAGAAGCCGCAACCTGGCCCGAAGGCGGGAGCGGATCCTCATCGACGTCCGAGGCTGACAACCCCCCTTCCGATGTTACGGTGGACATCGCGTCGGGTGGAGGCTCGACAGAGCGCGAGGACACCGTAGAACACGGGCCGCTCGTCTCCATCGGGCCCTCCGCTGGCAACGGATCAGGGCGCTGGGAGCTGCTGGACGAACCAGCAGACCGACCCAGCACCGTTATACGGAGATCATCCTTCGCAAGTCTGGTAGCTGCGCTCTTAGCAGCACCAGACTTGGAAGGCGGGCGCCGTTCCCGGAGAAACGACACCCGTCTCCGCAAATCCGCCATAGTCATGCCCTCACAGATGGAGCATGAACTATCACGCAACGCTGCCTCTGCGTGCTGGAGCCCCAGACACGAAAGACAACGCTGGTGGCCATCCCGGGGGGCGATGAACACACCGCATCCAGAAACCGAACACGGACGGAAATCCATCTTTAAAAAGACGACCCCGACCGTGACACGAATGAGTGGCTGTCTTCAAAAAGACACAAAGCTCAAACGTGCTGCTCTTTTAGGGAAATCACTCTTTTGTGCGAGCTGGTGAAACACACAGGGTGAGGCAACGCACTCACTCGAACTCAAGTCCTAAATTAAAGAGACAGAGAGAGAAAGGGTGGAGAAAAAACACTGCGAGCCTCCGCTGAGGTGTCTTTGCCCAACCAACTTCAGCAAGCTGAGATCTTATTTTCTTCCCTTCCAGAACAGGATCTATGAAGATCAGATAGAAAGCTTCTCGAGAGCAGATGTCTGCCGGCTTCGAAGCAATAAAAGCTAATTTGGTATTGTGCACCTGCGGCTTATGTACGCACCTGGCGGGGCGGCGCCGGCATTATGCAAATACCTGCATGCCAAGTTCATTGGCGTTTTTATAGTTTCTCGAAGTAGATAGGTCACCCGCGGAGCGGTTCCCAATTCGTCGGTCACGACGTGACGTCGTAGTGACCGACTGAAAGGGAACTACTGGCTTAGTGTACATCTGGATGTATTTGTGTGTGAATATAGAAAGATTTTGTTTATGTGCGTGTGTGTGTGTTTAGCTTAAGAAAGCAATTAATTACCTGATTAGTTTATGGTTGCTATCCACGTGAACAAGTGACAATGGTGCAGGAAGAGAGTAAGTTCTACGGGCTATAAAACCAAGCTGGACCATTCTGGCCAAAATACCAGCTCCATCCACCAGCTGCATACTGGCCATCACTCTGTGCCATTGTATTCGGTGCCCTTGAGCCAGAAGTTCAACTTTTACAAGCCTGTATCCTGCATGGGGCATTCTTAATTTTATTGTCCTCACGAGATGATTAAGTTCATTGTCAGATATATTTGAATAGCAGCCTCTGACAGAGAGGGAGTGCTCCTTCAGCCTTTTGTTAAATGTTCATCTAGAAACACCACAAAGCTGTGCTAGAGTTTCTACAGGAAGAGCAGTAGAGAGAAGTTCTTTAAGGTCATCCCTGTGGATATCCAAACGTGGGCGTCCAAAGTTTCCGCAGGTGACTGTTACAATTTCAGATATATTCACTGAAGAATCTTTTGAATTCTGGGACACATTAATTAGGTTTATTAACTCCTGTAGACCCCATATTAATTATCCTGGGATATCAATATGATTAGATGCAGCAATTGCCAATGTTAGTTCTCGCTGAGTAATATCCCGGAGGTAATCCATGTCTAGGGTCTCATTCCGACAAATTGATTGAAACTTAGTTAGCATACGCTGCAAAATATCTTCTCTCACTTGTTCCTGCAGGTATAAACAATGCATAGTTAGCTTACATGGCTACATAATTCCATTCTGATCTTATTACATTTTAAATCTAATAAAAACACCAGCGTAAAACAGCTAAAAGGACCAAAGCCCCTTTGAATTGATATCTTATATACAGACAACAACATGAACTGGTTCAGTTCAGTGCCAACCTGGAGAAATGACACTCTTTGGTCCTGATAAGTAATGCCAAAAGAAAAGAGGAATTAGGAATTTTAAATTTCTATATGCACAATAATAAAGACAGAATTGTTTTCTTAACCACAATTAAAGAAAGATCATTATCGTCACGTTTCACATATCCATTGTAAGCCAAAAATATATGCCAAAGCAGACTATGGGACCAACGGTCTCTAACGTAACGAATAGCGTTCATATACAGTTATACACATCTGCACATGAATAAAGCTTACATCGCGATATTTCTATCTATTAGTTAGTTATTATAAACTTACTTCAGGGTGCCTTGATGGTGCGTCAGAGGTGTGTGGAGCTGACGCTCCGTGAGCCTCCCGATTAACATTGCTCATCTTGAATGTCACTGTTGCTATTCTTCTGCTGACGTGTGAAATATCCGTGTTTTAGCATTAATGTTCTTTAATATACTCTTATTAGCATTTGTTTATAGTACTTACAGTTCCAGAGTCCAGCATTCACTCGTCTCGCGCCACTGAAACGCTGCTTCCGGGTTTCTTCTTGTTATTTAAACGGCCGGTTGGCCTTCAGTTTATTGGTGCATTACCGACCCCTTCTGTTCCGGGGTTCCGGTTCAATGAGCTGTCAATCAAAATCTCACGAGCCAATAACAGCGAAACACTGTTAAGCCCGCCCCTCACGAGAGGTTTGTGACAGAATGGCGAACGTAAATTTGCGAAGCGCAAACGAAAACTGGGAAAGCGTAAACGAAAACACTGGGAGCGCATTCAAAACTATTTTTAGTGAAAGTTAAACTTAGAAAACCATAAACAAAGAATGCAGTATATTTGAAGATTATGTTAATTATTTTTGATAGTTAGTTGATTGTTTTTATATTCAGAGTGTTTTTCTCATTTATCAATGTTTATTTTTGTTCGTTTTTGGAAAAGTTTCGTTCGTAATATTTGGCACAAAAGTAATTCCATACTGTACAAGCATATGCTTGTAATCGATGCTATTTTGCTGTCATAATAAGGATGCTGTCAGGGGGTTTTATTGCTTAAAAATGATTACCTGTCGTTTTTGCAGAAAGGTGCTGGAGACATTGAGGGGTTGCATGCAGTGATGAGAGTAACGCATTACAGAGTAACGCATTACAAAGTTACGCTACTACTTTTAGCTGTAAAGAGCATATAACAAAGTATTTTTTAAAATCAAGTAACACAGTTACTATAACTGAAATTTAAATAACTTTGTTACTCGTGTTACTCTATTTAGTGAAAAATTAACACTTGCAGACAAGACATTTCTGATCTAACGTCACAGGACCTTGGTGGGCGGCGCTATGAATCATTAAACTTCATCATGGATGACAGTGCGGATAGAATGTATAGCACAAAATAGTGACTGCACACTCACTTGCAAAATAATTTTATTGTAACCAACGTTTCGGCAAATAGCCTTCGTCAAGGTATGTGTTCGCTCAGGGTAAGACGAGCTAGTCACTATTTTGTGCTATATATTTGGATGTATTCTTTTTGAGTTGCACCTCGGACGGAGTGCATTTGTTTCATTTTTTGATTAGTATGGATAGAATGAACATAAAAAAAAACAGGACAACATACCTTTGTTTAAAAATTGTGTGCGAGTCAGAATTCCAGCGTTCTCAGTGTGACATCAACTTGCATTTGTAGTCCACAAAAATAATTAATCTGAGAAATGTTCATATATTCTCAGATGTTTATATCGGCTTTCATTAAAGAGAACGATCCATGATTGTTGCTTTTCAGTATACACACTGTGCTCTACAACCGTGTTAAAACTCCATACAGTATGTGTGAGTGCGCATTTAGTTTTAGTTTTACTCGCTCCGTGTCCGACAAAACAATCCACTCGCTCTGTGTCCTACCGACAAAACAATACATGTACTCCTTTTTCTGGTTAAATATCCTTCCTTTAATCTTGTTTATCATTTAAATGAAACATAAAAATATACAAACACTATATGATCTTAAATATCACGGATGCGGTGAAGAAAACTGTGCGACTCCACTGTATTCCAAAGAGCGCACTACCCAAAAGCTTCAAATTCCCAAATTCTTAAAGAGACAGTACACAATTTTAATTATATATTTTAGAGATGTCCCGATCTGATATTCTGGATCGTATCGGAGCCGATCCGGGATTTTTGGCTGGATCGGATATCGGATCGAGGACGGACAACATGACCAATCCAATTCCGATACTGTGTGTTGTCACTGACAAGCTATTAAAAGGACAAAGCACCATAAACATTTTATGCAGTAAATTCAAAGTATTTAAATACACTCAATAGTTTCATGTGAAGCAACAAACGCACATTTAAAAATATTTAAGTTCACAGAAACACTGTAACTTACTCGCAAACTGGGTTAATCCACTGGTGAAGCGGACAGATGAAACGCGTCATTCACACATGAACAAACATGATAACTGTAGGCTATTTTAAAGATCACATTTTATAAAGTCTCAGTAAGCCGTTGGATGGATGCATTTTACTTTGTGCTGAGCACCTGGCGCATCTATTCTCTTTATGTTTTACAGTTATTTTAAAATTCCCATGAGAGGATGATTTAAGGGCATCAATTCTGCGCTCAGAAAGCCCATAAACGTGTAGCGTGTTATGACCAGAGTTGGGTATAACGCGTTACTGTGTAACGTATTACTGTACTCTAATTACTTTTCCTGATAACGCAGTAACGTAACGCTTTACATTTTAAATGTATGTAATTTGATTACAGTTACCAATGACAACAAAATTACATTACTAGCGTTACAAATTAAGTGTTGAAAAATTTATTAAAATGTATTTTAAAGTGACGTTTTGCCATTGCACGGCAACGTCTGTTAACGAGCATGCGCGCAGTGTCATGTGCTTTACTCACTCGTCGGAGACGCAAGCAAATGGATGCTATGTGAGCCGTGGTTGATCCTTCAAGTGGAATACAGACAATACATGTCCAAAACCTTGGCATTTCAGAGTGGGCTTTGCGCGATGACATCTGGTCTGCCAGAAGCGATCGTACAGGTGTGTTTTTAAATCACTAATGTACAATAAGGTTTTATTTGTTAACATTATTTAACTATGTTATTTTATCATGAGCTCAATGCGTGCACTGCATTAAGTAATCATATGTTTTTTTAAACAATTACCAAAACAACTTTTAATTGTTATATTTAACAAACTAACATGAATATTAACATTCTGTAGACCAAAAAGCCCTCACGAATGCGACGACGTTTTAAAACTCTAGTTTCTGTCTCCGCGACCGCGAATTAATGTAGATAGATAGATAGATAGATAGATAGATAGATAGATAGATAGATAGATAGATAGATAGATAGATAGATAGATAGATAGATAGATAGATGTTAATGAATGTGGAATGTTTAATGAGAAATGTTAAACATCTGTAACTTATTATAAAAGCTTCAAATATTTCTGGATTACTATATGAACAGTAATTTTAGGAGGGGGCAAAATCACACCAAAAATAGCTTTAAGCATTCAAATATGCACTGTAATCATCACTGTTTTCAAATGTTACAAGAAACATTTTCACATTAACACTGCGTTTGGGTTTATCCGTCCTTGTTTCTGACAGTTTCACTTTGTAGTTTTTTACATTTGATGTTGTCAAAGTAACTTAAGAGTAAAGTAATTAGTAATAAGATTACTTTTTGCATGTAGTAATGAGTAATGTAATCAAATTACAATTTTAAAGTAGTAATTAGTAATTTGTAGTGGATTACTTTTTTTGAGTAACTTACCCAACACTGGTTATGACTTAGGTGCATAGATTCTGAACCCGGAATGTGCATAAAAAGTCCCGTCAAGTGCATAATTCCCAAAATAACCATCTACACACTAAAGCTTTTTTACTATGACAGTTTTACGCAATTAAGCGGAAAAAAATAGCAAACTTAATTGATCAAACGTACCTATTATATGTTTTCCTAAACACTGCCATGATTAATTTATAACTAATGTTTCCTCTAACTTGTAAATCATTTTAAGTTTTTTTTTGTGATTTTTATATTTAAAATTATACTAGATGTAGCAGAAAGCACTATACACATTTAATTACAGTAGTATCAGGCAGGTATCGGTAACAAAAGAGTGACGCCCACTGTGGCGCACAACCTATCATTTTATATATTATATCATACATAACATCTACTCAATGGTCAGATGATTCCGTTGATTGTGGGTGCTTATAAGGGTTGCATGAAGTGACGTGTCGTTCATTTACAACTTGTTGCTGTTTGTGTTGTTTGGCACCTTGTAATCCAGCACACCTGTCATCTGCTTTGTTTACATTTCTTTGGCTTTTGTTTGCGTCTGTTGGCGTTTTTACATCTGTCTAACTGACTCATATTGTTTGTAAGTTGTAAATGAAAGTTTACAGACCGTTATTTTATTTTAAGCATTAAAAGGGACTTACTACCTGTTGATTACAAAAAACAAGTCTAAAAAATTTTGTATTTGACTGTTCAGTACTGTTCATATTTATATTTTAAAAGCAGAAATAAAAGTTACTTTCCCTAGTAACTAATTACATTTGATATACAGTAACTGGTACAGTAATTCAATTACTTTTAAAAGAAGTAACTAGTAACTGTAACTAATTACTAATGTTCAGTAACTTGCCCAACACTGGTTACATGTATGTGCTGTACTGTAGAGTTCATAGAAACAAACCCCACTGTTTTTTCAAATGTGTTGGTGCTAGCTGCAAACTGACATTGTGTACTAATGCAGCTTTTAAAGCTCATTTCTATCAGTATCACAATGAGTCTGCACCCGTTGTTACTGCTATAGCTGCTGTTACAGATTTAAAATGTGCCATTTCATTATGTGATTGAAAATGTCACACAGTTAAAGAACTTGTATGCCACTTTAAAGCACATATAGTTGAGGGGCGAGCTGTGGCATGTCCAATAACAGGTTGTAAAAATATGTTCACAGTGAAATCAACATTTACTGCTCATATGTCCAGACAGCATAGATCATGTTTGGTTGATAGCATAAGTGACACTTATTGAAATATTGTTTCTCAGTCTTCTGCTGTCATTGTATGATGCTTCCCAGACCTCAAATAATGAAACAATTGACACCATTGAAATGCCACGTTATTTTAATGAGTCATTTCTTAGGAATGTTTGTTTACTTTTGAAAGTGTAAATCCCCTCGGGTTTGCTAAAAAAGCACAACGCTTTAGCAGTTTATCTTTCTGTGGCTAATTTACCTGCTCATGTGCGATCCAATACTAATCACATGTCCCTTGGCTTACTGTGTGTAGAGAATTATTGTTTTGTATTGCTGGTGACATTCTTGATTTGCACAGCATTGGGGGGGGGTTTACAGAAAATTTCAGTCATTCTCAGTACTTTTGCAGGTACTGTGAAATAACCCAAAACGATGACCCCAATGTTTGTTGTCCACAGCGTACCCCTGAAAGTTACGATTCCGCTGTTTGTAATCTACAAACTGAAGACATTCAGGACTCCTTTGCATGTTTGTGACACTGCTCTCCCACCTTGTTTAGGCCATGACATATTTGAGGGTTTGTTATTCTATGATGTTGCATTGTACTTGAAGTATTTAATTAAGAAAAAGCAATGGCTAACATATTTAATTTTGAACCGGCGCATCAAGCAGTTCAAGTACAATGGAGCCGATGCTCTCACAAAGCCATGTGCTGTGAACCCTGGGCTGGCCAAGCTTTCAGGGCAAGCCATTTAGAACCAAAATCCGGAAGATGATGTATGGTAGTTTACTCTCCAGCTTAAAGATATTTTTGATTGATCTTGACATGCTAATCCAAGAATATTTGGAATCAAGAAAGTCTTTATTTCCAGAGAGCCCACAAAAACCTATACAAAATTTCTTGCAGCACTATTCTACTAACTACTATTTTTAAAATTTGGCCCCTTGATTAGAATGTGGACGATGCTTTTTGAAAGTAAACACAGCTACTATATTTTATAAAGAATACGATAGAGATAGTTGTCACGGTCTGACCTTTTTCCGGGGGCGTAACCAAAATTCGAGAAGGTTGGTTCCGCCGGAGATAGTTTCCGCCAGGACGACTTACCACAAACACCGGAACTTCCAGTAGTTTTCCGAAGGCAAATCAAGCCAGATGGAGTACAGGTGCGTAAAATCAACACAGCGGTTGGTGATTGGCTGAAGAGGAGAAAGGAAGGGGTATAAAGAGAGCCCTTTAAATACAAACGGGGTTGTTGTTTGCTGTAGCAAGTATTGTTGTGGTGCTGCGTGTAGTGCTGTATTGTGGTTGCCACGGAGGTCGGGCAGGACCGGTAAACAGAAGAAACAGAGGTTGGATTGCTGGGTGAAGGAAGCATCGCTAAAAGCGACTCACTGGGCTGAGTAAGTGGAAGACAGTCGTCGTTCTGATATGAATACACTGCTTTGATATGCCTTTGTGGAGTCAGAGATTTGGGGAGAGCACTTACCGTAGTGGACGTTGAGGACCATTCAACAGCAGAACTCCAGTCGTGATCAGGATTAAGAATAGCAGAGAAGCCTCAAGGAGTGTGAGTAAACGAACTAAATTATTGGGAAGAATTAAGTAAAGCATATTACCGATCTTGTGTTGTGAGTTTACTACGTAGCATTGCAGCCCCACTGTAGAGGGAAGCGTGGGCGAGCCGAGGAGCAGCACTAAAAGCATAAAACGCATGTGAGTGGCATTAAAGTCTGCATTACGTATTGTGAGCCTAAAATTGTCTTATCTGCTCTTGTGTTGTGAGTTTACACGTAGCATTGCGGCCCCACTGTAAAGGGAAGCGTGGGCGAGCTGAAGAGCAGCACTGGAAGTATAAAACGCATGTGAGTGGCATCAAAGTCTGTATTACGTATTGTGAGCCTAATTTGTATTACCTGCTCTTGTGTTGTGAGTTTACCACGTAGCGTAGCGGCTCCACTGTGGAGTGAAGCGTGGGCGAGCCGAGGAGCACCAGTAATAACCACAGGGGGTCCTGTGCCTGCCTTCCATATACTTCCCCCCCCTCCACTTGAAAATCGTCCGACCAACCGCACGACGGGCCCGGGTGGAGTTCTGGCTCAGTCCGTGGTTCACTAAGTGTGTGTGTAGTGCCGTGGGTGAGTCTTTGTCTTCTTTGTGTGTGTACACTTGAAGCTTGCAGTGTCGTGCTGTGCTTATGTTGAAAGGAGCCACTTCGAGGCCAGAGGAGCCGTGAGGAGATCACAGCCGTTGAGGTAGTGGAGCGCGGGTTGAAGCGAAATTTGCAACTAGGACTTCCTTGAGGGTAAAGTGACGGATCTTTTCTTGATGAATGAACGGGCAGTGGTGAGGCATCTGCATATTGAAGTGAGTAAACCACCTTATGATCAGTGCCTTGGACGAAGGGTTGTTGGGTTGACGTCTGCACAAAATAACTGTCCTTGTGTGGAGCCTCTTCAAAGGTTCGCCCCGGTTCCGTGTCTTCGACACCGTGAGTAGAGAAAGATCAAGGTAAGCGTTCGGCTCTATACATCCATACCCGACGTCCCCCTTCAGCCCCCTTGGAGACTGTAAGTTAAAGCACACTGTGTTAAACCTCCATCTTGTAAGTCCACTGCCCCTGAGTAAAGTTTGTGTGGAGAGACCGTTGTGTTGAGAGAAATTGTGAAGAAAGTAAAGTTCCAGTCTTGTGTAATACTTACCTCTGCTTACAGCACGAACCTGAGGAAGAAAGTAAAGTCCCAGTCTTGTGTATTACTTACCTCTGCTTACAGCACGAACCTGAGAAAGAAAGTAAAGTCCCAGTCTTGTGTATTACTTACCTCTGCTTACAGCACGAACCTGAGGAAGAAAGTAAAGTTCCAGTCTTGTGTAATACTTACCTCCGCTTACAGCACGAACCTGAGGAAGAAAGTAAAGTCCCAGTCTTGTGTATTACTTACCTCTGCTTACAGCACGAACCTGAGGAAGAAAGTAAAGTTACAGTCTTGTGTAATACGTACCTCTGCTTACAGCACGAACCTGAGGAAGAAAGTAAAGTCCCAGTCTTGTGTAATACTTACCTCTGCTTACAGCGCGAACCTGAGGAAGAAAGTAAAGTCCCAGTCTTGTGTATTACTTACCTCTGCTTACAGCACAAACCTAAGGAAGAAAGTAAAGTCCCAGTCTTGTGTATTACTTACCTCTGCTTAGAGCACGAACCTGAGGAAGAAAGTAAGGTCCCAGTCTTGTGTAATACTTACCTCTACTTACAGCACGAACCTGAGGAAGATAGTAACGACCCAGTCCTGTGTAATACCCGCCTCTGCCTGTTGGAGAGCCCCCATCGGACCCTCAACTAGGAGCCTGAGGGCGAGAGAAGAAGAGACCAGCGGATTAGTACCACGTGGACGCCAGCCGTTGGGGTATCCCCCAGTGCAGATTAGGATTTGGTTGACAACTCATTGATTATCTTTCTCTTGTGATCTTGCCTCCAGGAGAAGAGGAGCATGCCATGGGTTCAAGAAAGCAGACCCAAAGGAGCCTGTCCCTCTGCCCCCGTGGAAGCCCCGCCTGGAGTCTTGAAGGAGTCCTTGTTTTAACCGCCCCTTTCCCTTTCCCCACATCATTTTAACTAATTTAATAAAGATTCATTTTAATTATATTCATTCTCTGTGTGTCTGGTCATTGGGGTGGCTTTGGGACCTCCTCGAGGTGGAAACTAGGAAGGGGCGCGGCTTGTTACATCTACGGTCCGCCCCGGCCTGTGACATGGCGTGTGTCTCAATCAGCTCCCTTGTTCAGTAGTCAGGGCACTGATAAGGGAGTCGGCCATTTTAAGGGCTGTCTCAATCGCAAAATCCGCTCAGTGCACTGGAACGTTCGTTCCCTAAAAATTCCCACAATGCAACGCAAAAACCAGTGAGCATCGATGGTCCCTATGTTCCCTAACCGGAAATCACGTGACCTTTTCTGAAGCTCGCCAACCGAACATCACGTGATCCAACTCGATAAACGTTTGTTTTAGTTGTAAATATAAACACACATTGCTTACACAGTAAGGGACCACAATCTACTCAATATTTAAAATATTAATATTTATTTAAAATTGTAAATATATTTATTACATTTAAAATGTAATTATATGCCTCCAATTTTATGCACAGACATGTAAGAGAGTAATGACAGCATTTTTCACAATGTACTGTTTTTAAAATTAAGTCAGAGAGATGTTGGTTTTGCCGGTTGTTGATGAGTAACACCTGTGACGATAACAACGTGCTTAAGCAGCCACGTGACAGAAAAATAAGTGAACATTGTCCCAATGTGAAGTGAGCTAGGGTCCTTACCAGTGCCCGAACCTGTGAACACGATATACTGATTCACTACCTTGGGAGCTAGGGAACGAATTGAGACACACGGATAGTTTCACATATTGCTACATAAATACTTTCAAATTCTTAAATGAATAATTCATTTCCAAAAACGTATTTAATAATCAAAAAACTTGAAACTCAAAGTAGTTTCAAAGACATTTAAAATCAATATTATATTTTGTTGCTACAAAAAATTATTTAAAAAGTAACATTTTTAACAGTTTAGAAGTACAGCTACACTCATGTAATGTGCTAGGTGCACAGGTAAATTTTGTTACCCTTCAAACTCGACGTTGTAAAATTACAACATTGACATAACAAGCTCAAAATCTAATATAATCAAAAGATTCAGCTCTATCTTAAAATATGCATGATCAAGACACATAACTAATCACAGAAAAAAATATTTTAGGCATTTTACTTATGTTTTATTAGTCCAGTAAAAAGGTCATGTTCTCCAAGGCAGGTTTGCAGGTTTTATAAGTTTACGGCCAGGAAAACAAACATATTTACAAAGTTTACCATTCACATGCATTGCATAGTTAAACAATAGGACTTTTAGTTGTGTTAATGTGGTTTTAAAGAGAAAAAAAAACTTGTACAGTTATATTTTATTAGACCTTAAACTGATGCTGTAATATTACAACCAAAAAATATTTTAAAAGAGACTTTGCAGTCTCTTGGTGTGGAGAAAGGTGATGATTTTAGGTTTATCTAGGAAGCTGATTTGCTGTCAGCATTGAGGCCAGTTCAAGCCTGCAAAGTCTTTGCTGCTTTGAAGCTGAGATGTAAGTCATGTTTTGCAATACAGAATATAACCAGTGCCCAGTGTAACCATAAAGCATGTAAAAAATTGGAAATATAAATTTTTTACATTGTGTTAATAATAATTTGTGTGTTTTGTAGGTCAGACTCCTGAAAGCAGCAGCTCATCTGTTGATGCCTTGCCAGGACCTCCGACAAGTTTGCTGTCATTTTCACCCCAAAGTTCTCAATCAACCTCTTCCATCAGTTCCAAAAAGCCCTAATATAGATTGGATGGACTCCTTTTTATACCATGGGATAAGTTACCAGAGGAACTGATGCAATTATTGGAAAGAGGAAAATTACCAAGTCCACGTATGAGAAGAGAAATTGTCCGGATTGTGGTTAGTGAGATGATACAAAAAAATCCTTACCCAAGTACAAAGCATTCTACTGAATTTGCCAAGAAGATGGAAGCAAAATATCTGAAATCTCTGCAAAACGTAATAGAGGGAGAGGTGTTTGGGCTAGGGTACCACTCACTGACTAAGCATTTGCAATACAGGATTATAAATGTGAAATGATGTACAACCCCCAAAATAAGAAAAAGAAAACATCACTCTGATAAGTGTGACACAGACCAGAGACAGAGAACAGCAATGCAGGATACTTATGGCTGCATTAGCTTGGATTCAAATTTCCTGCCCCTTGGAGCAACGAAAGAAAACCAGTGAGAAAAAAAAGAACAACTAAAGAGGATGTGTCTGCAAACTGAAACAAATGCAGAGGAGATCAAGCATCTAATGAAGATGATTTTCTACACAGCGTAAACAAGTCAACCAGGGGGAAAATATAAAACATCTTCTCAAAAAGTGGGCATTTTCTTCCAGCAAGCTTGGCTCACTCATGCGTCTGTTTTTGAATCCAGCTTTTTGTCAAGCAGATTAAAACATTAAAATAATGAATAGGACATCTGGCTTTGCATGGTTAAAAAATATACTATTGTCCCTTGAGAAGATATACAAAAATATTTGCTGAAATGTGAACTGTGATATTGTGATACTGTGATGTTGGTTGGTTTGTTTTACTCCGGACATTGTATAGAAATGTTGCACACTTCTTGCACACAGCAGACTTTCAAAAAAGTCAGCAAAAAATGGGGGGCCTGTGCACCAGTAGAGCTTTATGTCTAGCAACGCCCCTGCTTAAAGAGGAACTTTTTAAAATTAAAGATTAAACTAAATGTGGCGGTGGTTGGACTTCTGGGAGCGAGAGGAGGCAAGGATATAGACAGAGAAACAACAGTGTTTCCTCTAGGATTTTTTCCAGCTGTGGCGGCAGGGGGCGCCCATGATGATTATAAATGTACATTATTTTTTTAAATGTAGAAATAGGCTACAGTAAACTAACATGTATTTTTTTTATATAATTTTCATGCTGTCATTTACTTTTCCTTATATTTATAACATGTTGCTTTTCTATGTTTGATCTAAATTGTATTTTCTTAAAAAATACGTTTTATAGCTTCGTACGGATCTTTCAATGTAGTTTTAATGTAGTGTGCAAGTTCGTGCTCGTGTTTAGCGTTACAGAGCTGTAGAAAAGTCACGCACTCCTGTTTGATAATCCGCACCGCTGTGATTGACAGAACATCCGAACAGTTATCCGACATCAGCAGCAATTTTATTCCACACCCGGCCTGTTTGACATAAAGACTCCGACCCGGTCACACCGCAAGTCGCGCAGTTAAATATAAACCTTTAACGGTCTAACCTTTTTCCCTTACGAAAATTAACCATGGTTTTATTGTGGTAAAAGTATAGTAACCATGGTTTTTTGGTCTATTGATTACTATCAGCAAAACCATGGTTTTACTACACTAATTATGGTTTAACTATGGTTTTTGAAAACCTTGATTGTCAAAACCATGGTTATTTTGTAGTAACTATAGTTTTACTACAGTAACCGTGGTTTTTTGGTTTTAACTGTAGTAAAACCATGGTTAATTTTCATAAGGGTGGTGTTGGATGTTAGACCCCCAATTAACTCTATTGAGTCCCGACCTGCATCTACAACGCAAATGACATGTTAATATTATTACACTCGTTACCTCAAATATTATGCTTTATACCCGCGGGTACCCCGACCCTCCTATCTGAAACAGATGAAACAGTCTCACCTTCTGCTTCAAGTTTTTATTACCAACGTACTTCTCTTCCCACAGGAATAATGTAAGTTTCCTTCCAAACAGATTAGACTATATTAATGTCTTGCAGTCCCATATAAGTAGTATTCAGTATTTAGCCTTTTGTTTTTAGACAAATATCTTTTCATTTAATGTGAAACTTTGTGAGGGTCGAAAGCACAGAAGATTGACAGCTGAGTGGTCAGCAGTGCGCTGCGTTAATATATTCTGAATAACTAATGGCCTGATAAGTTGATAATATGAGTACAGTGATTACAAATGAAATGTTCAAAAAACTCGTAATATGTTAAATCGAAAGTTTAATTATGTCATTTCTCGCAGCCCTGCGCTGCGTCGGTGTACATGCGCCAGTGAACATCATATGCGTGATGACCTTGCACCTTAAATTACCCTAAATTTATTGTCATACAGATAAAAGTAAAACAACATTCGAAACTGTAAATTTTGTATTTTTATTTGTGTAAACTCACAATAAGGAGAAAACATTGTGCTTATTTAAAATAATTAAAAACATGACGTGCTTTCTGCTGATTTGGTTTTAGAGCGGGTCACAAAAAAAGAACAGAAACTCAAATACTTTTTTATTCGTTTTGTCAATCTGATAATTATTTAAGTGTAACATATTTCGTGTAGGCTTATTTATTTTATTATTATTTCTCAAAACAGAGACGTAGCCTAATTATCATCCGTTGATTTAAATCTATTTGTGTATTAAACTAAACCCATGGGGGAAATTATGATATTTTAGGCGATTTATTTATAAACGAGTTTACAACGCGAATCCAGAAAGGAATTTATTTATTTTTAAAGACAGCCAGTCTGACAGGGCTATTTTGCAAGCTCCGCCGTGGGTTTTGTCTAGAAGGGATACAGTAAATGCAGAAAAGTTAATGATTAGATTTGGAGGTATTATTATTAGGATGAAAAGAACGGCTCTGGCTAAATGAGATACAAATACATCCTACAATCGTGTGAAATTTTGTGTTTAGAGTTGGGTTTGGGTGAAGGATTAGGATAAAACAGTGTTCATCCTGCATGATTTCGTTTGCTGTATCCCTTCTATCCACAACCGAAGGCGTGGCGGGGATGTTTTAGGCGTGGCGGGCCGCCACGGTAGAATGTATATAGCGGAAACACTGAACAAAGAAATGGTAAATGGACTGCATTTATATAGCGCTTTTAACAGACCTATGGCCATCCAAAGCGCTTTACAATTAGCCTCACATTCACCCATTCACTCCCACATTCATACACCGACGGCGGTGTCAGCCATGCAAGGCGCCAGCCAGCTCGTCGGGAGCAAGCTGGGTTTAGGTGTCTTGCTCAAGGACACCTCGACACTTGGTCCAGTGGAGCCGGGGATTGAACCACCAACCTTCCGGTTTGTAGACAACCTACATGAACCACTAGGCCACTGCCGACCCCAAGAAAGCTTGTGTTTGATCACAAAAATGTTGTCATGTTTTTTCAGGATTGTCGCATGTACGTGAAAGATAAAATGAAACGAACAATTTCATGGTGGAAACTAATAATTTTAAAGTTGAGGCAGTAAAGGACCATGAGAGTGCCCGATGTCATCACAGAACCTAACATTTATTAAAACTGCCAAGACAGGTCGTATTGAAGAAAGCCTTGCTGGGAGAAGCCTCACTTTATGTGTGTTTTTCATACCATTAATGTTAATAAATTTATCAAATGCATTCAGTGGCACTCATAATTTCTCTTATTTTCAGTGGAAACAATTTGGCTAGTGGAAATGGTGATTGGCTGGTGATCAAAAAAGTTTAATAATTAGTTCAAAAGCCAAGTTTTTCATAGGTTTTTGCATTTCAGCAGAAAGAGATATTTATACATGTTAAATTAAAATGTACTGCTTTTTTCTGTACAAAATACGTAATTTTGTGTGTACATACACTTACAATTTATGGATTTTTTTACAGTAAAACATGTACATTTAACAGGTATTTTACACATTATTTTAGAGCAGCTTTTTTGTAAAATAAACATATATTTTGAATAAATACAGTACAATTAAAATTAGGGCTGGGTTTCGATTCACATTTCAAGAATCGATTCGATTCCGATTCTCAAGATCTTGAATTGATTATCATTATGTGATTCGATCCGATCTGATCAGATCTTCGAGATTTAGATAAGTGTTTTTGAAAAAAAAAAAAATGGTGCCAGGGTGGGCAGAATGACCAAAAATCTATTCCACGGAAATCTGTCATTTTATTTCACGGTAACAGTATATTTCATGATATACATGTTTTTCAGTTTATATTGTTTTTGGATTATAAAAATGTGCAGTTATTTCCCACTCACTATAGCTTTTAACTGCTCACCACAGTTTTAAAATATGGACAATATAAAGTTAATAATGTTAAAGTGAAAATGCCCAGATGATAACAAAAGATTAAGTCTTTATAGACAGAATCTTGAGTTATTAATTTTATAGACTATTGAAGCTATAGTATGCATTGTATTTATGCATACATTACATTAAAAATAGACAATATGTAAAATGAACAGGTATAAATATATGCACAAACCTACAGACAGGATAAATATCTCTATATGAGAGACGGATCTCTAGATATAGATATTATAAATATGACAGGTGCTATGATGTGATGAAGTCTGTTTTAAGGTCTTGACGCTCTTTACTTTCTATTAGACCTTAACATTTGCGTCTCTTTCTCGTCTTTGTACTATATTTGTTACAAGATATTTGTACTATAAGCAAATTAGGCGTCAAACTACATCGCTCCTGCAGCGCACGTGTCACTGATATAAACGCGAGTTTGTCTTAGCTTGCTTAAAGTTCAGAAAACTTTACAACTATTAGCATTATGTGTAAGAAGAACTCTTTATTTGGCGACCCGTTGCGCGCCTCAAGAAACCTCTGCCCGTGAGACCGGCTGCATGAGCACAGAGGGAGGGAGAGAGGGAGTTTCGCTGCCAGACCCGCGGTGGATTCACTGGCGCTTATTATAAAAATAACACAAATAACTTGTTCATTTGTTATGAGTGGATTATTTTACATGTAGATCGCAGCTTTGAGCGTTTCTGGAGTTTTCAAAACAACCACTTGGTTAACGTTACTGACCGCCATGTTCATTGTTTTAATGTCCTTCCACCTTGCGCGCATGCATGAATTCAATGACGCAGGCCGCGGCAAGTTTAAGTTCTTAATTATTAAATCGATCCTCTGAGTTACGGATCGATCTTTAGAAATTAACATGAAAATCGATTAACATGAATCGATTTTTTCAACACAGTCCTACTTAAAATGTATGTATTCTTACAGTAAATCCGCGTACATTTTACAGTTTTTTTTATTTTTAGCAAATTGTTCTGGCAACCACAGCTGCCAAAATTATTTTGTTAAAACAACTGATTTTTTTACATTGTGTATATTAACTCTTTCCCCGCCATTGACGAGATATCTCGTCAATTAAGAGAAAACGCTCCAAACGCTTGGAGATTTTCCGTCTTTCCGCAATACCGCAACTTTTTAAACCCGGAAGTATTGCCCTATGGCAAGCGGCTGCATGTCAGTGTTTGTTTTAAAGATTGCTCTGAATGGGATCTCTATGAAAAGTCAGTCACAAAAATGGAATTATCTCTGCTTTTTGCTCAAAATGTGGTGTTTTTGCAGAAACCTACCCATATTCAAAAGCTGATTGTAAAAGAACCACTGAAGGTAGGATGAAACTTTTTTTTTTTTTTTGAAAGCAGAGGGTCTGTTCTTTCATTTGGTATATTGTATGTTTATATATTTAAAGAAGAACATTTTCTGGAAGGCATTAAACTTTGGTGAAAATCATGAAAAACGCTGGCGCTGGCTGGCAACTTTTTTAAAAAACGCTGGTGGTGAAAGAGTTAACAGCAGGGCCACATTAACAATAGGGCTAGGCGGGGCTAAAGCCCCGGGGCCCGAACAAGGAGGGGGACCATGATTGGCTGTGGAGCAGATTGACTACTACTAGCCATCTGATTGCCAAAGCCTTACCACGCCCCCTACAAATTAGCCCTGTTATTTAGTGGCGCTTTGCCGTATATTCCATGCATTATCATGGAATCATTATCATTAATATTATAGTGATCGTTCGCAAAGACCTGCCTCGTATAGTTACTGTGTGGGCTAATCTCACCAACGCTTGGAAACGCAAGGCGTGATGCACTGCCTTTTTTTTTTTAAAAGAGCAGTGCGACGCGGCTTATATTGATAAGCAACCACCGAGTCAGCTGTCTTGTCAATCACGTTATTCTATGCGCGTCTTGCGGTTTTTGCCGCCAGCCGCAGCACTCGCTTTTGAAGAAGCGCTGAGAGCGGAGATGCGCCCGACATCATTCGCGTCTTTCCATTGTCCAATCAAATGAGAGGGGAGGCAGGCATTACGTTGTGGTGAGGGAAGTTTACAGTTGCTTTGAAGAACCGGACTCCACTCGCTCACTCTCCCCTGCGTGTTTGTGCTCCTCTCACCCTCAAACAAGGTCAGAGCAAGCGCCCTCTTTTTAAAGTTTCTGCTAATATGACAGTTAACAGCAAACGTTTCTAAAGCGACGATATAGTTTTCGTCTGAAAAAACAAACAAAAGAACAACTTTATTAATCTATTCATTTTCTCTCGTGTAGGCCTCTGACGTTAGTTCACGAGAGCTCCATGACGCATGCGCGAGAACTGAACTGACGACGGTCTTCTTCTACTACTACTTGTTACTGGCGGCTCACTCCTCAGGCGTATTACCGCCACCTTGTGTTCAAGAAGAAGATGAAGTGGTGGCATAGCCGGAAGCGCTAAACTTTGTTTACAAGCAGGTGAACGCACGCGCGGTAGTTAAAACCATTATTTGTAAATATGTCAGCCGATTTTGACGTAGATGAAGACTTAAATTTTTTTAACCAACCTTACTTATTCAACCTGAATACACAGACATTGAATTGCAAGAGATGGAAGAGGCTGCCGCTGCAACACAACCACAGTATCAGGCTTCCGAAAGACAGAGAGCATTGGAGAGCTGGTGGTGTAAATGTAATCAGTGCCAGGCGATGCCAACTGAACAGGAGAGCATGTGCTGCATCGAGTGGGACATTGTCATGCCACAGCTTGAAAGTTTGGACAACGCAGACAAGTGTATTTACCTAACCGAGGATCCAGGTTTTCCGCCCCTGCTAAGTCAAAGTGTTTTAGAAGTGTTTTTTAATTTGCCTAAAGTGAACTGGAAGAGACGTCCGAGGCCAGAAGGACCAGCTGGAACTTTATCTATGGAGTAAGTAGGTTTGTTTTGACTAGAATAATTACACGTGCAGCCTAGCTTTTTGCAATGCGTTTTCTTTATCATCTATCCCTATGTATGTAAACACTTTCTAATTCTTTTTTTCCCCCCGTTTACAGTCAGCACAGACTGGTGGCATACCGTGTGGTTCTCGAATGGATATTGAAAGGTGAAAAACTTGGAAGACACAACAGAAAAGTTCTTAAATCTTGTGTAGTGCAAGCCATACGGGAAAGATATCCCTCATCCTCGGGAGTATATGTTGGTTTCAAGGATGCCGAAGAAGCTTTTATGCTGATGTAAAGAAATTAAAAGCAAGTCACTACACTAACTTATTTTATTTTATTTTTTTTATATTTACATTTAACATTTTTGTGTATTGCTGATATACTTGTTAAATAAAAATGTTAATAACAATATATTGTCTTTTGTTTGTAATTAAGGTTCCAGGTTTACCAAACAGTTTTACTTTAGATGTTAAAGATAATTTTAGTCAGAGAGCTGTCTTTATTACTGTAATAGATATGCACAATTTTCTATATACAAATGTTTCACTATATACAAATGTTTCTAACGAAACAAAAAAAATGTAAATATGCATCATGAGATAGCATTTCACCAAAAGAAAAATCTAACAAAATAAGAAAAGGCCAAAAAATGTTTTACAGTATTCTGTTGACAGTCTTTTACTTGGAAAACCTTGACACATGTTTTGCAATAGCAGCCTCCTTGTCCGGTTTGGGTTTTGTTGCAATATTGCATGGTATATCAGGCAAAGAAACTTGAGAGGAAGGGTCCTTGAAAAGTACAGTAGGGTCACTGCGCCGTTCCTGTACCCTTTGTAGAAGTTCATCCCTGAAGTTTTGTGTTGTTGGTTCATAAATCTTCCTTGCCAACCAATCTTTATTTTGCTTGGGGAAAACAATGTTGTATCGCAGAACACCTGTTAAAGTGAAATATATACAGTTGTAATGCATTATTTTTTGCCCTAACTAAATTTTAAACCATTTGTTTTCGCATTTACTTGCCTGTGTGCTTGAAGAGGGCCATTTGCCTCATGTCCTTCAACAGATTGGGATGTAAAACCAGTGTTGATAGTGTGCAGAAGGCTGTGGACTCTTTTCGTAGCCATCGTTTCCTCCTTTGCTGGTCATGGGTGAGGTCATCGTGGGCACACGTTTGTTGACGTCCATTTTCTTCCCACCTGTGTTCACCGCAAATGTGATGGAGCAGAGATTTCCACTTTTCTGTCAAAACCTGTTTAAAACATTTTTACAATGAAATTTTTGACTAAGGGTTTGTCTACATTAGATGTATAAAATAAATATTAGATAACAAACCTCTGGGTCACCGTTGCAGGATGCACATGCATACCACAAATGGTTGCATATGCTTTTAATCCATGGCTGAAGGTCTACATTTTCTTTCTTTTTAGAAACTGATAGTAATTTCTTGAAGAAACCTGCAAAACATTATGACAGTTATTTATTATACATTATGAGATTGTGGGGTAAACCTAGTACATACAAACAGTGTTTATATTATTGTCAAACTGTAGTTTATGCAAAGCCGCTTTTATGTACAACAGTAGTTAAGAAATAAGAGTTATTAAAAAAATACATATGAATTAGTATGGAAAGATGTATACCCTTCACTACGTGCCAGATGTCAAACTCATGATGAATTTGTGGATAATCAACCCTCATGATCTTTCTTATAGATGGGGATCTGTCCGTAGTCATCAGGTCAATGTCAATTCCCATTTCCAAAAGAGAGTTTAGACCTCTTTTAAAGCCTATGGGCTCCATGCCAACAGAGCTTGCTGCTTCTGTAACCTTGAATTTTAAAAATCATATAATTAGATAAACAAATGTTATTCCTTCATTAGATTAAAAGGTGCTTTAATCAATCTCGGTTAGCGTAACCAATTGTTGATTTTTGTATTATTATCAAACAAAACAGAAACTAACCCCCCAAACCCAGCCTACATCATTCTAGTCGGTTACTGGCTGGAACAGTTGGTTATGTTTTGTGCTACGGGTCACTCTGTTTGTGTTGATTAGGCTGTCTGTAGAGAACATGTTTTTTTAAAAAGTGTGTTCAGGAAACAGACAGCTAGTGGATACTTAGGAGATGTTTGTTGTATGTAAAAAAAGTTTTTTGCCTAAAAAATGTGTGAGACCGCTTAGAGCACCTTTAATAATAATACACAATTTAAGTAAAATAATAATACAAAACACATTACATATAAATGTTTATCAATTAGTGACAATATCTGCATGTACACTGACCTGCACCAACTCGTAGTGAACAACCTGATTCGTTGAATCATCCATTATACTGTATGTACAGTACTTTGCTGAGAATCCAGGGCTGCAAAAAACACCAATAATGATTTAAATTTAAAAATGGCTAACAAGGATAAAATAGTTTGCAACTTGTTTTACTTATACACTAACCTGTCATTTCTCCCATCTCCTGACAAATGAACTCCTTTTTTCAGAATGTTTTGTGTCCGCAAGCCTTCCAGCAATTTCTCCTGTTGTTCTTTGTACATAACGTCTACAACCGGGATTAAATAAGAGGACTGGATAGCGTAAAAGGTGGTTTTCTTTGGTATTTGGAGGTTGAGTAATGAACCCCAGTCATCAATGTCTGCATATGTTGCCCCAGTGAAAAGTATACACGCTGCCACAAGAAGGTTGTTAGCTGGCATGCCTCTAATTTCATCACACGAGTTCCATTTTCTTTGATGACCATTTGAACATTCCCAAGCAACACGTATGAGGCTTCCACAAATTGTTTTTTTAGATTCAGTGACTGATGCTCCAAAATGTTGACATCTGGTAAACAGCTCCATCAAACTGGACTCATTGACGATCCATTTTTTTATCTTTGAATCTACAATTTGCTTCTTCTTCTTCTGTAGTTGGAGTTGATGTTGAGGTCGAACTTAGAGGAACAAAACTTAGGTCCTTTTCTGTTGTAGGATCCAGGGAAAGCATGCTGACATCAAGACTAAGGTCTTCATTGATGTTCTCACTTTCAGCATATGTTTGTTCATTCTAAATAAAATAATAATATTAATTTTGGCAAATTAAAACAACAACATAGGATTATAGTAACAAATATATGATAAAAGTACATTTTATGTCCCTCATACAAATCATGATTTTATTATTAAAAACCACAGAATAACTACATTAAATTAAAAGTTAACTTACTGACTGATAGGACTTTATGGCTGGTAAGGCATAGTATGTCCCTGATGTAGATGGCTTTGAACACTGTATAGATTTTTCAGGACTTGATAACACCAACAGAAGTCTTGAAGGAAATGGAGAGTCAGGTACTTGCGTAGAACTATTAATTCTATTTGGCTTAACTGGGGTTGACTGAGGAACACCAGATAAATTTACAGCTGACAATATTTCCTCTGTAACTGTGTTTTCACTTTGATCAGTTACTTGTGGAAGAAGACCTGTAAGGAGTGGACCTGCTGACTGGATATCCTGACTGAGTTGTGATGGATCCTTTGATTCCTAAAACATTTCAAGTCAAAATTGTATCGTGTATTATGTTTTTATATATATATAACCAAATACAAATAAAGACAAAACTAAATGAGTGTTTCATGACTTTGAAACACTTGAACAATTACCACATACTGCTTCCACTTACCTTGTTGGTCTGTATAAACAAGTTGGGCACAGCTGTTGATTTCAGTAATCTTTTTTGTTGAACTGATTTGAAGTCGTCTGGAGAAAAATGTTCACTGCACAACTTCATGTGCTTGACGAATTTAATCGGTAAATTAACATCCAGATGAACAGCCAGCATCCATAGATTCAGTCGCTCACGATCATTTGATGGGAAACGGTGAAAGGTAAGCCGTTCATTTTGTGGCAATGTTAAGGCACATTTACGTTTACTCGTTAGTTTTCACGATTCGGACATCCAGGAAATGCACACTTTCTAACCATTGTAAACAATTACTTAGAGCAAGCCCAAAAGCATGCTCAATGTCGAATTCAATAGCTTACACCGCGCGCGCGTTCACCTGCTTGTAAACAAAGTTTAGCGCTTCCGGCTATGCCACCACTTCATCTTCTTCTTGAACACTAGGTGGCGGTAATACGCCTAAGGAGTAAGCCGCCAGTAACAAGTAGTAGTAGAAGAAGACCGTCGTCAGTTCAGTTCTCGCGCATGCGTCATGGAGCTCTCGTGAACTAACGTCAGAGGCCTACATGAGAGAAAATGAATAGATGAATAAAGTTGTTCTTTTGTTTGTTTTTTTCACACGAAATGTATTATCGTCGCTTTAGAAACGTACGGTTGAGCCACTGTAGTGGCATGGACTATTTAAACATTTTCTTCACTGACTTTCTGGACGGACAAGTTTGAGCCCCCTTAAAGCCAATGGAGGAGTATTCCAGCACTCATATTTAATCATAACAATATTAATTTGTGATCTGAAGATGAACAAAATGCTTACATGGTTGAATCAACATGAGGGTGAGTAAATGATGACAGAATTATCATTTTTGGGTGAACTATCCCTTTAATGCGGCCCTGATTAACAGGATGCAATAACTAACATATAGTGTAAAATATTACACAATGTGTTTATGTTGCAACCTAATACTACATTAATTTAAATTGTTTTCTTTTTCTTATTAACCTGCACTTAGAACACCATAAAGGCAAAGTCAAAACAGAATTTTTGAAATTTACATTTTTTTTTATAACATTTACATAAGTATTCAGACCCTAAGTTAAAGCACCTTTGGCAGGAATTACAGCCTCGGGTCTTTTTTGTTTGACACAACAAGCTTTGCACACCTGGAGTTTGTGGCATTCTTATTTGCACATCATCTTAAGCTCGGTCAGGTTGGATGGGGGCCGTCGATGGACAGCAATTAACAGGTCTCTCCAGAGAAGTTCGATTGGGTTTAAGTCAGGGCTCTGGCTGGCCCACAGTAGAACTTTTATAGATTTGTCCCTAAGCCTCTCCTGTGTTGCCTTAGTTGTGTGTTTAGGTGCCATTGTCATGTTGGAAGGTGAACCTTCTGCCCAGTCTGAGGATATCTCTGGACTTTGCTCCATTCAGCTCATCCTCAATCTTACCAGTGTCCCAGTCCCTTCTACTGATAAACACCCCCTGATCATTATGCTATCACCACAATATTTCACTGCCTGGTTTCCTCCAAAAATAAGGTTTAGAATTGAGGTCAAACAGTTCAATCTTGATTTCATGACCAGATTGGTGGAGGGCTGCAGTGATGGTTGTCCTTTTGGAATTTTGTCCTAATTTTGATCTCCACTGACATTTTCTTAATGCACTGTATGTCCCCCTACCATAAAAATGAAGTCTCTCAGTGCCCATCAGCTGACCAAATACCTTGAAACTGGAGAGTCCATAATTTAATTCAATGCATTGTATTTCCAACAATAGTTGTTTGTCTTTGCCTGCTGCCCTTGGTGTAAAGAACAAACCTTTTGGCGGTTTTTCGTACTTACTGAAATATCATTGTTTATTTTAAATATTAGTTTTTTAGTACATGACCAGAAGTGGTCTAATTTTGCATAACTATTCAGAAAAAAAACTGGGATCATGTTAACATCATGCCTGCAGCTTGCTACAATTTATCCATTGGGATAAGAAAATCTCTAATGACAATACCCTTTCAATTACAAATGAGGACTTTTATAAAAAATAAGTGGTTTGTTGACTGGACACTGGTTTCTTGATCGGAGTCATACCACTACATCGAATTTCTTAAACTTTTCATGCCATGTTTTTTTTTTTGACACACAAAACAACATATTAAGTCTTGTTTTCTGAAGAAAAAAATCAAGTGAGTTTAGAAAAATGGCGTAAGAAAAATTTACTTAATTTAAGTTTCAACTTAATTCAATGAACCTAATTGGTAACAATTTACAATAAGTTTGTATTTGTTAATATTAGTTAATGCATTAACATGGATAATATTGTTTTATGTTATGCTATTAATGTATTTTATGCTTTAACAGTCATTCTTTTAACAGAATTTCAGTGTGTTGTTTTAAAGAGATACTTCACCCAAAAATTATAATTCTCAAAATTAAAAGTCCTTTTAAATAGCACTTTACAGATCAGTAATAACTGTGTAATTTTATGGTAATATATATGTAATTTCATGGTAATATTATTTTTAATATTTATTATTAAATATTATTGTATCCAGACAATAACTGTACAATAAGCATGTCAATTGCATTGATTTAAAGGTATAATAAAATAGTAATAATTGTAGTGATACGTAATATGTACTTACTGAAATGAAAAATGTTCAAGATTTACTTATTGTGAAGTAATATTTTTGTAATTACACCAGCCTGATGCAATTATTGAGGAGTAAAATGCTGGTGTGAACATGGTTACTTTTAAATGTTATGACAATAACACAGTGATCTAAGAGTCCAACCAAGTCATTATAGTAGTTAGATGGTAAAATTTAAAATTTGATCTGTTACTATCTTTAAATATAAATAAAACAATATCACAGAGAGAGATGAATGTAGGCAGGAGGTGGAGCGTTGTTTCTCACTCAGTGTATAAATATGAGCAAATGACAATAATGTGTTTCAGAGTCAATCTTCATCCTCCACCACAAGTATCTGTGACCGCCAGCCATGTATCTACACCTGCTATGTTTTTGTCTTGCATCAGTCTGTAAGTCTATTTTAAGCTATGTGGTATCTTTATATTTTGTGTTTTGTGTCTTTGCAGATAAAAGACACACTTATGCCCTATTCGGACAGTAATTGCTTCTCATGAGGATGTCTGTAAAAATATATTGGCATGCTCCTCCGCGATAAAACTCAGATAAATTCAGATAAAGATAAATTTGCGGTGGATGTGTGAATTTATAATTTATAACAACTGGAAATGCGCTGCACGTGTGGTTAATGACATTATCATTCACATGACCTGGATACTTGATTGTATGTATATGGAATACTATTGTGTAATTGAATACATTTTAAAATGTATTTAGCAATTGTTGCTGCTGTTCAGAGGTGTAAAGTACTTGAGTAATTTTACTGTACTCAAGTATTATTTTTGGGAATTTACTTTTAAATTAAAATTAGTACAATTAAAATTCAATACTTTTACTTAATTACATTTTTAAGAAAAAGAAGTACTTTTTACAATTTTATGTACAGTCAAAAAGTACTTCTTTTATAGAGATCACCTCATTCTATTTTCCCTTGCTCTTACCAAACAAATTGAATTGAGCTGATGGCCAGTTTAATTTAAATGTTATTTATTCTGGACCACACTAAGGAACTGTCCAAGAGTTCATCTGATTATGAAGATTTTTTGCTTCTTTGAAACCGACAACACATGAAGTGTGTTCCCATCTGACACGTTCCCTGCTACTTGTAGCTCTCTATCAAGACTAAGACCTTGTTCACACTGTCAGTCCAAATCAGATTTTGGTGCATATCCAATTTGACAGACTCACTGTCCATATTGTGTATCACAACTGTTCAGACCTGATCTGTGCATCCTGTAGTGTTCTGCTGTTTTCCGGATTATCTGCACTCTTTCTATGGCAATGACGTCGCGCTGGCACGACAGTCTGCCTCGACGTCTGACGTGTGTACGTTTTACGTGACGCAACAGTATGACATCACCGAAAAGCTACAAAAATGCAATCAGGGTGGTCAGACTGAAATAGATTTCCAGATATGTTCTGCTTAAGCTTCTGCTTAAGTTAAATTCAAGGTTTTACAACTTTGAGTAGCATGTTGCATACGGAAATTAGGTGGTATTCTTATAGTTTGATAAATAAATAAAATTAAATACAAACAGTTGTAAAGCAGGATAAAACCTTGGTGGTTCATTCACTTCATGTTTTTAGAGAAAAAAAAGCTTAAACAAGAATCGTTAATTTTCATTCTTCCTTTTACTTTTTTAAAGCAACACTAAAGAGTTTTTGTTTACCTTAAAATAACGTTTCCAAAAAAGTTTTAGTCGTTCATCCACTCGAAACAGGGTTCACATTCGCTTTGCAGCCCTCTATTGGCCAAAACCACACTAAAGAAGTTTCCAACCGTGGGGTCGCGGTCCTGTAGTTTGATTGAAAATTACAAAAACTTGTCGGAGCCGATGGTGCAGTGGGCAGCGCTCCGACATATGTGCAAACGCACTTCCGGCGACCCGAGTTCGAATCCCGGCTCGAGGTCCTTTGCCGATCCCATACCCCTCTCTCCACCCTCTACTTTCCTGTCGTCTCTCAAACTACTGTGTATCAATAAAGGCAAAAATGACCCAAAAAAAAAAAAAAAAAAAAAAAGAAAATTACAAAAACTTGCTTTACGGCAGACCTACAATCCAATCAGAGCCAGCTTTGCTGCAGTAGGCTAAATTATTTATTACAGTGGTAATAAACACTTCCGCTTCCAACCTGTAGGGGGAGCAAAGAGCAAAAATTCTTTAGTGTTGCTTTAATACTCAAGTACAATTTTAATGTGGTCCTTTTTTACTTTTACTCAAGTATGATTCTGGACAGATACTTTTACTTTTAATAGAGTAAAATTTACACTCAATACTTGTACTTTCACTTGAGTAACATTTTTGAGTACTTTCTACACCTCTGCTGCTGATAATAGATACATTTTTTGTAATCAGCTCCTACTCACTGTGTAAGACCGATAAAAGATTGTGTCCATACTTCTCATCATTTCTGTTTGACTTTGCACTGCCTTTCATAAACTCAGAGATGTGAATTCAGCTGACATTAAATTACCACACAACCTTGGTTTTTGTAAAAAAAAACCTTTAGGTAAATCGGCCGAGAACTTTTACGCGGGTGGTCGGAGAAAAACAGTGACATTATGGATTCGACAATAAAATCACTAACGACCCCTGTAAATAATGAAAATACATTACTTCCCAACAAGGGTCCCAATTACCGGCAAACTAGGGCTTTAATGTGCCACAGAAAGTTTTAAAGTCACTTTACTATAAATAGTTGTAATACAGGATAAAAGTAATAATTAGTTGTGTAGTTAATCTGATGTAATTGCCATCTAAAATCACATTTCTGCAAATTGTGAACTAAACATAGATACCAGTTAAGAGCTTATAGTACTAATAATTAGTTTTCTTTTCAACTTTAGTTGCACAAGTGTACATTTGTTTTGGTTTGTCTGTGTCTGCATGTGTGGCCAAAAGCACTATGTACTCTTTAGGGCCAGATTTACTAAACGGGGCAAATTAGCGTGAGAGCGCAATTTCAAAAAAGCGCCAATTGCAGTTGCACCATATGCGGGCTATTTACTAAAAAATCGCAAATAAATAACACAGGTGCAACAACTGATTTCCATAATTTCCATCCTAGTTTATTTACTTCAGCAAATAAAAAATAAACAGTTACATGTTAAAACAATCCTCTGCATTGTATCACACGTTCTCTTTATGATGCCTGTTTTTTTTTATCAATAATTGCAGCCATTTCAAGCGCAAATTAATTAAAAAAAAATTCAATGTTAAATATCAGTGCAAATACATAACACATGCGCAAACATTAGTAAATCGCGTTACATGAATCATTTAAATAATTTCCTCACAAAAATGTTGCATCTGACAGGGAAACTCTTAGATATGCATATGCAATAAGATCAGAGATTTGATTGAGCTGTGTTATATAAAGTGTTATTTCTGCAGGTTGGGTGTCTGCTGGTGAAGAATCATGCAATACTACAGAATATCTTACAGCTTATGATGGAATTTTCAAATACCTTGGCTTGTTGGAAAATAGCAATTTAACGAAACACATTCCGCCTTTCACTGAAGATAATTACAGCATTAAGGTTTATTTGGCGTTGTTTGTGAACTCCATCACA
Source organism: Misgurnus mizolepis (assembly GCA_025389145.1). Taxonomy (NCBI): domain Eukaryota; kingdom Metazoa; phylum Chordata; class Actinopteri; order Cypriniformes; family Cobitidae; genus Misgurnus; species Misgurnus mizolepis. Next base: position 7,462,747 of record JAIFKI010000008.1, on the reverse strand, counting down.
GATGTGGTATGACTCTAGCATAATTTACTCTTCTCATATAGCTCATAACAGTATAAATCTGAGAGGAGTTGTAGGTTCATCACTAAACATTTGCTTTAATCCACAGGATGAAAATGCCCAGACCATGTCAACACAAGTAACACTTAAAACTGTAACTGTTCCAAAACTCTTTTGTTACTTCACACACAGTTTTACTCAATTTGCCATAAACATTATAGCAGTATAACGTTTTAATAATCTTAAACTTTAAACATTTTGCAGTACTGGAAAAAAGGAACGGATAACTTATTGTGGAACCCCGAAGATTTTTGTAACATTAACAGAATTACACCTCAAAAAGATTTTTTCTGGAGTCCAGACATTGCCATTCTGGAAAGGTAAGATCACTTTAAAAACTAAATAGATTTTTTTTGCCTTCTTCCATTTTCAATAATAGTGATCTTACAGTGTTGAATATGTTGCTTTATGTTTCTGCCATGGGTGCTCATCCTCCATCAACACCCTGAATTAAACTCATCAAGCATTATCCAAAAATATTTTATTTGTGTTAGTTTAGATCAGAGGTGTGCATTCCTGGTCCTGGAGGGTCACAGCCCTGCAGAGTTTAGCTCCAACCCTAATCAAACACACCTAAAAAAAATCTTACTTAACTCTTCAGGATTGCTTGGAAATGACATTCAGGTGTGTTCGATTAGGGTTGAAGCTAAACTCTGCAGGACTGTGGCCCTCCAGGACTAGGAATACCCACCTCTGGTTTAGATGTTACAATTTACATCAAGTAATGAGTGATAATAGAGTAATAATAAAACTTGCTGTTAACAAGCAGAATCACTAAAGGAAAGATAAACAAAAATACTAAAACATCTTCTGCAATTAATAGATGAACACATTAAATCTCTTAAAATCTCACCAGAGATCAATTAAACAACTACACAATCACCATTACAATCTTAACTTATTACAAACCAGTTTACTTTTACTACTGCTCCTTTGCTGTGGTAAATGGTCATCATGTTGATCGTGTAAATTCTGGATGTATGAATTAAATTCTGGCTTGATTTTAAGCACTTTGTGTTAATCAGTGGTTCAAGTAACAAATTACAACTACTCGCATTACTGTAATTAAGAAGTATTTTTGAGCCTGTTACTTTACTTGAACTTGTATACTTCAGCCAAACCTCAAAATTAACCTCAAAACATCTTTAGACATTTGGAGTTATTTCAGTGAATGTTATTGCTACTCCAAGCCTTAACATGGACGAAAACACGGATCAGGAAACAACTTCTGACTCTAAACCCCAAAAATAGGTTCATTTGGCTACAAGGGGGTAAATGTCTTTTGCACCGATTTCTGTGGCATAGTCATGGAATTTTTTGCACATTTTCCCGTGGCATTCTCACAGATCTCTGCATTTTTCCGGACTTTCTTTTCCGTGGCATTCTGACGGATTGGTTACTCAACTGCTTTTTCCTATTTTCTTACCATTGTCGCTTTGTTTTAGGGTTGATGTGGAGATCTGTGAGAACACCACGGAAAAATGAGCAAAACATTCTGTGACTATTCCACGGAACTTTGTGGGATCATGTTGTCTCCAGCAATCAATGCAATTTTGTTGGAAAAATATATTCATATTTCAAACTTTATAAACTGTAATAACTACACTGAACAAAACTATAAACAAAGCACTTTTGTTTTTGCGCGTATTTGTCATGAGCTGAACTCAAAGATAAGACTTTTTCTACGTACACAAAAGGCCTGTTTCTCTCAAAAATTGTTCACAAATCTTTCTAAAACGTGCATTACGTAATAATATTACTTTTCTGAAGTAACGTGTAAAGTAACGCAGTTACTTAATTAATGAGGTTAATTAATTCAATGTAAACAATGTACAGCATTAAACTGAACTTATTAACATAGATTTACACACTCAAAGCTGGGACACCCTTTCATGGCACCATCTCATGCCCCCCAGTATGAGAACCACTGGGTTAAGTGTTACTTGATTTGTTTTAAATATCTGTCTCCAGTCATCAGTATCTTTTTGTTTTGTTTATTTAGCATCAAGACCGAGTTTGCAGCAGCGGAATCTCCATATGTCAAGTTATATTTTTTCGACCTCATAGCCAAGGTTGATATTTTATCTCTGACCACTGCCTGCACCATGGACTTGTACAGGTTTCCCTTCGACACACAAATCTGCAGCCTAACCTTTGAATGTTTAATGCATTCTGGTAAATCTAAAACTCAGAAATTAATGCAAACAAACACATAAAATAAATATTTTACTCACCCTCATGACATCTCAGATGTTTACGACTTCATTTTTTCAGCTGAACAAATAATTGTATATTGGCATCATGTTATCTGAGTCAACATGACCAAGCTCCAAGAAGCACATCCATTAATAAAGTAATGCATATTTTGAATAAAATTTTAATGTATATTCATGATTTGTTTAAATTTACCCACAGATGTAATATTTGTTAATTTACTATTTGCTGATGATTGGTACATGCAGTTGCTTCAAATCCCTGGAGAGTGGCAACTTCTCAATATAACAATAAATACAGAGCAATATGAAAACCAAATCACATATAAGGTAAAGAACAGAGGGCACATCACTAACAATCATGATGCTAATACTAATTTTTACTAATTCTTGCAGTTAGTTCACTTGATCTCCATCGGGTAAATGAATGTCTGTTAACTAAGTTTGAGATCACTTCTGCCTACTCACAAAGCAGATACAGAGATGGAGAGGAAGATCAGACACAAAGTGATAAAATAAAAATTAAATATCTATCTTTCTGCTGAAACACCTGTTCCTAGAATTCAAGAAAGAGCTTTGCTTTATTAGATAGATGGATGGATGGATGGATGAATAGACTGACAAATTGAGAGATGGATCAACTTTTCTGTATTTCTACATTGCAGATCACCATCAAGAGGAGACCTCTGCTGTATATCATCAACTTTATTTTTCCAGTATTTTGTTTCCTTGTGCTGGATGTGGCATCCTTGTTCATTAATGCATCTGCAGGAGAGAAGCTGAGTTTTAAAGTGACTTTACTGCTGTCCATTTCTGTCTTACTGCAGATTCTTAATGACAGACTGGCCTCTACTTCCAGTGATATCCCATTAATTGGTAAGTCTACATGATTGTCTACAAAACATGAAAAACTAGGTTGAAGCTAAACTCAGCAGATTCTTTTAGGAGGAGGGTTTGACGGCTCATTCTCAATACTTGGTGTTCCAATTCCGTCAGTATTTCAGTACTGTTCGATCTTACAGAAATTATGTTATACCAAACATTTTACCCCATCACCAAGTGAAACTTAACGTTTGAGTACTTGACATAAAGTAGGTTTGCATCATATGAACTGATTCAAAACAGTGATTGTGCTCATTATCTTCAGGTGTCTTCCGTAATCAAACCCTTACGAAAATTAACCATAGTTCCCTTTCAATACAGTTCACTTCGCATTGCGTCAGTTGCTGAGGAAACTCCTGTTTACTCCGCGATTGAAGCCCATTGGTTAACATCTGTAAAAATTACAGACCTATGGCGTTACTCGCTGTCGACACAAGCCCTGCAGCGGAATCCAGGCCTAGCTTCTTCCCCTGCCGCTTTCCGGCTGAGAACTGAAGATAGCCTTTGCTTGCCGTGGTACGAGCCCTGTGCAGCGGACACATGCCTGTAGAGGTCTCCCCTGCGGCCGTCCGGTAAGAACAATATTTTTAAAGGAACAGTATGTAAGAAATGTATATCAATTAATCATAAAATTGCCCTGATATGTCACTAGACATTAAGAAATCATTTTCATTTCAAATACTTATATCACTCACAACAGTGGTCTGGCCAGGATATTGTCATTTAAAAAGTGGAGTTGCAGCCCTCAACTGATGTTTATGTTGTCATTTTGTGTATTGGCCACCAGTTGTCTGATTGCAGTACCAGTTTTAGCCACAAGTTTTGTGATTGCAATACCAGTTTTGGCCACAATCCTACATACTGTTCCTTTAATTTAAGGCTGAAAGAGCAAGGCACTGTTGTAATAGAATCCAGCACAGCGATTTAAGTGAGCCTCTCTGCCCCTATGAATTCCTTCCGAGTGCTTCGCAGGTCTGGGACCTCCCACGCCGAAACTGCTCTCATGATGCACGACTGTTCTACCTATGTTACGTGCTCCCCCTGCTGTTCCTCTCTCACTGAGATAACCAAACATCTATTATATACCCCGGTTTTCTGCCCTTTTAATCAACGACAACACCACGGGCCTCATGGCAGACTCCTCCTCTGCAAAGACAAGTTAGAGTCTGACATCAAACCACCAAGACAAACTGCTCTGCTCTGTGAACCGCTCATATCACCGCCTGAACGGCCAGCTGTTTGGGTATAAGTGATGCCTCTGGCCTCATTCGCAGCATGACTGTAGCGGCAGCAGAGAACAGACTGTCTGGGAAAAAAAGGGTTAAGTCGCGCCTCGGCTGGACTGCCCTGAAGTATTTTTATGTGCTCTGTTTATCCAGGAACATACACATGTAAATACTGTCGGTTATGCGACCTCACTGTAGTCGCGAAAGGAAATTGAATTCCTGTCAAAGAGCAATTCCCGTGCTCACTATACCTTAGCGTGAATTGACACTCCACGGCTGTGCGGTGTCTCAAAACACTTTTTTGCCTTACCGGCAAGCGTTCAATATACGCACAAATGACCCACCGTTCATATTGGTATGGATGCCTGCCGTCAAACCCAGGTTTGGCGATCCATTCCTGGGTTGGATTCTAAACAATAATTCAGACGGTTTCTCGCTGAAATTTGCTCGCAGACCACCCAGTTTTTCCGCTACCGTACTGACAGTGCAAGCAAGCAGGGTCTTACGACCGGAGAGACGGCAGCCTCAGACCTTTTTCATAGCTCCAAGAATTTTGAATCACGCCCTCTACGGACGGCCATTCAAAAGACTTACAGCCAAGCGGTTTATGATGTTTTTCGGCCAGATGACTAGTTTATATCAGTGGATCCAAAAGAGGCTCACACCTCCGCTCTGCTCCAACATTCGGATAAATTAAGGGAAAATATCAACCTCCAAGTGAGTTTGCTCCACGCCACAATGAGTTTCGTTTTATGACGCTTGGGAAGCGAGCTTAACACCAGAGCGCACTCACAGTCAGACGTGCAGCATCTCGTTTAAGGTGGACTCATGTACCCCCCTAACGAGTCCCAAGAACGCTGAATCTCGTGGCATTCTGTTCTTAAGACCACTTCAATTTTGACTAAGCAAAGGTCCCACACCGAGCTGATGCTCAAGCTTATGCTTGAAGTTACACACGGCTGCATGAAGTGCTATTGATATGAGCTCGCCCGGCATCTGCTGTAGGTTGGACACACCTTGCGATGGCAACCAGCCTTTGGCGCATGGAACGCTTGTTTGTCTCATATCAATCATCTTGTACTGCAAATGCATTCCATTTATGAGGTGATATTAGCACTGCAGCATTCTCCACCGTGTTATCCGTGATTAATGTGATCAGGCAAACTACGGTGGTTTCATTCGTAATCACAGAGAGGCTGAGATCTCGCCCCCTGTACAAGCTGACGAGTCATCTCCTTTTATGAGATCATTGCATCGCCTTTAAGCTATGTTCAATCAGACTGATACGCATCTCATGTTTAAACCACCACGGTGCAGACATAATCTCCTGTTACGACGGAAGTGTGGAGACTGCATCTGAGAGGCACGATCTACGTGCCTTTATGACACGCTGACACTTTACAGCAGCTAGGACCCCTTTCATGGGGCGTCCTTATGCAAAGTCTGATCTGTCCCTGTCTGATGTACAGCGAAAAGTGTAGACCCACGAAAAGTGGTGTAGAACACTTTTCTCCTCACTACAGGAGCTTGTTGCATGGCGTCTCTCGCCCCCTACGCTAATATCTATGTGGCGGCAATAACAGCGAACCACGTTTTTCTGGCCGGCCATTCTATTTAAATCACAAATCTGTCATTTCTCAGATGCAGACGGTGCCCGAGGCGCAGTGCTCTGGAACTGTCCAAGGTCCTGAAGGCAGGTGCTGCAGGCACCGCTTAAAAGACACATGGTTTTTCTCTCGCCCTCCCTTTGGTCGACAGCGGACAGCCATTACAAAAAAAAACAATCTGCCCCGTCAATAATGTGGTTGTGGGTTTACAAGAACCGTTCTGACAAATCAGATGTTCGTCTGCTTCACAGATCACTCACTAGCGCACATATCAACACAGGCTATCTATGGAATGTTGAAGTTACCACCTCCCTTAAAAAACGATGCTCACTCGTGGTTAAACATACTCCATGAGTGGAATAGCTTTACCTTGGGCATAGTCTTAAAGGTTTTTCATTTTTTTTCATTTGTGACACAGCCGGCTGGTCCTCGCCGTCCCATTGTCAAATTTACAGCTTCGACATCCCTGCCTTGCGCACTTCTGGCGTTTGCTGCATTAGAAGCTGCGCCCAAGAGCTTACCTGTATGCACACTATGAGGTTTAATTATATGTGCCCACTGTGCGCTTAGAGAAGCTAACTTATGCATGCTATAAGATTTCGGTATACACGAAAGGTGCGCTTGGAGAGGCTGTGTACGTTCACGGTGCGTTGGGTACCCACCGTTACGTTCATCAATCATATCTGTACACATTCACGGCTCGTTCTGTGCACTGATTTATTTATATGCATTCACGGTGCACTCGAGGGTTCACCCGTGGGCGCACAATTTTATTCTCACAACACATTACGGCTTGCTTGAGAATCTTGCCGACCTGTGCACTATAACACTGTGATTCATCTATATGCATTCACGGTGTCCTCAAGGGTTCACCTGTGTCCGCGCAATTTATTGTCAGTAGACATTTACGGCGCGCTTGAGAAGCTCACCCACCTGTGCACTATAATATTACCTACGGTATATGCATCCCGGTGCGCTCGAGGGCTCACCTGGGTTCACACTATTGTGGTGTCTGTATAATCCCACGTTACACTAACCATTCTGCCGCATATTATAGTCAGATTGTCCGTTCGTGAGCTTTGCAGATTACTCACTAATGCTGCGTTCTTGGATGATAAACAAAGGTCTTCTGAGGGTAATCCGTGCGGTGTTGTTGTAGAAATATCCATATTTAAAATGTTATTAACGTAATTAACTACCTTCCGGTTTTGCCGCCATCTTAGACTCAGGAGAGAGTATTAGCGTAGTGTACGCACTTTTCTTAGTGACGTATGACAAATTCGGAGGGCGGGGGACAGAGCAGCAACAGAGAAACCGCTGTATGCTGCGTAAGCGCTCATCCTGAATGCGGATGACTCTAAGATGGCGGCGAAACCGGAAGGTAGTTAATTACGTTAATAACATTTTAAATATGGATATTTCTACAACAACACAGCACGGATTACCCTCAGAAGACCTTTGTTTATCATCCTGGAGCAGTTTGGATTTAATTTGTGAAGGATGGACGCACTTTTTTTGGACTTGAAGGTCGTGGACTATTGCTGGACCCCGTAACATTACATTTAATCAACAGAAAGATCTAAAATATTTTCTAAAATATCCGAAAATGTGTTTGTCTGAAAAACGATGGACATATGCAACTCGGACAGCTTGGGGGTGAGTAAATCATGGGTTTAATATCGTTTTTGGCTGAACTATCCCTTTAAAACAACATATTAAAGTAAACAAACCTTGTTAAAGTAATTAAAGAGAATTTGAAAAATGTAGTCATTTTAGAGTAAATTATAGATTAAGTTAAAAAATGACAGTTGGATAATAAAAATATTTCTAAATCTGGAAGTGCGAGTCTTTAGAGCTCTGTAGCGTCTAGACTGTAGCAGTGCAAACAGATTACAAGAGGGATGAGTGCTGTCCTTGATGATAGTAGATGCTCTTTTGTAGCAGTGAAGCCTGTAGATATCCTCAAGGGGGGGGCAGTGGAATCCAATAATCTTTTGTGATGTTTTTATGACCCTCTGTAATGCGGCTCTTTCAGCTGTTGAACAATTTCCAAACCAGGCTGTAATACAGTAAGTTATTATGCTTTCTACTGTACAATGGTAGAAGGACTTCAACAGTCTGGCAGAGAGATGGGCCTTCTTCAGAGTTCTGAGGATTTAAAGTCTCTGTTGTGTTTTTTTGACCAGAGCAACAGTGTTTATAGACCACTTTAGTTCCTCACTGACATGGAGGCCCAAAAGTTTTAAACTGGACACTCGCTCTACCTCCTCACCCCTTATTTTCAGTGGCTGAAGATCTTCCCGGTGTCACCTAAAGTCTATTATTAGCTCCTTTGTCTTCTTGATGTTAAGAGACAAGTTATTATTAGCACACCACTCAACCAATCTACATACCTCATCTCTGTTGTACAATGGTGTTACTGGGATGAACTGGTGTACAGTCATGTGTGTAGAGTGAGTAAAGGATGGAGCTCATCACACATCCTTGCGGTGCACCAGTGTTAAGAGTCAGGTTTGAGGAAATGTGTGTTCCCAATCGCACAGTCTGTGAGCGTCCTCTAAGAAAATCCATGATCCACAAACACAATTGGTTGCAAAGGCCCAAATCCAGCATCTTTGTGAGTAATCTGCTAGGAACAATGTTATTAAAAGCAGAACTGTAGTCTACAAATAACATCCTTACATATGTATCCTTCTGTTCCAGATGTTTCAGTGCAGTATGAGAGTAAAATTTATAGCATCCCTTACTGATCTATTTGACCTATATGCATATTTGTCACAGGTCAGAGCGGACCACAGATATCGTGAGTCACGCCCCTCCCTCTATTTCCACCCTGAGGAGTTCCCGGAACACCCCAATGAACAGACAGACAAGTGATTAAAAATTACAAGAAGGCTTTATTAATTTAAAAAGGGGGTTTTACTTAAATAAACTCTTCTGCGTGCAGGCTGGTGGAAGCAATGTGCAAATCAGAACACTGGGCTGCAACTGCTCTGCTTACGGGCAAGGATGCAAACTTTAGCTCTTCTGCTTACGATGGATGGAGGCAACGTACAGGTAAGAATACAGGCTTTAGCTTCTCTGCTTACCAACCGGTGGAGACAACGTATAGGTGCGGACACAGGGCGTTAACTCTTCAGCTTACAGGTGGATATGCAGGTAAGGATACAGACTTTAGCTCTTCTGCTTTCAGGCCGTTGGTGGGGGCGACGTACAGGTAAGGATACAGGCTTTAGCTCTTCTGCTTACAGGTGGATATGCAGGTAAGGATACAGACTTTAGCTCTTCTACTTCCAGGCAGCTGGTGGGGGCGGTGCACAGGTAAGGATACAAGCTTTAGCTCTTCCGTTTACAGACTGGTGGAGAGGTTGTACAGGTAGGAACACCAGGCTTTAACTCTTCAACGTACAGGTGGGCTTACAGGTAAGGGTACAAACTTTGGCTCTTTTGCTTCCAAGCGGCTGGAGGGGACGTACAAGTACGAACACAGGGCTTTAGGGGTGTAACGATTAACCGTGCAAATGCGCGTTTTCTCAATGAATGAATTTGAATGAATTACGGTGAAATCCAGGCACATCCGAACGCCAGGGGGCGCTCTTGTGCAGAAACTCCCTTTGTGCCACAGAAGTAGCATTAAGAATGCTATTCCAGGAAATGTCTACAGGAATATTTATATCACTGTTCTTCAAATTGTTTCAGGTATTTTCATGATAATAAAGAATATTTTAAATGATTTGGTTTAACGAGTGTTGCTTTTTTAAATACACGTTATAAACGACTCCAACTCGTTATGATTTTAGATTGATAAGGACTTCCTGCCGTAGTATACGCACAAGCTGTGCATTAAACAAAGAATCGCAGCCTTGCGATTCAGAATCGATTTCAGACAGGCATTTTTAATGGGACACACGGTTGAATCGTTACATCCCTTCAGGGCTTTAACTCACAAGCTTTAGCTTTTCGGCTTACTGGTTGGTGGAGGTGAGAGGCGTCCAATCTCCTTTCGCGGACGGTTGAGCATAGCATCATACCATGTACTGACATCTGAAAACACTCAAAAATAGAGCCGTTAGATGTGAAGACAGCAAGAGAACAACTCGATGGCAGTATACAAGTAAAGGCACTCCTTATACTGACAATAGTCAAGGCCAACTCTTACTTCCACAGCCACAACACCTCCACAGGATGATGAGGAAAGTCGACCAGTCCCCCAGTCTTAGACATGTGCTGAAATACTGCTAGACACCAGCCCACTGCTCTTCTCAGGCAGAGCTCCTCCCTCGGTCTAGAGCACGATCACTGACAAACACTGATAAAGTCACTGCACTGCAATTTTCCTTGTGTATATACTCAAAAATCACCCACCGCACTTCACACACTCACAGTGATATAAGGCCAGTGATACATATCCAGCCCCGGGTTCTAAGTCCTGGCAGACAGTGCAATTAGGCGTGGGGCAGACACAGGACACTGGGTTCAAGAACTGGGGACTCCTTTTACCTCCAACAGGGGAACATGAATATAGACAAGCTAGGTAGGTTAGCAGACACTGGTAGTTACACTGGCATCAATAGAGAGACATCAACACATCAAGCAGCAGTCATTCTCAACTCAGATTGGAATAACACAAGGTAATACATCCACTGTTTAGAAAGACTTCGCTTTAAGCAATAAGACAGCACTAGTGTTAGGGGTAGCATACAAATTGAGAATTTCCCAAGATGTCGGACTGTCCCTTTAAACATCGATACTTCACTTCTCATAACACAAGGCAAACGTTAAAGAGCATAACCAACCAGATCCGCTTAGCTCTTCCTCTTCTAGTGCAAATCCAGTAAACATTGTTCTTTGTATCACTTCAAGACAAACCACACACTCATGAAAGCACAATGCAAATAAATGGGTTTATCACTTAACTCTTCCTTATTTCATGTGTAGATCTTCTCCTTTCCACCACAGCCTGTGAGTCCAAACAACCATTCTCACCACCACACCAGCCACTTCCGTATCAATCCCAGACGACTCACGGAACAAACTTCATGCTTCCTGCTTCTCAAACAGCCCTCTTTATAGGTCCTCCTCATTCTCTATGACCCAATCGCCGATCGCCACACTCTCCTCTTATTTCCTTTGTAATCATTGCCCGGAGTCGACCGGAACCGGCCGGGTGTTACACTGAAATCGGCCCGGGCGGAAACGTTGCCAACACTTCAGTTCCGCCCGTAAATAGTCACCCCGTGACATATTGATGAGGGTCTAAAGAGGGAGGAATGCAGATTTAATGTGTCCCAAAATTAGTCTTTCAAAACACTTAGATATGATAGGTGTCAGTGCTATTGGTCTATAATCATTCAGGGAAAAGATGTTTGACTGCTTTGGCACTGGGATAATAGTAGCAGTTTCCAGGCAGTCTGGTACAACAACGTATGCAAGTAAAAGATTAAAAATATCTGTGATCACCTCTGCAAGCTCATAGGCACAGTCCTGGAGGACCCAGCCTGGGATTCCGTCCGGTCCAACGGCCTTCTTGGCATTCACAGTTTTTTTAAAACTTGTATAACCTTATGTCTGTGGAGGGTTAGTGTGCTGTCAGCAGTGTCTAGATGCGGTGAAGCTGCATTGTCTGATTCTCTCTCAAATCGGGCAAAGAAGCAGTTTAATTCCTCAGCCAACATGGTGCTGCATGCTGTCGGTGGTTCTCTGCTTCACTTGAAGTTAGGTATATGATGCATACCCTTCCACATGTGTGTCATATCTCTAGAAGTACAGTGCTCCTCAATCTTCTCCTTGTATGCAGCTTTGGCGGATTTTATCCCTTTCTTGAGGTTATGCCTTGAAGCACTGTACAATTCTTTATTACCAGATTTAAAAGCCGCATCATGATCTCTCAGAAGAAGGTGGACCTCCTTGGTCATCCATGGCTTCCGGTTTGGGTAGACATGGATGCGTTTGTTGATGGTTACACTTTCCACGCAGCATCTGATATAAAAGAGCACAGTAGATTTGTATTCATTTAGGTCCTGAGTTGAGAAAAGACTTCAGTCCGTGCTTTGAATACAGTCCTGCAGCTGTAAGGATGCTTCCTCTGACCAAGTTGTTACAGTTTTTATTACAGTTTTCTGCTTCTTAATGATGGGACAGTACTGTATGCTGGAGTTACACACACAAGTCTGACTCTCTAACCACTAGGCCACAATGCTTGGACAAAACAAATCTGTGAATCCTGGTCACTTTTGCCTCCAATCTGTGTGAGCTTTCTAAAAGCTTTATTTAGGCTTCTTGATGCCATAACGTTGTTGTTGACATTTTATATGGTATATACATTACACACCATGTATATGGCTGTATTAAATGCTGTGGAGAAAGTGTCCTAAAATTTATCCTATGATCATTCCTATATTTCTTAGATATTATAGGTAAGAAGGCTGACATTCTACTCTTGGGCCAACATTTTCCAGACATGTGTGCCATTCTGCTATAACAGAATGAGTGTGCCGTTCCCCTAAAATTATTAAATTAAGCACCGTTTTGATAAATGAGCCAGTAGTGGAGAAATAATAACTTTTAAGAAATAGTCTTTTTTGAGTAGCGTCCCCAACACTGACTATGTCCTCTTTGCTGGAGTTTGATGTGATTTGTGTCATGTGCAGGTTTGATTGTGTACAAACCAATAGGGTGTCGGAATGGTACATGTTTATACTTCTCATCCAACCACAATCTAAATTCACTTCATCCGCATGGCGTAATTTATCTGTAGAGTTTTTTTTTAGCCGGAATGAAAACAAGCCGAAATGAAATAGGAGTGTAGCGAGGCTATTTTTAAAATGTAAGTAGTAGAAGTAAACAAATTTGGCTGGAAATAACTATGCCAGTAAAGTATAGATACCCAAAATTTCTACTTAAGTAAGGTAACGAAGTATTTGTACATTACTTGACACTTCTGGCAGCTATTGTGACTAAAATTCTGTGTTACTGTAGGTGTAACTAGTTACTAAGTAATTGGTTACTGTAATAAAATTATTTTCCCTTTAAAAAGTAATGTATAAGATTAAAATGCTTGTTTTTATGTATCTTTCTCATTTTAAATAGTTTTGTAAGTTAATAAAAATAATGTTAACAGTCTAGTTTAGTTGCTAATTCTAAAAGGGATAGTTCCTCCAAAAATGAAAATTCTGTCAGGATCTTCTGCCTCTCATGTCGTTACAAACCCGCATAAATTTATTTGTTCTGATGAACACAAAGGAATATATTTTGAGGAATGTTTGTAACCAAACCGTTTATAAGTCCCATTCACTTCCATAGTATGGGAGTAAATGGGGTTTAGGAACGGTTTGGTTAAAACACTTCTCAAAATATCTTCCTTTGTGTTCATCAGAACAAATAAATGTATAGGGGTTTGTAACAACATAAGAGTGAGTAAATGATGACAGTATTTTCATTTTTGGGTGTACTATACCTTTAATAACTGACATACTCTGCAGATTATTAGCATGAAAATATTGGCTGTTTATTAGTACTTAAAAACACATATCAACACCTTATTCTGCAAGACCTTATTCTGCACATGCCTTAGCCTACTTAGTTCCTACAGTACTTAAACTTAACAACTACTTTACTAAGTATTGGTAAGCAGTAATTCAGAGTGTATTTAGGTAATAGTAGGTACAGTGTGAAATAGACCATAAAGTTTGATCAGAATCTTTAAAAGAATAGAACGAGTTGTTTCATGCCTATCCTTCTATCATTTATTAAATAGGATTTAGAAAGAAATTAGTAGTTGAAGACTTTCTATTAGTATAATTTGTACAGTAATCCAATTACACAATTGAAAATATAACATGTAACTAATTACTTTTTTTTAGAGACCCCAAGACCAAAGCTACTTTTATGAAGTGTGAGAGAAATTTAATTTATTTGTTTGTTAGTGTATTTTCCTCACAATTTGTTGTTTTTACAGGGATTTACTGCTGTGCAATTTTTATACTTATTGGCTTAAGCATTCTGGAGACCATATTGGTCAATATTCTGATTGGTAAAGGAGAAGAGATCGAATCGGCAATCCCAATGGAAACAAGAGGTGTTGTAAATAGTCAAGATGGTAAGTGTCAACCCAGTTCTGTGTAACATTTTGGTATCACTTTACAGGTTAGTAATAACTGTGTAATGCTATGGTTATATATGTAGTTTCATCTTAGTATTATTTTTTAAACCACATAAATAATTACTGTGTAATATGCAAACAATTACTGTGCAGTTTCCATAAGTAATATGTCTGTTATTACACCAGTCTGATGCTGTTATGAAGGAGTAAAATGTTGGTAAGTACATGGTTACTTTTAAATGTTATGTCATAATAACACAGTGATCAGAGAGACTTACCAAGTCTATCAAAATTAAATTGTAAAATATAAAATTGTATCTGGGTAGATAAACAGAAACAGACAGGTGAGTTTGCATTTTACAGCCCTGATACTATCTATCTACTTAATTTTTCTTTAAAAAAAACAACAACAACGACGAGCATCACTAGAAGGAGACTTTATGGGTACATCAACACAGCTGAAAACATTAAGTAGAGGCAACACTGTATTTTACAACCCTGATACCATGTAGTTTCTGTAAAATTACTTTATTTCTTTAGAGATAGCAACAGATAAACTTTTACATTTTACTATCTAACTATTTGCAAAGACTTGTTTAGTCCTTTGATCACTTTGATATTTTGTCATCACATTTAAAAGTAACCATGTACTTACCAAAAAGTTCATACCGCCACCCAGTGTTGGGAAAGTTCACTTTCTACATGAACTAGTTCAAAGTTCAGTTCACAAATTTTAAAAGTTCAGTTCATAGTTCATACTTCAAAATGTTGAACTAGTTCACAGTTCCAAAAATGAACTAATTTGTAGTTCTTTTTTTTCAAAATATTTTTTAAAAATTATTTGCCATTATAACCCATATAGAACCCAAGACAGCAATTTTTTATCAGTTTGAACACTGAAGCTATATGCGTCAGATTTCATCTTCATATCCAACTTCAAATCCTTATCCAACCAGAGTTTACATTAACATTGCCTGTCTTTAAATCTTTGTATTTGCGTGCACATACCTTGAAAGCCTAGCTGTGTGCTTTAAGGGGGTCGCACACTGGGCGAGAAGCGCTGCCCGACATCGCGTGTAGGACAACTCGCAGGTATTGCACACCGAACTTGCAGGTTAAATAGCATGAGGATTAAAGATAATACCGTAGTAACATGATGAAAGATAATCTAGTTTTAATGTAAAAAGTTTGGACATTTTGATTAAAGATCTCACTTTGATCTTGAAAATATTAAAAACTTGTAAATAGCCTACATAAATTTTGGTTTTATTTTTTCATAAAATGTTTGTTGTATAAACTTACTGTAGATATAATCTGTGTACTTATTTAACACTTGATTTTGTTCAACTGTTAAGAAGTAAGAAAAAATCAAATGTAGTGTAACTGAAATATTGTAAATATCATAAAATATCTTTATTTCATTAAAAAAAAAAAATAATAGATGGTCTCACATTGGTCTTAAAGTCCCGCAGTATTGTTTAATTGTATGATTTCACAAAAATAGGTTCCTGTAAGCTATCATGTCATGTTCCCAAAATTGCCACTAGGGTTCTGTAAAATGCTAATTGCTATTCTATTTAGAATGTATTATTATGAACATCAGCTTTGGGTCACATCACCATACAGCTGCCCCCCCCACACTTTTAAAATGGCTGCTACGCCCCTAGGTGTAATAACAGAAATGTTACTTCAAAATAAGTAAATCCTGAACATTTATAATTTCAGTAATATTCACTACAATTATAACCATTTTATTATACCTTTAAATCAATGCAATTTACATTGTGTAACTGACTGGAAACTACACAGCAATTACTTGTAATATGTGGTATAAAAATAATATTACCATGAAATTACGTATATATTACACATAACATTACCCAGTTATTACCAATCTCTAAAGTAAAGTGCGACCAATATTTTCCTGTATCTTTACTTTTACAAGTAAAGAATTTACATTAAAAACTCGAAAAGCTACAACTTGATTTTAATACCAACTGTAGCAACAAATGACACAGCACATACAGTTTTACCTTGCATAATGTGAAAGTGTTATAGAAATACAATTAAATTGGTTTGCATTTTCTCCCACAGATGGTCTAAGAGACTCACATAACCCTATAGACACAGTTACCAGTGGAAATGAGGAATCGACATGTACACGTGACACTGGAAAGAGGGCATCACTGTGCTGGACCAGAGCAGCAAAAATTATAGATGTGACCTTTATTGTTCTTTACATAATCACTGTTATTGTGCTTCTGTCTGTTCTTGGCAAACGTTGGTTTCTGTTGTAATATTATCTTACATGAGATGGCATACAATACTACAATTTTTGTGTATGGTTAAATTAATTAGTTTTTATGCTGTTTGTGAAGAGTTTAAAATGTTGTTTATTACAAAGTTGATTTGCGTTGTCATATACTTTTCTCTTGTCAATAAAAGAAATGTGTAGTTTAATTTTTAAGAGGATTTGTCCTTATCTTTGGCCCATAGTATCCAGTGATAAGCATTGTTGTTGTTTATTTAGTTTAACCAATTCAAAATTGAAACAGTTAACCAACTGATACATTTTCATCCTGTCCACTAGAGGGCACAAGGGACTTTTACAATAAAGAGAACAACTAGTAAGGTATGTAAAATATGGTAATATATTAAACAGTTGGTAGCAGTATGTGCTCAGATCACCAGTCTGCCATTAAATAAAAAAAGAAGTATGGTATCTGTTAGCAGAAAGCTAGCTTTTGCTATTCTTGCCATGTCAGCAAATGCCCTATTTTGAGGAACAAGACGGTTTACTAAAGCAATAAGCCCCAAGAAGCAGTGGGTTACCAGTTCATTCTATGACAGCTAAGGGGCGTTGTTAGGCACGACGCCTTGGCTGTTATAAAATGCACTGTAACCCCATTGCTGCATAACGTTAGCGGGATTTTATAAAATAAAACACAAATAAGTTGTAATTATCTTAGTATAAATATTACTCTTCCGCCAAACAAAGTAGTTCCTCAGAATCAAGTGTGACTGAAACAGAGCGCAGTTCCCAACCAACACAGGCGCAGCAAAGACACAATGAAAATATGATTTTAGACTGTGGTGTTTATTTTTATAAATCAACATTTATCTAATATATACATTAACATTGATATTGTGCAACTGTTGAAGTGATGGTCAAATAATTGGAAGCATGCTGAACTCTTTCCCCATCAGTGTTTTTTTTTTTTTTTAGTTACCAACCAGATTTAGTTTAATGCCTTACAGAAAAATGATCTTCTTAAAATAAACATAAAATATCAAATGAAAGAACAGACCATCCGCTTTCAAACAAAAAAAAAACGTTTCATCCTACCTTCATTTGTTCTCTTATCACCTCTCAATTTTTTTTGCTAAAAGCGGAGATAATTCCATTTTTGTGAAGAACTTTTGTAAGAGATCAGATTCAAAGCCATCAAAACTTACACGCTGTGTTTTCAGTGTTGAGTGAATGCGTTAGTGTTTAAGTTGGGTAAGATCGCCATCTAGTGGATAATAGCGGACGTATGAACTTGCGTTAGAAACTCCTCAGACAACATTTTTTCTTTATCAGCGAGATGACTCAACAATATTTATTGTCATTTATCTGGATATCGCTATTAATTGTGCAATTGTAGAAAAATTAAAAATATGATTAAAGGCTGTGGTGTTTATTTTCATAAATCAGTACACAGCAACAGTGGCGCAGTGATACTTATGTAATGTGGTCTGAACCGTGGGGTTACCGGGGTATTTTATCACGGCTTAGAACGCGTTTCAACCAATCAGAATGAAGAACCAGAACTGCCCGTTTGAAACTAAAAGTGTATTTTTTACTGTTGTGTTTAATGTTGTTGTGCTGGTTAGTTTCAATATAAGTTTTATTTTAGAAATATATTTTTGTGTTTGTAACAGATGGCTCTCTACATGAGAGAACGTACCTCATACGTTGTACTGGAATGTATTGCATTGCCAAGCTTTGTTTAGATTTTCCTTACTGCTGGGATTTATAGTCTCTATAGACTTTAAAGGATTATTTCAGAAGATTGGGTGGTGGTATTAATACACACTTAACTGGACTACAGAGAGAAGACCTTGATTCACAAAAGGATAAGTAGCTGGGTGACTGTTTTGGGCCTTGTTGAGAACATTTTTGCCTACCATTGTACATGTGCTTTTGATTGATTGTTTGATTGAAATTCTCATTTAAATACTTGATTTGATGTTGTATTTTGTTCACTCTTAGAATTTAACTTCATTGCTTACACCGCTAATGTAATCTGTGTTGTCACTAAACTAGTTGGATAGTGTTACAGATATTAGGCGCCCAAAGTGGGACAAGCAAGTTAATGATTTCTTATTGTGATGTATGCTTGTACAATATTTTTGTGCTGATTCAGAAATACAGAGAATGAAAAACCATTTTTACCTCGTCTTTGTTGAATAATGGTAGTCTACCCACATTCACAAACATACAAAAAGTGTTAATCATGCTAAACATCTCAGTCTCATAGAAATTCCTCTTTTAGAAATCTCAGCCAGAAAACGGCCCAATCTGAAAAACTGATGCTTATGACATCACAGACATCTCACTGCCCCTCCACTTTAAAATAATTGGCTAAATTTTTGGAGTGGCAGCAAAGTCAGCCAATCAGTAATGAGATTGCAAGTTAAGCCAGTAGGGGGAGCCAAATAGGTGCAAAACCACTTGTTTAAAATCCCCCACCCTAATAGAGCTATCTGAGAGAGGTTTTTAGGAAGCTTCTAAGGCATTACAGACCCACCAAAAAAATTGTCTACACGTCACATCACAGAACAAGGATAAATAACCCTTTCAATCCTTCTATGTCACCTTTAAAGGCAAGAGTACAGTCAAGGGAGAACAGAACTGGAGGAAAGATTGACAGATGTTTAAGAGGGAATGCAGTATTTTCAGACAGATTCTGGAGAAACAAATACAAGACCTGGTTTTAACAGTGAAGAACGGTATAAAAAGAGGGACCATCAACTCAAACATATTCGTTGTACAACTTCTGTAATTTCCACTCACATTATTAACCTACCCCCAAGATTTTCAGTTAAGTAGGTAAAGTGGAGGCAGCCTGGAATAACCATACACCAAAAAGAATTAAGGATGTTAAAAGATGCCTTTTTGCAAAAGCTGGCACTTTTCTGGATGTCCTTCAAAATACCCTGGAGCACTCCCTTCATCAACCACTCAAAAGTCGCTGGAGCATTGCACAGCCCGAAGGGCAAGGTTTTAAACTACCAGAGGCCAGTTTCTGTGGTAAAAGCGGTCTTCGGCCTTGAGTCAGCGCTGAGGGCCACTTGCTATTAACCCTCCGCAGGTCTAAAGAAGAGAACCACTGAGAACCTGCAGTGACTGCTGCATCGCTGCTAACAACACCCAGAGAAATCCCTTATGTTGCAGTAAATTAGTCACACATGCGCACCTGCATTCCAGTTATGCGCACCCCTGTGATGTCATTATTTTTGTCAAATGCCTTTTCAATCCACCAGACATTTTGTATAGCCCGTGTTACCCTTTGGACTTTCCTCCCCACTGCCTGCCAACCTGTCTGACCTTGGTAAATTAAAGGGGTCAAATTGTCAGATTACATGTTTTCCTTTGTTTTTAGAGTGTTAAATGATGTTTGTGCACATAAAAGATCTGTAAAGTTGCAAAAATTAAAGTTTCAAATCCAAATAGAGATATTTTTTTTAAACGTGAAGCCTCATCCACGCCTACCTAAAACGGCTCGTTTAACATGCCCATGCAGTTAGACGTCATACTGTTTTTTTCATAACACCGCCCTCATATATACGCAAAGATAGAGGGTGTAACTTTCAATCACGCTGTAGTATTGTTTTTTCCGCCATGTCAAGCAGACGCTGTGTTCCAACAGAGTAAACATTAAGAAACCAGTGGTTAGGTTTTATTTACAACACTGTTTCAGAACAGTACAGCCCAAATGTTCGATTGTGTGCTGCACATTTTAAGGAGGATTACTTTCTAAACATCGCGGAGTACAACCGCTGGATGTACACAAAGGCTTCGTCTAAAAAGGGGAGCAATTGTAACTTTGCAACTACACTGACATCCTGTAAGTAGCCGATGTTTTCATATTTAATACATTTCCTCACTGACGATTCAAAGACGAGTTCTGAGCAGAGTTGCGCCTGTGTTTTAATGCATTTCCTAATGATGATCCAAACGTGAGATTTGAGAAGTGCAGATTAGTGCTTGTTTGTTGTTTCTACGTAAACAAATGCAAACAT
Source organism: Misgurnus mizolepis (assembly GCA_025389145.1). NCBI lineage: Eukaryota > Metazoa > Chordata > Actinopteri > Cypriniformes > Cobitidae > Misgurnus > Misgurnus mizolepis. Next base: position 7,442,373 of record JAIFKI010000008.1, on the reverse strand, counting down.
GGTTTATCTTTTAGTATCCTTCCCTTACCATCTATTACGTTCTGCTCACATCGCGCTGGTAAAGTTGATAGATTAGCTTAGCCATTGTTGGACTTTAAGGCGTCCATTTGCATGTTCATAATTTAGAGGAAAGGCACAAGATACAAATATCTAAGTTCAAATATTTATTGATCAGATTGAAAAAGTTTAACAGCGCTGGGTCCTCTCAAGTAGCGAACAACCAGCTCAGGAAGTAACATGCATATTTATAAGATATGTGACGTCGATCTTTCTTCAGAAAATCTCCACCCACAAAGGCCGTTCCCCTCGTCCATCTGACTCCATCACCACACCCAATTTTAGCCTGTAGGCAAAGATGGACACACATAGACAAAGAAGAACAAACTGTTCTCCCCTCATCCCTGGGAGCCCTGCCGTTCCTCCCTAGTACTCCTCCACTCCACATATGGTTATAATGCTTTCTTAAAAACAAATCATTAATAAAACATTCATTTATAAAAAACATAAGCTGTAAGATGAAAGTAATTATTATGTAAAACATATTTCAATATCATGACATCATTTCATTATTTGTAAAATTGGTTATATGAATAAGGCACACATTAACTTCTTTAGATAGATAAACACATATTAAATCTTTTACTGCAATACTACTTCTAAGCAAACACTTTAATCATTATTAAAAACCATCTTTTAGGAAAGAAAACACACACACACAGACACACATGAGATTCTGTTCTTCAAGGTTGAGCTGCCCTGCCCCCATTAGGTTATTCTATATGCAACCTTCATTTCATTGGTTAATACAGATTTATCAAAGACAACTTCTTATATTTATTACATCAATTATTCAATGATTAATACTGATTAAGTAAGAAATACATTGCATATTTTATCCTGTGAACATTAAGGCATTAGTTAATGACATAGTCGCCTGTTTGCTTTCCCCCTCAGGCCTCTCTCTTATCTTGATCAATGCCAGGCGTAAATTCCTAAATTCCTCCTTGCAGCACACACACAAAAACTGGTAACTCTCCACTCTCAAACATAAACACCTCATTTCTACATAATAGCTCAGTGCATACATGAAACACACAATGTTTATAGAATAAAATGATCAATTAAAGAAATATAAAAATGGAACAAAATCAATTTCCACAGTCCTTATTTGGACATCTTTGTAACTTTAACACTTTTAGCAATTAGCAAGATTAATAAAACAACATAAAAATCCCACAATTCCCTCTCTTGACCTCTGAAAGAGGTCACACATTTTCTTCCTCCTCCTCATCCAGGTTCTGTAGGCCTAATAGCGGCATGCTGTATTTGGGTGGATTTTCTTTTTTCTCTATTGCAGACACTATCAGTCTGTTACACAGGGATCTCCATTGTTTATGCCAAATATTATGGTGATTATAATTGCAGTTATAACTCCTACGGCCCACAGAACCTTCCAATTTGCATATAGCTTCATCTCTGTGGAAAAAATACACTTATGCCTATTGGCTAATACTCAAATAACAATCGTAAATTCAAAAAGGAAAAGAAAAATGAAATATGAAATTAATACTGTAGAATTGTATAAGAAACTTAAGAAATTCAAAGATCAAAATTCAAAGGTCAATAGTTACCCAGGTTATAATGAATATATGGTAATTGTGATATTCAGGTCTCTAAACACTTCTTTCAGGATTTCCAGCACTTTGTGGAAATCCAATATATCCAGGCCACACCCCAGCCGGGGAGTGGATACACTTGTTATGTTTTCTTTCTCACACCACTCTCTCATACATCTGAGGCTGTAGGTAAAATTCTCATATGTTGGTAAATCAGTACAATTTTGTTTTGTTATTAAATGAAAAATCAATCTGCCGTCGTCCTCGTGGGTAACTGCACATTCACCTGTGTGTTTGTTCTGTCTTACAACCTTTTGTGTGCCGTACTTCGCTTTGAATTGTACGGCTATACCTGCTCCGTAGGCACAATCTGTGCTCACACAGTGTGCTAGGGGTTCTGTTACTGGGCTGGAAAAAATGTCACCTTTTTTATGCACAATTTTACAGAGTGTTTGTTGACTTTGTTGTTGGTGTTGTGTGAGTGTTACCACTGATGTGTTACCACTTCCTGTTTGTCCTCTCTGTATTCCAGCTGATTCACTTTCACTTTCAACACTCTCCCTCTCTTGGACCTGAGTCCTCAGGTCCACACCTGTGTCTATTAGAAACCCAATCATCATATATAACGGCTGGGTTGTTCCCACAATTTCGTTGTGTGGTAGCCTGGCAGGAAAAATTTTCAATCATAGCAGTTAGTTTGTAGAAATAAACAGCATTAGTTAGTGGCAGGATTGGATCCTACACCAAGGCGTGCCTTGGGCCTGGAAACTGTCGACCTGTAAGCAATTCAAAGGGTGTGAAACCAGAAATCCTGTTAACAGAAGAGCGAATAGACATTAATGCAATTGGTAATGCGTCAAGCCATGTTATTTTTGTCTGTGCACATAGTTTGTCAAGTCAAGTTTTAATGTCAAAGTCAGGTTCATTATTTCATCTTTGCTCTAACATTGGGGTGATAAGCAGCCCCGAAACTATATGTCAATTCCAGTGCGTGTTTGTCAATTTTGTCAGATCTAACTTTGTCTTGGGGAACCATGGTTGGGGATATAATTGGTTTATCAGGCAGTTGACAACAGCCACGTCATTAGGTACCTTCACAGCCTGTAGTATGTGTCAGGCTTTGCTAGCATTTACTATAGGCCGGCCTTTCCTGGTTTCAAACCCACCTATCTGCCATATGGCAGTTCCATATATACTGCACCAATCACATATGCAGATTCACTATAAACAATCACCCTCTCTTCACCAGTGTAGTGCAAGGCTTTGATAACAGCTGTCATTTCAGCTCTCTGTGCTGACCGTTTACCTTTCAATCTACCACTCAGTCGTGTTACAAAATCACCCACAACTTGCTCAACCACAGCAAAGCCTGCCTTGAATGTGTCATCTGCTGCTCTGAAACAACAACCATCTGTAAACAGTTTGATTAACGGTGGGGTAGTTGTCAGTGGTACCGCGAACAAACCATCTCTCAATTTATTTGCTTTTTCAGTCAATGGTATAACAATTATAATTAATTACAATAATAATAATTTTTATATCCGTCAATGGTATACAATCCTGCGGCTCACCCTCAGTGATTACATCTGCCATGTGAACACCTTCATGCACATATATGATGTCTGGGCTGGCAATTTCCTTAAATACAAAGTTTGTTACAATAATCAGTTATTTTCTATACTCACAGCTTTTCTTGTTTACCTTTTATAGTGTTCTATGGTGTTCTTTTTTTCTTTTTCAATTTATTTCTTATATCTATTTCAATTTTCTTTCTGCCATAGCTGTTCTATGCCATATATATTTGCTTTTTAGCTCAGTACCATCAGTGGAATCCTGACTTCCTCTGTAGATACTAAATTCAATTATGCATTTCTTCCTGTCAGATTAATAGGAGTCTGATTTGATTTCAGAACAGGTAGTCACACCTAACAACAAAGTTCTTGATCAGCCTTTAAATGTGTCTAGCTGATTTTCTCATAAAGAATGTCTGTGTCCCGATAGTAACAAGGTCTTTACTAAACATTGAACGGCTGTTTACTCTTTCCCCTTTTTCATTCAAAGGCCCGTATGAAGATAAAAAAGTTCAGTGTCCAGTGAAATATTGTCCAGTTTCTCTTGCCTCCAAGAACATTATTATCTTTGTGAGTCTTTCTGGATTCCACTCAGTCTTTTTGGTGTTTCATCCTTGTAAATGTCTCTGACCATATGCAGTGCCCCCTTCACCGCTTTAGTTCAAGTATAGTCCCATTCAAATAGAATGTGCTTTCAGTCCAGTTTATGAGTTACTTCTCTCTTTGCAACTCCAGCACTTTGATATCACACACAGTTTTTCATTGTCTGTTTCTTGCCAGCTTTTTAGTCACTTTCTTGAATGTCAAAGGATGAGAGCTTTCAGCCTTTCAAGGTTTAACTTAACCCATTGCAAAATATTGCCTTTCAATTTAAAATAAAATTTATCTTGTGACCACCTTCCATCATCAGATGAAGACTCCTCTTCATTTTGTTAAATCTTTTTGTCCTTTATACAATTTATCTGTGTCATTCACCTTTTAACAATTTTCTGTCCTTTTTCAATTGTTCATCTTCATTTCCACATTTAATAACTTGGTCTCTACTCTTTTCTGTAATTTGTTGTTGTTCTTTCAAAGCTTCGCCTCTGTCTTTCTGCTAGATTTTGCTTAATCCCATTTATGGTTTTAACAGACTCAATATATCACAGACACACTACATTTTCACACAAATAAAATCTACATCTACATTTAATTCACCGCTATTGATTTGAAAAACAGGCTGTTTCATTGGGGCTTTGGCTTTCTCATAAGGAGTAGGTGTGTGCAAGGAGGGGTAGATCGATTTCACTGGGGGTGGAGCTGGAGGAGGAGCCGTAGGTGTCACACTTGAGTCTGGCTGACTGTTTCCTTGTTTAACTTCCTGTTGCTTTGCAGCTGCACCACTGTAAACTTCCCCTTTTCTATTTGATTCAATAGCCTGCATGGCAGCAGCAACCACAGCCAATCTTGTCCAAATTCTCAACTCTTTCTCTTAGTCTTTTACAGTTGGTCCCTCTCCAAACTATTATCATTTTTTCCATGGCACATACACCGGTGAACACACATATTCATCACACTCTTTCTGAAATTCAACCATTCTTTATACAACTGTAAATACAATTCCTCTATATATATACAACATCAAAATGAAATATACCCAAATACAACTGCAGAATCAAGTGCACAATGGAATTTCCTGGGCCTGTAACCCAAAGGTTTCCACACCCTTAATTTAATACTGTACTCAATTAGATGATTTCTAGGACTTCCACCTAAAGGTTTCTCAACCCATAAATTTAATACTGTACTCAATTAGATGATTTCTAGGCCTTCCACCTAAAGGTTTCTCAACCCATAAATTTAATACTGTACTCAATTAGATAATTTCTAGGACTTCCACCTAAAGGTTTCTCAACCCATAAATTTAATACTGTACTCAATTAGATAATTTCTAGGACTTCCACCTAAAGGTTTCTCAACCCATAAATTCAATACTGTACTCAATTAGATAATTTCTAGGCCTTCCACCTAAAGGTTTCCCAACCCCCTACGGGCTTCAACCCGAGTTGGTATTTTATAACGCCTAATGCGTTAAAGGAATCCTCAACCTTTTATTTAACAAAAAAATTCAAAAATTTCAAAAAGTTTTTCACTCTGATCAATTCTTATTGTTTAAATAATTAATTTCAGTTCGGAGCTCCTTATCAACACAATTAATTTGGTATATGTCCAATAGCAGAATTTGATATAACAGGTTTCTGCTTACCTTTATTTTAGAAGACCGGTCTTTTGTGTTGAAATGGAGCCCTCCCTTACTCTGGTTTCTTCAATGTGAAACCCTCCTTCCTCTCACTCTCTCCTTTCCCTCCACAAAACGTCGGCGGTCACCAATTGTTGGACTTTAAGGCGTCCATTTGCATGTTCATAATTTAGAGGAAAGGCACAAGATACAAATATCTAAGTTCAAATATTTATTGATCAGATTGAAAAAGTGTAACAGCGCTGGGTCCTCTCAAGTAGCGAACAACCAGCTCAGGAAGTAACATGCATATTTATAAGATATGTGACGTCGATCTTTCTTCAGAAAATCTCCACCCACAAAGGCCGTTCCCCTCGTCCATCTGACTCCATCACCACACCCAATTTTAGCCTGTAGGCAAAGATGGACACACATAGACAAAGAAGAACAAACTGTTCTCCCCTCATCCCTGGGAGCCCTGCCGTTCCTCCCTAGTACTCCTCCACTCCACATATGGTTATAATGCTTTCTTAAAAACAAATCATTAATAAAACATTCATTTATAAAAAACATAAGCTGTAAGATGAAAGTAATTATTATGTAAAACATATTTCAATATCATGACATCATTTCATTATTTGTAAAATTGGTTATATGAATAAGGCACACATTAACTTCTTTAGATAGATAAACACATATTAAATCTTTTACTGCAATACTACTTCTAAGCAAACACTTTAATCATTATTAAAAACCACCTTTTAGGAAAGAAAACACACACACACACAGACACACATGAGATTCTGTTCTTCAAGGTTGAGCTGCCCTGCCCCCATTAGGTTATTCTATATGCAACCTTCATTTCATTGGTTAATACAAATTTATCAAAGACAACATCTTATATTTATTACATCAATTATTCAATGATTAATACTGATTAAGTAAGAAATACATTGCATATTTTATCCTGTGAACATTAAGGCATTAGTTAATGACATAGTCGCCTGTTTGCTTTCCCCCTCAGGCCTCTCTCTTATCTTGATCAATGCCAGGCGTAAATTCCTAAATTCCTCCTTGCAGCACACACACAAAAACTGGTAACTCTCCACTCTCAAACATAAACACCTCATTTCTACATAATAGCTCAGTGCATACATGAAACACACAATGTTTATAGAATAAAATGATCAATTAAAGAAATATAAAAATGGAACAAAATCAATTTCCACAGTCCTTATTTGGACATCTTTGTAACTTTAACACTTTTAGCAATTAGCAAGATTAATAAAACAACATAAAAATCCCACACCATCCATGTTTTCTGGGTCAGATTCAGGCTCGTGTTGATAAGGTAGTAGTAAATACAATAGTATCTCGTGGCTTTCACTATTGTTTTGGGAGCTCATCTTCCAAAACTTGGCAAGGAGCGTCATATTTCCGATTACGTTACTGAGGTATTCGGCCAATCACAACTCACTGGATAGCTGGCCAATCAGTTGACACCCTTTGACAGCGAGCTTTCTCACAACGATGAGCTTTGTACTAAACAACCTGTTTCAGATGGGCGGGACTTAGAGGTGCTAAAAAATGTATGGTATGTGTAAAATAATGATTTTTTAAACCATAAACCACACGAACACATTGTATTACACCAAATACACAAAGTAATGTGCTTTTTAGCCCTATAATATGACCCCTTTAAGGATTGTCTTTTGTTGCCCAGTGTGCTTTGTGTGCTTTGTGCATATCCTTCAGCAAGTTGTGGATGGTTTCTGTGTTTCTGTTAAACCAGTCACAGTGATCTCACAATGAGCTCTTGGAATACTCATAATGTGGTTACAATATGAGGTAACAGCAAGCTAAAAGTGTAACCTCACAGCACACTCACTATGTGTCCAAACTGTGCGCTTACAGGATCCTCAAATCATCATCCCAATATAAGCATCCAGTTTATTTTAACATATTTATATTTTTTCTTGGTTAGATGATAGAGGAATCATTGTCATTTTAAAAATATTATGAAATACTTGATTTTTAAATGTTATGTGAAATAATTCTTTACAAAACACTCTTGTAAATGTTGAAAATCAGTGCTGCTCGGATGGACTGGTAGAGTTATAATTTGAATTTAAAAAATCATTTGTATTGCATATGTGTCGAACACGGCCATCTGCGTGTAGCAAATATACTCTGCAGATGCATGTGCGCCAAACGAGGACACTTTACAACGATATTTTTGAAAAAGTGGATCGTGGAGACATTTTAATCGGTCACGACCAAATATCATCATATCGTACACCCCTAAGACCAATACAAAAAAAGGATTTTTAGAAATCTTGGCCAACTGAAAAGTATGAACTTGAAAAGTATGAGCATGTACAGCACTCAATACTTAGTCGGGGCTCCTTTTGCCTGAATTACTGCAGCAATGTGGCGTGACATGGAGTCGATCAGCCTGTGTCACTGCTTAGGTGTTATGAGAGCCCAGGTTGTTCTGATAGTGGCCTTCAGCACTTCTGCATTGTTGGGTCTGGCATATCACATCATCCTCTTCACAATACCCAATAGATTTTCTATGGGGTTAAGGTCAGGCGAGTTTGTTGGCCAATTAAGAACAGGGATACCATGGTCCTTAAACCAGGTACTAGCACTGTGTGCAGGTGCCAAGTCCTGTTGTAAAATGAAATCTGCATTTCCATAAAGTTGGTCAGCAGCAAGAAGCATTAAGTGCTCGTAAACTTCCTGTTATACGGATGCATTGCCCTTGGACCTCAGAAAACACAGTGGACCAACACTAGCAGATGACCCGGCACCCCAAACCATCACTGACTGTGGAAACTTTACACTGGACCTCAAGCAATGTGGATTGTGTGCCTCTCCTCTCTTCCTCCAGACTCTAAGACCCTGATTTTAAAAGGAAATGCTAAATTTACTTTCCTCCGAGAACATAACTTTGGACCACTCAGCAACTGTGTGCATTGTTCCCATAATGCTAGGTTCACTTGGAAGATGAACAAATTCAGATGTTTAAGCATCTTTTATAAAAAAAACCTTAAAGAAAGACATTACTGGTGTATATATTGAGACAAAGCAATTGCACTGGAATATTTTCAGATCTGTACATGCAAGTTATTTTCAGTTGAGACTGCTCAAGTGTGTGTTTCAGGCTGCAGCTGGTTGAAGATGTGGGGGCTGCGCTGACGGTCTGATTCAGGACTTTCCCACAAGATGCAAGTCATCACTCGCCATGATCTCTTGTAAGATAAGAGGTGTGGACCAGCTTTGAGGTACTGCTGCAAAATAAATCCAGTACGGCTACCCTAGAGCCTGTAGAAGAGCTACTAAAAAAATGAACCTTCCTACTTTTTGGTTCAGAAACAGACTCAGATGATGATGACACAGTGGAAACATGCAGGGCTCTGAACCTTTACAAAGCATGGAGGAATGCCCTGCTGATTATTTATTGATTCATTTGAATTGAAATATTTAATACTTTCACAGCAAAAATAATGTATGCAATAAATTTAGATTAATTAATCACAGAGTATGAAATTAATCCGATTAAATTTTTTAATCGATTGACAGATCTATTTTCCACATACCGTAAATTTTTGTAGCTCCAGATTTCACTCTCTTCCTGAAACGCACGGATGTGAAAAGCTCTGTGTCCCTGATTGGCCAGTTAATTTGTACGTTGTGATTGGCCTGAATACCTCTGACGTCACCTGGAAATGTGATGCTCCTTACCATGTTTAAAAGATTCGCTCACAATGCAATGCTAACAGGAGTTAACTTACAAGTCCAAAGCGGGAGGAATTTGTCATGAAGCCAGAACAGGACTCGGATGCGGGGAATGCAAAATGTTTATTGAAAAGGATAACACTCAGTAACAGGTACAGGTTCAGGTATTCACTCGGCGGCAGAACAAGGCCATCCGTGGCCGTGGGGAGACAGCGAGAGTTCAACAAACCCTGCCAGCATCGGCAGGGCAGTGATGATCCGTCAGCTGGAAAGCAGCCAATACCGCCGAGGCGAAGCGGACAATGAATCCGGCTGGAGACAACTGATAGGAGGAATAGGTGACAGAAAAGCAAAGAGTTTGATCAGACGGGTAACAGCGTACAACGAACTGACAATGAATGAGGGAGAACACAGGGAATAAATAGGAGAGATAATAAGGAACAGGTGTGACCCAGAAAGAGATAATGAATTGGGAAACAAGGAGAAAGGGCGAAAGGCACGGGACAACCAAGCGCATGGCGAGCTGTCAAAACATCACCATGTGCTCGACAGAACATCAACAAAGCACACAGACAACAAAACCCAGGTGACCAGACCGAGGGCATGGCAGAATTATGATAATGTCGGTCTCGTCTACATCACCAATCCCAGAAATTAAACTGTTGCATACAATTCGTGTGTTTATTGTAGTCCAAGAAAAGAGATTTACATTGCGTCATTGTTTACATTGGGGTATGATTTATGGTATTTCATTCATACACTGATTCTTGATATCTTTTCCATCTGACTTTTGGTGTTGTTTACTTTTTTGTGCATAATATGTTTTAAAGAAATCAAACTATAACATCACATCACACTGGATTTCCATCTCCAGTTTATATAACAATAACTTTAAAAAACAGACATTAATTTTAATAGAAAACAGCAAGTAGCTTTAGAAATTCAGATCCACAATAAAATACATTATAAAGACTTTTTTTTATACCATATTCTTTATTTTCTTAAGAAGTGCACTTCTGATTCTTGGTCTCTGTAGATTTAGATTTCTGTCACTTTGTCACCATTTTTATTCAGGAAACACCTGCTTATCTCAATAGACCAATGGTAGATGTGCTGAATTATAACGGTTTTTTTTTTACTTTATAGCATTGTATTTTATATGAATATTAATTTTTTTACAACTGGCATTGAGCCTTTAATAAATTTTTACATGAAAATGATCAAATAATGATATTTTCATGTCCAGTTTAATTTTCATGAATAGTTTATTAATTAATGACTGTATTGTATATTACCCAATTATAGTTATTATGAAAATAAATAAATGCATACAGATGGTATTCAACAGTTAAAAATTCAACAGTTAACAAATCAAAATGATGTATTAGCAGAGCTGTGTAATAGCAAAGATTGTTAGTTGCTCCCTAGCAGGAAGTGAAGCTGATTGGCTGAATTTTAATGAACTTCCTTCTTTCAGAGTTTCTCTTCTTCAAAATCTCTATATGAGAATCAAATTGTCTTCATGTCTTCACTAAACTCAAACAGCTTCACAAACACAGACAAGATGCTGATAATATTCATCAATCTCTTCACTCTTCTCTCATGTAAGTTACACATTTCACTCTTAACATATTGATGTCATGGACATGAAATGAAGGATTTTCTCATTTGTTATTTCAGGTGTCAGTTCAGCTAAAGTTGTCACACAAAAACCCTCAGTACTGACAGAAGAAAAAGGAAAATCTGTGACTATGGACTGTAATATAGCAGTGGATTATACTGATGTTTCTTGGTATAAACAGCTTCCAAATGCAGCTCCTCAGTTTGTGTTGAGATACTATCATTCTCATAGCTCTCCTACATATGGTGACAGTTTTTCATCCAGCCGTTTCACATCTAAAGCTCAGTCAAAGATTGACTATCAGCTGATCATCAATAATGTAGATGTGAGAGATTCAGCTGTGTATTACTGTCAGACATGGGACGGCTCTGCTAATGAGGGCGTATCACAGTGATTCACATCATGACAAAAACCTCCTCACTGTCTACAGTCACATACATTATTATTACTGTTCAAAAACATGATTCAAATATTACTTAAAAAGTATAATTAGTATTTAAAACACGAATATTAAAAATATTTGAAGGTAACCGACTGAAGAAATTGATCTGTATTTATGAAACACAAATATAATTATTATAATTTAAACAGTAAAATCTTGACCTGAAATTAAAATCCCTGTCTCTATACAGAGTTTATATAAGTTACTGTTGATTTATAATAAACTCACTGAAGAAGTGTACTGGTGTGACTCTGGATTATAAATAGTGTAAACAGACTTGTCTATTATAGAAATTTTAAACTTCGGTAGTTCTAGTTCTAGTTCTTTTATTTATAGAGCACGTTTTACACAGTCAGCAGACTGACCAAAGTGCTGTACAGGTAAACATATAAAACAAACCAAATGCATAGTAATATATTAAAACAACAATAAAATAGAATTTGGCAGAACCCATGTCAGTAAATAGTACATAAATCCGTGTATGTCAGTTGACAAACACACAACATACATTTGACGGAAGGCAATATGTCTGCAACTGCGTATGTCAGTTGACAATACACAAAACTACACAAGTCGATTAAAACAGGCTTTTATATTTAGTCATTAACAAAGGCTAGAGAAAACAGATGGGTTTTCAATAGGGACTTAAAAATACCTAAAGATGGAGCAATTCTGATGTGCATTGGCAGACTGTTCCACAGCCTCGGGCCCGTGACAGAAAAGGCTCTATCACCTCTGTGTATTAATCTGGTGGAGGGGATTTTAAGCAAATTTTGATTACCAGAACGTAGATCTCGGGGGGGGTTGTATGGTCGTAGGAGTTCCGATAGGTAGCTTGGGGCCAGACTGTGCAAACATTTGTAGACAAATAAAAGTATTTTAAAATGTATCCGGTACTGAATCGGCAGCCAGTGGAGAGCTCGAAGAAGTGGGGTAGCGTGATCGTATTTGCGGCCTTTCTTTAAAAATTTAGCAGCTGCATTTTGGACGAGTTGTAATCGATCTAGTTGGATTTTGGAAATACCACTGTACAAAGAGTTGCAGTAGTCTAACCTTGACACAATAAAAGCGTGGACAACCGACTCAAGAGATTTTTCTGGCAGTGCGTGTTTGATTTTGGAGAGCAGACGGAGCTGGAAAAAACTTGCTGAAACTACTGACGAGACATGTTTGTCAAGAGTGAGCTGACAGTCCAACATAACACCAAGATTTTTGGCACACTTTTTTTGATAAACTGCCAGGTCCTCCAGGCTGGAGTTATCAAATTTAGAAACGTTCGAGGGGTTAAAGACAATAACCTCTGTTTTTGAGTTGTTAAGAAATAAGAAATTTTTAGACAGCCAATGTTTTACGTCGTCAAGGCAGGAAAACAATGAAGTGGTAGATAATGGAGTTCCTCTTTTTATTGGCAGATAGATCTGGGTATCGTCAGCATAAAGATGATATAGGACCCCATGCTTTCTCAAAATAGAGCCTAGCGGTAGCATGTATAGAGAAAAAAGCAGGGGAGATAGGATCGAACCCTGAGGGAGGCCAAACTCAAGACGTGTAGCCGAAGAGGTGAAGTTTCCAATATTAACTGAAAAATAACGGTCTGATAGGTAGGATTTAAACCACTCTAAAACAAAACCATTGAGCCCAATTAGGGATTTTAATCTCGATAAAAGCACCTGATGGTCAATTGTGTCAAAGGCAGCGGTTAAGTCTAGGAGAACTAGGATCATGGAGTCCCCTGAATCAGTGGTAACCAAAATATCATTGAACACTCTTAAGAGGGCTGACTCAGTACTATGGAGAGGCTTAAAACCAGACTGAAAGCGTTCAGTGATGTAATTAGTGCTAAGAAAAAACTGTAATTGATGTAACACCAGTTTTTCTAGAACCTTAGAGATAAATGGAAGTACAGAGATTGGACGAAAATTATTCAACACAGATGTGTCCAGGGAAGGTTTTTTGAGCAGAGGGGTGACAGCTGCCCGTTTCAAAGCAGCAGGAACCATACCAGTAGCTAAACTCTTATTGATAAAAATAAGTAATGTAGGGCAAACTGATTCTGTGATCAGCTTGAAATAGCGAGGGTTTATTTCATCAAAGGGACACGAAGAAGGTTTAAGGAGAGTTATCACCTCAGAAAGTTGTTGTGATGAAACATGGTCAAAGGTGTCCCATACACAAGTAGTTTGAAAGGTGTCTGCTGACATTGACAATGAATTTTGAGTTGCTACATGTGACCTTAAATTTACAATCTTTTCAGAAAAGAATTTCAGAAAGTCATCACATAGTTCATCTGATGGATTAGGTATACAATTCACAGCTGGATTTAACATGGCATTTATAACAGAAAAAAGAACTTTTGGCTTATTTTTATTGCATAGGATCAAATTAGAGAAATAAGCTGCTTTAGCCGCTTTTGCAGCAGCCTGGTATGCCAATAATGATGACTTAAACAAATCAAAAGAAGATTGCAATTTGTCCTTTTTCCATTTTCGTTCCAGTTTCCTGCACGCTTGCCATACGAGTTTCAGTTGTTAACCACTTTACAGATTTTTGTTTGGGTTTAAAAACTTTAAATGGTGCAGTCGCATTTAGTGTGGTGATCCAGGAATTATTTAACAGTTCCAACTGTTGGTCGGCATTTAGGTCAGTGTCAAACTTGTCCAAAGGCCACTGGGCGGTCATATTATTAAAAAAGGCATTAAAATCCAAATGGAAATGGGAGGAGTAGGCACGAGAAAGTTTAGCACTTTCACGCGGCCACGTTAAATTTGGAAGTGAAAGAGAAAAAATTATTGGCTTGTGATCAGAGATCACAGTGTCAGAGATGGTGAGCTCAGAGACCGATAGCCCATACGTTAGTACTAGGTCCAACGTGTGCCCCTGTATATGGGTGGGCTCATTTACCCATTGTTGAAGGTTAAAAGAGTCTATCAAAGTTAAAAACTCCCTTGAAAGGGAGTTTAGAGGGCAGCAAACGTGGGCGTTGAAATCGCCTAGTAGAATAAAGCGATCATAGTTTGTTGTAATGTATCCTAATAGCTCTGTGAGTTCGAGAATAAAATTATGAACCATATGTGGGGGGCGGTATATCACCGCTATCATAATAGGGGACTTCCATTCGAGGCGAAGTAACTGAGCCTCGAAGCTGCAGAAGTTTCTTACAGTGACTTTCTGACAACGGGAAGATAATGACTTTTTTAATATAGTCACTAAGCCGCCCCCCCTTCCTTGTGGTCGGGGAGAATTAAAAAACGAGCAATCGTTAGGCACCAGTTCTGAAAAAGGAGTAAGATCTCCTACCTGAGTCCAGGATTCCGTAATAAATAAAAAATCCAGTTGATGATCGCGAAAAAAGTCGTTCAGCAAGAAGGTCTTATTAGCCAGAGAGCGAGCGTTTATCAAAGCCATCTTAGGTGGAGAAATCGTATTAAAAACAGTGGTCGGAGCTCTCAGCACAGGGCGAAGATTATCTAGGTTTACACCAGTTTGTCGTCCGCCGGCACCATATCCACTGATATGAGAAAGTGAGGGACTGTGATGGGGTAGAATCGGGCGAAGCCAACGGGAATGTGGAACCAACGAGGACCCGTTGCTCACAGATCGGTAAGTCGACTTCCTGGCCGATGATAACGAGCTGGATGCGCAGCAGGCCCTCACGTAAAGTCTCCATCTGACGGAAAGTCCTGCCCGTCTGCCACGTTTTCTCTTACGTTTTTTTTGAGAACGTACATCAGTTTGTCTTGAGTTTCAACACAAGTTTTAGATATTAAACAAGTGTTTAAATCACAAGTATGTTAAAATAATATTAAATAACTAAAGGAGACAGAGATGAGTTGAAGTTGAGTTACTGTTTCACTTCTGTTTGTATCACATCAGAGACTGAGGAGGTTTTTGTACGACTGAAGATCTGAAATCTATCACTGTGGTATTCGGACAAGGAACAAAACTCATTGTGACCGGTAAGTCATCTTTCTACTCACATACTAAGCTGTTTTTCATATTTTAAATGTACGTAGAGATATTTTATAAAATAAAAAATGATATTTTGTGCAATTGATTTTTGAAGAAACATTTTACTGCTTTGAAAGGCTTCATGTGCATTTTTTACCTGGATTTATGTTTTATGCAATTTTATCCAGTAGTTATTTTATTTTTTATTAATTTGCCATAATTTCTGTATTTCTGTAACTCAAATGATGTTTTAAAAGCAAATTGATCTGCTTTACATTTTAGCAGGGATGATAGTTAATGTTTTGTGTTACTGATAATGTTAATGTTTATAACAAAAATGATGGACACATTGTATAGATGACTACATTTATTTGGTTATTTCAGTTCTTTAGAAATAAACCTTTACAAAACCAACTAACCTGTTTAAATAAGTCCTAGAATAATAATAAATTATACATTTGGATAGGATTGGGAATGGGATGGTTTATATAAATTAACTTAAACACAGTTATAAAATATTGTTTACAGAACATATTAGTAAACTAACCAACTAAAATGTTTATTATTTTGTGATAAAGTGCATTTATCTTTCTTTATGATTTGTGTTGTGTAGATTCAGATGTTTCTCCTCCTGTTGTGAAGATTTTGCCTCCATCCAGTGAAGATGTGAGCTCCAGTAAAGTGACTCTGGTGTGTTTGATCAATGACATGTCTGTGGGATTTGCTGATGTGAGTTGGTTTGTGAATGGAAACTCAGTTACTGATGGCGTCTTCACCGGATCTGCTGAACAGCAGCCGAATGAGAAATTCAAGTTAAGCAGTTATTTAACCATTGAGAGATCAGAGTGGGAGAAAGACAAAGATCTTACATGTAAAGTGACTTCTGCTGGAAAGATCACAAATACAAAGATCAAGAAATCTCAATGCAATTAATAAATGCATAAAAGTATATTGCCTTGTTCTTGTGATAGTATTTTTTTAGCAATAGTATGTACACTGTAAAAAAATCTGTAGAAATTACAGTATTACTTGGTATTACTGGCAACTAGCTGCCAGTAACATATCGTAGATTTTACATTTATGTTATTTACTGGCATATTTTGTTCAAAGTTAAATGAACATGAAACATTTTTAGACTTTATCTTCTACAGTAAGTTACTGGCAACCAGCTGCAAAATTACAGCATTTTTTTTACAGTGTAGTAGAAAACAAATTATAGGCAATATTAAAAAATTGATCCGAGTAGCATAATTTCCTTGACAATATGTTCTGTCTTTGAAAATAATGTGGGAATTTCTTTATAAATTATCCTTGTACATTATTGTGCTTTTTGATCTGAAATAAACTTAATACATAATACATAAACTTCTTTTTTTATTGATTTTTATAGAAAACTGATGTTGACATACCTGATATATCCAACTTCATTTTAAGTTAAATTTTATAACAGATTTTTTTGTGCTAAATAACTACTGTAAAAGACTATAAAAGGTTTAATATTCAGTACTAAACTAAAATTAAACTACACTGAAGTACAAATTGTAATGTTCAACACTGAATAAGCAAAAAAAATTGCATAATAATGTGTGGAAGTTTTATTTGTATTAATTCCTTTATGCAGGAATTATTATAAAATATTAAAATAATCTTGTAATTACAGATCTTTACATTAGACATACATTTTTATTTTCGTTTTTTGGTTGATTTATTATTAGTTGTAATTTAATTTAATTAATTTAATTTAATTCCTTACATTTATATAGCGCTTTTCTCAGTACTCAAAGCGCTTTACATATGAACGGGGGAATCTCCTCAACCACCACTAATGTGCAGCATCCACCTGGATGATGCGACGGCAGCCATATTGCGCCAGAACGCTCACCACACACCAGCTTATTAGTGGAGAGGAGACAGAGTGATATAGCCAATTAGTACAAGGGATGATTAGTAATCCAATGGGCAAGTTTTGGCCAGGATGCCGGGGCACACCCCTACTCTTTTCGAAGGACATCCTGGGATTTTTAATGACCACAGAGAGTCAGGACCTCGGTTTAACGTCTCATCCGAAAGACGGTGCTTTTTTGACAGTATAGTGTCCCCATCACTATACTGGGATGTTAGGACCCACACAGACCACAGGGTGAGCACCCCCTGCTGGTGTCACTAACGCCACTACCAGCAGCAACCTGGTTTTTCCCAAGTGGTCTCCCATCCAAGTACTGACCAGGCTCAGCCGTGCTTAGCTTCAGTGGGCAAGCTGTCTTGGGCTACAGCGTGATATGGCTGCTGTAAAATACAGTCAACGTAAAGATTAAGTTCATCTCAATAAGTTCCTCTTCTAGCAGATTCAGTGATGTGTGGAGATTTTCTTCACACAGGAAACACCTGCTGCTGATTATTTTAGATTATGTAAATAATGACTTAAAAAAGATTCTTGTTTTCGGTTTGAATCACAAATGGTCAGGGACGGTTGAAAGAGAGAAAAACAAAAGACAAAACTAAAATGGGGCAGCATAAGTTAATAAAGATACAGTAGAGAGCAGACTGACTGATCCAGAAATTCCAACAAACCAAAATCTGTTGAAAACTTTTATTTTAGGGGATAAATGAGTTTTTAGGATATGAGGTGTCATGGTGGCAGGGGCCATGATTACTCTAAAATTGCTTGAATACTGGACCTTTATTCCAAAATTATGGTAAATGATAGTTTGGGTGTCCGTTTGTCTACTTTCAAGCTTGTAATGACAACAAATAACCAACTGATGTTGTTGTGGGCTCATGAATTTGATCAAAAACATGATGTTCTCAAGGCTCACTGAAACAACATACACAACTATATTTATTGTCAGAGTACATAGTTACTGTCCATTGAACTCAAAGTATCAGCACATACCACGCTAGTTTTTAATGTCTTAACTCAATGTGACAGGATTTCCTGCTATAGATAGATGGATACAATTTTATTGTCATTGCATAGAACAAGTACACAGCAACAAAATGCAATTTAGCATTTATTAGTACCAATAGTGCAAATAGGACCATGCAAATGAGCAAGTACAATTAAATACTGTTCATACTGTTTAAATGTACACTGAATAGCAGGCTATGGAAAGAGAGGATGTAGGCCACAGAAGTCATGGAGTAATTAAAGACTATGGGGCGGTTTGTAGTTCCAGACAAAAATAAATGTTTGAGCTGTCTTAACTGAAAACAGCTTGCACTGACCTATCTTAAATATATCAGTGTCATTGTTTTCTCTCAATTTGCACATCAGTAATGTTTTGTTTTGTTGTTGTTGTAAGGTTTGTTTGTAAAAACTACTTAAATGTCCTTATATATCTAAAAGGCCTAGTCCTGGATTCGCCCTGTCTGGGAAACTCCCCCTATATATATAAAAGAAACTACAGTATGTTAAAATAAATAAATCACTTACCCCCATGTCGTTCCACACCTGTAAGTCCTTTGATCATCTTTGTAACACATTTTAAGATATTTTTAATGAAAACCGAGAGGCTTGACTGTCTTGTAGACTGCTATTCAACCAATACTTTTCAAGTTGTCACAGCTGTGGGAAGATTTGATTTGATTCCTTAATGCTTCATAACTCATGGAAGTTAATTTGTTAACAGCTCGTGTGGATGGTACAATGACTTATACAGTAGTTTAATTGTTTCTTATTAGTTTTAGAGATTACCAATGACACTGTTTTGAAACCATCATAAGTTTGTGCTGAAGCCTGGAACAAGAGGAGTACAAAAAGGAGGACATAGATTGGAAATTCATAATGTTATGTCCTCTGTGGACGTATTTATTATGTAATTTGGGGTTATTGTGACATCTATTGGGCATGTTTTCTCTCTCTTTCTCTCATTCTCTGGGTGCTTCTCAATATGCTTCCTCGTCTCCTCGCTCCTACGTCCTACATCCTACGACCCGGAAACTGATCGAACTCCGCCATCATGTAGGACATCTCAATTCTTTAATTGCAGCGCGAGGAGGCGAGGAGTTAGGAGGCTTTCTGAGGAGTCATGAGTGAGGATACACAAGTGCATCCTATGCGGAAGTGTTTTATCAACTAAACCTGACGCACGTTTAAATCTCCACCCCCTTCACAGCATCACATCATTAAACACACATAAATATTGTTATTAATCATTAAATTATTGAATAATCTAATTTCAGATTGTTAGACATTATTTTACAGCACTTTTAAGAATGTCTATATTTTAATGTAGTAAGGATATGAACTCAAGTATGTCTTTCACTTTATTTTATTAAATATTTGGGGTTTAATGTACTTGATTATTTAGATAACAGATAATACACGTTAAAAAGAGAGTAAGGAAAGAGGATATCATTTCACATAATACTTCGTCTCCTCCGTCCTCGCGTCTTTCCTCGCTTGCATCCTAGGAGGGTGGAGCGAGGAAAGGAAGCAAGGAAAGGAAACGAGGAGGCACAAATAAGAATTGAGAAGCACCCTCTGTGTGTGTAGCAGGTTGCTAATTGGGCTCCAGCTGAAGGACATCAGCGAGTGAAACATGTGTTAAGACATAATCAAAGGTTAATAAAATGTGACATTCTGTACTTCTGACATACTGATATTCATCTTACCAATTTCTGGTCTCCAAAGCAAACAGAAAAATCTTGTCTTTACTGTTCTGATACTTATGGAGGGTACTGTATATACTGTGTGTGTGTGTGTGTGTGTGTGTGTGTGTGTGTGTGTGTGTGTGTGTGTGTGTGTGTGTGTGTGTGTGTGTGTGTGTGTGTGTGTGTGTGTGTGTGTGTGTGTGTGTGTGTGTGTGTGTGTGTGTGTGTGTATGTGTGTATGTATGTATGTATGTATATCTAGATTTACTTTCACTCAAGAAAAATTATTTTACTTATATTTGAGTAATTATTTCTTTAGTTACTTGTACTTTTAAGTAAAGTTTTTGGTTTCTGGCATGGTCAACATGCATTTCACATTTACCCTATTTTATATTTTGTTGAAGGTGCATATCTCAAATTACTAAAGTTTTTATGTAATGCATAAAAAAAAATTAGAATAATAAAGGAGTGAGGCATGAAAGCAGGCCCAGACTGAGGCTGGGAACCCCAGAGGAGAGATCAGACGGGGACGACAATGCTACACCCATCCACCTTCCATAAGGTAAAAATCAACCAAATGGGGGCCATCAACATGTTTTAAATATAATCTATGTTTAAAAATAATAATATAATGATTGATTGATAATAATAAATAAAAAAGTTATCAATACAAATTCCTCAACCCACAAATGTAGGTGAAGCAGTATTGTTTTGGCTGGTCTTAGACATACACTGTAAAAAATTGTTGTAATTATGCAGCTGGTTGCTCACCTCTGATCTAAGCTGAACCACCCTTCAAAGCCCTGCTGTCTTACATCTTCGCTGGCAACCAAGTCTTACGCCCCCGATGGCCACAGCACTTCTTCCCTTCATACGATGGCAGTGCTGCAGGTATACCTATGGAATTATGGAAAATGCACGTATTTTTTTCTGAACGGCAGCCTTCATGCCGTTCAGGACAAGTATTAAACACTTTAACAGAGGCTAGGGCACCTTCCACAAGGCGCTTGTATGCACAGAAATGCGCATAAAGAAAAAGCCTTTATGGTCTATCTTTTCTGATTGGTATGAAAATGTTGGTCTTGTCTACGTCACCAATCCCAGGTGTTGCCTACAATTCAACTCTTTTTTGTAGTCCTAGAACGTTGAAGACGATAACTCACGTCATCGTTTTCTTTGAGGTATGTTCTTTTTGAATATCGTTAACATGTACTAATACACACTTACACACAAATGTATGTTTTAAAACATGTATCTCAGAATAGGTGCTCTGTAAGATATGCCCCTCACAGAGGCACTCAGGTGAGTGAAAGGATGTAAAGTACTACCATTATAGAGACTGAAGCATTTTCTGTCAATTTGGGTGACTGGTTACACTTTACATGCAACTATGTACTTGGCCATTTTCAGGCCCAAACAGAATCCGTGCATGCAGATTTCCACAGAAAACTATGATGTTTGTAAGCCGTCATTCATAAGTAGTACACCAACCCTACGCGTGCTGTTTGCTGTGAGGGTTTTTAATGATAGAAAGCACAAACCATTTTATATTAAATAAAACGTACTGCAGAGATAAAGGGATAGTTTACCCAAAAATGAAATTTCTGTTCTTTATTTACTCACTGTCATGGTGTTCTAAACCTGTATGAATTTCTTATTTTCTGATGAATACAATAGAAGATATTTTGAGGAATGATGGTAATATTAAAGTCACACGTACAGTAGGAGACGATTACACAAAAACCAAAACAAAAATGAGTTTAAAACCACAACCAAGCGGATCAATGATAAGAAAGCACAAAAAGGACAGCTTTTCCTTACCCTGCTGTTCAGCAACTGTAAAGGGAAACGTTAATTTTCTCTAATGGTGTCAGAATCCTGCCAGATCCTTGTTTGTGTTTAGATCTAGTCAGTATGGCAGGGTTCTGACAGTACAATGTTTCATGTGGGAGATGCGTGGTTTTTGTATTGATTTATTCTGACCACGCATTTCCCGGGTCTCGTCACTTTTTCCCCGATCCCTTACTTGTAATAAGTTCCAGGTGTATGTAATTTACTTTCTCCCTATTTAAGAGTCCTTGTGTGTGTTGTTCAGTATGGGTTCGTCTGTTGTACCATGTTGTTCAAGCCAGTCGTTGTCTCCAGTTCCAGTTCCAGTTCCAGTTCCAGTTCCAGTTCCAGTTCCAGTTCCAGTTCCAGTTCCAGTTCCAGTTCCAGTTCCAGTTAAGTGTTTGGTTAATGTTTAGTGTTTTGGTTTATATGTTATGTTTAGTGTAGTTCTAGTTTTAGTGTTTGATCTGTTTGTTTGCCCCCTCATGGGTTTTTGTTTTCTGTTTGTACTTAATAAATTATATTTTGTATTTTCATATCCGTGTCTGCGTTTGGGTTCATCCTCCTGCCTAAATCCTGACAAATGGCAAGAATAAAAAACGAACATTAGAATACTTTTTGTATACTGAATTGAAGCTGTAAGTAATTTTTTGTGAAGAAAAAAGTAAATAAACATATTGATAAAAAAGAATAAAAAACGAACTAAGAAGCAAAATGTGTCAAGGACATGTAAATTCACTGGATTTAATGGCCATTGAATGCGTTCTTGTGAGGGAACTGGATTTTGATGATGTTGTGGAAGCGTTTTCTCTGAGGAAATCGATAAAGATACCCCTCGGCTAAGGTGAACTTAAACCAACCTTTTTGTTCTAAGCTTAGGGGCTGGACACACCAAAGCTTTTACTCCCACTGCCGGCGCATGTTTTTAATTGATTCCAATGGAAACTCTGCGTTTTTCAAAAAAGCAAGCAGCTAGTGGGTTTTAATATATCTGCGCCTTGCCCGTCGGGCGGAGGAAAAAATATTGTAATGTGTTTGCATTCTCTCAGATTTAGTTAGGTAATTATTATAGTGAATTCGGCGTCATCATGTCAGTCATTAATATCCTCACTAACAAGTGAAACTGTCAGGAAACGAAGTGAAAGCATAATTAAACCCATTATTCCTTTCATGTTCACGTCTGATATGCGCGCTCCGCTCTTCACGAGTAGGCTACCCGCTTGCTCTTGTGCTCATCAAAAAGTGATTTAAATGTTTATTTATTTGTTATTTCGTTTAACCTCAGAGTCTAACATTATTCTAGCAATTCCCTTTTTCTTTCTTTCTTTATTTAGTAAGTTAACTTAAATATGTGAGAACGAAATTTTTTTTAGTAATTTGCATGAAGAGAATATGATGTTAGAAGCTTCATTTTAACCATTTAGTAGCCTAATTTATTTGTAATAAACACTTTATAGGTTATTTTAAAAAAGTATTCGTTTTTTTGTGTTCATTTATATTTCTTGTCACTGTGTGTGCATGCTGTTTAAATGAGTGTTCTCACCAATACGCTTTATAGACTTGTTATAGTTTCTTATTCAAAAGTGACACCCATAGATCCAGGCCCACCCTGACTTAATCCACGCCCACCCATATGTCACGTTCTGCATCCACCACTGGTGGAGGAGGGGCGGGACATTACCACAGCAACCAACCGGCTCACAGCTGAAGTATCACAGCTACCAAAGCGCTCGGCTGAAAAACAGCTGGCATTCGGAGTCCTCAAGGCGTTTTCAGCCACGTTTAAAAGTTTTGGTGTGTCCAGCCCCTAAATGCCTGTGGTGAATGACAGTAACACATGAAATGCAATGAAAAGTCTGCTAAATGTAGAAATGTTAAATATTTATGGATTTTTCTCCTGTGATATGATTTAGAGAGGTCAGAATCTTTTTGATTGAGTATGTTGTACAGTATGTTGTATGTTGACAGATACTGGTGAGAATTTAATAAACCAATTTGTTGTGTGAAAGTACAGACTATTGTGTGCATTCTCTCCCCGCGTATTATTGCCATTGTTAATCCTGTAAGATGGGGCATACAGGCAGAGGCGAACCAACACTTGAGCCCTGTGCATACAGGTGCAACGCTGTTGCCCAAAAAATTAGTAAAGGGGGCCTTTGAGACATTCGTGCACAGGGCACATCATCGCCATAATCCGTCCCTGGCAATACCTGATGCTGCGTGACATCTTTTTAAAAGACAAAATTGTCCCACAGAACTGGCATAACATTACTGTTCCTTTTTGGGTTGGCACTGAAGTTTCTGCAGTGTCCAGTTTTGTCGTGGCTGAAGCCATTTTACAATAGGTTAAACTACAGCGGTCGCTTGTCACGTAACCAGAGTGTAATAATTGCAGTCCTTGCGATTTCGAAAGTTGTGTTTTACCAGATCGTTATTTCATTACAAATGCAATTAATCGTTTAGCCCCAAGGAAACCCAAGTCTTGCAGGTATTTAATGCCACCTAATGTAAAAGGTGACTCCAGAAAAATATTTTTTTTTAATACAGTACACTTTTTTTATACATTTTCATAAATATAACACAACACCTGTAACAGTTGTACTTGTATACACTTTACATTATATTAATTTGTTTGCATTTTAGAGCTAATTGATTCTTGTTTTTTTTTGTTTTGTTTTGGTTCATGATAATATTTCAGTTGAATCACAGCATGGTTTGTTCGAAACTTGTTTGTGCACTAAAGTATGGACGTCAAAAACAAACTCTGTAGTTAATTTGAGTAATTGTTAAAAGTTGTGAAAATTTGACACAACTTAAAAATATAAGTTAAACAATTTTAACTTGATTCTGAATAATCTCAGGATTCTAAAATCTTTTATTTTCTATGCAGGTGGATGATGGAGAACCACCTTTAAAATAGAATAGAATAGACCTTTATTGTCATTGTCACAGGTACAACAAAATTTAAGTGTACTCTAGTCAGTGCAACATTCAATGACAACATATACACCATATACATATATTTTCAATATAATATAATAAAGTGTGTTGTGCAAGACATTTGAGTCTTAGTCCTCAATGTAGAAGCATTTGAGAGATTATATGTTAGTATTAGGCATAATTAAGCATTGAAAGATTTTATTGCAATCGGATAATGTTATTCCTCCTGAGTATTCTAAGGAAGTACAGTCTCTGCTGGGCCTTCTTCAGCAACACAGAGGTGTTCACCCTCCAGGATAGGCTCTCCTCTATGTGGATTCCCAGAAAGCGGAAGTCTGCCACCCGTTCCACACAGTCCCTGCTGATCATTAAGGGTGGGATCTCGGTCTTAATTCTACTGAAGTCTATTATGAGTTCTTTAGTCTTTGAAGTGTTGAGAAGGAGGTTGTTGACCATACATCATGTCGTCAGCCGCTCCACTTCATCTCTGTAGGCGGACTTCTACCCTCCAGAGATAAGCCCCAACGCTGTAGTCCGCAAACTTCACAATGATGTTGTTGTGATGTACAGGGGTGCATTCTTGTGTATTGAAAGAGTAGAGCAGGGGACTCAGCACACAGCCCTAGGGGGAGCCGGTACTGAGGCTTAAGGCCGTGGATGTGTGATAGTCTACATCCGCACATAGCTCCCCTGCTGCTCCAGATGTGATTGAGTGCTGTTGCTACTGCGTGTGGATCGGTTTGCTCTGTAGGCAAACTGGTGGTCAAGGCTGCGGGGCAGGGCTGCTATGATGTTGTTGCAGGTTAAATTATGTTTTAGTCCTTTAATTTTTTATCCTGTTGTATTTTATTTCTCTGGAAATTGTATACTTTTGCATATGTGACCCGTCACGGAAACCAGGGACTCAAGTCGGCAGCACAAGTTTCGAAAAAATGAGAAACAAAGTTTTTTTTTTCGAAATTTGTGATTTTCGTTTTATTGCAGAATCTGTTAGTTGAGATCACGAAGAAGCCTCTTCACGTTTGAGATAGCAGTTTTTGTATATTTAAAAGCGTACATTTTGCGGTTAAAATAGGCTTGTTTTTCCGGAGATTCTAGCGTGCAGCGGGGGGCGTCATTGTCTGTGTGTATATTTACATACTGTATAAGCTTGTGTTTTCGCCTCCGCCCCCAAAGGGAACAGCGTGACTACTAAATAAGGATAGTTCGCCCAAAAATGAAAATAATGTAATTAATGACTCACCCTTATGTCGTTCTAAACTCGGAAGACCTCCGTTCATCTTCGGAACACAGTTTAAGATGTTTTATCGTTAGATTTAGTCCGAGAGCTTTCCCCTTCATTGAAAATCTATGTATGGTTTCATGTCCAGAAAGTTAATAAAAACATCATCAAAGTAGTCCATGTGACATCAGTGGGTCAGTAAGATTGTGTTGATGCATCGAAAATACAGTTTGGTCCAAAAATAGCAGAATTACGACTTTATTCAGCATTGTCTTCTCTTCCGGCTCGAGCGTGAAGTCACGTGACTATAGTGACCCGCTGCCCTGTTCCTCAGACATGTTTGCTAAGTTTTTTTTTTTTCAAACTTATAGCCTGCGTCTCCCCAGACTGTAAAGCTCGGGCGCACAAAACAAAAGAAAAACAAAAGAAGCTGGGGCGGAACAAATAACAGTCAGCCGCATCGTACGTCAGCCGCGTCACTGACTTTATGCGACGCCGCAGTCGGATGACGTCAAAGTACCGCGAGAGCTCTTCAAGAAATCTTACGGAGTAGTTTAATTTTGACTCGCTCTCGCGGTACTTTGACGTAATCTGTATGTCAGTTCTTGCAGCGCAGCATGAGTCCAAACACACAGAAGTTACACAGATATAGTTGTATTCTTCATATAATTGGCTACATGTTTTGTCTATCAATATTTTCCATGAAGTCATTGGCTGATGGAGGAACGAGCGAGCCATTGGTAACCTCTCTAAAGGATGTCACGTTTTCGACGGCGCTGTTTGGATGATCTAATATACTACTTCCCTATTTTAAATACAAACTTTGAAGGCGGGTTCATGTGTTTAACGGAGTGTAAGCTCATATACCCTTACATGTTACGATTTAAACAGTCTTCAGATTATATATTATATTATATTACCAGACATTCATGCGAAATCTGATGTAAACAATCTATATTTCACGGATTATACGCATTTGTGGACAAATATGGTCATTGGATAATCTGAAACAGACTGGATTCGACTTGTGATCCCCACAAAGGTAAAAGAGTCATGTTTATTTTTGCGGGTTGTCATTTGGTTATAAAATACTACATATGATGCTAGAGCATCTCAAAAAGGGTTTTACAGGGGGCATGGCTTAGCTAAATGAGATGTAAATGAGCCCTATTGTCTCCCCCAGCTGAAAAGAAGAGTCCCTTTCGTCTCGATTTTCTCGGTTTGAGTATTTCTGAGTTCCTATATTCAAATGGCCACAACTTCTCCAAATCTTATCAGATTTCCATGTGTTACACATCGTTGGAAAGCTTAGAAACTGCACTTTCAGAATCTGTGAATAACTCAAAATGCCCAGATCCGACTTGTGTCCCTACTTTCCGTGACTGGTCACATATTGTTACCTCAAAGGTACACAATGGAACCTTTAGAGGTACATACAGGTACTTTTTTATTTGATTTTAATGGGCAAAAAAAATATTAATAAAATAATTTTTGATTCTAAAGATTTTTAGTGTCTCATGTTATTACATTCTGGAAACAAAATATGTCATTAACAAATATTTTTATAATTTCTTTAGATATTGACTTTTAGGAGGGCATTCTGGGGAACAAAACTATCCACTGAAAATGTTTTAAGAATGTTACATTTTAATGTTCTATCAATATTACCAAACATGTTCAGATTCAGAATGTTTAAGTGGAATGTTTTCCTATCTTTTAAAATAATGTTCTGGTAAATACAATATAAAACCACATGCTGAAATTGTAATAAGGATGTTAGGGTGTAATGTTCGGGGAACTTAAATAAAAGTCCCTGCAAAAAAATGTTATGGCAATGTTAGGGTGCCATCTTCTAGTAATAATACCACTTAAAAGTGTTCAGAATGTTATAATGGGATGTTTTCTGAACCTAGTAGAGAACATTTAGCAAACTTAAAGAAAACAACCCGCAAAAAACATTTACATAACATAATAACGTTCTTGTTATGTTAATAGAACAAAAGAATTCTAGCTGTGACACTCACCATTGTCTTTATTCGTCGTCGGTTCTCTTCTATGTTATGTGTATTTACCCATAGTCTGTCGAATAAAGTCTGTTTAGTGTTACCAGTTGTCGTCTTCCTCATCCTTCATACACACAGTTAGATGTCGGCAAAGACATCGAAAAACCCTGTAAGGATGTCACTTGGATTCCAATAATGAAAATTTTGTCGCTGCCCGATGAAACTCACGTATGTCCAAAACGGTTTCTTTTCAGAAAGTGAAAAAAACAACGTATATCAAAAGCAGTTGAATGTAGCGTTGTCATACTTGGTATGGCATATTTACATGTAACCATATTCTTGCCAGTGTAATGATATTATCCACATTTGACCAAAATTGAGTTTAAATGGACATGCGTGCATATTTTACAGTAACTGTGATTGATACGCGTTCTTCCGATCATTAATTAGAATGGCCAAGTCACGTTTCGTATTGACAGATGAATACGCTCAGTTCATTAAATAGCCTACGTCTTAGTTAAATACGCTCACTTTATTTAATATTAATTATACATTTATTAAATGTCTCTTGCAAACTATGAAGGGACAATGAATCAAACACTGACAAGTGGTGGGGACAAAAGATCAGATAAAAACATTACTGCAGGACAGGAAAATATTGAATAACGGCGCATCAAAAATGGGCATAGCGTAGGCTAATCAACAACAAGAAAATACTCAGCATAAAACCCTCAACAATGTCGACTGCACACATGTAACAGTCCCTGCAACACCAGCTCAACCGAACAGTGCCAAAGCACCATGCCGTAGAAAACTGCAGTGCTCTTAGTCAATGATTTCAATGAATTTCATTACACATGTACAAGAAAACACACCATAAGCATACAACGCAACATATGTGACACTAGACCACAAAACCAGTCTTAAGCATCGCTTGATTTTTCAGAACATTTTAACCAAATGCTTTCAAAAAGTGGTGGGGACATCCCCAGCGTAAATAACACCAATGCTAGACAGATACTTTGTTTGCACAGTCCTACCGTAATTAAGTCACTCCTAGATGTTCGTCTGGCGTATATACGGAAATGAACCTGGACATTCAATCTGTCGAAAAATCTCAAAATCGGCAAAATGAACATACGTGGGTTTCATCGGACAGCGACGATTTGAAAAATATCCTTTAAAATATGTCTTTTAAAAGTTTAAAAAGCATGCCAAAAGGACGCCTAATTTCAACACAAAAAAGACGTCTAGAAAAGATGTTGCAAAAACGTTCATTCTGGATACATGGTGGACGTCTTTGTCTAACGTTTAAAAGACGTTATAATGACGTCTTTTGGAACATTCAACAAACATGTCAGTAGGTCGTCTTATTTCAACTCAAAAAAGATGTCTATGAAAGACATTGCATGAACATTGTCTCTGGCTCATCAGTCCACGTCTTTTAAATATTCAACAAGCATGTCAGTAGGATATCTAATTTCAACACATAAAAGACGTCTATAAAGACGTTGCAAAAACGTTCATTCTGGCTACTCAGTGGACGTCTTTTAAACATTAGACAAAGACGTTATAATGATGTCTTTTGGACGTGTTTTTGCTCAGTGGGATTCCACCAGCAGGGAGTAGTGAAGAAAAATGAACGGGAACAGGATTTGGTTCCCTTATGAGAAGGTTAGACAGGCACCACTTCTTATCTGAACATAAGGTTCTGGATGGGGTATAGGAAGGCAGGAAAGTGTGAAAGTATACCGGTGCAATGCCAGTGAAAGTTCTGTAAGTGAGCATTAGTGACTTATACCTGATACGCGCTTCAATAGGTAGCCAGTGGAGAGAGATGAAGAGCGCCGTTACATGAGCCCTTTTGGGTTCTTGGAAGACGAGGAAGGCCAGCAAAAAGAGCACTGCAATAGTTCAACCTAGAGATTACCAGGGCTTGGATCAGGAGTTGTGCAGCATGCTACCTAAGGAAGGGGCGTATCTTCCTGATGTTGTATAATGCTAATCGACATGGTCTTTGCAATGTAATCAGTGAAGGAGAGCTGGTCGTCAAAGATTACGCCAAGGTTTCTGGCAGTTTTGGAAGGAGTGATTGTTGTGTTGCCCAGTTGAATGGATAGAGCATGCTTTATCTTTTATTTGTAATTGAAAGGGTATTATCATTAGAGATGTTTCTATCCTTATGGATTAATTGCAACTGCAGGCAGTCTGTTAACATGATCACAGTTTACTCTGTTTAGTTATGCTAAATGAAACCACTCCTGGTCATGTACTGAAAAACAAATATTTAAAATAAATAAATGTTCCAGTAAGTACGACAAAATGCCAAAGGGTTTGTTGTTTATACCAAGTGCAGCAGGCAAAGACAAACAACTATTGTGAGAAATTACAATGCATTGAATTAAATGGACTTTCAAGGTATTGTGTCGGTTTGTTTACTTACGAACACCAACTCATCTTCAGAACTGAAGCTGTTGAGCACCGAGAGACTTCTTTCTCATATAAGGGAAGCATACAGTGAATTCAGATTTCAGAAAGTATTCAGACCTCCTTCCCATGTTTTAGATTGTTGCAGCCTGATACTTAACGTTATTCCTGGAGGCTCACTGCTCTGCACATTTTGTATGTCTCTTTTATCTGACAGACTCAGTTCAGTTCATGGAGATCTCTTCTAAGGAGCTGATGATTTGAATCAGGTGTGTTAAATACTGGAGACATACAAAATGTGCAGGGCAGTGGTTCTCCAGGAATAATGTTAAGAACCACTGGTTTAAACTCAAATTGTTTTTCAATTACCTACACTCAATACCCCATAATGATTAGGTGAAAACAGAAATTTAGAAATGTCTGTAAATGTATGTAAATAATGCATATCAGAGTAAAACACAAGCCATGGGATCAGATGTCCATCCTGCAGATCTCAAAGACAGTATTGTTGCAAAAAAAAAACACATATCCAGGAAAGGCTACAATAATATTTTCCTGCACTGAAGGTTTCCAAGAGCACAGTGGCCTCCATTATTCTCAACTGGAACAAGTATTACACTATTGTTTGAGAATGGTTTTAGTAAAGGAGGTGACTAAAAACCCAATGGTCATTCTAACAAAACATGGATCTTTTAATTAGCAGCTCGAGCTCCAGCAGCAGCAACTCCAGCAGCAGTGATAGCGATGAAGAAATTCCTCGTCTTCTGTTGAATAAGAAAAGACAACGGAAAAGCGGCAAATATTGGGTACACCCCATAGTTGCGAGAAGAAAAGTACATGGTATCGACTGATATGAGAGTTAAAAATGTATCATGACCATTTCCGGGAGTATTTTTTAATGTCCGTCAGTGAGTTTGAAACTTTATTTCAACAATTGGCAACCTCGTTGACAAAGGAACAAACACACTCCCGTAAACATATCGACCAAGAGCAGAGTTTATCCGTGTGTTTGCGGTAAGTTCGTATACATTGTTATTTACTTGAATAAATATTGTAAATACATGAATAAAGTCCTGTTGTTTGAGATATCTTAAAACTAGTGTTTGTCTGTTTACATTACAGTTTTCTAAGCACTGGGGACTTGTACTGCACTATTGCATCCCATATTCGACTAGGCGTGTCAACTGTAGCTTTATTAGTGTGTGAAACATGTGATGCAATTTGGCCTTGCCTCAAAGATGAACATTTGCCGGTGCCTACTGAAGAAATGTGGAGGAATACAGCAAGGAGGTTCCATGATAGGTGAAACTTCCCTAATTGTTTGGGAGCCATGGGAGCTACACATTTTAAACCAGGCCCCTGCAAACTCTGCAACTCTGGCTCACTTTACTTTAATTATAAAGGTACAATTTTGGTTGTATTGCTTGCCCTAGTTGATGCAGATTACTGCTTCCTCGTGGTTGATGTGGGGACCTATGGCAGCATCAGTAATGGAGGCATAGTTGCCAATTCTTTGATGGGAAAGGCACTCAGAGATGGAACTCTGAATATTACACCAACAAGTGAACTTCCAGGTGCTCCTGAGCTGGGGAAATTTGACCACGTCATTGTGGCGGATGATTTTCCCCTAAAACCATAACTCCTACCCTGGACACTGCCTGGACACAAGAGATTTTTCAATTATTGTTTGTCTCGGGCACGTTGACTCTGAAAAAAACATTTGGAATCCTCAGCCAATGCTTTAGAGTTTTCGGAAGAACTTTACAGGTTCAGCGAGCTGTTGTTGACAAAATTGTCAAAGCTGCTTGTGCATTGTGCAACTATTTACGTACGAAAGGAAATGACGTGATAAATGGCCTTTAAATAAAAGAGTTACCACCAAAATCATTATTGTATCTGGTCAGCATAAAAAGGAAATTCTTAATTTTACGGAAAATCCCATATCCGCTGTGTTATTCTGTCATCTTTTCTCCCTTTTTTCCCGAACCATGACAAATTCCTTCTCTGCAGAATGCAATTAATCCGCTCAGCAAATCACAGCCCACTATTCCACGCATTGTAAACCATAAGGGCGGCGCTTCGAATACACACTTCAACCTAGTTTTCCTCATCTACTTTGTACTCCGTGATCAACAGACAAACAAAAACCAAATAAAACTTTTGATGGCATTGATAAACCTGTGGTGGTTTTCTGAGGCGAAGGAAAAATGCAGGCTGTTGTTTGTTCTCACACGACAGCATCAAGCCTCTGTCATGCCAACACATTGACCCCAGGGGATCTTATGAAAAACGTATAATTATTTTACTCAAAGTCAACAAAAATCGAACAGGACCAAACGGAGGGCGAATTCCAAATGACAATGATAATCTTTCCCTATTTATATTTGCTTATTAATCCGCGAATCGCATGCGAGACAAACCATGGGTCATGATCCGTACGGATCAACTGGGATCTACTTACAACACACTGCATGTGCGCTCAAGCCCCGAGCAGGTGCATGACAGGTGGATGACATCAGAGTAGTGCGAGAGCAATTTGAAATCAAAATCCTCTGTATGATTTCTTGAATATTTATTTTGGTACTTTGATGTCATGTGCTTGTCGGTTCTTGCAAACTAGACAGCTATGAACTCCTGGCAGGGAACGTCCCTGCCTGGGTCTCTATTGGGATCTATTGTTTGTATATAGGATGAATATTTATTTTCAGCATGGCGTGTGAGCTTGTGGTCAGGCTGAAATGCATGTGTCTCATGAGTGCGTTAGGCTTGAGAGCCCTTAAGAAGTGTTTTCTGTCATGTGCGTAGCATAAAAAAATGGCGTAATGCTGTGCCCGATGAGGTCGATTCCCCAAACTCTATACTCTTATATCCTGTTTATGGCTAGAAAGGAAGTAAGGGAAGTTTATGTTGTTTGATTTTGTATTATTTTCACTCAGGTTAGTCTGTGCTCCCCAAAACTTTTACTAGATAAAGTGTTTTGTTTGTTGTTTAAAGCCTTAAGCCGCCTTTCCACTCCACACGCCAAACGACGGCCGATAAACCGGAAGTCATTCATTTCCTATGGAGAGTCGCAAAGGGGCTGCGTGAGCTGCCAACCATCTGCGGATGCGTAATTATCGGATCCGTTTTGAGCGTTGGATACGTTAAAATTTCTACTAAACCGCATGCGATATGCCGACCGGAAGTGATGTTTTTCATTGTATTCCAATCATAAACTGTGTGTGAGGTGAAAAGTATTAATCCTTTTTGTTTAACTTTATTAGTGTGAGATTTTTATTTTTAAACAGGCGTGAGTGGGACAACTGTTCTGAATGTTTATTGGGTATCTAGAGGATGCATATTGTATTGGCGCGGTGGCGCATGCGCAGAGAGGTGTTGGGGAGTTGTTCTGGTGTCGAGATGGAACGGACGCTTTGAAATAAACTTTTCACAAAGGAATGTTTACCATCATGTGTGCCTGCATTATTCGAACCCTTCTGGAGACTGGATTATGTTCATTTAATCTTTCCCCTCTTACATTAGTAACATTTAAACCCTTAAAGCAGACATATCATGTTTTTAAATCTGTCCTTTTTACATATAAATCATCTATTTGTGGTCTATATAAAGCGAAACTGCAATGCTTGGGTCTGAATTCCTCATTATTATAGCCCCACAGGCCCCCTTTCTACCCCTTTTCTGATGTGCATCTGAGAGCAACTCGTTTTGGTACTGTCTTTTTAAATGCACGTCATACCCTGCCCCCTCTCCAGGTTGCAGAGGTGACACTCGGTTAAACTCCACCCCGTTCAGCCAGTTTTGTAGTTTTATAGCAGAGATACGATTATCTAGCGGCACAGAGACTTTTTATTCACTAGTTATTCACAAAATGTCAACAACGGAAGACTTGTCCATCCAGCCTTACATGTTCGCGCCAGAGTCGGAAATGGAGCGAGATGAAAATGAAGACGACGAACCTGCAGAACAACGTCTTCATATGGAGGTATCGCAATGGTGTGTTAATGCCGGCTGTCTTATTTCAGAATATTAACAATTATAAAGTTGACTATTACTCTTAGTTAATTGTAAGTTGTTGTAATATGCTATAACTTAATCCCGGGTTGATGACCACATGCGGCATCCGCAGGCTGCAGCCTTTGGATTGAAAAACAGCACTGCTAAACCATGACAACCGTGTACTTTACTGTTTTTAAAGTTATTTACAGCTTACCGAAGTGCTCTGCTTGTCGTCTTCAAAGATAGAAGTAATTGACCCCTCAATCAGATGAAGTCTATCGGCAAATCATACTTTATAATGGTGGATGTTGGTGAAATAGTTATCCTTGAAGTGCTTCGCGCACTAAAAAATGACATTTTCGTGAAAAATAAAACTCAACCAGGCACAGATTCAACAACCGAACATTTTGATTTACTCTCTCGTAACTTCTGCATCCTTGAGCTTGGACTACAATATCGCAGCGAGAAATTGAAAATGAAGGATTGCTCGTAGTGTTGGGCTGGGGGTCGATGTCCTTATCTGGCAGTTCCGCTGCAAATACTGTGACGTAATTGTTCAAAAAATGTAATAGATAATAGAAAAATCAGAACCGGTTGGAAAATATGACCAAAACAGAATATAAAGATATCAACAAAGCACCTGAAGAGACTAATTTCAACTTTTATGTACTTCTAAACACTACAAATACACAACAAAATGCATTTAAGAGCTAAGAAAGTGGATTTAGCATGATATGTCTCCTTTAAAAAACCTTTTGATTACTGATAATAAATACATTATCAATTTAATTTGTGTATGTTATTATTTTAATCTTGTCTTCATATGTTCTCTCCAAAAAATATTGGCAATCTTTGTCATATATGTAAAGCTATTTGTTGTTTCATTCATTATCGTTCATTTATTTATTCCACCATGGTAAACATATTAGAATGAAGCCTCTTGCGCTGGATTGAGCTTCTCTCCCATATACGATTAAACTGAAACTTCATTACGACTGCCACTAGGGGGAGAACTCCGACTGTCGTTTCCGTATGTTGTGTGCAGTGGAA
The DNA here is from genome assembly GCA_025389145.1 of Misgurnus mizolepis. Lineage (NCBI taxonomy): Eukaryota > Metazoa > Chordata > Actinopteri > Cypriniformes > Cobitidae > Misgurnus > Misgurnus mizolepis. The sequence continues at coordinate 7,407,155 of JAIFKI010000008.1, read as the reverse complement.
AGGCGGCTTTACACTATCTTCTGAATGATGACTAGCAGCAAAGCCTATTTTGGATAAAATAATAAGGTTGTTTTACTCTGGGACAGTGGTCTGAAGGCAGAGGCATTTTGAGGGACAACCTTATATCCCGCCCCTTGCATTGAGCCGTTTGTGTGAAGAGTTGCCAGACCTTACATCTTGATGTAGGTCTGGCTAACCAGGCTAGTTTTTCCTGTGTTTTCGAAGTGAATTATAACATGTGTTCATGTTTCACGTGTAAAAAAACACACACTTTACTTTCTTGTTCTATGAAGTCCCTCCTTCAGAAATACGTATTGAGTTCTGATTGTGTAGTTTGTTTAGTGTGTTGTGATTTGACAGCAGCTTAGCTTAGCCAGAGCCGTTTGAGCTTAGCTGGCGACTGATTTATTCCTGTGGGTGGAGTTTAGTCAAAAACTCTTTTATTGACCTCATTCAACTGGGAAGTAGAGGACTGTAGTCCAAACCGGTTGTTCGCTGTAGGCTTTGAAAGCTAATTCTGTTTAACACACTATATCTCTTGGCATTGAACTTTGAGCTTTTTAATTTTGAAGGTATTACTTATGCTCTAACAGCATCCTTACACACCAACTAAAATTTGAAAAATGAGACCAAGAAAAACATGGTATGTGAACCTTTGGGTTTAATAACTGGTTGACCCACCTTTGGCAGCAATAACCTCAACCAAACGTTTCCTATAGTTGCAGATCAGACCTGCACAACGGTCAGGAGAAATTTTGGACCATTCCTCTTTACAAAAGTGTTTCAGTTCAGCAATATTCTTGGGATATCTGGTGTGAATCGCTCTCTTGCGGTCATGCCACATCATCTCAATCGGGTTGAGGTCAGGACTCTGACTGGGCCACTCCAGAAGGCGTATTTTCTTCTGTTGAATCCATTCTGTTGTTGATTTACTTCTATGCTTTGGGTCGTTGTCCTGTTGCATCATCCATCCTCTGTTAAGCTTCAGTTGGCGGACAGATGGTCTTAAGTTTACCTGTCTTGATAAACTTTGGAATTCATTTTTCCATCGATGACAGCAATCCGTCCAGGGCCTGAGGCAGAAAAGCAGCCCCAAACCATGATGCCCCCTCCACCATATTTCACAGTTGGGATGAGGTTTTGATGTTGGTGTGCTGTGCCTTTTGTTCTCCACACATAGCGTTTTGTGTTCTTTCCAAACAATTCAATTTTGGTTTCATTTGTCCACAGAATGTTTAGCCAGTAGTGCTATAGAACATCCAGGTGTTCTTTTTGCAAACTTCAAACGTGCTGCAATGTTTTTTTTTTGGACAGCAGTGGCTTCCTCCGTGGTGTCCTCCCATGAAGTCCATTCTTGTTTAATGTTTTACTTATTGTAGATTTGTCAACAAAAATGTTAGCATGTGCCAGAGATTTCTGTAAGTCTTTAGCTGACACTCTAGGATGTGTCAGCTGTGCTCTTGCAGTCATCTTTACAGGACGACCACGCCTAGGGAGTGTAGCAACAGTGCTGAACTTTTTCCATTTGTAGACAATCTGTCTTACCGTGGACACATGGACATCAAGGCTTTTAGAGATACTTTTGTAACCCTTTCCAGCTTTATGTAAGTCAACAATTCTTGATCGTAGGTCTTCTGAGAGCTCTTTTGTGCGAGGTTCACATCAGACAATGCTTCTTCAGAACAGCAAACTCAAAACTGGTGTGTGTTTTTCTTCTTCTTCTTCTGTTGAGTTTTATGGCAGTTTACAATCAAAGTGTATTACCGCCATCTGCTGGACTGAGGTGCAATTCATTTTGGGTTTTTAAAGAAACTGAATAAAAAAAAATAAATTAAAAAAAAAAAAAAAATAAATAAATTAAAAATAAAATAAAAAAAATAATAATAATTAATTGATTCTAAATCCTACTTGCTAACTGTGTATTTTTAATGAATGCTACTATAGCGCTGTTTATGCTTCCTGACCTGGGCTCTGCCAATAATGTTTCCAAGGAGAATACTTTCTTAGCTTTATTAACTGTCCTTTTCAGTATTTCTCTTTCCCCAATAAACCTTCTACACCTTAAAAGGACATGCTCCACATCTTCACTCTCTCCACAAACCTCACAATTCCCAGATGGATGTTTCTTTATGGTGTGTGTTTTTATTGGACAGGGCAGCTTTAATCAACACATCCAATCTCATCACATTGATTGGACCCCAGGTTGGCTGACTCCTGGCTCCAATTAGCTCTTGGAGAAGTCATTAGCCTAGGGTTTAACATACTTTTTCCACCCTGCACTATGAATGTTTACATGTTGTGTTCAATGTCAATTTCTTCATTCATATATAGGTAGAAAGATGACTGTAGGCAGGAGGTGGAGTGTTGTTTCTCACTCAGTGTATAAATATGAGCAAATAACAATAATGTGTTTCAGAGTCAATCTTTATCCTCCACCACAGGTGACTGCCAGCCATGTACCTACACCTGCTATTTATTTGTCTTGCATCAGTCTGTAAGTCTATTTTAAGCTGTGTGTTATAGTTATATTTTGTGTTTGTATCATATTTTGTCTAAATAAAAACACATTGAATTTGCCACAGAATGTTTCAAAGACACTTTAATAAAAATAGTAATATAAATACAGGATTATGGGGTGGTTTTCCGGGCAGGGTTTTAATTAGAACTACGCCTTAGATATATTAGGACATTTAAGTAGAAAAAAAAGGTTTGTTTTGGAGACTAAACAGTGGAACTAATATATGTTTAGAGATGTCTATACACTGAAAAAAAAAATCCTTTGGATTTACATAATTTTAATGTGTACATCGGTCCCACATGATTACATTGTGTCTATTTAACATAATTTTTCTCAAGTAATTTTTGTGTGTCAGACCAAATTATTTAATTTATGTTAGGCTCCTTAAAATAATCATGTTGACTCAAAGTATTAGTTCTTATTACTATAAAACAATTTTATTGTATTTATATGTAAAGTTTAAGTAATTTTATCATGTCAATGGCACCAGATTTTTATATGTAATTTGACCTTGATTTCCTAATGCTAACATTATGGGATTATGTAAGTCTAAAGTGATTTTTTTGTGTTTGGTACCCAAGTAATTTGCCTTGCTTAAAGTAAACTTTATCTAAATGTATTATTAATTAAAACAAAGGCAACACGTTTTGCATTAAATTTATATTGAGTTGTCACACAACAAAACACCATAAACCCAGCATTAGCAGTAGTGTATTTAATCAGAAATACACAAAATACATACCAGAGGCAAACAACAAAACTGTATAAAGGAAGTACAACATGCATTAAGTGTAGCATAATAATTCTTTTAACTGTTTTTGCATTAAATATCAGCATATACAGTACATACTGTACATCAAATGTATCTTCAATGTGGATTAAGAACTGACAAACCTACTAGTAGTGATTGGATTAAAACAGCTAAGATGTTTAAAATGGTAACAGTATCACAGTACATTTTAGTGCAAATAGCACAAACAATGCATTCATAAAAGCCATTAAAACATTTATACTCAACCAATCATGGCAAAACTGCCAAGTCAAATTTAATCTAGAGCTTATGTTTATGTCCAATGTAAACCCTGCATACACAATCTTCAAATGGTTTATATTAAGTGGATTTACAAATCAAAAACTAGCAATCCTTTGAAACTTCAATCTACATAAAACCTGTTGTCAAAGAGGATTCAACATCAAATGTATCTTCAATGTGGATTAAGAACAGGCATTTATAATGCAAGTAGTAAATGAATAAAGATCAGCTAAGTTTTTTTTTAAATAGTAAGTAACAGTATCATAGTAGATTCATAAGTTAAAATAGCTCAAACATTGCATTCTAAAGAACCATTAAAAGTTTAGACTGAACTAATCATGCCAAACCTGCCAAGTCACATTTAATCTAGAGCTTGTTATGTTACTTCTAATGTAAACCCTGCATACACAATCTTCACATTCAACAAATACAACAACAACATTTTTCAAAATTGACAGATACAAAAACTGTCGAACATGACTGAGGACAATTGAGGTCATCTGGTTTTTCCAGTAGCAACACAGCCTTTTGGACCCTTTTACTGAAAGAGCCTGTTCTTTAGATGAAGAACTTTATTTGAAAGTTTATCTCCATCCAGTTCCATAAAAATCTTTTGTATAACTTCAAAGGTATAGCGGAGATCAACAGGATAGCTCAAGTTTAGGGAGTACATCAATCCAAACAGCATGGCAACAGCTAATGGTACATTATCAAGGTACTGCAACACCTTGATGCCTTCCAGTATAATGCCAACATCCTCGGATTCATCACAAGCAGCATGCTGTTTAAGAACATAAACTCCAACAGTGGTGCCTTGAATTGCCCCATTGATGCTGACTTCATCCATGCCCTGTACAAAACAGACAAATATAGGTTAAAAAAAAGTTAATGTTAAAGCTGAAATTGTTAGAATGAAAGTATCATTGGAAATTAATAAAATGCAACAAATATAAATGTAAAAAGACAAATAAAGACAGTTCTATGTCAAGTTGTTAATGTACAGCAGCCTGTTGATATAATTTAACTGTTGAATCATACAAACGGAAGCAATCAAATAATTGTTAAATCATGATTTGTCCAATGAACAAGTAATTATTGTTAACATGCAGTCTCCTCCCAACAATTTTGCATCTTCAGAAAAACTGCTAGAAATGCATATGCAATAAGGTTATTCACAAAAATAATTAGACCACACCTTTTCAGCGCTAATTATCTAATGCGCATCTTTAGTAAATCTAGATCTTAGACTGAACACATCAACATTGCAATATTCAGTAACAGTCACATCAAACCTGCTGGAATCTTGAACAGGCATGTTTTACATTAGCATATAGGGGTGGTTTCCAAGACAGGGCTTAAGCCTGGTCCCAAACTAACTTAAATGTTAGTGTTGTCTTGATCAAAAACAATTTGACATATATCAGTGCGGGTGTTGCGTCTCAAGATGCACACCAGCAATGTTTATTCATAAATTATGCTTTTAAAATTTCTTAAATATCCTAATTTAACTAAGGCCTAGTCCTGGTTTAAGCTAATCCCTGTCTGGGAAACCGCCCCATAGTGTTCAATCTCTGCTCCAATTAATCTTTAATAAGATTCTAGGACTTCAGGCATTTATGTGCAATATTCAGTTTTAGTTATTGCACCACCTGCAGCCGACAGGAGGTCTAGCACATCAATTTAGCAACAGCATTACCATATTCCTCCTATATTTACCCACTTAAGTGCATATCGCCCACAGTTCACTGCTTTCCTAAGGCCATCAGCTGGCACTGGCCACGGGTGGGACGGCCCTTTCATTGCTGCTTGCAGCTTTAATTTAATTTATATTTCTACCGTGTGTATAATTCAAACAAGTTGAATCGGTACAGCACCCAACACTATTTGGTGTGAACAAAAATTCACTTAGTACTAGGGATGTTAACCATTAATTGATCTTCGATTAATTGTCAATAATAATTAAATCAATAAAACCTAACGATGGTCGAATAAGCAAGGTCATGCACGTGTGTGCGGTGCCTAGGCTTGTTGCGATAGTCGGTGAAACGGTGATTACTGGTGCTTCAGCATCTCAATGGTTAGATCACTCGCCCACCGCGACACCGTCTTTCACCGTCGTTTTGATATTTTCTTGTAATTGAATCATTTAGTTTCGTTAGAGAGAGCAAACACACTAACAATTGAATGTGTCTACTGCTTGAATTCAGCGGAGCTGAACGCGCGTCACATCACAGAGCAGCAGGTGTCAGATTTCATTTATTTCTGTCAGTGTGCGAGGCGAGCTGACCGACCAGACGATGGCAGAAGCCGCGTGCTTACTCGTTTTTGTTATAATATACATATATGGTGTTTAATATAAGCGAGATCGTTTTGTTGTTGTGCTTTTCATCAAGAAAAATAATAAACCCATCATTCAAGCAGCGCTTTATGGAGGAATAGCCGGTTGCTCTGCTTGGGACTGGCGGGTTTCTGTCAGAAATACCTGCGCAAATTGACTGAAGCACTTAAACCAGCTGTTGCACTTGCATTTGCATGCAAATTCATACGCGATTTAACGCAGCGTACGCAAGTGCTGGATTTAAACAGTTGCATCTCATTCAAAAGTGAAAGTAAAATGCGCACGTCTGTATGTGCATTTATAAGCCCCTCCCACCCGGTGAAACGGATATAACCGGATTTGTCACGCACTGATTAACCGGTGGGAAAATTCTGTCACTGCAACAACCCTAGCGGTGCCTCCGCAAAACACATACAGCAGGAGAAAAAAATTAAGCAATCGTGCAGAAGTTAAACTAGCCATTAGGGATGGGCACGAGTACACGATTGCTCGAGTACTCGAACGTGGCATCGATGATCGATCACGAAAACGATGATCATGTGGGTTTATTTATGTATTTATTGTGGATATGGCGGCATTTGGGTATCTGGTTAGCGTTACGAGTGCATGTGGTAGTAAAGACTGGGTCTGGAGATGCGTGTTTGACGTCGTGTCGAGCTACGCAGACCGACGTATGACATCAGTAACATTACCATGCGTGATTCAAAAACAAACAGATTCCGCGCGACCGCGCATCAGCAACCCGCCAGTCTGCGAATGCGCGGCAGCCCGCGAGCCCGCGAAGCCGGTCACACCTCACATCACTGAGGCACTATGGTTTAAAAGGATGCCGTGATCTTCGGAAATACAGTCAGTCAGTTGCAAAATGTACAGCGCCGTCAAAAGTTCAATGGGTTATCATCTCATATTTAAACATCAAATGTCAAGAGATACCAGAGAGCCATATGAGCATTTACATTACATCTTGACTGAGGTAAGAGGACGACACAACACAGCTAAATGCTAAAATGATAGCAAAACACTTAAAGCTGCTTAAAGCTGTTTATGATGTACATCCACAAAGGGAGTTAAACTTTCTTTTTTTTTAGATAACTTAGTTGAAAACTTAGTTGAAGTCTTGCATTTATGCAGATAGATGGACGTTGTACATTTTTGTTGTATAAAGGCTTAATATTATGCAGAGTGCGTCATATAGAAAGCGCTTCGGTTTGTGTTTGTTAACCCTTTAGTTTCATTCCATCACGCAGCTTTTCCTGTTAGAGGTTTCTGTTAAAAACATTTAATTCATTAAAACTCTTGTATGTGTTCATTGTTCTGTCATAGTTTCTTCAAAATTAAGTTTTATTTGAGTGTTTTTAATAAAAATATTTTCATTTTCACCATGACGCCCCTTTGATTGCCCCGCCCCCAGTTAATCGAGTACTCGTTCTTCAGACCTATGGATTAATCGAAATGAAAAAATGACATAAATGCACATCCCTACTAGCCATGATAACAACGATGCTCGATGCCAAGTATGGAATGATATTCCGGACATTATTAAAAAGGAATTGCAAATGGTATTTGCATTTGCGTTTCCTACTTGTGGGTGTAAAAACTGTGACTTAATTCAAATGCAAACTGTTTGCATTTCCGTTTATGCGAGTACAATATATGCCAAATTTCAAACGTAAAATCAAAGTCCATTTGCAATTGAATTTCCTATGTCTTTCAGTTATGACTCTGCCATATTTCAATCTCAATTGCAATTCATCATTTGCTATTTCACTTCCTCTAGCGTCGCGTACGGATCTTGCTAACACTCAAATGAAATCGCAATCCTCTTTGCATCTGCGTTTCCAATGCCTGTACTTAAACTTGTCAATCACAGTGTTGGGGGTGGGGTTATATTATAGGGCGTGTTTGTATTTGGAAGCGATGTCACTCACAGTCGACCACGCTTCACTGCTCTTAAACCATATGGCTTAAACGGCCACAAGGGGGAGCACAAGAAAAGCTAAAATGATATGCATAAAATTTTTTATACATTAAATTATATATTACCTCAGTCATATTGCAGCAATTATTAACCAGATAAGCACTGTTTCAAAAGTATGAGTTTTATGAATTAAAGGAATGCACCTTCATTAATTGATTATTGATCTTCAATTGATTTTGTCAGTAATAACATGGCAGAATGTTTTGATGTGATCTTTCTCATGTCAAGCGCTATAAGTGTATTATTAGAAGTGTATCATAAGTGTATTATTTTAAACACTTGTGTTTTATTAGAAAGGTATTATTTTATAAATCAGTAAATTAAGTATGCTAAATGCCTACTCAGTTTGATATTTCGATCAGAAAAATAATATATGAACATTTAGCTGACTTATTGACTAAATGTATTATAAATGTAATGCAGTCTATTATGTATCAAAATATCATATAACCTACATTTCTTCAAAAGGTTAAGGTTTGGTGTATTGTTTACTATCAGCAAAACCATAGTTCCCTTTCAGTAGGTCACTACGACGTCACGTCGTGACCGACGAATTGGGAACTCGCTTAGAGAGACCAATCTGCTTCGAATACTACTAAAACGCCAATGAACTTGGCATTGAGATATTTGCATAATGCTGGCGCCGCCCCGCCAGGTGCGTATATAAGCAGCAGGTGCAAATAGGGAAATTAGCTTTTTATCGCTTCGAAAGCCGGCAGTATCTGCTACTGAGAAGCTACTTTACTCTGGTGGGATTCGATTGCTGAAGTTGGTTGGACTAGCAGTACCACAGCAGACGCTTCGCTTAATTCCACTGCTCTACACCTGTTTGTTGTTTTGAGTTTTGTGTGTGCGTTGCCTTCCTGTGCGCTCATCAACTAAGCATCTGAGTGAATTTCCCTAAAAGAGTGATACGAGAGAGCTTTGTGCCTTGTTAAAGGCAGCCACTCTCTCGTATATCCGGACATCAGCGTCCTTTTCAGGATGGCTTTTCGTCCGTGCGATCTTGGGTGCGGCAAGTACATGGGTCCGAAGGACGGTCACGAGCGTTGTCTTTCGTGTTTGGGCATCGAGCACGCAGAGGCAGCGTTCGCTGGGGGTAAGTGTTCTCACTGCGAGAACATGTCCCTTGTGGATTTGCGCAGACGGTTGTCTTTCCTCCGGGAAAAACGCAACCCTCGTCCTGCGAGTGCTGAACGCCGCCACGGTGCGGCCGTGAAGCTCTCAAAGGACGACCTGCGCATCACTGTGCTGAGCCGAGCGGGGGATTCGTCCTCAGGCTCTCAGCCTCCTCATCCACAGCCGGTTGATGTGCCGATGGAGACTTCAGCGTCGTGTTCTACGATGTCTCTAGAATCCATCGTGCCGCCCTCCGGGTCCACCGACGCCGCAGCATCCGAGGGTGGGCCTCCTCCCCCTGACGTGGACCCCGACGCCCTTCCTCCCTCTGGTCGGGTTGGGACGCCGGAGTTCGATCCAGAGATGGTGGCCGTGCTCGCTCGAGCGGCGGAGACCGTAGGGTTAGAGTGGGTTCCCCCCCCTCAGCCCGAACCGTCCCGCCTGGATGATTGGTTCTTTGGAGCTGCCCGGGTTTCACAACCCTCTCCACCGGTGCCTTTCTTCCCCGAGGTGCACGAGGAGCTGACTAGAACCTGGAAGTCGCCGTTTTCCATGAGATTACGGCCGTTTCAGCCCTCCCCCCTCACCTCCCTCACCAGCGGAGCCGCTAAGGGTTACACGGGGATCCCTCCCGTGGAGCGTGCGGTCGCGATGCAACTGTGTCCGGCCCACGCTCCCTCTTGGAAGGACCGCCCAACCCTCCCCTCTCGTGCCTGCAGACAGTCCTCCGGTTTAACGGGCGCTGCCCACCAGGCATGTGGAGAGGCGGCCTCTGCCCTGCACGCAATGGCGTTGCTGCAGGTTCACCAAGCCAAAGCCTTGAGGGATCTGCACGAGGGAGGACACGACTCGCCTGTCCTTTCGGAGCTCCGGGCTGCCACTGATCTGGCTCTTCGCGCTACGAAGGTGACAGCGCAGGCGATTGGTCGTGCCATGTCCACGATGGTGGTCCAGGAACGCCACTTATGGCTATGTCTGGCGGACATGTCGGATGCGGAGAAGAACAAGTTCTTAGACGCTCCCGTGTCCCAGGCTGGCCTCTTCGGTGAGTCGGTGGAGTCTTTTGCCCAGCAGTTCTCCGCCGCCCAGAAGCAGACGGAGGCGATCGCTCAGATCATGCCCCGGCGCAAGCGACCTGCATCTCGCCCTCCAGCGCCGGCGGGCCCGTCTGCTCCTCGCCGAGGGCGCCCTGCGGCGGCTGCCTCCACCCCCCCCACTAGAACATCTTCCAGGCCACGGAGGGGGAACAGCCGTCGGCAGCCCGCCCCGCCCGCCCCACCCGCTTCCCGTGGTAAACGGAAATCGAAGCGGCCCTGAGACGGGCGACCTGGATTTGGATGGGATCACTCTACGGGAGACGGTGATGGCATCGCTCCCTCCACCGGTAGAGGGCCGGATGGAGAATCCTTGGTTTCGTTTTGTTTCTGTTCCGCCGGCTTCTCAGCCGGCACCCACAAAACCACAAAAAGAGTGCATTCCTATTCCTTCTCCAGGTCTTCAGAGGATCGAGAGAGATGTGAGCGGGCATTCACATGCTCTTCCTCCCTCTCCTCTATCGCCAGCGGGTGTTCTGAGGAGTTCCAGCTCTCCGCTGAGGAGACGGGACCACCAGCACCCTCTTCGGAGTCTGTGCTCTCCGCTGAGGAGACCAGACGACCGTCACCCTCAGCGGGCTCAGGTCAGTGTCACACACACACATACTGTAGATACTTATGCTGTCCCAGCAGACGTACCGGCAGTACCACCTGTCCCGCTCCGCCGCCCCCCCGCGGGTACCCCGGTAGTGCCGTTAATTCCCCTCGTACGGTCCCTGGGGGCTTGGCTTCAGCTTCCCAGCCCGTCTCGTTGGGTTTTACGCACTGTCCGCCTCGGTTACGAAATACAATTTATCCGGCACACACCCAAATTCTCGGGCATTCGTTTCACCACGGTGAAAGCGTCCGATGCACATGTACTGCGTGCAGAGGTCGAAGTCCTGCTGGCGAAGGACGCGATCGAGCCGGTCCCTCCAACCGAGATGAGAACGGGCTTCTACAGCCCGTATTTTATAGTACCCAAAAAGGGCGGGGGGTTACGACCGATCTTGGATTTGCGCGTTCTGAACAAATCTCTGCAGAGGAGGTCTTTCAGGATGATAACACCGAAGCAAATATTCAATTCAATTCGCCCCCAAGATTGGTTTGCGGCTATAGACCTGAAAGACGCGTACTTTCATGTGTCCCTTCTCCCTCGTCACAGACCGTTTCTCCGGTTTGCATTCGAGGGACGGGCATACCAGTACAAAGTTTTACCGTTCGGGCTATCCCTCTCTCCCCGTGTGTTCACGAAAGTAATAGAGGCGGCGTTAAAACCCCTCAGAGAGAGCGGCGTTCGCATATTGGCTTACCTCGACGATTGGCTTATAATAGCGCATTCTCGACGGACGCTTTGCGAACACAGAGATTTAACGCTTCGGCATCTCGCCCGTTTGGGTCTTCGGGTCAACTAGGAAAAGAGCAAACTCTGCCTCACGCAGAGGATCTCTTTTCTCGGGATGGAACTGGACTCGATCGATTTATCGGCGCGTTTGACAGAAGAGCGCGTCCAGTCAATTCTGACTTGCCTCGGTTCATTCCGAGGGAAGAATGCGGTCCCGCTGAAACAATTTCAAAAGCTCCTGGGGCATATGGCAGCAGCAGCGGCCGTGACACCGCTCGGACTGCTCCATATGAGACCGCTTCAGCGTTGGCTTCACGATCGAGTCCCGAGGAGAGCGTGGCGCGCCGGCATCCATCGTGTAACCATTACACCTGCGTGTCGCCTAACATTCCCCCCGTGGTCGGACCCCGCGTTTCTCAGGTCAGGTGTGTCCATGAGACAGATCGCTCGGCATGCTGTTGTACATACAGATGCGTCCGACACGGGCTGGGGTGCCACGTACGACGAGCTTACGGCTTCAGGGGTGTGGACAGCACCCCAGTTGCACTGGCATATCAATTGCCGAGAGTTGTGGGCAGTATATCTGGGACTTGTACGCTTCGCTATGGAGCTGCGAGGGAAGGATGTACTAGTACGCACCGACAACACTGCGACCGTTGCGTATATCAACCGTCAAGGCGGTTTGCGCTCCCGTCACCTGTCGCATCTCGCTCGTCATCTCCTCCTTTGGAGTCAGAAGCATCTGAGGTCCCTTCGTGCCATTCACATTCCGGGCTCGCTCAATACAGCAGCGGACGCGCTTTCTCGAGCTGCGCGCCCCGGCGAATGGCGACTCCACCCCCAGACGGTCCAGCTAATTTGGAAGAAGTTCGGTCGTGCGCAGATAGACCTGTTTGCGTCGCCGGACGATACCCACTGTCGCCTATTTTATTCACTAACCGAGGGCAGCCTCGGCGTGGACGCATTGGCACACAGCTGGCCTCGGGGGATGCGCAAATACGCATTCCCCCCAGTGAGCTTAATCGCACAGACACTGTGCAAAGTCAGGCAGGACGAGGAGAGCCTTTTACTGATCGCCCCATATTGGACGAGCAAGAATTGGTTTCCAGAGTTAATGCTCCTCGCGACAGCCCCTCCCTGGCGGATTCCCCTGAGGAAGGACCTTCTTTCTCAAGGAGGGGGCACATTATGGCACCCGCGCCCCGACCTGTGGGATCTCCATGTGTGGTCGTTGAGCGCGCGCAAGGTTTAAGTGATTTACCGCAAGCGGTATCTAACACAATCAACGCGGCACGAGCTCCGTCTACGCGACGGGCTTACGCGTTTAAATGGAACCTTTTCGTCACCTGGTGCTCTTCGCAACGCGAGGACCCCAGAGAATGCCCTATTAACATCGTGCTTTTATATCTTCAACATAGGTTAGACGGTAGGCTGTCACGCTCCACCATTAAAGTTGATATCGCTGCTATTTCTGCTCATCACTCACTTATTAACGGCAGATCAGTTGGCCAGCATGATTTGGTTATTAGATTTTTAAGAGGCGCTCGTAGGCTAAACCCCTCGCGCCCTCCTTCTATTCCTCCCTGGGACCTGTCCATGGTGCTGAAAGCCCTTCAGGCCCCCCCGTTCGAGCCTTTGCAGTCTGCGAGTCTGAAGCTTTCAATGAAAGCTCTGACCCTGCTAGCATTGGCCTCAGTGAAGAGAGTAGGGGATTTACGTGCATTCTCTGTTGACGACTCGTGCCTTCAGTTTGGTCCTGCTGCCTCGAGTGTAACATTGAGGCCCAGACCAGGCTACGTGCCCAAAGTTCCCACCACTCCTTTCAGAGACCAGGTGGTGAGCTTGCAAGCGCTGCCCCCGGAGGACGCAGACCCAACCATGGCTTTGTTGTGCCCCGTACGCGCACTGCGACTCTACGTGGATCGCACGCAAAGCCTCAGGACCTCAGATCAGCTCTTTGTTTGTTATGGTGGCCAGCAGAAAGGGAAAGCTGTCACTAAGCAGAGGATGTCTCATTGGATAGTTGATACTATCGCCCTGGCTTATAATCTTCAGGGTATTCCTTGCCCCTTTAATTTGAGAGCGCACTCCACACGGAGTGTTGCCTCATCTTGGGCTTTAGCTCGTGGTTCCTCGCTAACAGACATCTGCAGAGCTGCTGGTTGGGCGACACCTAATACGTTCATTAGATTTTACAGTGTTCGTATTGAGCCTGTATCCTCTCGTGTTCTTTCCTCACCAGGGGGAGCAAGGAGAACAGTCTCACAGGTCGGCTTGCAGCCTCCAACTGATGCTTCATAACTGTGTCAGTATGGAAGGCCTTCAGAACAAAAATGCGTAATGGTTTGAATTGTTCTTCCTCCGCTGCCTTGGCAGCCTTTGTTGCGGAGCATTGGCTGTCAGCCTTTCACTAGCTGTATCCTCGCGAACCTACGTGTCTGGCTCGGGCTCCACATTGTGTCCCACCGGGTTCCTTTGTGAGTATTTTTCCGTGGGGTTAATCCTACCAGCCCACGTTTCCCTTAGCAGAGCACTGCTTTGCTTACACAGCCACGGCTGTCTTTATTCCTCAACTACGGTTGACTTTCACCCACCATTAGCCCTTAAGACGGGTGGTGGCTTCCGCAGCGTTCCTATCCCGCTCAGGTAGGGCGCTTCCCAGTCGCTGGCACTTCTGTGGGGTTAAAGGAACATCTAGTGCCCGGCCTTCTGCCTTAAAACCTACCTCCTCCTCCTTAAGTGGAACCGGAGGGCTTTTTACGCAGTCACTGGAAGAGGTCAGCCCCTAGTGGCGTTTTGATAGGGATTCCCAATTCGTCGGTCACAACGTGACGTCGTAGTGACCGACTGAAAGGGAACGTCTCGGTTACGTATGTAACCCTCGTTCCCTGAAGGAGGGAACGGAGACGTCACGTCCCGTCGCCACAGGTGCTGCCACCTGCTGTTACGGCCGGTCACACTTTCCGGCTTTCTCAGCGAAAAAGAAGCTAATTTCCCTATTTGCACCTGCTGCTTATATACGCACCTGGCGGGGCGGCGCCAGCATTATGCAAATATCTCAATGCCAAGTTCATTGGCGTTTTAGTAGTATTCGAAGCAGATTGGTCTCTCTAAGCGAGTTCCCAATTCGTCGGTCACGACGTGACGTCTCCGTTCCCTCCTTCAGGGAACGAGGGTTACATACGTAACCGAGACGTTTCACTACACTAGCATGGTTTAACTATGATTTTTGAAAACCATGGCTGTCAAAAACATGTTTTTTTTTTTGACTGTAGTAAAACCATGGTTAATTTTCGTAAGGGTCAGGTGCAGCATGAGATGTTTCTCATCATTAATCATCGTGGGGTAACAGGATAAAACCCGCAAATGCGATCTTTCTGGAGAGGGTGAGAGAAATGTATGTGGACTGATGCTCTAGAACCCTGAAGAAAGAATATGTTATTTATTGAAAGAGAACACAAGAAGTGGGTGTTTTTTGTTCTCAGTTAAAACACATTAGAAGCCAGTCATCCCCATCCTTCCATAACAAATCACTATTAAAATAAAATGTTATTAGCATGAATTAAAGTAATGTACCCACGTTTACTTGATACTTCACTAGCTGATATCACATTTGATTAACACAGAATGAGATCTGTTTTTTTTTTCATTAAAATGCTTTAAAATGGCATCTTTCTTTACTAGCAAGTTAATGCAAGTTTATGCAAGTTAATAAACAGTGATTAAGCTTATTTGGTTAATTTGCTGCAATATAACTGGGGTAATATATAATTGAATGTATAAAACATTTTCTGCGTTATCATTTTAGCTTTTCTTGTGCTCCCTTGTGGCCGTTTAAGCCATATGGTCGACTGTGAGTGACGTCGGTTCCAAATACAAACACGCCCTATAATATAACCCCACCCCCAACACTGTGATTGACAAGTTTAAGTACAGGCATTGGAAACGCAGATGCAAAGAGGATTGCGATTTCATTTGAGTTTTGGCAAGATCCGTACGCGACGCTAGAGGAAGTGAAATAGCAAATGATGAATTGCAATTGAGATTGAAATATGGCAGGGTCATAACTCTAAAGACATAGGAAATTCAATTGCAAATGGACTTTGATTTTACATTTGAAATTTGGCATATATCGTACGTTTGAATTATGTCACAGTTTTTACACCCACAAGTAGGAAACGCAATTGCAAATACCATTTGCAATTCCTTTTTAATAATGTCCGGAATATCATTCCATAGTCAAGAACACACCTGAGCTTTTTACCTCATGCGAGATGAGGTTGGCTGCCAACGCAGCAAAATGGCATCCGCAGTGGATCTGATAGGGTCTGATACAGAAAATGCAAATACGGTTAGTAGGGTTGTCAAAAGTACCGGGTCTTCGGTACTAAAAAGTCATCAGTATCAGGTTTTTTTTTAAGTAACAGAAACCACTGCGGGACCGTTTCCACCCGGAACTAATGCGATGGATGTTCCCTTTCAGTCGGTCACTACGACGTCACGTCGTGACCGACGAATTGGGAACTCGCTTAGAGAGACCAATCTGCTTCGAATACTACTAAAACGCCAATGAACTTGGCATTGAGATATTTGCATAATGCTGGCGCCGCCCCGCCAGGTGCGTATATAAGCAGCAGGTGCAAATAGGGAAATTAGCTTTTTATCGCTTCGAAAGCCGGCAGTATCTGCTACTGAGAAGCTACTTTACTCTGGTGGGATTCGATTGCTGAAGTTGGTTGGACTAGCAGTACCACAGCGGACGCTTCGCTTAATTCCACTGCTCTACACCTGTTTGTTGTTTTGAGTTTTGTGTGTGCATTGCCTTCCTGTGCGCTCATCAACTAAGCATCTGAGTGAATTTCCCTAAAAGAGTGATACGAGAGAGCTTTGTGCCTTGTTAAAGGCAGCCACTCTCTCGTATATCCGGACATCAGCGTCCTTTTCAGGATGGCTTTTCGTCCGTGCGATCTTGGGTGCGGCAAATACATGGGTCCGAAGGACGGTCACGAGCGTTGTCTTTCGTGTTTGGGCATCAAGCACGCAGAGGCAGCGTTCGCTGGGGGTAAGTGTTCTCACTGCGAGAACATGTCCCTTGTGGATTTGCGCAGACGGTTGTCTTTCCTCCGGGAAAAAAGCAACCCTCGTCATGCGAATGCTGAACGCCGCCACGGTGCGGCTGTGAAGCTCTCAAAGGACGACCTGCGCATCACTGTGCTGAGCCGAGCGGGGGATTCGTCCTCAGGCTCTCAGCCTCCTCATCCACAGCCGGTTGATGTGCCGATGGAGACTTCAGCGTCGTGTTCTACGATGTCTCTAGAATCCATCGTGCCGCCCTCCGGGTCCACCGACGCCGCAGCATCCGAGGGTGGGCCTCCTCCCCCTGACGTGGACCCCGACGCCCTTCCTCCCTCTGGTCGGGTTGGGACGCCGGAGTTCGATCCAGAGATGGTGGCCGTGCTCGCTCGAGCGGCGGAGACCACAGGGTTAGAGTGGGTTCCCCCCCCTCAGCCCGAACCGTCCCGCCTGGATGATTGGTTCTTTGGAGCTGCCCGGGTGTCACAACCCTCTCCACCGGTGCCTTTCTTCCCCGAGGTGCACGAGGAGCTGACTAGAACCTGGAAGTCGCCGTTTTCCATGAGATTACGGCCGTTTCAGCCCTCCCCCCTCACCTCCCTCACCAGCGGAGCCGCTAAGGGTTACACGGGGATCCCTCCCGTGGAGCGTGCTGTCGCGATGCAACTGTGTCCGGCTCACGCTCCCTCTTGGAAGGACCGCCCAACCCTCCCCTCTCGTGCCTGCAGACAGTCCTCCGGTTTAACGGGCGCTGCCCACCAGGCATGTGGAGAGGCGGCTTCAGCCCTGCATGCTATGGCGTTGCTGCAGGTTCACCAAGCGAAGGCCTTGAGGGATCTGCACGAGGGAGGACACGACTCGCCTGTCCTTTCGGAGCTCCGGGCTGCCACTGACCTGGCTCTTCGCGCTACGAAGGTGACAGCGCAGGCGATTGGTCGTGCCATGTCCACGATGGTGGTCCAGGAACGCCACTTATGGCTATGTCTGGCAGACATGTCGGATGCGGAGAAGAACAAGTTCTTGGAAGCTCCAGTGTCGCAGGCTGGCCTCTTCGGTGAGTCGGTGGAGTCCTTCGCCCAGCAGTTCTCCGCCGCCCAGAAGCAGACGGAGGCGATCGCTCAGATCATGCCCCGGCGCAAGCGACCTGCATCTCGCCCTCCAGCGCCGGCGGGCCCGTCTGCTCCTCGCCGAGGGCGCCCTGCGGCGGCTGCCTCCACCCCCCCCCACTAGAACATCTTCCAGGCCACGGAGGGGGAACAGCCGTCGGCAGCCCGCCCCGCCCGCCCCACCCGCTTCCCGTGGTAAACGGAAATCGAAGCGGCCCTGAGACGGGCGACCTGGATTTGGATGGGATCACTCTACGGGAGACGGTGATGGCATCGCTCCCTCCACCGGTAGAGGGCCGGGTGGAGAATCTTTGGTTTCGTTTTGTTTCTGTTCCGCCGGCTTCTCAGCCGGCACCCACAAAACCACAAAAAGAGTGCATTCCTATTCCTTCTCCAGGTCTCCAGAGGATCGAGAGAGATGTGAGCGGGCATTTACATGCTCTTCCTCCCTCTCCTCTATCGCCAGCGGGTGTTCTGAGGAGTTCCAGCTCTCCGCTGAGGAGACGGGACCACCAGCACCCTCATCGGAGTCTGTGCTCTCCGCTGAGGAGACCAGACGACCGTCACCCTCAGCGGGCTCAGGTCAGTGTCACACACACACATACTGTAGATACTTATGCTGTCCCAGCAGACGTACCGGCAGTACCACCTGTCCCGCTCCGCCGCCCCCCCGCGGGTACCCCGGTAGTGCCGTTAATTCCCCTCGTACGGTCCCTGGGGGCTTGGCTTCAGCTTCCCAGCCCGTCTCGTTGGGTTTTACGCACTGTCCGCCTCGGTTACGAAATACAATTCAACCGGCACACACCCAAATTCTCGGGCATTCGTTTCACCACGGTGAAAGCGTCCGATGCACATGTACTGCGTGCAGAGGTCGAAGTCCTGCTGGCGAAGGACGCGATCGAGCCGGTCCCTCCAACCGAGATGAGAGCGGGCTTCTACAGCCCGTATTTTATAGTACCCAAAAAGGGCGGGGGGTTGCGACCGATCTTGGATTTGCGCGTTCTGAACAAATCTCTGCAGAGGAGGTCTTTCAGGATGATAACACCGAAGCAAATATTCAATTCGCCCCCAAGATTGGTTTGCGGCTATAGACCTGAAAGACGCGTACTTTCATGTGTCCATTATCCCTCGTCACAGACCGTTTCTCCGGTTTGCATTCGAGGGACGGGCATACCAGTACAAAGTTTTACCGTTCGGGCTATCCCTCTCTCCCCGTGTGTTCACGAAAGTAGTGGAGGCGGCGTTAAAACCCCTCAGAGAGAGCGGCGTTCGCATATTGGCTTACCTCGACGATTGGCTTATAATAGCGCATTCTCGACGGACGCTTTGCGAACACAGAGATTTAACGCTTCGGCATCTCGCCCGTTTTGGTCTTTGGGTCAACTGGGAAAAGAGCAAACTCTGCCCCACGCAGAGGATCTCTTTTCTCGGGATGGAACTGGACTCGATCGATTTATCGGCGCGTTTGACAGAAGAGCACGTCCAGTCAATTCTGACTTGCCTCGGTTCATTCCGAGGGAAGAATGCGGTCCCGTTGAAACAATTTCAAAAGCTCCTGGGGCATATGGCAGCAGCAGCGGCCGTGACACCGCTCGGACTGCTCCATATGAGACCGCTTCAGCGTTGGCTTCACGATCGAGTCCCGAGGAGAGCGTGGCGCGCCGGCATCCATCGTGTAGCTATTACACCTGCGTGTCGCCTAACATTCCCCCCGTGGTCGGACCCCGCGTTTCTCAGGTCCGGTGTGTCCATGAGACAGATCGCTCAGCATGCTGTTGTTTGGCACACAGCTGGCCTCGGGGGATGCGCAAATACGCATTCCCCCAGTGAGTTTAATCGCACAGACACTGTGCAAAGTCAGGCAGGACGAGGAGAGCCTTTTACTGATCGCCCCATATTGGACGAGCAAGAATTGGTTTCCAGAGATAATGCTCCTCGCGACAGCCCCTCCCTGGCGGATTCCCCTGAGGAAGGACCTTCTTTCTCAAGGAGGGGGCACATTATGGCACCCGCGCCCCGACCTGTGGGATCTCCATGTGTGGTCGTTGAGCGCGCGCAAGGTTTAGGTGATTTACCGCAAGCGGTATCTAACACAATCAACGCGGCACGAGCTCCGTCTACGAGACGGGCTTACGCGTTTAAATGGAACCTTTTCGTCACCTGGTGCTCTTCGCAACGCGAGGACCCCAGAGAATGCCCTATTAACATCGTGCTTTTATATCTTCAACATAGGTTAGACGGTAGGCTGTCACCCTCCACCATTAAAGTTGATATCGCTGCTATTTCTGCTCATCACTCACTTATTAACGGCAGATCAGTTGGCCAGCATGATTTGGTTATTAGATTTTTAAGAGGCGCTCGTAGGCTAAACCCCTCGCGCCCTCCTTCTATTCCTCCCTGGGACCTGTCCATGGTGCTGAAAGCCCTTCAGGCCCCCCCGTTCGAGCCTTTGCAGTCTGCGAGTCTGAAGCTTTTATCAATGAAAGCTCTGACCCTGCTAGCATTGGCCTCAGTGAAGAGAGTAGGGGATTTACATGTATTCTCTGTTGACGATTCGTGCCTTCAGTTTGGTCCTGCTGCCTCGAGCATAACATTGAGGCCCAGACCAGGCTACGTGCCCAAAGTTCCCACCACTCCTTTCAGAGATCAGGTGGTGAGCTTGCAAGCGCTGCCCCCGGAGGAGGCAGACCCAACCATGGCTTTGTTGTGCCCCGTACGCGCACTGCGACTCTACGTGGATCGCACGCAAAGCCTCAGGACCTCAGACCAGCTCTTTGTTTGTTATGGTGGCCAGCAGAAAGGGAAAGCTGTCACTAAGCAGAGGATGTCTCATTGGATAGTTGATACTATCGCCCTGGCTTATAATCTTCAGGGTATTCCTTGCCCCTTTAATTTGAGAGCGCACTCCACACGGAGTGTTGCCTCATCTTGGGCTTTAGCTCGTGGTTCCTCGCTAACAGACATCTGCAGAGCTGCTGGTTGGGCGACACCTAATACGTTCATTAGATTTTACAGTGTTCGTATCGAGCCTGTATCCTCTCGTGTTCTTTCCTCACCAGGGGGAGCACGGAGAACAGTCTCACAGGTCGGCTTGCAGCCTCCAACTGATGCTTCATAACTGTGTCAGTATGGAAGGCCTTCAGAACAAAAATGCGTAATGGTTTGAATTGTTCTTCCTCCGCTGCCTTGGCAGCCTTTGTTGCGGAGCATTGGCTGTCAGCCTTTCACTAGCTGTATCCTCGCGAACCTACGTGTCTGGCTCGGGCTCCACATTGTGTCCCACCGGGTTCC
Source organism: Misgurnus mizolepis (assembly GCA_025389145.1). Taxonomy (NCBI): domain Eukaryota; kingdom Metazoa; phylum Chordata; class Actinopteri; order Cypriniformes; family Cobitidae; genus Misgurnus; species Misgurnus mizolepis. The sequence continues at coordinate 7,386,281 of JAIFKI010000008.1, read as the reverse complement.
TTTGTGAGTATTTTTCCGTGGGGTTAATCCTACCAACCCACGTTTCCCTTAGCAGAGCACTGCTTTGCTTACACAGCCACAGCTGTCTTTATTCCTCAACTACGGTTGACTTTCGCCCACCATTAGCCCTTAAGACGGGTGGTGGCTTCCGCAGCGTTCCTATCCCGCTCAGGTAGGGCGCTTCCCAGTCGCTGGCACTTCTGTGGGGTTAAAGGAACATCTAGTGCCCGGCCTTCTGCCTTAAAACCTACCTCCTCCTCCTTAAGTGGAACCGGAGGGCTTTTTACGCAGTCACTGGAAGAGGTCAGCCCCTAGTGGCGTTTTGATAGGGATTCCCAATTCGTCGGTCACGACGTGACGTCGTAGTGACCGACTGAAAGGGAACGTCTCGGTTACGTATGTAACCCTCGTTCCCTGAAGGAGGGAACGGAGACCTCACGTCCCGTCGCCACAGGTGCTGCCACCTGCTGTTACGGCCGGTCACACTTTCCGGCTTTCTCAGCGAAAAAGAAGCTAATTTCCCTATTTGCACCTGCTGCTTATATACGCACCTGGCGGGGCGGCGCCAGCATTATGCAAATATCTCAATGCCAAGTTCATTGGCGTTTTAGTAGTATTCGAAGCAGATTGGTCTCTCTAAGCGAGTTCCCAATTCGTCGGTCACGACGTGACGTCTCCGTTCCCTCCTTCAGGGAACGAGGGTTACATCCGTAACCGAGACGTTTTCCAGTATATTGAAACTTAAAGCAGTCTGACTTGGATCTTAAAGTAACAGTAGCCTGCTGCTTTCTGTGTCAGAAATGTTCATTTCATTACAAATACAGATGCCTGAAAAGTAAAACAAGATTTTTGTATTTGTAAAATCATGTTCTAAATAAAAAGTAGTTTAAAACGATTATTAACTGTCTGGTTTTTAAAACTTTCATTCAGGAGCTAAAATCTGCCTTCAACAGGGATAAAGATTTGTCATTTATCGTGATAATTATCCATATCGACATATATAAAACATTTTTTTGTGATTTTTTTTGTCATATCGCCCAGCCCTAGACGAAGTTATACACTGTGTCTATTAGTGATTATATTTTATAACAAGAACACCAACTACAAGATCTGTAAGAATGATGCTTTATTAGTGCTGTTCATTTTAGTAAGTTTTTTGTCATTTGTATATAAAGTGTTTCAATACTACAGTATATGGTGTAAAAACGTCTGAGTGCTGCCCTCTTCAGGTTGAACGGTGGCTACTGCAGTTGAATTTTCCTATTGGATGTTGGGTCCAAAAAGTAACTCGTGACGTAAGCAGATTCAAGCTCACCACGCCCTTAATACGATCTCACTACACACTTTAGTTCGTCCCGTCTATCTCCGTTGGGATCTGCCCACTTTTCTTGCATTTTTCAAATATTGCCAGTGGGTGGAGTCAGGCTATGACCAGGGGTTTAGTTACACTTTAAATGATAAGGTTAGAGAACATGAAAAGAAAAAAAAAAATCAGTAATTAATGTACTTACCACATATTCTTGCACAAGGCTTTTTGGATCTTCTCCCATGTAGATACAGAGTCCTTTAAAGTCGCAATGAAATTGAAATGAAAAACTATATATATATTTTTAATATTGTGGTATTATTAACAAATGACTTATCTGTGAGCTTCATTATTTTTAAAAAATTCGTGTGTGCTCATAATCTTTAATCAAAAATGCAAATCTCCTCCCCTCCTCGAAACGATCTCTCTTCACTTCCGGTCATAAGTATGGCAGGTGGGCGGGGTCCGGGAGAAGATCGCAGCGATTAGCAATTAGCAACACGACCCAACTTCAAACGATCCAATCAGATCTCGATGGACAAATTCAAATCCAGCCCTGCCTTATTTCATCTCAAAAGCCGTTTCATTCGGATATACGTCACCACGGGGAAAATAAGGTGATCGATACTTCCGTTTCATGGCGACTTTAATGACATACTCTCTCCCAGCATCTATATCATCACACTGCAAATAAATTTTTAAGTTGTTAATTAAGCTTCTGTGCTTCAAATGAAACTGGAACAATACTGTAAAGTGACACAGACAGTTATTGTTCTACACATGTAACATCACAGTGCTACAATGGTACCATCCCCACTGTGAAATCAAAATTATGTAGGAAGGAGATTGAGAGGAAAGAGACAGAAAGAAAGTGTAGTCAAACAAATATCAGAAGAATATGAAGCAGTGTTTCCCCTACAATTATATAAGAAGGCGCACCGCCCTCCTAATGGCTCGACCCGCCCCCTTGAAGGTAAAGTAAATTTGATTTGATTTTCTTTATAGCGCCAGAGAACAATTTGGTATTTTATTAAACAAACTAAATAGCCCTCAAGTAATACCTTTATGTTATTTATCTTATTTCCAAGATGGCATGTCTTTTCTGTCTGTGTTTGCGCATTTACAATTATCCAGTTGAATGTGCACATTTATATTTTACTGTTCGGATTAATTCACTGCGCACGCTCTCTGTCATGTTGTGTGCAGCGCGCGCCTCTCTCTCTCACATAACTAAAAAAGTCTGTTGCTCCGTATACTTTCTACAGTCATGGATGTTTCTGACAGAGAAGACGGCTGATCATGACTTGACGAACAGTTAGCATTAGTGTTTCCCAAACACATGTGCGCATTCTCTCCCTCTCTATCATTCTGTATATGCCCGTGCAATGCATGTGTTTTGTAGTAACAAATGTATCAGTGGCGGCTCGTGACTGCTCATCTGAGGTTCCCTTTTATTAAAAATATGTGTCCTGCGTGTCGAGAGATCCTGTGTGCATCACGTGTTTTGTCAAAATAAGTGCCTGCTGCACACGTGTCAAAACTGTTTATGATAAAAGAGACGCTCACGTTCCCAAAAAACACAATAGACACTTCCTTAACAGTAAACTTTGATTACGCATGAGATTATGCGAGTATCTGGCAAACACAACCATCTCTTTTATCATAAACCCTTTAGACCCATCTGCAGCAGGCACTAATTTTGGCATGACACGTGATGTACACACGATCTCTCAAAGCGCAGAACACATATTTTGAAATTACGAACCACATACATGACAAGCTACATACATGTTGTGAAGAACTTCGCATCGTGCGCCCTCAAAAAAAAAAGTCACCAGCCACCACTGATATGTATTTATACAACCAAACCCCCGCCAAAGCTGTAAACCTAGAGGAAACCCTGGGAAGTTCATATTAAAATGAAGACAAAAGCAACATAAGGGTGGGTTAAAATAAAAAATAAATGCACTTCTATCATCGATATCATCAAATTTTATATACTCCCAACAACATTAACATTTTTCAATGTCAGATTTTTTTATCTTTTTAGGTTTCTCATCCCTATGAACTTAAATATCACTCACTTCAGCCATCTGATCAATGGTTGTTTGGAGTCTTCTTGCAAGTTGTCCTCCTTTCTGTCGGAAGAGCTTAAACAGGTTGTCTGAGTGAAGGTCTAGCTGAGACAGGAACTTAGACTGAAGTGGGACAGTGGTGATTCTTTTGAATTCAGCATTGATCTGAAATCAGATTATCTAGCAAAATCAGGTCAGAACTGTGAATTTTAGAAACAGACAGACCAAAAAAGTGTTGGAGGGAAATGAAACACACAAATAAACATTCAGGCATTTTAGCAGTTTGCCAGTGTACCCATAGCATTTTTATCAAGAGTAAATCAGGAATAGAACACAGCAAGGAAATACCCTTACCTCACTGACTTCAAAAAGTGCAGGCCACCTTGCCATGAAATGTTCCACCATTGGTGCTTCACGGACAACTTCCTGCCTTCGAAGTGCAAATGTCTTTTCCATCTTGAGTTTCACAACCTGTCTGTTGTCCCTCTTCTTTACATCTAAGAGCAAGTCTTTCTGCATGGCCTCCAGACTCTCCTTAGTTTCTGATGATGGGTATGCTGGGCAAAAATTCACCTCTGCTCTTTTTGCCTTTTTGACTCCATAGGCTGAACTGCACTTTCCAGGAGGTTTATATTTTAAAGAGTTCACCACCACCTCTGGGCATCCCAGTTTTCTCAGCTGTGTGCGGTAGTTAGATAGTTTATATTTTAAACTGACTTTCCATCCTCCAAAACCTGTGCATGATCCCTTCTCAGTTAAACACGGATGTTTCTTGACAAGACTCTGGGCTACCTGTTCAATGTCCTTATCACATACATAGACTTTATACTGCACAATTTCCTGTACTAAACCTTCAAGAATGGCAGACTTCAACTTGGGATCTGGAACAAGAACATTGCCATTTTGAATGTAAGCTAAATTTGCCTCCTGAAGTTTGAATTCGGCATCGTAAGAGAATTTAGGCACATGAAAAACAACAGGCCAAGACAACCATGAGCTTGTAGACTCACTTGGCGACAGTATATCTGTATCCACAGTTCCATTTGACTGATTTGAGTCACTTACAGAGGAAAGACTGCATGCTAAGGGTTCTGTGACTGGACTGCAAACACTAGTGGCTTTAAGAGTACCTTTGTCCACCAGCTCTGAAACTGAGGTAAGGTTAACTCATTTCCAAACATGGGATCCATAAATTGAAGCCTGTAATTTCCTTCAAGTCCACACTGTTTCTTTACTTCAACCATAAGGTCATCAATAGATGCAGGAAATCCGTTTCTGAGAGTCAACCTCTGAGAGCTGCCATCAGTCAAGATGATCTTAAGGATTACAGGAGTCGCCATTTTCAAAGCTCTTTACTCTGCAAAAACACACAACGATTAGATATTCAACATTTATATATTTTCTACTTCAGTGGTAGAAGCCTACTTTGCAATAACAAACAAACCAGCACACTTTTTCTTGTTGCTTAGTGGCGGTCATATAAATGTAACCAGAGGTACGCAGGTGCTGCACAATTCGACTACATCTAACACTAATTCATGAGTTGAGTATGTGCGCTCCATCTAGACAGATTAAGTGACTATAAATTGTAAAACATAACCCGCCAAACTAATAACAGCTGGACATGACTCTCGAAATTTAATTCACTGTGACCCTGTCCAATGCCACCCTGTCCACTGCGACTGTGACCCTGCTAAATTTCACCAAAGTGTGACAAGTTGGCATCTCGTAGTACCCCGGCAGCCCCTATTTTTAAGTGCTGTATATACTGTAAAAAATACTTAACTTTAACCACATTTCTGGCTTATCTTTAAATTAGAAGTTGTTTGGCCAAATTACCACAATAATGGAGAAAAGGTTTAAAGAAGTCTATTAAATTTAAGGTTTTTAATGAGATTACATTTATAATTAAGGATTTTTTTTAATTACTTAAAATCTTTATAAAATTACATTTCAGGCATCAATACTTAAGAAACTATAGATTCTCTGGAATAGGATTATGAGAGTTTATTAAAAGATTATATGGGACCTTGCCTGTGAAAAGATGTTTTGTGATTTACTGTTTTCTTTATAAAATTCTCCTACATATTGTGAAAAATAACCTTGATATCTTTAATATTGACCATGTAATTGTCACGACTCGCTCACACAAATAGTAAGATCCAAAAGCAGGGTGCTGGGCTCAGTTCAAAGGCTCTGTAATGCTCTCTGTACCATCCACAGAGCTCTTTGATAATGTAGAATACATTCTCATGTACAATGCAAATTTGGTCAATTTCACTAAATTGAGGCAATCCACATGCTACTCTGTGAGCCAGTATCATTCCCTTTCTATAGGTTATGCCCTTGGTGGTGACACACTGTGCAAGGTGAACCTCAGTTGTGTCAGGGAATTTTTGACTGATGGCATGTACAATCTCCTCTTTCAGCAAGTCTACCGATATACTAGAGACAGTTGAGACCTCCAAGTCAGAGTTGCTTAGACATGGAGAACTTAGATGGTAAGCTATCATCATCTGATGCTTTGAAGCTAGTGAGAGGGGAACATTCTTAAAGCAGCTTGTGTTTCTCATAACCTGCTTAAAAAAAGCTGTGCTTAGCCTCAAAGCGTAACGTCCACTGACCAACAACTGGACCAAACTGCCTAATCATCTGGGGGTAGTGCTCCAGGTAATGATGTTTTGGCAACAGCCTGATGTCAGGAAACAATTCTTTGTACCTCCCCTTATGCAACAAAAATATACTGCAGTATATTGGAAAATATCATGTAATATATTAGGCAATATATTCCCATATATCGGATTTAATATTTATATTTCCCAATATATTGTAATATATGCATAGAAAATATCATGTAATATATTAGGCAGTATATTCCCATATATAGGATTTAATATGTATATTTTCCATTATATTGCAGTATATGAATAGACCATACATGTATATATTGATACAAAATATATTGTAACCAAGACCAAAAAGGCCACTATGTTTTTCCATGTAATAGTTTGTCTTTATATGATTTAATATACTGCAATATATGCAGGGGCGTCGCAATATCCCTTTTACTGGGGCACATGCCCCAGTGTAAATCTTTTGTGTCCCGGTGTAAATCTCAAGTTTAAATTTGAGCAGTTAACTAGTGTATTCCTATACATAGATAATCGCGGCAAAAACAGATTTATATGCAATGTAATTACCCAATTTACGCTTGCAAAAGCGACGAAGCAGTCGCATTGACTCGTGCACAAACGTATCCATGGACCATGACCACGCACGTCTTTGCGTTCATCTGCGCACAACCGCATTCAAAAAGTGATGCCACGCGAGTGACTTAGCTTATGAAAACATGACCAGACTGAAGAAAGTTTCTAAATAATAATGTTAATCTTATTTTGACTCGATCATTATTGGCTTCTTTAGATGAACATGTTTTGTGCAAAGCAGGTAAAGCGAAGCAGACAAGAGAGATGATGAGTTTAAAGGAGGTAAGACAAACTACATCCTCACCCGGTCAGGTCTGAAACATTAGAGGAAAAATCTCAGGAAAACCTCTTGTCTTATGTACTATTCGCACGGGATTAGTATTACCTGGGGACCCTGTGTGATTTAGAAATGACCTCCCTACGTCTGAGTTTCGTGTGGCCGGTTCGCACGGGATAAGCAAAGCCTGTGATTTCACTCAAATTTACTGACTTATCTCCCTGATATAATGTTGAGGCTTTGCATAACACTATCACGCAACACCGCGACATGCTGTAAAAGGTACCTTTACCAAATCATATTTCGTTAAATCATACAGTGAGTGAACGTGTGGGGAAAAAAGTGAAACTGAGATGACAGAATTAGCGTCCTCTGCCTCTAGATGCCGTTTTAAAGATTAAAATTACTTTTAACTATCTGATCAACACAAATAGTTGGCAAAATATGATTGCTTACCAGCATTAAAACCGCTTTTAATAAAAACCGAATTTCTCCGCTCCGTGGACGAGGAGGCAGCAGCCAATGTAACGTCTGGCTGTATATTAACTGACTGAACCGCAACAAACACTTGACTCTCGCCTGGGCATTTAGATATGCAAGTTTTTCATCAACAATATCTGCGTGAAACATTAACATCATGATCATCTGCCGACTCGACTGTTTCAGCACGTCCTCTACAGAGAGTCTGCTTTATTAACGGCTTTTCGTTCGCTCCGCGTGAGCTAAATGTTTTTGTTCTGTACTTTTTTACTCGCATATATTTCTACATATTTTCAACCAAGGAACACACGGAATATAATATAAGTTATTATGAATAGCAGTTAAGCTTGTTCTGAAATGATGAAAAAAGCCAAATGACTAAAAATTATCTTACAACTTAATTTCAAACGTTATAGATACAAATTGAAAATGTCCTAATATGTATTGCCTTCAAGCCTAAACAATGTTCTTTAATATAATATATATATTCTCATAGGGGAAAGATAGCACCCTGCGTTCTACCTCAGTGCATCTCTTGTTCTGGATTTAAGTAATAATCTTATTTTAATAAACAAGGTATACCACGCTAGTAAGCCACGCAAAATCACCGCAAATGAAATTCCTTTACCACGACATCCATAGCTCCACCTAAACTTAGAGATCGCAAATATTGACAGTACTGCATATTTTTAATCATCAAGATGGACGAGAGAGACTGATTAGAAGTTTAAAATTAGAAATATACTAATAAAGTCCTCAAGTTTCACAATGAAAGCCAAAAGAATCGAAGGGATGTGTCTCTGTATGTGCGCTTCACAGCTGCAGTGCGAGAGGCGCAGAAACTGAGAAAATAAATAAATAAAAAAGGCTCACTGGTAACAAATGCTGGCCAAATTAAAGAGATGCCTATTCGCACGGGACTAATATTATCAGAGGACCTCGGTGTTCGGCGAAATATGGTAGGTCATTTGCGGAGGAATTTTTACTTTACAAATTACAGACATGGCCGATTCGCACGGGATTAAGATCACAGACAACCTCTGTAATTATTACAAATCACTAGAGGTCACCAGGTAATACTAATCCCGTGCGAATAGGGCTTTAGTTGTAGAACACATTTTCAGGTGTCACTTTTTTTTGCTGTGTTTTAGTTTAAAAATGCAGTTTTTTTTAATATGCAGAATTAATGTTAATTAATGTTAAAATCTTTGAATATTATTATCTAACGAAAATCTAATAACTAATAATCTTAAGAACATCTTACATATGTCTCAGCAACAATGCAATTCTACAGACGTGTCTGATGAATTTTTTGTATATTAAGTACAAAATTTGTGTGTGAAAATAAAGCACTTTAAATACACTATGGAATATTAAATAACCTGGGTTAACACATGAGTCAGTTTTGGTGAACTGTTACTTCAAAACTCTACACACAAATCTTAACATTTCTCAGTGCTTACACCATCTGGTCGTATGGAAAGCACTAGCATTCAATACTGTTCACTCAAGTCAGCACAGTTTAGGCTCAATTAGCAAACAATTACCAAGGTGAAAACACTAAAAGTCAAAATTGAACACACATCAATCAGATCCTTCAATAGATAGATAAAGGGCCTGAATCTGTTCACTGAGCTTTGGAACAATAGATCCACAGAGAAATGAAGGAATAGGTTGAGGAGGAGAAAGAGGAGGATGGAAAGGACGTGGTGAAGGATGAGAAAGAGGACATGGTGAAGGGGGAGGGAGAGGACATGATGAAGAAATAGGTCGAGGAGGAGGAAGAGGAGGAGGGAGAGGAAGAGGAGGAGGCAGAAGAGTAGGGAAAGAATGAGGACGTGGTGAAGGAGGAGGAAGAGGACATGGTAAAGGAGGAGGGAGGGGACATGATGAAGAAATAGGTTGAGGAGGAGGAGGGAGAGGAATAGGATGAGGGAGAGGAGGAGGGAAAGGAGAAGGACATGGTGAAGGAGGAAGAGGACATGGTGAAGACGGAGGAAGAAGAGGAGGAGGACGTGGTGAAAGAGGAGGAGGGAGATGAAGGGCAAGGTGACAAGCAGTCTCAGATGAAATTCAAGCCACCATGTCCTGGTCCATGACTATGAGGGAGGCAGAGAAATGAGTAAAGCCTAATTTGAGTCGCTTCACTGTTGCCTCTATCTTCAGAGCCTTCAGGGAAGAAAACAGATAGATGTACTTACAGTAAGACTGTTCTGTACAGTAACTTTAGTGTGCATACACTGTTGGACTATGCTACTGGAATAAAGAAATGCATCAAATTGCCTTCCATACAGATCAACATATCAGTATATGAATGCAAGGGGTGGATCAGGCAAGAGGATTTTACCCTTGATGTTTGGCTAGGACCAATATAGTCTGTGATGTGGATGAGATTATCTGGCCTGACCCAGAAGACGGGATGTTGAGGTGAATAATAAAAAAAACATTACAGTTGTGCTGTGTATAGCACATTAATGAATAAAACATTTTATTAGCAAATGCATACATTGATTGTGTCTTTTTGGTCATGTGAAAAGGTTTTTGAGGGGGAGAACCACAAGCAATTTACCAGTTTTGGATATATTGTTTTGAATTGATTGCACCAGTGTGTAATACTATGTTGTAGTGTGTGTGTTTTTGAAAGCTTGTGTGTTTTGTCTGAGGTTTGAGGAAAAGTTTGGTATTTCAGTAAGAGTGAATGGTTTTGAGTGTAGAGCTTCATTTTGACCTGAAAATATGATGTTTGGAGTATTGTGTGAGACTTTATGGAATTGTCTTTACTGTTTTGAGAATATGAGGCATAGTTTCAAGAATTGTGTAAAAATGTTAGGTATAATGAAGATGTAAATTTTGCAGTAATTGTTGAACTGTAGAATAGTGGGTTAAGCAAAGGACATTGTATAGAAGTGTTGCACACTTCTTGCACACAGCAGGCTTTCAAAAAAAAGTCAGCAAAAAATGGGGGGCCTGTGCCCCAGTAGAGCTTTATATCTAGCAATGCCCCTGAATATATGCATGTGCTATGTATGTATGTATGTATGTATGTATGTATGTATGTATGTATGTATGTATGTATGATTTAACAATTTATATTTTCCAAATAAACAACTGCACCATATGCATGCATGTGCATGGGATAAAGAAAATATTGAAGACAAAAATCTGCATTACACAAATAACAGTTTTATTGAAACCGCAGAGACCTTCCTTTCATTTTCTACGTTTGTCAGTACTCTACTCAGCACCGACTGCTTCAACCACAATGCGTGCCAAAGGCGATGGAGCATAATCCCTTGAGTAGGAAGCTGAGATTCAGGCGCGAGGAGAGGACAGGACACGTAAGAGACACTAGCAACAAGGAGGCTGATAGGTCCTGACCTTTAGTCCTAACTCATACTCCTAATCAGTAGGTGGCGGTACTGCACCTAAAAGTTGTTTGCTAACCACCAGTAAAACTTGAGAAGGAGACTGATCGTTGGCATGCTCTCAACCCAGGAAAAACTTCAAGCTTTACAAGGTACATAGTTTTCAGAGGTGGTGCTTTCCAGTTTTGATTGCATCTCTTCCAGGAGAGATTTTTGTGAACCAGAGGGGAATGAGTGAGAAGGGAGAGAGTAATCATTGTTGTTTTGTTCCACAGATGCTGTTTTAAACCAGTTTCCACGGCCGAAGCTGATGTTAGAAAATCCATCAACAGTAGAATATGCGAGCTAAGACACCAGGTGAAGTGCAAAAGCATGGGTATATAAGTCATTTAAATCAGTGAAGAGCCAAGATGGACTCCTAATCAGGATAAAGGCCTGTTCTTCTGGCAATTTATTTCTTTGCTTTTCCATGTTGCCAAAGCTCCTTGAAAGTTTGTTTATTATTTATTTATCTATTTTTGTCTGTGCATTTTGTTTATATTGTATTTTTAACTGTATAATGGCACTGCTGAAAGTTTTAAATAAATAGACATTGGTAATTTAAATTGCTTTAATTTATATTTTTTATATTTTCTGTTTAATGTCACTCTTTTAACATGTAATTTATGTAAATGTAATGCAAGACATTTATGTAATGTAAAGCAAATCACATTGTCTGACCATGTGCAAAACCTCTTGTGGTTGTAATAGGTCTGTTTAGCTCTCTACCTCAAATTGGTTTTAGTATGTGTGCCTGATTAAAAGAAAATAAAGGTGGCTTTTGATGGATTATCCATAAGTCTGTGTTAATATGTGGTATAAATGTGTGTACATATTTTTATGTATATATTTCTATATAATTTTACATGTTATTTAAAATACATTCTACCATATAGTAAACACGCATGTGCCACTATATCTGTACATATATTGTTAATACATTTTTGCATATCAATCGGAATACAATATGGCGGATATTTATGAATATAATATTGCATATATTTTGAGATATATATAAACACATATATTATATTCACGTACAATATATTAAAAGCGACAATTATTTATATTTATCAATATACTCCAATAAATTACATATATATATAGAATATATATATCAACATACTACTCATGTATTTTACAATATACTGCAATATATTGCATACATTTAGAATATATGTATCAACATATTACTCCATATATTGCCAATATATACTGCAATATATTACATACATTTAGAATATATTTATCAACATATTACTCCATATATTGCCAATATATTCTGCAATATATTACATACATTTAGAATATATGTATCAACATATTACTCCATATATTGCCAATATATACTGCAATATATTACATGCATTTAGAATATATGTATCAACATATTACTCCATATATTGCCAATATATACTGCAATATATTACATAAATTTAGAATATATGTATCAACATATTACTCCATATATTGCCAATATATACTGCAATATATTACATGCATTTAGAATATATGTATAAATATATTACATACATTTAGAATATATTTATCAACATATTACTCCATATATTGCCAATATATTCTGCAATATATTACATACATTTAGAATATATGTATCAACATATTACTCCATATATTGCCAATATATACTGCAATATATTACATACATTTAGAATATATGTATCAATATATTACATTCATTTAGAATATATTTATCAACATATTACTCCATATATTGCCAATAGATTCTGTAATATATTACATACATTTAGAATATATGTATCAATATATTACATACATTAAGAATATATGTATCAATATATTACATACATTAAGAATATATGTATCAACATATTACTCCATATATTGCCAATATATACTGCAATATATTACATGCATTTAGAATATATGTATCAACATATTACTCCATATATTACCAATATATACTGCAATATATTACATACATTTAGAATATATGTATCAATATATTACATACATTTAGAATATATTTATCAACATATTAATCCATATATTGCCAATAGATTCTGTAATATATTACATACATTAAGAATATATGTATCAATATATTACATACATTAAGAATATATGTATCAACATATTACTCCATATATTGGCAATATATACTGCAATATATTACATACATATAGAATATATGTATCAACATATTACTCCATATATTACCAATATATACTGCAATATATTACATACATTTAGAATATGTGTATCAATATATTACATACATTTAGAATATATGTATCAACATATTACTACATATGTTTCCAATATATTATGGGATATATTAAATAGTATAATGAGATGTATTTACTCAATATATGAAAACGGCAATAATTGCAGTATTGTATAATATATTGCAATATATCACTTACATATATATATATATATATATATATATATATATATATATAATATATTCTTATATAATATATCATGATATATATTACTATCTAAATTTCACAATATATGGAGACACATGAAATATATTGTCATGTAATATATTGAGAAATATATTTTTGTTGCATAAGGGTCTGCCTGTGCTCTGTGATTTTACTTTCTAAAAAAGCCAACAAGTCATCAGTATGCACAGGGGCAACAACAAGCTCTGTGATGTCCTTCAGATCCATGAGTATGAGCCACGCAGGCTCATCTTCAGGCACAAATGATCCAACCAAAAAAGGTAGAAACCGGAGCAAGCTCCAATTTTCATGAGCATTACCCCCCACAGTTTTTGTACTGGTAAAACTGTGTGACACTACATGAGGTTTGTTTGTCCTATCACCCCATTTGTAGGGAAACTTCAGAATGGCATTGTTTAGGTCAACTAATGTGAAAAACTTTTTAGATATAAGCACTTTTAAGCAAAGAGCTAGCTCTACTGGGATTATGCCTTCAAAAATATCATGGGCAAGATCAGGGGGATAGCCAAAGATGACAGGAAAATGAGACAGATTCTTTGTGAAGATGCATTCTCTTTTCACTCCACAACAACTTATACCTGTCTCCTGAGCTTGTCTGACATGGGCCTGATGAAGTTGCTTGGTTCTTAAACTGAAAGCACCGGATGCAACAGAATATAGCTGAATATCATGACTATTTCCTGTGCAAAATCTGCAAAAGTATTCCACTGAAAAACTCTGCATAAATCCTGCAACACTGTGCGCTCCCAGGTTGTCAGCCACTACACTGAATATTGTACCTTTAAGTGACTCGCCTAACAGTGGTACAAAAACACCCACCTCCTCAAGAGCTTTCAGATCCTTTAGAAGAGGTTCAAAGACCTTATCAAAACCATAGGTTTTAACATCCTCTGTTTTGCACAAAATAGACAAATAGATGGATGACAATGAGGAATGAGAACCTGGAGGCAAATTGGCTAACACCCAATAAACAGCACAAAGCTTATGCTTTTTTCGTGAGGTACCAAGGGGGTTACAGACTTCAAAGTCATCCACATACAAATTTAGGATGATCCTTGGCCTTTCTCCAGCAAAAAATGTGTTCTCCTTGAATAGGGAACCATCTCTTGAGGACCTATACTGAAATGATGTTCCAGAATGTGTGTCTACCTGACTTTGATGACCCTCAACAACTTTGTCAAGAATATCTCTTCTATTTAACACCTGCTGTAAGGACTTCAAAATCGGGACATATTGGAAACTGCGGTTGTTTTTAGCATCAAGAATGTACTCCACTGGCTGTACAACACCAAAGTTCTCCTTGTAATACTGCTTACGCAGATATGCAGTACTTAATAGGCCACCTTTTTGTATGGACCTTTGCACAGGATTACCAGAACAAATTGCATCAACAGTTTCTCTTATGACACATTCATCAACAGAGACGTTTCTTTGATGAAAGATCTCACGCACAACGTCACAAGATAATGGAACAGATGCAGAACCAACTAAATGATGGAGTTCCCCTAAGAACACATCAATAGCTGTGCTTGGCACATGAACTAAATGCTCCAACTTTAGCAAAGCAGCAGCAAATCTTTGCTCAATGAGTTTCTGTAAGTCTTCATTATCAGCGTGACTAGCTAAAGGGATGGCAGTATCTGGTTGTTCTACATGCTCTTCACTATTTTCCTCAGGTTCATTCACAGATGCTATTGTAGTTTTAGCAACTCCTGGTTTAAAATCAACCAAAGAGTGGTGGCAGTGTTTACGGCTTTTGTGTGATTTAAACGTACAATAAATATTTGTTTTAAAGTCACAGCCTATAAACATACAAGTAATCACCTCATTTCTTTTCAGATGCGAATTAATATGAGCAAAATAATCCCTCTCAGACAATAAATCATTACAAGCACAAACGTGGCAACTGAATACAGCACTCTCTTTGGAGGGAAACTGTGTAGAGTGAAATTTATTTTGGTGGACAATGAGGTTGACAATGAGATGCATTCCATGTCTTGAATTTTCATGGACAGTCTATGTATGTGCATGGAAACTGAGCACTTCGTCCAAAATGTGGATGCTTTAACTTATAATGATTTAAAAGCTTTGACCTACTTGAGACTGTTTCTGCACAACCCTTACATTTCCACATTCCCACAACCTAACCCTGTAACATATATGAACAGGTCATTAGGTACATAATAATGATTCGATCTGCAACTCAGATAAACAAAATAGTCTAATCTGGACTACCATCTAGACTATTACTAAACAATAAGTCGTTTTAAAAAGGTCACGTTCTTTCTGATCCCATTTTTTCAACTGTAGTTAGGGTGTAATGTTGCTATAATAGCATAAATAATACCTGTAAAATGATAAAGCTCAAAGTTCACTGCCAGGCGATATTTTTTCTTTAACAGAATTCGCCTATCAAAGCCTACAGCGAATGACCGGTTTGGACTACAGACCTGTCCTTAAAGTAAATTGTGTGAAAAATACCTTGTTTTTTAACACGTGAAACATGAACACGTTATATTGCACACTGTATAAACGCAATCAAAGCGTCAAAAATACAGAAAGAACGGGACCTTTAATTAATTTTTAATTATTTGAATGTGGTTCAAGACTACAACATTAGCATCATGAATCAAACATGAAAATTATCCATGACTTAACTATAGTAACAATAGTTATTGATTTTATTTGTGATAAAACCATAGCAGGGCTCAACAATAAGAACTGCCGATTACATTTAATTTGATCAAATTTAGGGTCTGTACTTTTATTTGATATATTGTATGTTCATATATTTAAAAAATAAATTTTCTGGAAGGCATTAAACTTGTGAAAATCATAAAAAATGCTGGTGCTGGCCGGCAACTTCTTTAAAAAAGGAGGACAGATAAAGCAAATTAACACATCAAAAGGGCGGCCAGTATTGCAGCGCAGACAGTTAGTGAAGCAGTACTGTTATCAATTTCAGTTGTAGTTTATGTAGATGAACTCTTTCGTCCTTGCTTTGTCACTTTGAAATACATTTTTACAATCATGACCAATGTAATAATGGCCTCCCTTTCTGATGCCTTGTTGCTTTTAGTGCTTATCCTTGTTTATCTGTCTTCCGCAGGCTGTTTTCATTTTTTTACCTATCGAGCTCATTTAGGACAACCAACCCTGTGACATCACAGCCTATGATACTGCAAGATGGTTTTGCCCTTGCTTTGAAAACTAATTAAAACCTTCTTTATTTCTATTAAATATTTACATGTATAGTATGTGTTTTTATATTTTTAAGAGAGTAGAAGTCCACTTACTGAACATTTTAACAAAACAAAATGTATACAAATTTTGTCAAGGCCAGTAAAAATCTTAATTACTGTAGAAAAAAAATCTTAGTGTTGAGCCCTGCATAGTAACCACAAATTTACCATGATCTCGACACAGTAATGCTGGTTTAACCATGAAATGCAAGCATGGTTATTGCGTTTTGCATAATGATGAAACCACTGTTTAAATAATGTGTTGTTGTGTATGCATGTATGTTCCTAAAAGGAGTACAAAATTCAATGAAATTACTTACCAATATAATGCTTTTGAACAGATCTCATGCAAAGCTGATGCACCTATAAAAAGAAAATATTCTGTCAGGTGAACTCAACGCATAGCCTTAAATTATTAATACCGCACATACACAAAGCAAAAATGAAGTTATCATTAATTTACCATACGTCACAATGTTGGACAAAATAACAAGTTTAAATAACTAGATGCTTTTATGAAAACATAAGCTTTGGGCACTTCACATCGATTTTCTTTCAGTTAACAGCATATCCACACCACTGATCTATATAAATGTCTTGGTTGCGCATAGGATGCTTAACGTAACAAGAGGTGAAGCCACTAGAGGAGTTCGAGTGGACATATTGGTATGCCCACCCGGCAAAGGGCATCAAAATCATGATCCAAATTCACTTGGTTAACATCAGTCACCCAGGATTAGTTTTTAAGATGTTTATTAAGGAGGTGCATGTATGTAATTTTTTAATTTGGATTAATCCATGGTCTGAAAAAACGAGTACTTGATTGACTGGGGGCGCAGCAATCAAGGGTTCAATATAACAGAAACCTCTAACAGCAAAAGCTGCGTGATGAAGTGAAACTAAAGGGTTAATAAACACAAACTGAAGCACTTTCTATGACGCAATCTAAATAATATTAAGCCTTATATACAACATAAATGTATTATACAACATGCATCTACAGTATCTGCACAAAATGCAAGACTTAAACTAAGTTATGTACTGGATAGAAAGTTTAACTCCTACTGTGGGTGTGCACTGTGCACCATAACAGCGCGCTTCAAAACACGTCCAGTCAAAGCACAAGCTTCATAACGTTAAGCAACTTTAAGGGTGGGTTGCACCAACAAGGATTAAATTAAGCAGAGTTTAGAGCTAATCTAGGGTTTGTTGATCTCAGTTTAATTTTAATTCGAGTTGTGTTGCACCACTTAAATTTAAACACAGATTAACAAATCTTAGATTAAAACTTTAAACTGTATTAAACCCTTCATCTGCGATTTACTTTGTCCGCCATGTTGAATTTTTCGGTGTAATTAAACAGCAACAATGTTGACATTGTCATTCAAAAAGGAAATAAACGGTTTATGCAAGCAAATGTAATGTGATTTTTGTATTATAAATCACCTACATACACCGGTAGGCTAATCTAAAGGTCTGATTCAAATAAAAACATTTGACAATCTTTTAAAACAATTGTATTGATTAACATATCAGGAAATATTGTGACAGGAAATATCGCAAAGCTCAGATATTGTCATATAATGAACAAGATGTGTCAACGCATTTGTCATTAAGCGCCACCATGTGTACGTTCATTCACTGTCCTTCGTCTGACTGGAGCGCGCGTGACAGAGGAGAAGCACATATGAGCCTCGGTAACTTTTTGAGCCGCCAAACTCACTTTGTTGAGACGTTATAATAAACGCATCTTTGAATAGCGCCACCACGCTCGCGATATGTGTTTCTAATCATTTAGCCAGACATTTAATTATAAAAAAACATATTTAAACCTCCTCATATGCAAGTTAAAGTTAATCCCTCACTTAGATTTAAAACAGAGTTTAAAGTAATGGAGCAACAGGATTAAAGATAATCTAGATTTACTGTAAGATTTAAACCTGGATCAAAATGACAGTTTAAATTTAAACCTGTTTATTTTTAAACAGGTTTAAACTTTGGTGCAACGGAATTATTAAATAAGCTTTGATTTAAACCAGATTTTGGCCTAATCCTTGTTGGTGCAACCCACCCTAAGTCTTTTGCTATAATTTTAGCGATTAGCTGTGTCGTGTCGTCCTCTCACCTGTTCTCTGTCAAGATGTAATGATCGTATGGCTCTCTGATATCTCTAGATCTGATGTTTAAATATGAGATAATACGAGGAAAGTTGTGATGGTGCTATACATTCTGACTGGCTGTATTTGTCTTACCGAAGTGAATCCAAAAATTACTGCATCCTTTTAAAACCATGTTGCCTCAGTTATGTGAGGTATGTTCGGCTTGCGTTGCACGGATCGGCGGGGGGTTGCGACTCGCGAACGCGCCTGGAAAAAACGAGCGCGCCAACATTTGAAATAACGAACTTTAGCATGCAAAAGACGTGATAAGTGAATCACCCTTTTTGCGCCTAAAAGCGCGTAGACGTGAGTGACATGTCAACTGACATGCTAAACGTTTAATTTCCACCGCGACAACTTTACACAGGCAAATAAATATAACTTTATCATATAACATAAGGGACACATGCATTTACTGATGTATAACTTTACACTTTTTTAAACACCAGATTAACTTACCTGCCAAAGCCCCACTGTCAGTTTTAATTTACAGGAAACCTGAGGAAAAATGTAAAGAAAAATACGTTTAAAGATATATTTTAAGGGAAATACATTTGTATTATAAAATACCAGTTTTCTTTATTAGCCTGACTGACTGTTCTCCTTCACCCGTAACATTAAGTTACTTTTTACTTTAAAAAGTCATTATAATTGGTGCCGTAACGAAAAGGTAACCTTTTTAAAATATATATCACTTAAAAACGAACAAACATCAAGTTAAACTTACGTTTAAGCAAGCCGGTGTCCGCCTGAGAGATGACTTGCCACTGACTGAACCTTGAAGTATTTTTGGCGCAAATTTGCTTCCCGCCCAATAAGTGTCCTTCTCTTTTATGCCTTACTGCCACCTTCTGCTCAGGAGTGCACTGCTGTGCGTGCAAACTCAATTGCATTGATTTAAGTTTGTAATTCAATCACTTTAAATCAACGTGAGAAAAAAGTCTACATTCAGCATTCAAAAGAAACAATTAAATCATAATTAATTAAATCATATTCACACAAGGAATATAAATGTTTTGTGTTGCATATACATATTTATTTTTCTTAATTTCAAAGACCCACAACTTCCATTTTTTTCAGTGTACTAGATGTTTTAAATGAAAATAAAACAAATACATTTTAGTCTAGATACACCCTTTTTGGTGAAATACTCCAAAAAGTAATAACTGTGTATTCTATCTACTAATTTCCATATAAAAATTATATTTCTGCGAACTGTGAACTGATGATTGATATCAGTTAAAAGCTTATATTAATAATTATTATTAGTTTTCTTTAAAATTTTAATACTGCTGTGTCTGTGTGGTCAAAAATATTTAATAATATGTAAAAGGCTAAATGTTTTTATAAGGAAAATGTATTTTCCTTGATGATTTTGAGCTTTGATGATTGAGCTGTGTTATATAAAGTGTTATTTCTGCAGGTTGGGTGTCTGCTGATGAAGAATCATGCAATACTACAGAATATTACGCAGCTTATGCGACACTTTACAAAGAGCTTGGCTTGTTGGATAATAGCAATGCAATGAACCACATGCGACCTCTGATTTACAAAAATGACCCCACTTTAGTTTTATTGGAATTGTATCTGACCTCCATAACAGATGTGGTATGATTTACTCTTTCATGTGGCTCAGTAAAGTATGAATCTGAGATGTCAAGCAGTTGTGGGTTCATCACTAAACATTTGCTTTAATCCACAGGAT
The DNA here is from genome assembly GCA_025389145.1 of Misgurnus mizolepis. NCBI lineage: Eukaryota > Metazoa > Chordata > Actinopteri > Cypriniformes > Cobitidae > Misgurnus > Misgurnus mizolepis. The sequence continues at coordinate 7,365,971 of JAIFKI010000008.1, read as the reverse complement.
GAAAATGCCCAGACTATCTCAACACAAATAAGACTTGCCACTGTACGTATTTCTAATCTCTTCTTTAACTCCACACACAGTTTTAATCAGTTTTCAAAACCTTGAAATGCATCATTATAGCAGTTTAATGTTTTAATAATTTTAAGCTTTAAAACTTTGCAGGCTTGGATAAAAGATGCTGAGGTTTTGTGGATTCCTAACAATTTTTGTAACATTACCTCAATTAAAATTCAAAAAGATTTTTTTTGGAATCCAGACATTGCCATCATGGAAAGGTAATGACATTTTTTTTATTGTCCTTCACCCATTTTTAATAATAGGGATCATACAGCACTGTACTTTATGTGTTGATTTATGTTTCTGCCAGTGGATGCTCCTCCTCCATCAACCCATCAATTAAACTCATCAAGCAAAATCAAATCTTTTATTTGTTTTAAGATTTTAGACGTTATAATTCACATAAGGGGTCCGTTCTTCGTATGTGGATTACTCAGCTGAATTAGAATTTTTCGAAGCTCATTCTAGAGTTGCTGTCACAGCAACAGGTCCACAAGCCTAAACCTGTTTGGGAGCAGGTTTATTTCATGTAAACAAGATACGGAGTCATGTATTCTCCATTATACGAACACAAGACCGTAAGATGCACGATTAATATGAAGAGCTTTTCAAATTTAACACGTAATAAAAAGGGATAGAATGAATCTTTTAACAATGTTATATATATATAAAATATTATTTTTCTGTACTTGTGCAACTTGTTTTATGGTGGAGCAGGTGTTTTGATTATTATTCTTTAAAGAATGACAAGACAAACATGCTTATGACCACATTTATTTTAAGTTTATTTTAATTTTCCTTTATAAAAACAGCAATCAGTCATATTTAACAAGCAGTACTAGATGTGATCTACAATAAAAAGACATTACTCAGTGTGAAATAAGTTCCTTTGAATCAACTCATCTTCATTCATGAAAGTTTTGCTTAGTAATTTATATCTACTGTATTGTATCTTTAAACCTCTGTTCAATTCAATTTTATTTATATAGCACTTTTTACAATTGGTAATTGTTTCAAAGCAGTTTTACATTAATTGAAGCAGTGAAAAACAGTGAAAAATCGACTACATCGACTACATAAGTAGCAAAATATAGCGACTATGAATAAACTTTACAAGCCACCGTATTAATCAGTCGTTCCAGTAAAACGCAGAGTTTTTTTGTTATTGTGTCGGGCAAAAATCCTTGATCTTGCAGCACGTTTTCTTAAGAAATGCGATGGAATATGCAGGATATTTAAAAAAAATGTATGCAATGAAATTGTGGGAACTTGAAAAAACTGCGGAAACTTGCAAAAACTGTTTGCAGCTTTTCAGTGACGTTCACGTCACATAATCACGTCACTTCATAACGTTCCCATGGCACTTGTGTGAAGTTAATGCAACATTTTCTGGTAAGATATATGTGACTTTGCTACGAAAATGCGGGGGTTAGGAAATGCTCAAACTGATTTTGCCAAGTGGTTGATATTGTGTTGATAAAAACAGCAGTAGAAACATGACAGAAAAAAATTGGATATAGATTGGTTACATGATAACATCAACCTGGAGGAAGATGTCCATACTTAACGCAATCAGGCAAGAATGTACGTACTTTTTTAGCAATCATTAAGTAAGTACTTATTGAAATGATGTACCTACTCAGAGAGTATTCGGTTTTGGACGCAGAGAGAGAGAGAGAGAGAGGCCATGTAAACAATCTCTGCATCTGTAATCGCATACTTCCATATTATATAGTAGGTGAAGTATTGCTTTTCACCTACAATATAGTATGGAAGTAGGTGGTTTGGTTGATGAACGTTATTATTTAGTAACAGCCTAAGGTCAAGAGCTCAACTAAGGTAAACAAAGATCACTTATTTTAAACAGAACTCAAAAACATCATCATGAACTACAGCTAAACCTCTGTTCATTCTCAGTTTGGGCTTTTGTAGACATCAAGTTAAGTTTTTAAAATCCATCCGATTTTCGGTCGCAATCCAATGTAAGTCAAAAGTTGTTGACGTCCAACATTCTTCTGACGTTATAATTGGTGACTGGATGGGTAAGGCAGTGGTTCTCAAACGTTTCGGTGCCCCCCTTGAAACCACTTAAATGTAACTTGATTTGATTTAAAGGGGACAGAATGAAAAACCATTTTTACCTTGTCTTTGTGGAATAATGGTAGTCTACCAGCATTCATGATTATACAAAAAGTGCTAGACATGCTAATCATCTCAGTCTCATAGAAATTCCTCTTTTAGAAATGTCAGCCAGAAAACGTCCCAATCTGAAAAACTGATGCTTATGACTTCACAGGCATCTAACTGCCCCTCCACTTTAAAATAATTGGCTACATTTTTTGAGTGGCAGCAAAGTCAGCCAATCAGTAATGACATTGCAAGTTAAGCCAGTAGAGGGAGCCAAATAGGTGCAAAACCACTTGTTTAAAATCCCCCACCCTAATAGAGCTATCTGAGAGAGGTTTTTAGGAAGCTTCTAATGCTGCATTTACACCAACCGCGGTAGAGGCATGAAGCGCGAGTGATTTCAATGTTAAGTCAATGTGAAGTGCGTCAGGAGGTCCCGCGGCGCGGAAGAGGCGTTCGGGCGAAAGGCGCCAAATGAGCGTTGTGCGCGGTAAGCGCGAATTGTGCTTTTTGTGCATTTTGCGGTTCACGCGAATTTGCGGCTGACACCTAAGTTGAAAAATTTGAACTTTGGCGGAATTTCGCGCCGCGTTAACCAATCAGGAGCCTGCTTGCTGCTGTGGTGGCAGCCCCGCCCAGAGTTACTCATTCAACCAAGGCTTGATATTGTCCATAAGCAGACACCCGGAGCTACACGACACAAGTTCTTATTTCTATAGAGGAGACAGGAATAAAAAGGACCTCTCTTGGAAGAGTGTCAGTGAGGACATTGGGCAACCTGGTAATTGGAATACACACTTCACTTTTGAGTCACGTGACGTTTATTTTTCCCCATAGTAAGGTTACCAAATACAAACTGGTAACTCTCTCGATAAATGCACAATCAACATCACTCATTTTGCAAACAGACAACCGCATAGCACTTGCCCCTCCCACAAGAAGCGGAGTTTGCCTCTGACGCGCGTCAAATGCTTGCTTTTTCCGCACGTCTACTCCGCTCTACACGCGCGAATGCATCCAAATTGTTCAAGCGGTAGACACGATTTTGAAGCCCAAAACGCGTTTGGTGTAAACTCAGCATAAGGCATTACAGACCCAAACAAAACACATTTTGTCAACATGTCACATCACAGAACAAGGATAAATACTCCGTTCAATCATTCTATGTCACCTTTAAATATCTGTCTCTGTTTTTTGGTTTGTTTATTTAGCATCAAGACAGAGTTTGCATCAGAGTCTTCATATGTCCAGCTATTTTTTGAAGAAGAATATTATTATTTTCTCAAGATCGACATTTTATCTCTAACCACTGTCTGTAGCATGGACTTGTACAGGTTTCCCTTCGACACACAAATCTGCACCCTAACCTTTAAATCTTTAGCACACACAGGTAAATCTAAAACTGAGAAATCAGTGCAAATCTTATAAATGAAAGTAATTTATAAATGTTAATAAAATTCTAATGTATATTCATAATTTGTTTCAACTTGGTCACAGAGGATATAATATTTAGAAGCTTAAACACAATTTTATTCAAGCAGCCCAAGCAGATCCCAGGAGAGTGGATATTTCTCAATATAACAAGACATATAAGCCAAGGCATTCCAAGCAAGACAATATATCAGGTACAGAACAAATGCAGGTCATTAACCATCATGTTGCTAATAACAATACTCATATTTGTAGTTATTTCCTGATACTTTTCCTGTTTACTAGTTCTTGCAGTAGGTTTCTCTAGATCACTATCATAAATGACTGTACGTTAACTGAGTTTTGAGTTCCCTTTGCTTACAAAGCAGACTCTCTGATGTAGAGGAAGACCACACAGGAGATGAAAATAAATAAAAATTTATCTGAAACACCTATCCCTAGAATACAAGAAAGAGCTTTGCTTCATTAGATAGATGGACAGACAGACAGACAGACAAAAATATTTACTTTACTGTATTGTTTATATAGTTTTATTTCTAAATTGCAGATCACCATCAAGAGGAGGCCTTTGCTGTATATCATCAACTTAATTTTTCCAATATTTTGTTTCCTTGTGCTGGATGTGGCATCATTCTTCATAAATGCATCAGCAGGAGACAAGTTGAGTTTTAAAGTGACTTTACTGCTGTCCCTTTCCGTGTTACTGCAGATTCTTAATGACAGACTGGCAACTACTGTCAGTGAAATCCCATTAATTGGTAAGTCTACATGATTGTCTATAAAAACTACATTGAATTTCATTAGATTGAATCTTAACTCTGCACTGTAAAAAGTAATATCTAAATCTACTTGGAAAACAGCTTGTAAGTAAAACAAATTTGGACAGAATTGTCGATATCACTTGACAATGCTGTGCTGTATGAACTTTAAGGTGAATGAAATATTTAAACTAAGCAACTTTAGTAAGCAGTACTCTAGAGCATCAAGTGTGTTGTACTAAATGACTGTTCACTGTTTAAATAGCACGCACGCGCACACACACATCAGTATTGAAGCTAATGAGATAATGAAGTGATGATTAAGACATTAATGGTGAACACCTGCTGGTAAATTCCGTGTCAAATCAACTACATTTTTATTTTGATGACTCTTTTCTGGAGAAAGTAATACTAAAATGATAAAGAAAGCCAAAATATTAAATGCAATAAATGAATACAGCAAAATGAACACTGTTGTGTGTACGACTCCAAAAGCTGCAATCTATCATGTTTGCAATCCATCTCTGTTTAAAAACTAAAATTATAACTTGAGTTATTTTCTAAAAAGATAAGTTTAAATACAAGTGCTCAACTATTCCAGCATCCACACGCGTGATTTAGACAAATCTTCTTTCTGTTTACAGACGTGATGCCAAGTCAAATACATTTACCACAAAATTATCACAATAAATCTCCAGTTTGTGTTTGTTTGCATGAGTTCATTTGAACTCACCATTATTGTGATTAATGTTTCCTTTAGGCATTTTTCCCTTGACCTTCACTGACCCAAATCTCCTCTTTTAGCAATTACAACAGTGTTTTAATAAGATCACCTGATCATCGCTTGATGTAGAGAAAAAATAATTTATATTTGACACAGAATGACCAGCAGGCGTTCACCATTAATGACTCAATCACTTCATTATGTCATTAAAGCAACACTATGTAGTTTTTTTACCTTTATATAATGTCTCTAAAATTATTTCAGTGATAGAACAACTTTTAACTGGACAAATTGTACTGTTGCTGCAACCTGAGCAACCTCCTAGCTGCTACAACCACTCTCTGAAAGTGGTGGTGGAGGGTAGGAAACACAGCCCCGCCCCTCCCCCTGCCTGCAGAAGAGTGTCTGATACCAGGCACTGTTGCGCTTTTCAACCACATGTGGGAGCTGTAAGTCATTTTTACATGGAAACTACATAGTGTTGCTTTAACTTCAACATTGATTCAGTATTTTTTAACACCCATCTGGGGCCCTGTTTACACGTACATAGTTATTTTGAAAAACAGAGACATTTCCCTTTGTTTGCGCCCGTTGTTTACAAGCAAACAGAGAACTCGCCTCTGAAACCAATTCTTTCTAAAAACTCCGTTCAGAGTGGAGACTTTGAAAATTTTCGGTTGCATGGTTGTATGTAAACGGAGACAAACGCACGTTAAGGCTGCAAACGTCACAGTATGCGCCAGAGCTTCCACCTACGTCAAAAGTTTGACGTTGTTCAAAAGAGAAACAGGAAGTGATTTGTTGCTGTTTTATACACATATATACACAGGTACGTGTCAATGAACACTTTTCTGAAAACTGACATGTGTGCACAAAGTTATTTTTGAAAACGGAAAGGTTGAAATGTCCATTTATGAAAATAGCCGCCCACGTGTTAAAGTAGTCTGGGTGTGGATTATATAAACACCAAGCAGTGTTAATTTAACACAGGGGATTTGCTATGAACTTAAAATGATTTAGGAATACCCATAATCCCTTTGCGCCTGAATATTTGAATTATTATTGTTTGGTTTTGGAACTGATGGGGCACTTAAATAGTTGTTAGTAACAATGTGCAACTTATGTTCAAAGTAAAATGATACGGAAGTCATCCTACATTTGTAAAAATTCCACCTTGTATTGATAAACATCACTTGTGAGTTATTGTCCACAGCAAAAAAATATATCTCTGTCTAAATATTATTACATAAAAAAAGTACTTTCGCCATTGCTCTCCCCTAATATTGTGAGTTATTTTGACCTAATTCAACTAAGTTTATTGGGTAAACTAATTTGAGTTAAATCAATGACAATCTTTGGAGAGTTCTTAGCTTAAGGTACATTTCAGAAAGCAGCTATTGTTACTAACATTGCATTTGTTTAATTCACAATCTGTGATTGGTTCACTTTGTGATCAAATACCCCAAGTCCAGAGCTACTTTTGTGAAGTAGAGAGAATTTGAATTTATTTATTTGTTAATATTTTCCCCCACATTTTGTTGTTTTCACAGGAATTTACTGCTGTTCAATTTTTGTACTTATTGGCTTAAGCATTCTGGAGACCATCTTGGTAAATATTTTGATTGTTAAAGAAGACACCGAATCAGCAATATCAATGGAAACCACAGGTGTTGTAAATGTTCAAGATGGTAAGTGTCAACCCAGTTCTGGGTAACATTTTCCTAAATCATTACTTCACAAGTTAAGATTTAGCATTAAAAACTGAAAAGCTACAACTTTATTTTAATACCAACTGTACCAACAAATGACAAAGGACATACACTTTTACCCTGCATTTTGTGAAAGTGTAATAGAAATAAAATAATATGGGTGTGTATTTTCTCCCACAGATGGTGTAAGAGACTTACATAACCCTATAGACACAGTTACCAGTAGAAATGAAGAGTCAACATGTATGCATGAGAGGGGAAAGAGGGCCTCACTGTGCTGGACCAAAGCGGCAAAAATTATAGATGTGATCTTTATTGTTCTTTACATAATAACTGTTATTGTGCTTCTGTCCGTTCTTGGCAAGCATTGGTTTCTGGTGTAATTTTCTTTTACAGATCAGATGGCATGCAATACGTAAGGAATAATTGACGGCGGGCTGTTGAATTATTCGAAAATAATGCACACCCAAGTGTGAAAATGTTATTTTCAAATAATTTAAAGGACCAGAATCAATTATTCTGCTTATAGCACGGTTACTACAAACTATGGAACGTTTTTGCGGACAAAATCGAAAAGGAATTGCAAATTGCATTTGCAATTGCGTTTTCTACTTGTGGCTGTAAAAGCTGTGACATATTTCAAATTCCATTTCCGTTTAAGCGAACGTACAATGTTTGTCAAATTTCAAATTAAAAAGCAAAGTCCATTTGCAGTTGAATTTCGTATGTCTTTCCAATAACGACCCTGCCATATTTTAAAGAGCACATATTATCCAATTCATGATTTTACATTTCCTTTGGTGTGTAAGTGTGTATTAGTACATGTTAACGATATGCAAAAGGTACAAATCCCAAAGTAATTGGAAACGATAACGCATCATTAATGTAAATCTCTTTTCTTGGAATAGAGGGTATGCATTGACGTCACTTTTCCACTTGACCACGCCGGAACTCGCCCTGTTGAGTGGCAAACGTTCAACAAAATGGCTGGTTTTCATAGCGGGTGCTGCGAAAATGCCAGTAAAACTGAGTATTATCAGCTTAAATTGAATTTAGTTGGACTTGATAGCAGAGGTGGACAATACTTAGTTACATTAGTTACATTTTCCAAGCATCTGTGCTTTATTAGGGTGTTTGTATTGGGAAAAACATTACTTCACTACAGTCTAAAGCATAGAATTAAACTGTGTATTCTTTAATATTGCATATTAAAATTGATTTAATACCTAATTACATTAAAATTGTGTACTTTTACTTAAATAAAAGTATGTTAATGTACTTAAATATTAAATGTAAAACAAAAACTTATTATTTATGAAATGTAATAGAATAAAAATTATGATAATATGCTTTGGAATGTATGTTTTCCAAAGAAAAACAGGGATAAAATACAAATACTTGAAAAAATACTTTTAAGTAGAAAAAGTAAAACCTCTGCTTGATAGTGACCCTAGCAACTTATCAACCCACCTGTGGTCTGTGGAGGTTGGCGTGAACGATCAATTTACTTCTCCTTTCAGTGTTTTTTGTCAGTCTGTAAAAATGGCTTTGAATTCTTGTTAATCTGTTAGTAGTCTATCGCACAACAGCTTTTTCCCATTTTGGCGCGTTTTCACTGTGTTTTCGCAGATTTCACACTGTACACAAATGCTGCCGCTCTGTCTTTTGCCACTCAGTGGGCGTAACCGCAGTCCCTCTCGTCGACGATGACGTCATGTGAATACCCTCTACACAATAAACACACAGATTGTAGGCAACAATATTCTTCCTCTTCCTCGGCATGTTGACGTGGACACAACAGCCATTATATAAGTAGCTGAATGTTTTCATATTTTAAAAAATTGCAACTGAGTTTTGAGGAGAGCAGAGTAGCGCTTTTTGTTTTTAATTTCTATGATCATGAATGCAGACACGGTTTTAATGTTTTAGTAATCCTTATCCAATCTGTTACGTCCTGCTCAAGATTACATGGCTAAAAACAACATTATTTGTGTATTTGCTTTAATACAATTTGTTTGCGTGGTTTATGGTTAAACAAACACCTTATTTTTCAAATACCATACAATATTGTTGCTCCTTTATGCCCTGCCTCCCTGAAACACGTTGATTTTTTACAGTGCTTATCTTTCTGGAAAGCGCAGTGTCCTCTGATTTGCCAGCTAACCAAAACGTGATTGGCCTGAATACCTCTAAAGTAAGCCTGAAATGTGACGCTCCTTACCGTATTTGGAAGATTAGCTCACAATGCAATGCTGACAGGAGTTAATATCAACTTTACTACCTTATCTGATCCAGAAAATGCAGATGACCAAGCTGATCAATTAACTTTACCAGCGCATCTTGAGCAGGACGTAACAGATTTGTAAGGTAAGGATAAAAAAAACATTAAAACCACGTCTGCATTTGTGATCGTAGATACAAAAAACAACAAGTGCTACTCTGCACAAAATTTGTGTTTGAATCGCGATTTGGTCAGTAGTAAATTCTTTAAATATGAAAACATAGCCTTACTTAAAGGCTATATTTCAGAACCGTGCGGAATTTTGATAATGACCATCGTGTCCATGTCAACCGGCCGAGGAATTAAACTGTTGCCTACAACCCGTGTGTTTGATGTAGTCCAAGAAAATACATTTAAGTTGGAGACTCGCGTCATCATTCACTTTGGGATTTGTACATTTGCATATTGTTAACATGTACTAATACACACGTACACACCAAAGAATGTGTAAAATCCAGAATCAGAAAATAGGTGCTCTTTAATCTCAGTTGGAAATCCCCATTTGCTATTTTACTTCGTCTGGCCTCTGTACAGAGCGTGCCAAAACTTAAAGGTAGATAGTTCACTTTAAAATGAATATTCTGTCATCATTTTCTCATCCTCATGTTGTTCTAAACGTTTTTTCTGATGAACACAAAAGACGATTTTGAGAAATGATGGTAAACACACAGCAGTAAGTGACCATAGACTTCCATAGTAGGAACAAAAAAAAATCTGATGGAATTTAATGGGTACCGTCAACTGTGTGCTTACCATCATTTATCAAAATATTTTCTGCATCATTTATTACAATACTAGAATTTTTTTACTACTATGGAAGTTAGTGGTCACTATCAGCTGTGTGTTTACCATCATTTCTCAAAATATCTTATTTTGTGTTCATCAGAAAAAAAATTCATACAGGTTTAGAACAACATGAGGATGAGTAAATGATGACAGAATTTTCATTTTAAAGTGAACTGTCCCTTTAAATGAAATCTCAATTCCCCTTGCATTTTCGTTTTTAAGTGCCTGGACGTCAATCACTGTTGGGGTGGTGATTATACTATAGGGCATTTGCATTTGGAAGCAAAGTCATGCACAGCCGACCACACTTTACAGCTGCTTGCAATAAGAAATAGACTAGAAATAATGGGAAGGGTTCCCCTGCGTTCAACCCCGTCAAAACGTTGCAAAATGTTTATTAAACAGAAACAGTGATGCGTTGAACTCCCTGTTGTGATGAAGCAACAATTGCAACTACGGTAGCCCGACAAAATCGTTATACAATTAACGTTAATGTTGCACACCTTTTTGAACTTGAACATGCCCAGGTGTTATATTAAAGGGACACTCCACTTTTTTTGAAAATAGGCTCATTTTCTAGCTCCCCTAGAGTGAAACTTTTGATTTTTACCATTTTGGAATCCATTCAGCCGATATTTTTCCTATTTAATACTTGACTCTTCTTTAATCTAAAACTTTAAATGGACATTAATGGTGACTTTAAACAAACCATGATACTTCAAACTGGTTTGTAATAAAGGAAGATGGTTATGGTGTTTGTGTTTAATCCTCCTCTGGTGAGATCTTGAGATTATAAATGTGTTTATCTGTTATTTATAGTAATTTATAATGTTCATCTAAGATTGTATGCTACTTTTTGTGTATGTCTCTTTTTAATTGTTGACAAATAATTATAAAACAATTTATGACAAACTTTGTTTCATTGTGCAGCTGTTTGTGTTCATGTGAACCAAATTATTTTGGTTTTTGAAATACACACAAAACAGGAAAGTTGTTTACATGCTAGTATAATTTTACAGCAGTTTTCTGCCATTACATCTGCATTTTACAATGAAAGCAAAAGTTCTGTATGCAGTTAAGATTTGTAAAATAAACAAAATTTCCTGTAATGCAAAAAACATTTCCCTAAAACCTTTTTTTTTCCTTTTCTTTGAGCTACTGTAAACCTTAAAACAAACAAACAAAAACAAATGGGATGCCACCTGGGAAGCCCTGGCCAGTTCAGCTGTCCTATTGAATTTTGAGATTTAGTCCACCGTGAACACCGACCATAATATTAAATCACAAAAGAGACAATCGTGTCAGACTAAATTAAGTGCAGATATTTTTTGATGTTTAGTTTGATTAATGCGCAGGGGAATAAAACACAAGCCACAAATAGTTAAGTCAGATAACCCTTGGAAATCTATAAATTAATAAAAACAAAGAAATTATTAAAATAATAAAAGTATAAACAGAATTGCCAGCTTTGTCTTTTTAACTACACAAACAAAGAGACAACTGCTTCGCAGTGGTTATGGTTTATGGTTAAACCAATAAGCTGTTTCCCATATGAATGTGTAACCCTGTAATGGGGATGTTGGATTTATTCATGCACGTTAAAAATATTTATTGAAAGCTCCTTTTTACATATTATTTGCATAGCATTACCATAATAGGCTGTATATTAATATATTGGAAGAAAGTGAAGGGGTTACTTGAGTGTAACCTTGTTCCCTGAAAAAGTGGAACAAGATGCTGCACTGTCTTGCTGTACAGTAGATGTCCCAGGACTGGTCTTCAAACAAAAGATCTGTTGACACAGCTGGTGCTCATCTATTTTATAGCCTCGCATCGGTTGCGCTTTGATGTCATCATCAACCGAGGCTATATACCTCCGGGTTAATTCCATTGACGTGTTTACACACTATATTCAGCGGGTCAACAAATAAATATGTTTTCCCATAGCGCTTAGCAGCGCAGAATCTTTTTCCGCTTTTTCAGGGAACAAGTTTACTTACACCTGGTCAGGTAAGGCCCTTGTGGGCACTGGTGCAAGCTACACACTCATCAATGAGAATCTCATGAGGCAGCTTACATTCTCGGACCAGCTGCAACCATGGTCATTGTCCTCTTTAATTAGCAAATGGAAAAGCAGAGATTCCATTAGGATGGCTGAATACCACAATTACTTTACATGAAAAAGCGTTTACCTTACCTTACCTACTGCTGTACTTTCACCCTAAGCTCTAGCCTATGCTGTAGTCTTGGGGTTGGACTTTATTTTCTTCAGTGGGCTGCAATTAAATGTCATTGATCAAAAATACTCCTTCAAGCTAGATCCTTTTTTTTTGCCCAAGAACTTGAAGGAAGTTCAGCGGTTCCTTGGGTTAGCAGGGTGGTATCACCGGTTCGTTCCAAATTTTTCCAGGATTACTAAACCCCTCAATGCACTGAAAAAGAAAGGACATAGTTTTCAATGGTCAATTCAGTGTCAGCAAGCTTTTGACCAGCTAAAGTCTTGTCTCACCTCACCGCCTATTCTGGGCCATCCTCATCTTCAGCGGCCATTCATGGTATACACTGATGCCAGTGACAGTGGCCTGGGTGCCATATTAGCACAACTGAGAGATGTAGGCAGAGAGGAGATTATAGCCTATGCAACCCTAAACCTTAACTGGGGCCGCGCTCAATTATACTGCAACGGAGAAGGAATATCTTGCAGTCATTTGGGCACAAGCTTTTTACAGTTTTTACAGACCATTCTGCGCTGCAATGGGTCCTAAACTCAACTAAAACCACCAGCCGCCTTATTCATTGGGTTCTGCGATTGCAGAAATTAGATTTTGTTATTGAGTACCGAAAAAGGAAATTAAATGTAGCTCCGGATGCCCTATCCAGGTCTTTGGTAACCCCAGGATGTAGCTTGTACACCAGCAGAAAAGACCAAGCATAGCCTATAACAGATGTTGTCCTGTGGGAAGAACAACACAAAGACCCCGAAGTTACAAAGTTATTGCAAGCAGTTTCAGATAATGGTCCTAGTCTGAGTGACCAGCAAGAAATAATTGAGGACAAATTGTATCACAAAACATACCTGACAAATAACCAACTGCATTACAGAATCTACGTCCCCAGCAGTCTCCGATCCACCCTTTTCCAGTATTATCACTCCACTCCTATCTGTGGCCATGGAGGAATCTACAAGACCTATAAGCGACTGCAGGAAGTAGCTTTTTGGCCAGGCATGTGGTCAGCGGTTAAACAATATGTGAGGACCTGTGTTAAATGTCAAACTCTGAAAAGTGATAACTGGAAGCCTGCTGGAAAACTAGAGCAAATCACAACAAGCCGTCCAAACCAAATGCTAGGAGTCGACCTTATGGGTCCGTTGCCACGTAGCACAAATCAAAATGAATACTTGCTGGTCTTTGTTGATTATTATTCTCGATGGGTTGAGTTGTTCCCCATTCGGAGTGCCACAGTGAAGAATGTTGCCTTCATCTTCAGAAAAGACATCCTGACACGGTGGGGTGTACCTGACTTTGTTCTTTCAGACAGAGGCGCTCAGTTTGTTTCATCTGTTTTCAAAGTTATGTGAGAACTGGAGTGTTATTCCAAAATTAACTACAGCCTATCACCCCCAAACCAACATGACAGAAAGAGTTAATTGAAATCTCAAGAGCATGATGGCAGCCTATGTGGACGACAACCATCAGCGGTGGGACCAGTTCTTACCAGAATTTAGATTCGCCCTCAATTCAGCCGTTCAAGAGACCACATGATTAACCCCAGCAGAACTCCAACTGGGTAGGAAACTCCAAAATCCAATTGACAAAATACTCTTGGGGCCAAATCTAACCCCAGACGCTGATATGATGTAGTGCGTCATCTTCATCATCTGCAAACTCAAGCCAAAGAAAACAGCAAGAAAGTCAAAATGAGACAACTGAGGAACTACAACAAAAATAGGAGAGATGTAACATTTAAAAGCAAGGATAGAGTATGGTTGCGTAACTTTCCTCAGTGTACTGCACAGCGTAAATTTTGCGCAAAACTAGCCCAAAAATGGAAAGGTCCTTACCGTATTATCAAGCAGCTGGGTCCGTTGAACTATCAAATAGCCCTTGAAGATACTGGAGAAGACGTCCGTAAATCAAATGTTTGCAACATAAAAATGTGTTATCCAACGGCTGAGGAATTGGAGATACAAGAAAAAGAATAACTCATGAATATATTTCAAGAATCCTCTGATGACAAAGATTTTCTAGAATTTTAATCAGCACTTTCTTTCTTCTAAACAACTGTCACAGGTCGGAGCCGACCACCCCTAACGTGAGTCTCACTCCTCCCTCAAGTTCCACCCCGAGGAGGTCCCAAATCACCCCAATGACAAGGCAGACAAGGGGATATAAAATTTAACCAGGTTTATTTAAAAAGAAAAGGTTCTAAAAAGGCTGCCGTAGTCAGTTGAGAGGTTGGGGAATTGGGCACAGATGCCTGAACTCGTCCTCCAGGACTCGAGGGGGCAGGAGAGGGGACGCCCTTGGCTAGGCCTTGTGTATACAGGATTTCCCTTCGTCCTCACTTCACCAGGTGACAGAAGGTGTCTTCCTTACGACCTCTGGCCCTGGACTTACAAGAGGGAAGTGACCGTTGAATATGCAAAGGTAAGTTCATCCACAGAAAACACACTCACTGAAGTTTTGCCCAAGGCTTACGGTTCGTCCACTGATCCTTCCGTGTTTGTGACACAACAGGGGTCCAAGGGGGGATGCGGATCGCTACCACCACTTCAATATGGGGCCAACTGATATGCAGGTAAGTACATGGGCCTTGAACTTTGACAGGAGGTAAGTATATTTACGAGGCCTTTAACTTTATCAGCAGGCAGATATACAGAGCCTTCAACTGTGGGGGGCAGGAAGATGTACGGGGCCTTTAAACTGGGGCAACAGGTAAGTATGTATACGGGGCCTTTATTGTGGGCAACAAATATGTAGGTCTACGGGGCCTTTAACTTGGGCAGCATGTAAGTATGTCTTTGGGGCCTTTCACGTGGGCAATGGGTAAGTATGTTAGCTTGGGCAGACAAAAGGATTCACAGGTAAGTATTCAGGTAAGCTTTACTTCGACAGGCTGGTGCCAAAATGGGCTTTAGCCTGGGCAGGCAAAAGGATTTACAGGTGAGTATTTCAGGTAAGCTTTACTTCAACAAGCTGGTGGCACACTGGGCTTTAGCTTGGGCAGGCAAAAAGGATTTACAGGTGAGTATTTGGTAATCTTTACTTACAACAGGCTGATGACACACTGGACTTTGGCTGTTCAAAGCACCAATAGGTGGAGGAGACGAGGGTGGATATCATCCAATCGTAACGTTCTGCTTACGTGCAGAATTACGAAAGGCTCCCAGACACTTTCACTTTCCAACAGTCAGTAAAGACAGTCCCACGTCGATACGAGCCCTTGGCTCGGGATCTGTGGCTGGTAGCAGAGAACACACACTTCACTCACGTTTATCAACTCCACTATTTGTGACCAGTCACGGAAAGTAGGGACACAAGTGGGATCTGGGGCATTTTGAGTTATTCATAGTTTCTGAAAGTGCAGTTTCTAAGCTTTCCAACGATGTGTAACACATGGAAATCTGATAAGATTTGGAGAAGTTGTGGCCATTTGAATGTAACACATTCAAGAAAGAGAATGCTGAGAAATTTGTGAAAAAAAGAAGTTAACACTTTCCCTTTTCCCTGGCTGGAGAGACAATAGGGCTCATTTACATCTCATTTAGCTAAGCCATACCCTCTGTAAAGCCATTTTAAGATTCAGATGTTCCAGCATCATATGTAGTATTTTATTACAGAAGTTCGAATAACAAAATGCAAAAATAAACAGGACTTTTACCTTTGTGGGGATCACAAGTTGAATCCAGTCTGTTTCAGATGTGTGAATCATCCAATGATTTTTGTCAACAAATGCCCATAATCCGTGAAATATAGATATATAGCTTATTGTTTACATCAGATTTCGCATGAACTTCTGGTAATACAATATAATATACAATCTGAGCACTATTTACATCGTAACATGTAAGGATATCAGATTACACTCTGGGGAGACGCACGTTATAAGTTTGAAAAAAATAAATAAAACTAAGCAAACATATCTGAGGAACAGGGCAGCCGCATCACTACAGTCACGTGACTTCATGCTCGAGCCGGAAGAGAAGACAATGCTGAATAAAGTCGTAATTCTTGCTATTTTTGTATTTTCGATGCTTCAACACAATCTTACTGACCCACTGATGTCACATGGACTACTTTGATGATGTTTTTATTACCTTTCTGGACATGAAAACCGTACATAGATTTTCAATGGAGGAGCAAAAAGCTCTCGGACTAAATCTAAAGTTAAAACATCTTAAACTGTGTTCCGAAGATGAACGGAGGTCTTCCGAGTTTAGAACGACATAAGGGTAAGTCATTTATGACATTATTTTCAGTTTTGGGCGAACTATCCTTATTCAGTAGTCACGCTGTTCCCTTTGGGGGCGGAGGCGAAAACACAAGCTTATCCAGTATGTAAATATACACACAGACAATGACGCCCCCCGCTGCACGCTAGAATCTCCGGAAAAACAAGCCTATTTCAACCGCAAAATGTACGCTTTTAAATATACATAAACTGCTATCTCAAACATGGAGAGGCTTCTTCGTGATCTCAACTAACAGATTCTGCAATAAAAAGAAAATCACAAATTTTGAAAAAAAAAAACTTTGATTCTCATTTTCTCGAAACTTGTGCTGCCGACTTGTGACCCTGGTTTCCGTGACGGGTCACATATTCACAGTGAAAACTTGATGTAGCAATTTAAAGGATACCTCTTTAACCTTGTTTGTGATCAAATATATATTAGGTAACGACAAAACTCTCTTCCAAGGAATATCATAAAAATACTGAACAGTAGTTAAAGCAACACTATGTAGTTTCCATGTAAAAATAACTTACAGCTCCCCCATGTGGTTGAAAAGTGCAACAGTGCCTGGTATCAGACACTCTTCTGCAGGCAGGGGGAGGGGCGGGGCTGTGTTTCCTACCCTCCACCACCACTTTAAGAGTGTGCTTGTAGCAGCTAGGACGTTGCTCAGGTTGCAGCAACAGTACAATTTGTCCAGTTAAAAGTTGTTCTATCACTGAAATAATTTTAGAGACATTATTTAAAGGTAAAAAAACGACACGGTGTTGCTTTAACTCACTCTAAAAAAGATGTCGAATTTTTCTCTTCCTGAAAGGATTGAGTGCAAAACAAATTTTAAAACCCTATTGCTGTTTCACAGGGATTAGTCAGGGAATAAGGGAGGGTACAGAATCAACAGAGTTTTTTAAGAGTGCAATAACTCCACTGGGAATGGCATCCATAACTATTGGACTCTGCCACGAGGGGTGACAGGAATGCAGTATATTGTTAGGAACTCAGAATAAGAAAATAAATAGCCATTACTAACTTTACAAACAATATTATTTTAAACCAATCAGGAAAAATAAAGATTTATTTTTATAACAGATTATGGTTGTTCCATGTAAGAATGGTGGGGACTAAAGTTGTGTTTATAAATTAAGTGCCATGTCAGTAGTACCTGCTTGTGGAAGTTGGATAATTTAATAGGTAGTTTAGAAATATTATAATTACATACCAACAAAAAAGGGAAACCACAGACTTTTAAAAAAAACATAATTGGTAATAGCATTCCAAAAGGAATCTGGACCATTCAAAACCTGCCTCAACCAATTTATCTTAAATGTATTGTTTAAGGAAGAAAAGTCAAGAAAATTCTGACCCCCCTGATAGGTGTTTATAACGACAGATTTTTTAAATATAATATCTCTTGTGCTTTCAGAGGAAGTCAAAAAGCATTCTACCTTGACACAAATAGACTTGTCCACAAACAGAGAGCAGGGTAGGTTACTTTTGAAATTAACAAGGAGTGCTCTTCCTTTTAAAGATAAGTCCCTTTGCAGCCAGGAATTAAATTTTGTCATAGTTTTAGCTACAACTGGATCAAAATTTAAAGTGACACCATGTAATTTTTCAACCTTCATAATACATTTTCAAGACCCTTGTGATAGTACATCAACTTTAAATAGGTTGAATGACATGTCTACCATAGCCTGACGGGGTCTGTATCACTTTTACTCATACTTTAAAACTTTCTGGTAGTAACCAGAGCACAAAAAAAAACTATAAAAAATTTGACTGCTTTACGGCATACGTCACTTCCTCCACACAATTTGTTTTTAACATGAATTTTGCTGGAGGCTACTTAACGAGTGTAGAGAGCAACTTTTATCATGTGACTCTGCACAGCAAAACCACCAGTGTTAATTTAACTCCATGAGAGTTGATTTCAACACTATATCGGTGTTTATATAATTCTCACTGCCCAGAGTTAAAATAACACTCCAGCTAGTGTTAAAGATTTTACTCCACCTTGGTGTTGATCATTTTACTCTGATAGTGTTAAAGAAATAACTCCAAACACTGCCTTTAAAACACCCATTAGAGTTAATTACACTAAAGTAGAGTCAATATTAAAACACTGATAGAGAGTTACTTGAATATGAAGGTATATTTGGTGCAAAACAACTGCACACCTGTGACAGTGGAATTTGTATTTGTAGAGATTATCCACACATGTGTATCAGTAAACTTGAAGTCGCAGAGGACGAGATACAAACTTGTAGATTTTTTTCTTTCCCTCAAATACAACACAACAGTTACACATTCACAAATCCTTCAGTGCAGCTGCACAAATCCCATTTTACAAATCACAGATTAAGAAACTCACAAGTTCAAATTTTTTGCTACAATTGATGCAGTAAATATGGTGCAAAACCTACTTGAACACCTGCATCAAAGTATGTGAAGTCACACACAAATTTTGTACATTTGCAAAATCAGTTTGTGCATCTGTGCGATGAGACTTGCATGTGTGTACAATTTATTTTTCACAAATATTTTTTTATTGTTTTAATATTTTCTAGCCCAAACACAAGTACATAAATACAACTGCTTGAATCTGCTGCTACCAGTTTCAAATACTCTTTTTCATGTGCTCTCTCTTCTGCACCAAATATCTTGAGATAAATGGTGCGAAAGTGATTTGTATACCTGTAGGCTTTGGCGAGCACTGTTCAGCACTGCCCACCAGGTGGCGCCCCCGACACTCACTGAAGCAGAATTTATTAATTACCACCAATGTTCCAGCAAGGTAAATCGCCTTTATCAAGGTATTATTTTTACCAAGTGGAGAACAATATAAA
Source organism: Misgurnus mizolepis (assembly GCA_025389145.1). NCBI lineage: Eukaryota > Metazoa > Chordata > Actinopteri > Cypriniformes > Cobitidae > Misgurnus > Misgurnus mizolepis. The sequence goes on along the minus strand of JAIFKI010000008.1, from coordinate 7,346,798 downwards.
TGGGAGTGCTAATTATACACACATGAAGGTAATTACATACAATACTCCAATGATTCATTAGTAAACAAAATATAAGTTTCATAAATTTCAAACCATCAATATAAGTAGATTAAAAAATACAAGCAGCAAATACACACATAGGCCTACATTTAAATAAGATACCAAATGATGTAAGTCCCATTCATTTTTAATATCATAAAACAAATTATTTTATTTTTCAGACTAATTTTTAATTCAAACAGGAGGTGGGGCCATGGAAAGAACGTTTGTGATTTCTTTTGCAAAATAACCTTTTTTTGAAGAAAAATATGTGTATTTTAATCATGCTTTTTCTTCTAATATACTAATTTGGATGATTATTTCTGTCTTTTTGAATCGGGTTACTGAACAACTAAATTCTTTTTATTATTATCTAAACAGTTGTTCTGATTTCTTAACATTTACTTTGGATGCTAACCCAAATCAAATCAGCTTTTTAGACTTGTGGGTAGCTCGTAATTGTTTATATAGGGATCCGATTAAAAAACCTACAGCTCGTAATACACTATTGAGAGTGGATTCTTATTGTCGTGAGCAGGGCCGTACGCAGGATTTTATAAATACCGAGGTCCATATGTATTTTTTTAGGGCATGCACGCCAGGAAAAAAATTCTTATTTCTCTGCTCTACATATATGAATTATAACACATCAGAAAACCAAAGAATCGAATAACTATAGATTTCAAACCATGTCAGTATGCGCAAGACTTGTGTTGTTTATTAGTAAGACATTGAAATAATTATGTTACCATCCTGGGCACTGTCAGTTAAGTAAACATAGGCTAACTGAATATAGGATCAGTTTAGTGAATTAACCAAAGGCTATCAAGAATTTGTTTATTAAATTCATTCACAATATGCACACACTTATTATACACTTAATATGCTGAAATACAACATCAATATTGCAGTGGCAGAACTAGAATTTTATAAATGGGGTGGCCAAGGCTACTTTAGTGGGTCCATATCCCATGAAAGAAAACTATGTGTAATTATTATAATACTTCACATTCCCCCATATTATAATAAACCAACTTACTTCAAAGAGCAGAGCTCAACATTAAGGATTGTTGGCAAAAAAAGATATTTATTTAAAATTAAATATGGATTAATCTTTTTTATGTTGGTTGTTTCCTGTCATGTGTTACTGTTCGTGTTCTTGCCTGTGCTCCTGTACCTTTTTTGGATTTAATACAATCAAAAACTGCATTTGGATCCACTCATCTTGCCATGTCTTGCCTTCTTGTGACAGTTATCATCCGTTAACATTGAAGAAAAGTCTTCTTTAAGGTCAAATGTAATATATAAAGTCTAAAAATAATATATAAGGGACCAAATGATTTTATTAAGAATCTTAATGATATGGAAATATCTTTGGGATTCACCCCCAAACAAATACAAGCTTATTTATTTGATAACATGTCATTGTGGTAAATCATATGTAGGAAAAACAAATAGAGAGTATAAAACACACATCACAAAACATCAGAGTGCAATAATATGCAGGAATATGAACCTGCCATTAGCACTGCATTTTGTTGAACTTAATCATCCTATTACTTCATTATTGTATATAGAAATTGAGAGGGGATTTCCCAGGTGAGGTGAGTTTGACCAATTTTTACTTAGACAGAAGGCCTTTTAGGTATATTAAATGTGAACATTGGCACACATGGTTTAAAAGTAGATTTTGATTTGGGTTGTTTTTATAGGTATTATGATATTAAAAATGAATGGGACTTACATCATTTGGTATCTTATTTAAAGTTAAAATGTGTGTATTTGCTGCTTGTATTTTTTAATCTACTTATATTGATGGTTTGAGATTTATGGAATTTATATTTTGTTTACTAATGAATCATTGGAGTATTGTATGTAATTACCTTCATGTGTGTATAATTAGCACTCCCATTTATATTGTTCTCCACTTGGTGAAAATAATACCTTGATAAAGGCGATTTACCTTGCTGAAACATTGGTGGTAATTAATAAACTCTGCTTCAGTGAGTGTCTGGGGCGCCACCTGGTGGGCAGTGCTGAACAGTGCTCGCCAAAGCCTACAGGTATACAAATCACTTTCGCACCATTTATCTCGAGATATTTGGTGCAGAAGAGAGAGCACATGAAAAAGAGTATTTGAAACTGGTAGCAGCAGATTCAAGCAGTTGTATTTATGTAATTGTGTTTGGGCTAGAAAATATTAAAACAATAAAAAAATATTTGTGAAAAATAAATTGTACACACATGCAAGTCTCATCGCACAGATGCACAAACTGATTTTGCAAATGTACAAAATTTGTGTGTGACTTCACATACTTTGATGCAGGTGTTCAAGTAGGTTTTGCACCATATTTACTGCATCAATTGTAGCAAAAAATTTGAACTTGTGAGTTTCTTAATCTGTGATTTGTAAAATGGGATTTGTGCAGCTGCACTGAAGGATTTGTGAATGTGTAACTGTTGTGTTGTATTTGAGGGAAAGAAAAAAAATCTACAAGTTTGCATCTCGTCCTCTGCGACTTCAAGTTTACTGATACACATGTGTGGATAATCTCTACAAATACAAATTCCACTGTCACAGGTGTGCAGTTGTTTTGCACCAAATATACCTTCATACCAGGTCGGTCTATACTGAGTAAGGTTGCGTTTACACTTGGCATTAACATGCGACCTGTATCCGGATGTTGTCCACATACACATTGAAAAGACAAGTGTAAACGCGTTTGTGTTCGGAATGTTATCCGATCTGTGTGTCCTGATGCAGAGGTAGTCGAGGGCGCTTTGTGATCGGGGTAACACTTTATTTCGATAGTCCACTTTAGACATTTTACTAATTATAAGCAACCTTGCAACTACTTATCAGCTACCAATCTTTAGAGAATTAGTAGACTGTCTTCTTAATATCTACTAACACTTTATTGTGATGATATCTCAACAGGCATTCAATTGTCTATAAGTATATTTGCAGGTGCATGTCAACTTATTCCACTAACCCAAACCTCTTCCCTAACCCCAACCCTTACAGTCTACTTATACCCTAATGACAGTTATTTGATGTACAGTTGCAAATTATTGACAGTTAGTTGACATGTAGTTGCAAAGTTATTTATAGTTTGTAGAATGTCTAAAGTGGACTATCAAAATAAAGTGTAACCGTGATCGGATCTCAGTGTAATGTAAACGCAATCCAGACATCGTATCTGCATTTACAGGCCAACGTCACACAAAACCCCGCCCACTGTCATCTCATCTCACTGCCAGCTGCCAAAAATCAAGGACGTTAGGTCATGGAGCGCAGGTGAGAGACGCACAAATTTATATTTGTGGAGAAATGCTAGCTAGCTTAAACGTATCTTGAAATAAATCGATATACAAAAGCATTTTAACACTGTTGACTGTATTTAACTTCAGTCATATGTTTAACATGTTTCCACTATTTATGGAGGGATTTAATATTTAATGGCAGAATTGAATGTATCATTATAATGTTTGAGTTTCCATGGCGACATATCAACGTGAATGTTGCGCTTCTTTCTGGTCAGTCAGCAGTTTCTATCTCATTTAACACATTTTAAGTGAAAACACTTACAAACCATAATAACATTAACTAGATACATTTATTCAATGTTGGTTTTATACAAAGTAAGTTACTTATAAATGTGTTTGTAAATTACATAACTATACGACTATAGAGGGAGACATGAACAGGAAATTTAGTAAATTGTTAGCTGTTTTAGTTAAATCATATTCGTAAATCATAAATAAAAAACGTATGAATTCAGGCAGACTAAAAAGTCGGGAAGGTCATCCTAATGTTTCACACAGATTTTGTTGTTGATGAAAAGCATGCGGGTGAAAGTCAAGTTCAGGTAACGTTGGCTGAAACGTGCATCCTGGCGCGGACGTTGCAGATAAACAAAGATAAAGCCTTTAAAGCAAAAAAAAAAAGTGAACATCACGGTTTTTGGGTTTGCTAGTTATTCTCAGTAACACTGTACAATACGGGATTGCGGTTATCGCGACAACCCTAAATCATGTGGCGAAAGACAGCTGTAGCTATCTGTGATTGACAGCTATCCACCCAGCGCGCGTCTCCCTGAACGATCACACATCCAGATACAGAAGCCACATTTATGTGACAAATGTAAACGTGCCGTGTCCTGATATAGGGATGATCGGATCTGCGTGAATGGATCATCGAGATCGCATGTTAATGCAAAATGTAAACGCAGCCTAACTGACTTTCCCGCTTCAGAAAGAAGGGGCGTGGCGTGAATCTTAACTCCCCGCAACCGTTATTATTGGAACACTGGAAAGCAACACCCCCTTGTGGAAGTTTCTGACACTGTGAGTGATGATAAATTAAAAACGAACACTACAACTAACACCTGACCACTCTAGAGTAGGGAACTCTGTAAAATCAACACTGGTGGTTTTGCTGTGTGTGGCACCGTGTTATTGTCACGGCCCTATGACACGGGCGACCCGGGTTCGATTCACCTTTAAGGCAATTTTTTTATATAAACTCATGATTCATACATAAATGCGATGTTCTTTATAAATGACGGCGATTATCTTGCATATAGTTCCCTGTATTCAGATGCTGTGTTCACGTATTTACCTTTCTTTTACTGTGTCTATGGTATTTACATTACAATCCAGGATGCTATAGCAGTCAAACTTGCTCAATCTCACACAGTGTAAAACCAAACCCTATTCATTCACCAATCAGATCCGACCGTTTCTCTCTTCTCTCTTCCTCATTTGCTGCGTTCTGCTGTCACTCGTGTGACATATTACAGTATTACAAAGCGGCAGACTTTAGGTCTGCTTGGATCACATCGGTTTACTTGGATTTGGAGCGAAAATTTTCACACAAAAGAGAGGAAAAACGAGCACCATTGCGGAAAATCCTGGTGGCAAGGGAGAGAGAGAGACGATGCAACAATATTTGTTTGAAAAAGGCAAGGAAATACTTCTGGTCGTTTCTCATTTGGAAGGCTGCAGCCTCCGGAGCTCAAATATGCATGCTGCATACGTCATCAAGCCTGGTTTATTAAGGTAAACTGAGCATTACATTCGCAAGTCATAAGCATACTGCAACAATTTACGATTAACTAAGTATAATAGTCAACTTTATATTTGTTAATATTGTGAAATAAGACAGTCTTGATGACGTATGCAGCTTAGAAATACGACATTCGGAGGCTGCAACCTTCAGATTGAGAAATGGCTTCTGCCACGACGAGTTCCTCATCAGAAAGATGTAACATGACTGCGTTTCTCCCTGTTGTCTCAAAAAATTGATCGTTTAGCGTTTTAAATGTTTAGTTTTTAGTTTAGTTTTAAGGTTGGCCAGTTCCTTTCCTTTGCGACAGTGCTGTGGCGCCTGTGGCCTCTAGGGGCGGTAGGCGTGAAAATACATGTCTAGCACCCCATAGTGGCCAAAAAGTTCCATGGTGTATCTTTAATCTACCTATAATTTTCTCATCTTTGCAGATAGTTTTAAACAAGTAACAAACATGAAATTTAACAGGTATATTATAAAGGGAAGAAGCAGAGCAGGACTTTTATCACATTTATCTAGATTTAAAGTTAAGCCAGAAGCTTTAGAAAACACATTGATACAATCAATAGCAACAGGGATCTGTGAATCATCTTTTAGAAAGAGAGTGGTGTTATCTGCTAACTGGCTTATACGAATATGGTAATCAGCTATATTGATACCTTGTAAACTGCTATTCAGCAAATAAAAGGTAAGGAGCTGTGATGCTATAACAACAGGTAAGGTGACACCGTGCAACCCTGACAAACTCCTCTGACCACTTTAAATCTGGGAGAAGTACCAGATTTGAGATTAATCGAACGGTAACATTTTTATATAAAGTGGAAGCCCTTTAAGATGTACCTGTGTACTCGGAAGAGAGTGATGTCATGTTTTGTCCATTCTTGAATTTATGCAACACTGACAGGTGAGTCATCCATTAACTTCATCATCAACAAATGAAAAAAATCAACATATAATCCTCTCAATAAGAGCTTTTTTATGCATATAGCAGGTTAATTCTTCCCATTAATGTTATTAGGTGTTTTCATTCATTTTGCATTATTTATTACATTGAATTTGGGGTATTACAGTTGTAGGGTGACCAGATTTCTCAGAGTGGAATACGGGACAGACAAAGGACCCACAGACCAACAACCCCCAATGAACACAAACAAGTAGTTACAATTGATAATATTGTCAACTATGCACAAAAAATATGTAGACTTACATAAAATTGCAGATCATTGGGAACAAGATGGTGCAACAGCATCATTCACTGTTGCCATTTTGTATTTTTCACTAGAACCAATTTTTGCCAGCGTGCGCTTGTCTTTCAAGAGTTTATCATAAAATGCGGAGCAGTCCAGTCCGAAATTAATTCGTACAAAAAGCATCGCCTTCATTGTTGTTACACTTAGTCGAGATTTTTCATCTGTCCATGATGCATTCATTAACGAGAACACACGCTCCACAGGTGCAGATGTACCAGGTAGGCATAAAACAAACTCCACAGCCAAAGATAAGACTCCAAAGTTCAGTGACTTGTTCCCCATCTCATTAAACACTTCTGTCCATCTATCAGACACAGCCACCTTGTTTTTGTTCCACTCAGTGATGTGACAAGTGACAATGTTTTTAGCACAGGCCCACTCATCAAAGAGCATGGTTTCATCAATCGATGTGAGAGCAGGTATTCTTGAGTAGAAGTTGCTGAGGCTGCTCTGAATGTCTCTCCATTCTGGAACACTTCTGAGTAGGACCCACTCCAGTTCTTTTGTATTCTCCAGTGAGCAGCTCCATTTATTAAGGTAATCCACTGATGCTGAGTAAAAGCTTCTCACTGCACAATAAAAATCATCAGTTGTTATGTCACCAGCTTCAACAAGGGTGTCTAACTGTGTTTTAATGTCAGAGGGAATAAATGATTCATCCAGCCTAGCCTGCAAGACATTTCTCAGATCATAAATGTGCAAAGCCACTTCTAGGGCGGATATATTGTCTTGCTCTACTGTCTCCAGTGCACGATGGAAAGCTGCAGTTTGCTTAAGTGCAAATCCAAGCCAAAGTTTTGTGCAAGGGTTTCTGAATGCGTCTTTTAGAAACTTTGGGCACTTTTCTTGAGAAAGAAAGTATGCACGCAAACAGCAAAACATTCCAAGTCAATCGGTAAGCAATCCACTGCTGTTTTTAGGGTATTGTGGATTATGTGTGCATTACAGCCAATGCCAAGAATATCCCTTCCTAGCTGCATTTGCAGCTTTCTCCAGATATTGCCTTTACCAGCTCTTTTAACACCGCCAAAGTTTGTGTTAGTGTTATCAGCACAAAGTGCAACTATTTTCTGCGCAAGGCCATGTTTTTCAATGACATGGGAAATGTAGTCAGTTTGCAAATCTGATGTCTCACCTGGCAGAGATGAAAATTCAATTAGCTTGACCTTTACACCCTCTAGTGGCTTGAAGTATTGCGCAAGCACAGGAAACAATTTAATGTCTTTGTGGTTGGATGCATCCAGAGATAATGTGACATAGGAGCACTTGTCCAAATCATGCTGAACTTCTTCCTCTGACAAAGGACCAAGAACGTTGCATATTATAGCCTCAGATTTAGTGCGAGCAGAAGAAAATCTGGGATCATACAATTTCTTAATTAATTTTGCAGTGCAGTCAGCTGACCGAAAACTGTGCCCATGAATAACAGAATGATATGCAAAAAGTCCTTCACTTGCGTGCACTTTATCAGATTCGCCACTTTGCTTCACAAAAAATTCACTGACACTTGGAGTAGCACACTTACTTTTAGCAGCGTCCATGTGTTTTTTTGTGTGCATATGCTGCGTAATGTCGGCGCGGCCTCCGTGAGCAATGGAAAAGCGAGCCCCGCAAATGTCGCATCTTAATTTGCTTGCATCTGATAGTGACTCTCTTTTGAGAAATTTAAACTCTTTTTGAAGATCCTCGTTAAATGAACAGGCACGCTTCTTTGACATCTTTGCACCCGAGTCAAGCTCCTCCGTGCTCTCTACTACACTTAACTGCAGGTGACGTCGGATTCTGCTCACCAACATCAAGTTGATTTAGGGAATTGTGATTGGATGGTATATTGTTCTCTAAAATATACTATAAGGCGATTTGCTTTTACTTTTTATTTTTATTGGGCTATTTTCATATGAGAGGAGACTTCTAGTACTCACGCTATCACTCAGCAAAAAAAAAAAAAAAAAAATTTATGAAATACGGGACAAAATATGATTTTTTTCATAATAAGTCGGGACACTAAAATTAGAGTTGAAATACGGGACTGTCCCGGGAAAAACGGGACGTCTGGTCACCCTATACAGTTGGTACATGACAATCAGGAGTTTTACACTCACATAAACATTTAATAAGGCTTGACACACTTAGGACTGGTTTCTCGGGCAGGGATTAGCTTAAACCAGGACTAGACCTTAGTTTAATTAGGAAATATAGCTACTTTAAAAAACATGTCTAAAAACATTACTTGTGTGCATTTTTAGGCAAAACAAAGGGCACAGATATATTTTATGTCAGTGCAAGTTGTTTTCAGTTTGCACAGCTCTTACGTTTATTTTAGTCTAGGACTAGTCTAATCCCTGTCCGGGAAACCGCCCACAGACATTAAGACTCTCAACAATGGTGACAATCAACAAAATATTCAGATAAACAGATCAACTCTCAACATCACAAACAAACTACTAAAAGTCATAACATAACCTATACCACAAAAAAGCAATAAATAAAGCATAATTTATTTATGCTTCAATGTGACTAATGCATGAGTTTTGTTCTATGTTGATATCCATTTTGCATTTTATTTAATTGTCGCCATTGTTGAGATTTATACACTGATTCTTGATATTTGTTTTTGTCAGACATGCTGTTGTTTACTTTTGTGTGCATTATGTGTTTAAAGACTTCAAACTATCACTAAAACACTATATTTTTATTTTAATATTTACAATAACTTTAAAACAATCAAATCAGACATTAATTTTAATAGAAAACCGCAGGCAGCTTTAGAATTTCAGATCCATAATGAAATGCATCATAAAGACTTTTTGTATCTTTTCTTCATTTTTATTACACCATATTCTTTATTTTCTTAAGAAGTGCACTTCTGATTCTTCATCTCTGTAGATTTATTAAGTCACTTTGGATAAAAGTGTCTGCTAAATATTGGGTAATGTACATGAAATATCTCTTCCTCATTTTCATTCAGGATACACCTGCTAATCTCAATAGACCAATGGTAGATGTGCTGATTTATAAGGGTTTTTGTAGGTTATTGAACTTTATAGGATTGCATTTTATATGAATATTACCTATAAATATTTCTTTTTTGACAACTGACATTGAGTCTTTAATACATTTTTACATGCAAATGATCATATAATGATGTTTTCATTTCGACTTTAAATTTCATATACAGCTTATTAAAGCAACACTTTGTAGTTTCCATGTAAAAATGACTTACAGCTCCCCCATGTGGTTGAAAAGCGCAACAGTGCCTGGTATCAGACACTCTTTTGCAGGCAGGGGAGGGGCGGGGCTGTGTGCTTTACCCTCCACCGCCACCTTCATAGTGTGCTTGTAGCAGCTAGGAGGCTGCTCAGGTTGCAGCAACAGTACAATTTGTCCAGTTAAAAGTTGTTCTATCACTGAAATAATTTTAGAGACATTATTTAAAGGTTAAAAAACTACATAGTGTTGCTTTAATAAATGACTGGATTGTACATTACCCAATTATAGTTATTATAAACAAATGCATGGACACAGATGGCATTCAACAGTTAAAAATTAAATAGTTGATAAAGCAGAATTAATTATTTAGCAGAGCTGTGTAAAAATAAAGATTGTTAGTTGCTCTCTAGCAGGAAGTGAAGGTGATTGGCTGAATTTTAATGAACTTCCTTCTTTCAGAGTTTCTCTTCCTCAAAATCTCTATATGAGAATCAAATTGTCTTCATGTCTTCACTAAACTCAAACAGCTTCACAAACACAGACAAGATGCTGATAATATTCATCAATCTCTTCACTCTTCTCTCATGTAAGTTACACATTTCACTCTTAACATATTGATGTCATGGACATAAAATGAAGGATTTTCTAATTTGTTATTTCAGGTGTTAGTTCAGCTAAAGTTGTCACACAAAAACCCTCAGTACTGACAGAAGAAAAAGGAAAATCTGTGACTATGGACTGTAATATAGCAAAACATGAAAATTATGTTTCTTGGCATAAACAGCTTCCAAATGCAGCTCCTCAGTTTGTGTTGAGATACTATTATAGTCTTAGCTCTCCTGACGAGTATGGTGCCAGTTTTTCATCCAGCCGTTTCACATCTAAAGCTCCGTCAAATCTTGAGTATCAGCTGATCATCAATAATGTAGATGTGAGAGATTCAGCTGTGTATTACTGTCAGACATGGGACAGCTCTGCTAATGAGGGCGTATCACAGTGATTCACATCATGACAAAAACCTCCTCACTACTCTTAGTCAACTCTGCCTTGCAGGAAAAACCTGAAGTATATTTCATGCTTTTAAATTCAAATCAAAATATTTAACCACATAATAGACATTTGTACAGGTATTTTTCGAATAATGAATGTTAACAAATGTTTCTGTTTACTGTGATTTATAGTATTCATTCATTATTCAGTACATGAACATATATCAACCTAATCACTTTTACTGTTTGTGATAAAATCAAAAGCAACAGCCTACAGAACCTGAGGTTTATTTGATCAAATCTCCCAGCATAAGTAATTATTGTACCTTATTTATTTTATAACAGGTCAACTTTATACTGTAAGCTTCATTCCTTTTATAGCAGGTAAGCTCAGCTGTTTTAAATGATATATTTAGAGGACTCTGCTTGAACAATGACTTAGGATAATGATTTGTTAAAGTGTTAAAAAGCACATGTATATTGTATATTAAGTTTATTAAACGAATTTTTAAAAGAATGTAGTACGACATGTGTTTAGTTTTTTTTATTGATATTTCAGAGTTTTCGTATGTGAGGAAATCTTGCTTATGCTGGGAGTGAAGGCAGTGCGTATGACCACTTGATATGAGAGACACATCCTGTTTTTAAAGGTGATGTATGCATGTTTCTTTCAATGCTGACATAAAAATAATAGTTATTTACTGTAATGGAGATTTTGTGTGTGTATTCTTGTGGCACATTTAAGTGTAAAAGCCGAATTACTTATGATTATTTTGTCTATCTGTTGTAGGTGGATCGTGAGTGAAGCTTTAAAAAGTTGGATAGCTGCAGGTCGGCCATTGGCTTGATAACAGTGGTTTATGTGAATTCAGTGACGCATTCTCAAGTAAGAGACGTCTGTGAGGATTTGGGGCAGATGAACCCAAACGCAGATGGGGGATGAACAAAAACAGGAACTTTATTAACAAAAAGGGAAAACAAAACCCATGAGGGCACGTTCGTTTTGTTATATTGTGTCCATGACTGTTGTTTATGCCCGTTGTACATGCCCGTTGTACATCTTGCTGTAAGTTGTTAGTCCAGTGTATTCATAGTCTAGTCTGTTATTGGTATTTGTAAGTTCATATTTGTTTTATGTCAAGTTTAGTGTTGATCCTGTCGTGTTTTGCCCCCTCGTGGGTTTTGTTTTCCCTTTTTGTTAATAAAGTTCCTGTTTTGTTCATCCCCTGTCTGCGTTTGGGTTCATCTGCCCCCAAATCCTCACAGACGTCTCTTACTTGAGAATGCGTCACTGAATTCACATAAACCACTGTTATCAAGCCAATGGCCGACCTGCAGCTATCCAACTTTTTAAAGCTTCACTCACGATCCACCTACAACAGATAGACAAAAATATAATAAGTAATTC